>OY728156.1:1011428148-1012678148 GCA_963277665.1 Viscum album
ACTCATCTGTATGATGAAAAATATCAACATTATCGTTATTTCATTCATCTTCATGGAAACTCATATTCTTTTTTATTTGTCTTGAGATAAAAAATTTATGAACTTTGTTTACCAACAGAAAGTGCCGCATCACTATCTCTAGTACACAATAATAATATACATATTAATTAATCTTTCATCCAGTTGTATAACATTTTCTAACTCATTTGACTCAACATTTCTCTTCTAGAATAAAGAACTATATTTTAGGGGAGGCATGTATTCTATCACCTGAAAATCAAAAAAATTCTACCAAATTCATTTCTATATAATACTTTTAAGAAATAATTATATTATCAAGAAGTAATTATTTAAAAATTTAAATATATAGTAAATTAAAGTGTTACGAAATGCATATAATGTGTTCCCATGATACAATCTCATTTAAAACTCATTTTTGTTCATTTGTTCACGTGACTAGTATACAGGGGTATTCGTATCTTCAAAAAAAAATCTACCACACTATACATCATCATACAAATCATTAAATGAAAATATTGATCCCATATTCATTTCATCTTCCGGTGGTTTATATAACGTCTGGCATTGAGAAACAAATGGAAAATGATCAAAAATAAAATTTCACATTTTGAACCTTATAGCTAAATTAATTACATTATATTCTTGGATTTTTTATCCATTCCGATACCAATCATGATCTTATTTTTTGGAGCCTTTTTTAGTGATAAAGTAACTCACATATTCATATTTTACCTATTTTCTTACAATGAAAAAAAAACTGGGCCATCAAATCAATCCATCTTCTGAAACATTAAAATAAAAGATCTAAAAAATATTCCAAATCTTATTGAAACATATCAGTGATCTGATCAACATTGTACATTCAAATTATATCCTTTCTAATATGAATAATAAAAATTTATTAATTTATTTGATAATCAATAATAACATTTCAACTCATCCATGCTTTAGAAAAGTACTATATAGACTCAATAATTATCTGAATTACTTATGAATTTAGAATTATGACATGTTCATTATAATATATATAAGTTTTTTCATTTCATGATTTAGAAATTTATAAGGCATTTAATTCAATAAAATAATATAACAACACATATAAAAACCTAAATATGTTCTAGAGGTAACATGAAATAACTATACTTTATTTCTCTAAGAACCGTCTTAAATAATCTCATATAAATAGAATCAATCACATGGGTTTTCCAATACCATTAACATTATATTTTCCATCATAAAAATTTATCATTAAAAATAAAAAGGTAAACTTACCATATTGAATTGAATTTACTTATCCCAAAAAAATAAAAAAATAAATTCAAAACATTCATTATTATATTTTCCTTCTAAAAAAATTATGGAAATAAAATATTCAAAAACATTATTTTTTTAAAAAAAATTTAATAAAAATTTCACAAATAAAACATATTATAACAAACACACAACCTATGAATTATATTAACAATTATCAAATAGGTAAATGGGGATTGATCCACCATAAAACAATATATTTTCATGTCATACCATGTACTAGTCATTAAGTAGATAACAATATATGCTTCTGAAACATCTAGGGAATCATGTCATTAAAAATTTCATGGATAACAACTAGGGTTTACTAAATTAATGTTGGTAAAGATTTTTTATGTTATTTTTCATAACCAATTAAATCATGTTTTAACCAAAATAGAAACTAATAGGTGGAATAAATATTAATTAAGTTTTTAAAATTAATTCTTTCTCATAAATATGTATCTAGTATTTAAAATGTCATTTATGGAAAACACCCATTTAACAAAAATTATTTATTGGTATGGTTATTTTTTCTATTCACTCTTTTACCAAATAAAAGTAATTATATTAGGTTTTCATTGAAATATATACATTTATAAAAAATAGTAAATTCAATAAGGAATCCTTGTACTAATATTCATCTCATTAATCATACAATACAGTTTTGTCAAAGGCCTGCTGAGGAGCGTGCCATATAAACATACACTGTGAGGGGCACCCGGAGAACCTAACCACTCGAAAAGTGAGGCAACATTTTTTTGGTTTTCCAAATTGATGAACCATTTCTATATGATCTATTTTGATAAGCATGAATTTGGAATACCCATGAAAAATAGTTGGGATTTTGGTTAAAAAGTAGCGATTAAAAGTTAGCTAGGGATTTTCTGCCGAAAATACATTAAATGCATCATTAAATTTAATAATAAACAAATAATAAACAAATAATCAAAAAATATAAAAACTATACCTTCATTCCAAGAATATAAACCCATCAGGGGTAGGCTATAAGCTCTATTCTAAGCAGAAATAGTAGACGTACATGGGAAATTACATATGGTGATGTGGGTAGCAGCAGCAGGAACTCCCCTTTTCCCTAGCTTTTATCATCTTCCAAATATGTTGATTTTTATTCTTAGGTTCTCAATGATTAATTATTGGATTATGTTTTGGTTAAAAAATATTAGTATATAATTTAATTTGTATTATTTTTATTGAATTTATATTTTTTTTACTTCATAAGATTTTTTGAAAACTATGTATATTTAATCATGTCATGTGTTCAACCTTAGTTTTGAGAATAATGTGTTTTGTGATGCACCTCATGCCACATCACAAAGGTTCATTTTCACCTTATTAGGTTTCACACATTTTAAAACTTTGATTCTATATACACCACCCCATTTTTTGAATTTTGGCTCTATTGGAGGGGGCGGCATCACTGTTCCTCTACCACCCATGGTGTATTATCCATCATTTTAATATGTATCTAGAGCAATAAATGCCTTCAAAAATAACACACAATAACTATAAAAAAATTATTTTATGAATAAAAAATCATAGATATTGAAAGCCACATAATATCAAACTTTTCAACAAACAACACATACAAAATATTCAAATAATAAGAATTGTTAATTATAATATTATAACTAATATTCTATATCCAAAAAAACAATGGATTAAACAATAAATTTATTTTGGGATTGATTTGTTTGAATTACTGATTTAAGTAAAATAATTGTTATTACTAGTAGGTAAATGTGAATAAATTGCATGATTTAAATTGTTAGGAGGCTTTTTTGAAAAATAAGTAATCATAAGAAAATACTTTCAGTTCCCTGGGAAATTGATTTTCAAATTCACTGATTTCACCTAAATAGTAATGGTGGGAAAACTCAAAATGTATAGGATTTTGGTTGATCAACTATATGTTTAATGATGAGGAAATGACAATTTTAGGGCCATTGATGTTGGAAATTTTATGATGAGGGGAAACATTTGGGATTACATTTGTGGATTCCCTCTCTCGATAACTTGATGTGGTGAAGCATTGGAGAGTTCAGGGATTGATCCTAAAAAGTGGGTGATTATTCTTCATGGAGTGGATTTTTTTATCTTGGGGTTGATCATGATTATAGGAAGCACTGACTGAGGTTAAAATCTATGGAGGATGAGGCTTCATCATAGAGAGGGAATATAATGGAGTGGTAAGTGGTAGAATTTATGGTTTTTTATTTTAATTGTTTCAATAATAGATGGTATTAAACAATATATTTCCATTATTTTATTAAACTATTGTTATAAAGGTGTGGAAATAGTTGATTTTTATAGTAGTTTAAGTAAATATCTCTGGATACCTTCCATAGAACTCTCATCTCATGTGATAAGATGAATAATCAATGTGAGTCGGAGGAGAAGAAATTTTTTGTTGAAGTTTATTTTAAATAAATGAAGAATATTATTTTGAATGAAGTTTTATAAGATGAATAAATTGATGAGATAATTTCCTTTCATAACTTTATCGTTAGAAAATGAAAATTAAACTTTTGTAATTCAAATAGGAAAAGTGATAAATCTTACAAACAATTTTCCCAATAAATTTTAAAAGTAAGGTGATGAAGAAGTGACGGGAAAGAAAATGTTTTCATAGGTAAAAATTTTATATCACAATAATATAATCTCTAATGAATGTGATGTTTAATAATTTCAAGATATCAAGGGTCTTGATGAATATGTACAAGTAACTTTTGCAAAATATAATGATAGTTATTTTCAAAATCATTTTGATAGAAAATTTGATCTTCTGGTCAAACTCTATGTAGACCTTAAAGAATCAAATGCTTGGACGAACATGAAAAAAATAATTGTGTAGTTATTCATGAATAAAAAATAAATATAATGAAACAAGAGTAATATATATCATAATTAAAATATGAAATATGAAATTTCAAATCATGAAATTTAGGAACTTCAAATAAATAAGTTGATTTGAAACTCCACATTGAGGATAAATCCAAAATTATTTGTAGGCAAACTATATCATACAACGGATAATCCAATAAAATTAAAGAGCTAAAAGAAGAATTATTAAAATTAAAATTACTGTATGAGGATCAATAAGGTCTTCTTACACCTGGTATATAACAAAGTAGCTCAAAGAATTTTTCTAATAAAATTACTTAGGAATGTATTCCCATTCCACCAGTACAATGCTTTAAATAAAAGAATCAATTATTTTGTGGATAATCATTTTACAAAGAAGATTGTTTTGGTTGGTACTAATCCTAAGGCATCAATAATTTTAAGTAAAGTTGATCTTTACATCACTCAAAATAAAAAATTTTGATTACTAAATAATAAGAAGTAGATTCTAAAAATTATATATTTTTATTTTTGAAATTTGGGAAACAACCAATTTTTGTGTTTTATTGCGAAAATATATATCCTATAATAATATTCACAAAAAAAAATCATTATTTCAAAACAATCTATTATTTTAAAGGATATTGTTTTGTTCTGATGTTTTGGGGAATAAATCTACCTATTATGCATCAAGAGTAAAGTAGATAGTGGAAATATAATCTCGTAATGGTGGGAAACAATTTGGATCTTTATATAACAAACTAAAAGATCAAAAATAAGTTCATGAAATTACAATATAAAGAATCCATGTTGGAGTAAATCAAAAAGTAAGTCCATCAATAATCAATATAGGGGGACCATAAATATTTGATATATAAAATTAATTTCATGTGGGATAATGTGTCAATGATTTCACTGATAAAAATAGAAAAAAAATGTTTTTGGATTTTGTATAGTTGATACACATCTCACATGATCAAAAATGAATACCTCGTCATGGGAATGAAATCTAATAAAGATGGTGTAGTTCATTTTTTTAGTGATGAGGGTCTCAAGATCATTTGATCTATGTAATATAAAGTTTGTGGTAAAGATATTAGGTGAGTATATGTAATATTTATAAAATTCCTCAGTTATAATATTCTTTGTCTTAGTCAATTATATAACCCGAGGTGTGTTTTGGAGTTCAATAGGAGGGTCTTCACGGTGATAGAAGGAGATGTTTTAATAATCCAACATGGAAGATGAACAGAAGAGAATATTTACCTTATGGGTGAAGATATTTATTGTATGATGTTTAAGGAAGATAATAATAGAAATTGTCACAAATGACTAGGCCATTTTAGTCAAAAATATTTGGAAAATAGTTTTATGATTAATGGGGTTTGAGATATTATAAATAATGCATGTGACCACACTCAAACATTTAATTCTTTTAAAAATAGGAAATATTATTCCAAATAATTACATTCTTAATAAGTGGTACTCATCAAGACTTCAAGATCTCATGTTTGTGTAATTCTGTGGGACAATTAGACCGAAATATACAAAAGTTACCATGTATTTTTAGTTGATTATTTAGGTAGAATGGAAATTATTATGGTTACAGAATATAAATATAAAGTCTTTAAATACATCACATGTTATTAGAGTCTAGATAAATATATTCTTGGTGTAAAAATTCAAAAAAAATCATCAATAATGGTATGGAATTTATAAACACCCAAGAAGAATAATTTTTTAAAGGGAATGCGATTCAACATCAAGTTTTAGTGGTTAATAATCCTCAGTAGAATAGAGTTGTTAAAATATGGAATCACAAAATCATAACATGTCTTAGACTATAATTTTTGAAAAAGGATTTCTTGATATATATTTCAAATAGTTATTTCAATAAGTATTATTCATACCCAGTAGAGGCTTATTATTTTATAATAAAGACAAAACGCAATATTCAATCTAGTTTTGAAATAACCCTGTGTATGAATACCTCTAGTTGTTTTGATGAAACTGTTTCATTCGGAAAAAAATAATGTAATGGATGGTGTAAAGATCATGGTGATGAATAACTATTTCTTGGGTATTCATGGAATAATATATCATACTGTTCCTTTAATAAAAGTCTTGGAAAAGTGATTGAAACTATGCCTATTTTTGTAGTTAAAAGTGACAATATAAAAAAAATACTTGAAAAAAAATGTAAATTCAACTGATCATGTTTTTCAATAATACTATCCAGTTCATTATGTTAAAAGCGATGAAGAAATATTGAGATTTAGGGGACTTTTGAGGGATATTGATAACTCTTTTAAAAAAATATAATGATGTAGAAAAAACATCTGAAATATAAGGTTCAAGTAGACCATCATGTAGGGATAAAATTACTAAAAACCACGTTGTTAGTGATTAATCATCCCTTTTTAAATCAATAAATATGAAGTCTTAGTAGCATGTGTCTATATTATCTCTAGTAGATCCAAAATAATTTGAATAAGCTACTATATATCAAATTTGGGTCAAATATATGGATGAGGTGCTTGACCAAATTTGAAATAAAAAGACCTATTAAGTTTTTTTTGGGTCTACATGATAATAACATCCTCAAGACTAGATGGGTGTTCCAAAATAAATTAAATCAAAATAGAAAATTTACAAGGAACAAAGCATGACTTGCATGAAAATGGTATTCCCAAATTTAATGGATTTATATGGATGAAAAATTCACAATGGTGGAACAAATTAAAATAATAAGATTATTATTGGACATGGTGATGATGAAAGGCTTCACGGTGTATCAAATTTCCATCAAATCTACCTTTTAGAATGGGTTCCTTTAAGAGGAGGTTTAAATATAGAAAAAGAGATTGATTAATCATTGATAATGATGAAAATAAAGTATTCCAATTTTATAAGACCTTATATAGTCTAAATTAAGAACCAATATCATGGTACTAAATGATGGAACAACATTTAAAGAAGATATGAATTCAAATGGTTGGTTTGATCACAAGCTATATATCATCTATGAAAGTTAAAAAAATGATAGTTCTTGTGTCTATGGATAATATTATCTATGGAGGCTTGGATGAAACTCAATGAATGAAAATATGATTTTATATAATGAAAATTTTATATGTATCTTACTAGAGAATTTTTCTTTTTTTCCATTCCCGATAAGTGAATGAACGAAATTATATGATATTTTTCTCTCAAAAAATAGTCTATAGAGATACTAAAAAATTTTCAAATAGATAATTAAAGATAAATTGAAACTTTGAATGAAACTCAAACATAAATATCAATGTATGAAGAATTTAGAGAGTTTTATGTCCCACTTTATAGGAAACATATTTGAAGTTTATTAAACATTAATGTCACTCAATTGGATATTATTTTTTCCACATGTCAAGAGACATGAAATAAAAGTTTTCCCAAATAAAGTCACATGAAAATTATGAAAATTATGCTTCATGACATCAATCATACTCTAAAATATGGGTTATTTTATTATCAAAATTCACCATAGTTCTCTTTGGGATATTCTTATGTTGATTGAGAAGGTTCTTTTGATAACTGAAAATCAATGTATGATGTTGTTTTTTTATCCTTGTATTTATGTCATTTTAATGATTAGTAATATAAAAGACTATATTTCTTTACATACCATAGATTTTGAGTATATAGTAGTAACTCAATCATATACTAAATTTTTTCAGATGAAAGAACATATTAAAGATGTTGGAATTGAATTTTGTTATCATATTCTGATTATGTGTGACAACTCATGAGTTATAAACCAAAAAAATCCAATACCATATTTAAGAAAAAAATGAGATTAAGAGCCAGATCAAGATGTATAATATAGAGAAAAATTTAGTATAATTGGAATATGTGTCATCTTGAGAGAAAGTGGAAGTTATCGCGATAAATGAACTACCAAAGGTGGAATTTGAACTACATCAGCTAGCTCTTGGAGTCCAAATAAATCCATCTACCTATAAGGATCATTAAGGAACCCACACTTCTCCTATGGATTTTTTCTAAAGACTAAGAGAAGTGGTCTCTTTGGTTTCATTTACAATGGGGGAGATATATCATCAAGATGAAGTTTTGGAATTATGTTCGAAAGGAGAAGACTGTTTTAGGTTGAATCATGGAGAGAAGTTATTTTTTTGGAGTTTTGATTAATGATCATGTTTTACTCTCATGAGATTATTTTCATTAAACAATAATTTCTCACATAGATCATGGATCATGTGGAATTATATATTGTGATTAGTTACTCATTGATGTGTGACTCTGAATGTTTATTGTATAATATGGTGTTATTTCATGGATTATTTCAGAGTCAATGTGTTTGGGGATTTTAAAAAAACAAAAAGGTGGATATTGTTTGAAAAAAGTACTCTCTAATGAATTTTTGGGTTTCTTTTGTTGACTACTCTAATTGAGGATGGTTTCCCAAAATGTAATGTTCTCTGAATAAAGGATAATTTGAGAATTTTGTTAAAATATATTAATTAGATCATCACTATATTTTAGACTATATTGTTGTGAGTTAATATAGGTCATGTTGGAGATAATTTTGGCTGTATTTTGTCACTACAGCCATGGTAGTGGGTGTTTGATCTTGGAAGCCACTTGTTGAAAATATCCAGGACTTTTACATGCATATTTGTGGTGATAGTGAGTAAAAACATCCAACCAAAAATTCATTTTCCATTTAAATGTTTTTGTTAGCTCATTATTCTATATTTTCAATATATGAAAGCCCATTACAGTTATAGTGGATGTATTGGTTCAATGGATGTATGTAAGTGAAACACATAGAATGGAAAATGGTCATTATAGTTGTTATGGTACATTGGATGAATGCATGCTCACAAAACCATATAGAATAAGCCAAAAAGTATATATCTAATCATGTTTGAGGGAAAACAAGAATGTTTAGTCACCACACCATGTTGCAATCTATTTTTTCATTCAACTAAGAAAATTAGGGATTTTTACATTACAACATTAAAGGATTTTATAGATGTTATAACCATCACTTAATGGACGATTTTATGTCAATTTTAATGTAAATAAACATAATGAATTCAATATAATAGAAGGGATTCACGTTAAATATAGGATTTAAAATGGGATAAATTTCTATGATTAGTTGTGTAAAAAAAATATAGGTTGAGTGAAGGGGATTGTAGATATCCTTGGAAAGTGAGAAGGCCATTCCATGTCTCTTCTAGAAAGTAAATGCCAAATATAGTGTTTCTTTAGGTGTTAAATTTCTTTTTGGAATTTTGATAAAAATATGATGATGTGATAAATTTTATAGGGTGTATACTTCAATCACCATTAATTAAAGAAGAAGAATAATATTAAAGGACCCGAGAACACCCTAAGATGGGAGGGGTAAATTAGGGTGTCAAATATTTATTCTCAAGTGATCGATCATGTTCCCACATTGATAAAAACATGCTAAACTTGTTTGATGGTAATGTGTAATAATAAAAACATTGACAAGAAGAAAATAAACACAGTAATTTTACTTTTTTCACCACCAAGCGCTAGTCTGAGGAGCTAAGAAAATATCGTGTCGGTCATACCTAAATCCACTAATATTCACTAGATGTGGAATATAAAGGTTTTGACAGAGTCACTCTATTCTCGGAACACTACGTCTACAAGGTTTTATGGATAATACCCTATGTCCCTCGGGACATTTATGTTGACTCCCCCAAACTCACGAATTTCAGAGATGTCTAACTCAGTTAATTGACTTGAAGGTCACTTTCATACTTTGTCATTAAATTCATTGTCCTTGTCTAGAATGAGACTCTACTTGAACTTTATACCTAAGTTGATGCACATTGTAATAATTATTCACTAAAAATTTGATATTCAAAACCACCTTTATAGAAGCTTATTCATGAAGCTCGCTCTTTCATGAAGCAGCCCTTCCTTGGTGGAATAAAATGCCTTCACAAATCTCACTTAGTCAACACAGTGTACCCCATAATCATTAAATCAATTTTCTCATAATCATTGGAATCATTCAAGATTAAAAAATATGTTTCATGATGCTTAATCTATTTTATGAACCTAGATTCATATTGCTCCCCAAGATTCACAAAATCAACAAGATTCATGAATTTCCTCGAAAGTTTTAGTTATAAGTGAATAGGGGTAACCTTATATTTATAGGATCGGTGTTCACAATCATCTAACACATCCAATATGATTTATAGATCTCCCAAAAATAACTTTTCAGCACTCCTCTCTTCATGATTGTCCACTTAAATTTGACATAGTCACAGAGGTCACAGTTAACACATCGGCCAGTCTTGATGCTTCTATTCTCATATTCATGAAGAACACCATCTCCATTAAATATTATACACATCTTCTTAATCCTAAACCCTTTATTTGTGAATCTCATGACTTTACCATTTTCATAAAGTTTTTATTCAAGAAAAAAACCGCTTCATGATGGTAACCTCTTCCTCTGGATATTTTACACCAAAAATTTGGAAAACACAGGGAAATGACGCCACCATAAATAATATTTTTAGCTTTAACTATAATATAACTTTCCTTTATAACTCCCACATATTCCATTTTTGGATTGAAAAAAACAAAAAACATACTCCATTTATATTAATAAACAATATTTTTTCCAACAATCCCCCCCTTTAGGATTGTTGGAAATCGGAAAATAAATTCAATGAAGCACCATCCCCAATAAAAACCTGATATAAAGAAAACAAATCATACAAAAATATTTTTCTACATCATCAAATATCAGTGTTGAAAAAAAAGAGGTGAATCAATTGTGTTCTCATGTCTTGGAATTCATAATGATGTCCATGATATGCTCTAACTAATTCCTCATAACACAGAATTGTTTTCTGCATTCTCATTATATAACTTTGAAACTCATTAACTGACATTGTAACTCACCATTATAATCCTTTATAACTCATTGAATTTTCCAACTCTATTTTTTCTTGCAACCAAAAAAACATAAATTTTCATTCTCATTTTAATTATCCTACATTGAACCACTAAACCATTGAATTTATACATTCTAACCCATTGGTAATAAACCCAAAGGGCCTTATTTTGACTTGAAAAACTCAAAACATACTCTCCTTGGATCGTATCTCCCCCATAAACCTACATCAATACCAAAAAAATTATTAAACTAGTTAACAAAACTGGGGAGATTAGAACGTTCGTTACCCCCTCATGCACTGGGAAGTGGCTGAAAACTAAGGTTCAGTCAATGTTTCTCAAACACATGCATTGTCAATGGATTTTTTAGAGTGTCAGCCACTTGGTAATCAATTCCATCATGATACATTTTATTCATTACTTTTCCAAAATTTTCTTTGATGAAGTGATATCTAATTTCAATATGTTTTATACAAGAATGCCGAATAAGATTCTTCGTAAGATCAATCACACTAATTTTTAACTCTTAATTTCCATTGGTTGTTTCACCTCATCTTAAGCTTCAATCAATTGTTACTTCATCCATAATAGCTGGGTGAAAGCCTTTGTAGTAGAGATATACTCATCTTCATTTGTACTAAGAGAAGAAATTTATTCTTTCTTACTCAGCCATCCTACACATTTCATTCTAGTAAATAATTCTCCACCACTTATGGACTTTATAAACACAATATATATATCCTAGTTAGCATCAAAAAACACTAACAGTTAGCTATATCTTCTTGTAGCAATGTATAAGCCATAATAGTGAGTACCTTGAATATACATCATCATTCTTTTCAACACATCCATATGTTCTTCCTTTTGACTACATTTAATGTGGGCTGATAAGAATGTTTCAAAGAGAAAATCTGGTTGTGTCATTGTCAAGTACAATAAGATTCTGATGACTCTCTTTTACATTGTAGGATCTATAGATGACCCATCTTCATGCATTCCCAGTTTTTTTCCAAATACAATCAGAGTAAAAATTGTATTGGAATCATGGATATTTAATTTATTTAGCAACTCTCATGCATACTTTTTCAGAGAAATAAAAGTGAATTATTTACTCTAAATCAATTGCATCCCTAGGATGAATGTGAGTTCACAAATCCTATAAATTTTAATTTTTAATTTCATGTGATTTGAAAATCCATCCACTGATCCCTGTCTAATTCACCAATATATAATATCATCTACATACACCAGTAACATGAACTAATCTTTTTGAGAATTATTTATATTGATATTATGATCCACCCATCCTTTTTTAAGTTGGAGATTATATAAAAGTAATCATGTGGATAATACCACACCCATGGTGTCTGTTTTAGACCATATTGTTTCTTCTTCGATCTTTAAACCATCATTTTATCATTACCAAGAAAAAAATACCCACTAGTTTTTCATTGTATAATTATTATTCAAGAACACCATTAATTAATGCCATTTTGACATCCATTTGATACAATTTGTAACATCATTGAATTTCTATAGAAATAAAAATCCTGACCGACTCCATTATTGTCACTAGAGATAATGTTACTTCAAAATCAACAAATTTAATATGTGGATATCCTCTATACACCAATCATTCCTTATTTCTGATTAAATTACATAGATCATCAAATTTATTCTTAAAGATACACTTTTTACCAATCACATTGGTACTTTTAGGTCTCACAACAAGACCACGTGTTTGGTTCTTATCAATTTGATCTAACTCTTCATTCATGAATTTAACCCATGATTCATCTTTTGTGTCTTTTTCAAATGAGGATAGTTCCACAACCGCTAAGATAGTATATTTTTAATTACTACACATTATCATTGTCATTGTGGGTGATTTCCACTCCCCAATGATGTTATATTGATCAATCTCTACTCTTTGATTTATCCTATGAGGTTTAGAAGAACTTTCTGCATCCCTGGTTTCCTCTTCTGATTCTTCCTCTAAATCAACATCATGTTGTGACCTTTAAATGTTTTAAACATTCATGACTTCTATATTTGGATTGGTTCCATATCCACATTATTCCACATCTCCTATCATATCATCATAAGAATTCCTTGAGTCGTTTTTGTTATTATCTTCAATGATATTCACATCAGTACTTTCCACAATTTTTCCAAAGATATTATTGAAAGATTTTTAGGGTTTTATATTCATTGAATATCTAAGGAATATTATATCATTTATAGAATCACCATACTTCCCTTGATTTACTTCTTTATTTTCAATGAAACATTTACTTCTGAAGACTCAAAAATTGATCAAAAAGGGATTCCTTATATGACACAACTCATATTGTCTCTTTTTTTCTCCCATATAATTCCCTTTTTGATTTTGAGTATAAATTACATCTTGAAAAGCCTATTTCTTGTAATGGTGAATGATATGACTCTCAATCTGCATAGTTGTGGAAATTTTGTTCACCTATCGATTCATGTGATCAAAAAATCCATTTTTCTATGGAGTTATCATATCATCCACCTTATGTTATATTCCAGGTTTCTCCATTTAATTTTCAAATTCTATGGATGTGTATTCCCATCCATTGTCAAACCGTAGGAATTTGATTTTATATCTAGTAACATTCTTGGAAATTCTATAATATGTTCTCATGAAATAAATCACTTGTTGTTTCTTGTGTATAACCATCACAAAATCCATTTTACTAAAATAAAAAATAAAAATAATTATGTACCTCTACCCATATGTTTTATCCACATTTATTAGTCCATATACATCTCTATGGATGAGATCAAGGGGACTCAATTCCCTTTTATTCTTTGATGTGAACTACAGACCAGTTTTCCTTGTATGCACGTATCACTAGTCTTTTCTTGTTCATACTTCATATTAGGGATTTCCAGGACAATATTCAGTTTAGATATCTATTATAAGTCTTTTTAATTAATGTGACCCAAACTACGGTGCCACAAGATGTTCTCTTCTTCATATTTCATGTAACAAATTTTATCTTTACTATCAACTTGATATAATTTTCCATCTTTACTAAATCCTTTCCTGAGATAATTCATTATCCTACCTTTTATAATTCACCACTTTTGATTTAATGTTACTAGACGTCTTTTTTATCATAGTTTTCTCACACTCCGGAGATTATGATGCAAACTCTCAACATAAAGAACTTTGGTTTTCTTAAGATAATCACTTTCCAGTTCAGTACTCCCACTACCTTTAATATTCAAATAACCATAATTTTTAAACCTGATTGTTCCATCAAACCTTTTTCTTTAAATTCTTCAATAAATCCACATTTCCTATCATATGGGATGAACATCCGCTACCATGAATCTTGGTGCTAATATTCTTTGTATCTTTGATAGAGACTTCAACGAGATTGGATTTCTCAATGTTCTTCCTTTCCTTCCATGAAATATTGGATTGAGTATAAGATGAATATAACCTTTCATATCTATTTTTAACGCGCCCAAGTTCATCATACTCTTACAATTATTTCAATGGAGAAAATAATTTTGTAAGAGCAACATCATCTGGTTGACGAGTATTGTCTTATCACTGAGTTCTATATGAATTTTTCATGCCTTTCCTATACCTGAAATAAACAGATTTATGGCCAAATTTAGAACAATAAAAACAATATGCATATAAATTATTTCTTCTATAAGACGTAGGATATGAATTCGTTCTCTTTTATTGACTTCTTAGATCATGTCCATTCAAATAACACCTTTACTCTTCACATTATGACATGGTATAGAACAGATAGCCAAAGAATTGACATTTTATAAGAGGAAATGTCTTCCCACTTATGTTTCTCCCAATGTTTCCTTCCTTATAAAAATATTTATACTAACAATAATTTATAAAAACTTATAGATACTTTTGACATATCCTTTAAGTTTGATTTGGTGTTTTCATTTTTAATATATCATGATACTTTGTGATATGTCAAACATTCAGATTCCATTTATTTTGGTTCATCTTCTTTCCATCCTTCGTTGTCTGAGCATCACAACCAATTACTCTTTTTTCCATGCACATGGATCTTTGATCATCCAATTCTTTATCTACTATTTCGAAACCATGATTTGATCTCTCTATCTACTTAACATATGAGAATCTTACAATCTATGTTTTCTTATTTCTTTCATTTTAATTCCATTAACTTTTAAGTTTACTATTAAGAGTAATAAGTTCTTCTTCAAGACCCTCAATAGTCTTGGACTTCTCCTCCAATCTAAAGGTAAGGCCATTCATGACCTTTTCTTGCTATTCAATTATGATCTTTAGTTCCACTCCATCTTCTTTACATTCAATGGTTGTTGATTGTTCTTTCACTACTTCTTCTAGTCATGTGATGTTATCTTCAATATAATCAGAATATTAAGATGATTATTACACAAATGATATCCAATTTTTGCATCTATTACTCTGATTTTCAAGCTTTCCAATAGAATTCTTAGGTTTCAACTTGATATCATTATCATCAATTAACTGATTATCTCTAGATTTATCGTTTGATGTTTTGTACTTTTCAACTATATCCATCATATACACGTGCATTCCAGATTTAAACTCTGGTTCTTCTTCCTCAATGAATTCATTATCATCATCTTCTTATTTATAGAAAAAACACTTTCTATTTACTTTCTTTCTATATTTGAAGTCTCCCTTTTGATAAAAACTTTTCTAAGGCTTTTTCAAATTTCATGCATCACTTTATTCATCATAGATCTTCCTTGAGCACCAAGAGGCAATGCACCCAACTCAACCACAACGAAAATAGGACAAGGGAATCTTTATTTAAAATATCTCTTTTCCTCTCTATAACTTCATTGCAATAAGATAAATAATTTCATATTCTTAATTATATTTTTAATCTATATATCTAGACACCTCATGATTTTCCATTTATTTGAAATCCATTTCCTTTCATACTCAAGTCACTGCATCTTCAGGTTTGACTCTCATTTCATATGTCACTAAACTGCTCATCAGATCATCCAATTTTTTTTGATATATAACATTCCTCAATGGCTAACACCTTTCTATTGTAGAGATATGGAAGCATTATCATGATTTTATTCATAATTTTAATGTCTTTGATTTCTTCGTCGAGGCCGTATATATCTCCAAAACATTTAGTAATTCAATTAAAAAGGTATCTGCATTTTCATTAGGATGTAGTTTCATGTCATCAAACCTATTTTGTAGTACATGAAGTCTTTAAACCATGAAATTATTGTAGACTTCATAATCAATCTCTAGTTTTTACCACATGGACTCCTCTGAAGTACAACTCTTCACATTTAGATACATTTGATCAGAAAGAGCTGCAGTGAGTTCATTCTATTCTTTAGCAATAACATCAATAATTTTTCTATCTGTCTCAATCATAGATATCCCAATTGGATCAATGGCCAATATTCCTCATATAGTGGAAAAGAGTACTTCCATTCCAGTAGATCTTAAAAGATATCTAATCCTATTATTCCGTATCAGAAATTCAATTCCTTCAAAGAGGGGGACTCCCTTGACATTAACTAAATTTTACATGACATAAAACAATGATAGATTTAACACCTGAAACCTTTAACCTCTATCTAATTCCACTTGAAGGACCCCATAACACCCTAATAGGGGAGGGGTAAATCAGGGTGTAAATATTTTATTCTCAAGTGAGAGATCGTGTTCCCTTGTTGGTAGGAACCTGTTAAACCTATCAGATGGCAGTGAGTAGTAATTAAAACATTCATAAGAAGTAAGGAAACACATAAATTGTACTTGGTTCACCACTAAAGGATAGTCCAAGGAGCATAAATTTATAGTTCTTTCATCATACCTAAATCCAAAAATATTCACTACATGAGAAATACATATGTTTTTTCATAGTCACTATGTTCCAAGAAAACTACCTTTACATGTTTTTAGCGATAGCACACTACATCCCTTGGAACACTTCCATTGACTTCCCCTAGTTCACTAATTTGCAAGAAGTCAAACTCAGTTTATATACTTGAAGTCCACTTAAATGGTTTGTCAATAAAGTCTATTTATCTATTTATAAAGAGAATCTTTTTCACTATATACCTCAATTGAAGCACACTAAAATCCATGTTCAATGAAAAACTGATATTCAAAAATTCCTTTTAAAAAGATCCTTCGCAGAGCTCACTCCTTCACGAAGCACCCCAATATTTACAAAGATCACTGAGTCAATGTAGTGTACTCCATCATAGAAAAGCTCACATTACTCTTAACCATTGTTATCAGTCAAAACTAAACATGTCATTCCACGATGATCAAACTCCCTTATAAACCTAGATTCTTGGAGCTCCCCTAGATTCAAAAAATCAAATTCATTCCCAATTTTCCTTGAAATTTTGTGTTAGATTTGAAGAGGGGTAGCCTTATATTTATAGGCTCAGCGTTCGTGATGATCCACCACCTCCATCCTGATTTCCAAATCTATAAAAAATATTTTCATGGAGCTCCTCCCTTCATGATGCTGCACTGAAATCTGATGTAGTCACAGAGCTCACAGTCAACACATCATGCAGTCATGATGATCATATTCTCATATTTGTGAAGATCACCATGTTCATTCATGATTCTAAACATCTTTGTGATCCTAAAACCTATCTTTTAGGGAACTCATTCCTTTATGATTTTCATGAAGTGTTTATTAAAAAAACACCCCTTTGAAATTTTAGCCTCTTCCATCGTATTTATTATGCCAAAAATTTGGAAAATGCTTAGAAATGAAACCACATTTAATATATTTGTTATCTTGAACTGTAAGATCCATTTCCTATCAAACTCCCTAATATTTCATGTGAGGATGTACAATAAACACTAACCATAATCTATTTCCAGTAAAGATCGTCCTTGTTTCAAACAAATATCACATCATGATGAGTAGTGAGTTACTTTAAGTAGGAGATAATTAATTATTACAAATGTTCATGGTAGTGAACAAGGATGGTTAGTTAGACCGTTCCAAAAAAAGTTATGTTAAATCATTGAGATTTTATTGTAATTAGTGGATAGAAACATTGTCTTCCATGATATTTGGGAGCATTCAAGTTCAAGTGAACAAGGTAAAATCATTTGTTTCATAACTAATTTATTCTCTCTAGATAGAAACAATGAGAAAGGTTAAATTGTTTCTCAAGGTGAGATGATAGGATCAAAAATCAAGAGGCATGCTACAGTACCCTTATGTATCCCCCCCCCCACTATGGGAATATACCAATATAAATGACCAATAGTAATCATCAACAAAGAGAATGAAATAACATACTCTAAAAGTTCTAGTTTGACTCATAGGAACACAGACAGTAGTATGGACCAAATATAGTATGTTTGATACCCTTTTCTTCTTCTATTCATAAGATTTTTGTACCATCTTACCCCGCATCCATGTGCCACACATCCTTTCTAGATCTTGATTCATATTTGGGATATCCACTATAGATCTTAGTTATCATAGGTTGTCCTTGGTCTACTGATGAATATAGCCTATCCTTTGTTGCAATAAGTTATTTCTTTCTTCCACTATAATGTATCACATGTCCTTCTTGTCATCATCTTAATAGAAATTACTATCTGTAATGCCCGAAAATTTTATTATATATTATTCCTTTAAATAAATCTAATGTGATGGAAATATTTCACCCCATGAAAAACCGAACTAAAATGATTTGTGATATATTGGATTAATATTATTATGAAAATTATAAGAATAATTAAACCTCTATTAAATAAAAATATATACTCAACTAAAATTTCTTATGATTAGAGGATAAGTAATTAATATGACTTAATATTAAACACAATTGTTCTTTCTCAAATAAATTTTTTTATATTGTAGTATATTTTTCCCCAATAACTTAAAATTTCCACTTATATACTGTTATTATATATAAAATAATTTATTAAAATTTTTAGAATTTGAAATTGATATGAAATAATATTAAGAACACATAAAAACATCATGTTTCAATAAATAATGGTTTTCATTATATATTTTATTATCATTTTAAAAAATAATTTTTATAATTTTTATTTAATAAAATATAAATAATTTTTCAATTCATAATGTCAAAATTAATGTATGATTATTTTTTTAGATATTTCTAAATAAGTTGAATTTTGGGGTGAATAGTGAAAAATAATGATTTTACAAATACTGTCACTTTTATGACATTGTCATAATGTAGGAATAATTAAAATTTTATTAAAAAAAATTCAATAAAAAATAAATATTTATAAATTAAAATAAATGATTGAAAAGTAATATTTTTAATTTATAAAACCCATATTTAACATGTTTTAAACTTATGTAATATTTTACATTAACAAAAAAATTCTCTTTCTTTTAACTAAGTATCCAAATAGTGGGATTGATTTTTATACTGTTTTAAAAGAAAAATATTTATTTATTAGTTATTAATAATCAATTTAATTTCATATAAATCAACATTATTTATTATTTTTTCTTAATCGTAATTTATAATCATAAAACTACACTTTCTCTAAAAAATATTTTTTGCGTTATATGTGATAATATTAAATTATATTTTTACCTCCATAATAATTTTCTAAAAACATTATTTCATATTTGGAATCATTAGGGTTCAAATTTTAGTAAGAATAATCTTATTTTTAGGCATTAAAATTAAATTAAATAGTTAAAAATTAGTAACCATGGTAAAAAATAGAAATCATAATAGTGAAAATTCAAAGAGTGAAAGGATAAAAAATATGATAAGAACATGTCTGAAAAGGTATTTTTTAGGATTTATCAACCGTAATCATTCCCACATTATAATATTTTAAGTTATTGGATCCACATAACATTTGAATAATGAATTTTACTTTTACATTCTATCAAAAATTACACTCTTCTCTCTTATAAAAGAAGCCATCACACCCCATAACTACTAGAAATGTTAAAATAAAATTATAGTTTTGATTTAATAAAATAGGCTTATTATCTTTTATGTTTATAAAAAAACACATACAATCATTTTGTTTTTTTATATCCTATTTAAAATTCAATTAATCATCATTACCATTGATAATATAGATTTAGAATAGTGATCACATTATTAGTATAAATATAAGGTATTAAAAAATCCAATTAACATAGTAAAAAAAGTGATGCACTCAACCAACCGGATTGTACCATATGAATCCCAATTATCATAGCTTCTAAGGGAGTTATAATCACATGGATTTTCCCTTGACCAAGCCCAATCATATATCCGATAACTTAATCATGAGTGAAATTTTTTATGGTAGAATTTCAAACTCACCAAGATCACCACCCTAATCATGTTCTCCGAACCACCCCATTAAAGTATCACCATCATGAAAAATACTCTTAGGTAGTTTCGTTGTGTATTAAAGATTCATTGATCAAAAAAATATTAATATTAATTTTTTAATTTAAATTGAATAATTGTGGTATTTTATTCATATTGTTACTTTATAAATGATTTTTATTTTTATATAATAAAAGAAATTGTATTTTCATTTAGTATTCATTTTAAATGAAAATATTTATTTTGATGAGTTAAATGGATTTTTAAAATAAATATTATTTTCAAAAAATATTATTATTATGTGATTTCTTTGAATATAAATTATTATATAATTTTATGAAGTAAAATGTAATTTTTATAAGGGTTTGAAAACTGTTATTGTCAAAAAAGTAGCATTTCTCAATAAATGTTGATTATTATTTTATAAGTGAAAATATACATATTATAAAATTATTTCTAAAAAATGTATATTAGTTTTGGAATCATAATGTTAAAATTATCCAATGGTGAAGGTTTCATAATTTTCTGAGATAGTCAAGTATTCGGGTAAAAATTAAATACTGTATAAATATATGGTATGTATTATGACATAATAATGATTTAAAAGTGATTTAATAAATACTATAATTCCTATAAAAGACCAAATTTATCTTTTCACTTTAAAATAATGTGATTATATGTAAATTTTATTAATTTTATGAATCTCTTGTGAATCCTCCAAAACTGTAACTATATTTTTAGGTTTAAATGTCATTTCCCTAAGAGTATGACTCACATTCACAATATAAAGGGTATTATTTTATTACTTATTACCCTTTTTATTATAAAATATAAAAACCACCCCATTTTATTAAAACCATGAGTAAAAAACATGGGAAGGTTTTTTATTTTTGTTATTATATTATATAGAGTCCAAAACCAAAGTTTGAGAAATAATAAAGAAATCACAATTCATTTCTTATATAAACCCATATAAGATTCCATTTATCTTACTAAAATACTTTTATCACATCATTACTCATCCCTACCATCTCTAGATACCTCTCAAGGTGCCCTCAAGATCCTAATAAGACTCTCCCAATCATTTAGAGTTACACACTCAAGTAAGGGATCTCCAACTCTCCTCTTTTTTATCAAGCACTTATTTTATGTTATATCCCTTAATTTTAACTTTTTCATATTTGGATATGTTTTCTCATTTCCCTGTTACATTCCATTTTTTATAAATTATTATATACCCCTTTTACTCTAATTAATGCACCTCATGAACCCTTATGTACACTCATTACCATGCTGGAATTTAGTAAGAGATCCTCACCTTCTATCATTTATTCAAGTTCAGTTATTATCTTATTCCCTAAATTTACAATTCCTAATGTTAGAAATTTATTTTCTTGTCAATACTACAGATCATTTTATTTCTAAATTATGTGGGATCCCTTTCCCTCTTATCAACCCATTTTATGAATTTTTATTTAAATTTGTTATGCTGTTGAAATTTCATCGTGGTTTTCCATGACAAAACAATTATGTAGTGAATACCATACCCATTTCATATCATGTTTTTTCACCTGTATACATGTATAATTATTTTAATTGGAACTTATATGAATATATTTCACACTCCTTGATCATATAATAAAATATCATCATGAATGAATTTATGATGTATGATCTATGTGGAACACAAAAGCATGAGAGTGAAATGAAAGTAACGGGTGCACCCGGAAATATATAGTGCTTCAATGCATTGGGAAATGTCTGTTCTCACAAGATATCATGTTGAGAAAGGGAGTGAACTTGATTACTTTATAGGACTTTGTCCATCATGGTGTCTTAGTAGTTATCCTTGACCTATGTTTATGATGTTGTCTTTTATGTTGTTGCCACATTTCCCATGTTTCCATTACGTTATCATGCTATATAATGCTTCATTTTTCATTTTTATGATTCTTTCTCATTTTATTCCCCATTCATATGCATGTTTTTTAACATTTATTATTCTCTTCATGTTATTCCATATTTATTTCCCTTACTGGGCTTTATAGCTCATCCCTTTCTTATGTATATCCCAAGGTTATCCCATTCAATTTTAAGTCTGATCATGTCAAGGATGATTTTAATAAATTTGATGTATTTCATGTTTTAATATGTTTTTTAATGTACATAATTCCCAAAGTAACTATAATTATTTATCTTCCATGTTTTACAATGTGTATGTTTATGTATTAAATCTGGAATTAATATTTAATAAAGAAAACGGTTTTCATAATTGGTATCAAAAGAAAAGTTTTGTTATTATTGGTTTAAGATTATAAAACTCTAGTGAAATCCTTAGTGATAAGTCTAAGTATAATAATAAATCCCTAAATTTTAATAATTTTAGGTAAAAGTTTTCTTCAGGAAACTACATCACTGACTACATACTATAAGTGAATTTAGATCTGTATTATATATACATTGGGGTAAAACCCAAAAACACTGTGTGGAGCTAGACACGGTCAAGAACTAGTTTAAAAAATGGGCCACGATGCACACCTGGTTTGAAACTCTAGGGGGATATGATTTTGTAAATTTATATTATCATTATGAACCATTATTAAGGGAATAAATAATTACCATGAGAATATATGTTAGGTAATATAACATGGATATCATATATTGAAGCGAAAAAATTAATATGTTAATCAATATCTGTATTTTATAACTAATAATTCTTAATTTCATTATTTTACCCCTTTATTTGTTTAATAATTTAAAAAAACTCATCCTTAATTTTTCATTTTATTCTAGATAATGTCTAAAAATATGAGGCATCAGGTAAACAACCAATTTGAAGGGCAATGTGACAACTTCCCCAATGAGATGTCAAACCTAATGGGAGAGGGAATCGTGAACTTTATGATGATAATATCTCATCTGAATCAAGATACTAATAGAAACTGGGATCAAGAGGAGCATCCAAATAACCCTAAGAGACCATTCAATTATTGAGAGCATTGTGTGCTAGTTTCCTCTAACCTTTAATCGATCATATGATCCCTTAATCATGTAACAACTGATCAACTCCATTGAGACTATCTTGTCCATGATTAAATGTTATGATAAATGGAAAGTTCTACTGAATTTCAATCATATATTGGGATAATGTGATTAGTGGTGTACATTTATCTAGAATACAAAGCTTGAAGAAGATATTTAAGGGATGGGGTTGAAGGAATTCTGAAAAATGTGTTTTGACCAATATTTTTATCAGGCTCTCAAACTTAAAATGGAATGTGGTTTCTATACCCACATGTAAAAATGATAACTAATCTTTTGTGAAATATGAGGAAAACATCACAAAAATTTTTACAATACGCCTTCGACGTTGTTTTTACCCTTGAATGTAAGGTTGATGGCTTCTTTAGAGGTCTAAAATCTAGCCTACGAAAATCCCTAGTGATCCGATAATTTTATAGCTATGAGGACATTTTCTGATGTTCCCTCAAAGTTGAAATGGAGATTAATGAATCTCAATGATATCACAAGGATAATAAGTGGAATGTGGAGTTTATTTATAGTGGTCCAATGGAGAAATATAATGCTGACATAAAATTTCGACATCCAACATGTCAACAGTGTAGAAAGAATCACCCGTAAAATCACCTAAGGGGGGTGGGGAAATTTTTTGTGTGTGGGAAGTAAAAAATCCTAGATAATAATTGTAGACAGGAGAAACACACTAATGTGATGGAGGAAAGTAATTATCAAGTAAACCCTCAGTAGATTGTTAATTTCATCAACTATATGGAACAAAGTCACTTTCCAAACCA
This sequence comes from Viscum album, assembly GCA_963277665.1. Classification (NCBI taxonomy): domain Eukaryota; kingdom Viridiplantae; phylum Streptophyta; class Magnoliopsida; order Santalales; family Viscaceae; genus Viscum; species Viscum album. Next base: position 1,011,452,457 of record OY728156.1, read on the forward strand.
ATTTACTAATCCAAGGGTTTTTTGAGACAACCAGAAACCTCCACGGTTGAAATGGAAATATATTACCATCACAAATTCTATGGTGGATCTAGACAATGAATTGGTTCTAAGTAATCTAGTTATTCATTCAAAAATATTGAACATAATTTTTTATTTTGGTTCAAAACATTCCTTCATATCACATAAGTTTAGTAGAACTATTCAAACACCACCACAAATCATGGAAGTAGATATACCAATGAAAATAGAAAGTGGTGAAATTATTTCATCCTAAGTATATAACATATACCCTGTCAAAAATTTTGGGATGAAATTCCCAGAAAACCTTTTCATACTTCCTTTGGTGGAATTTACTGTAATTTTGTGCATGTATTGTATTTTCATGTATATATCTAACTTAAATTTCCACTAGAAATAAATCACTCTCCATATCATGAATCAACCCCTTATAATCTTCATGTGAAAGGAGGAGGATTAATCTTTTTTAACACTAAAATTTCAATCAGGGATATTATTTCCCAGTTATAATTTTTATCTATCTCAAATGATTGATTTGGTGAAAAAAATAATCCTTAAATACATTCCCATTGTGAAGGAATATGTTGATGTGTTTCCCAAGGAATTGTCTGATCTTCCTCCAAGCCTAGAGGTTGAATTTTCAATCGATCTTATAGTTGATGTGTTACCATTCTACAAGAATCTAAATAGAATGGATGTTGTAGAACATTAGGATCCGAACAAACAACTATATGATATTGTGGATAAAGGTTTCATTTTAAAAAGTGATTCAACATGGGGTGCACTAGTCCTCTTTGTTAAGCATAAAGGTGGGTTAATGCGCCTTTTCATTGATTATCATGAGGTCAATTATATCTTGATAAAGAAAAAAAATCATATTCCATTGATTAATTACTTGATCAATTATCAATGTGAATAAAAACTATTCTCTAAGGTGTATTTATGTTCAGGATATTACAATGTTATTGTTATGAAGGGGGATATCCCAAAGAGTTATTTTCATACAACGTAAGGTCAATATGTGTTCATAATAATTCTATTTGGACTCATTAAGGATATATAAATAATCATGGTCATGATTAATAGAGTATTTAGAGATTACATACAAAAATTGGTAGTATTTATTGATGATATTATAATATATTCTAAAATTAAAGATGAGCATGAGGAGCATCTAATAACTGTAGTAAAAAACTTGCAAAAGGAGAATCTATATGAAAGTTATAGTTATTATGAGTTTTGGTTAAAGTAAGTCTCTTTATTTGGGAAATTAATCATAATAAATGGGATACTTATAGACAATTCAAAGATAGAATCAATTGAAGTATCACTTAGGAATAAATATGTGACAGATATCAATAGATTCCTTATACTAGTTGGGTATTGTCATCGATTTGTGAAAAATTTCTCATCTTTTTCAAAACCCTATTACAAAGATAATGTGAAATAGAATCAAGATTTCATGGAATGGTGGATGTGAAGAGAGCCTCAATTCGTTTAAAAGGATTCTTATCACTACACATGTGCTAACACTACCCACAATTGGAGAAATTTTCCTGGAATTCAATGATTGTTTGAAGAAGGGATTGTGTTGTGTGTTAATGAAGAATGAAAAATTCCAATCCTATGATTCAAAGAATTTGGAAGTTCATGAAAAAAACTATTCAATGCATGATATTTAATTTGATATAATGAACATCCCTTAGAAAATATGGAGTCATTATCTCCTTTGGGAGAAGATTAAAATATATACAGATCATACAATCCTAAAGTATATATTAACACAGAAATAGCTAAATATGTTCTAATGATGATGGTTTGAGATTATCAAGTACTATAACTTCTCAATTCACTGATATCCTATAAAAGTGAATAAATTTAATGTCACTCAAAGTATAAAGGATCCTATAATTTTATTAATAATGAGAATTGAAAAAGATCTAATCTTTTGAAACATAAAAAGGACGGGTATAAGAATCATAATAGGAGGAACATCATCAATCCTTTCACAAATAATTTCTCATCCATCCCTTCTAGAGAGTATAATGGAATCTCAACGAAATGATGTGGGAATTTAGTATAAAGTGGAAAGTTTAAGAGAAGGTAAATCCTTCAAGTTAAATTTTAATGAAAGAGTTTGAATATTTGGTTCATGGATATGTGTACCATAAAATCCAAATCTAAAGAAGGATTTGTTTGATGATGTGAATAGTCCAACTTTCTCCATCCATCCAAGAAGCACAAATATGCATCAAGATCTCATAGAGTGCTATTTGTGGGACAATGTGAAAAAGTAAATTGAAGAATATACATCAAGAATCCTTTTATGCCTACAAGTGAAAGATGAAGGAATAGAATCCAGGGGGATGATGTATCAATTACCCATACCTATATAGAAATGGGAAAAAATATCCATGGACTTTGTCACTAGTCTTCCAAAGGAATCAAGAGGAAAAAATCATATATGGGTTGTTGTGGATCATCTGATAATTACTTCTCTCTTCATTTAAATTTGAGAGTATTTCTCACTCTATGAACTTATAAGAATATACATTAGATAAGTGGTGAGAATTATTGGAACACCAATATCAATTATATCTTATCGAGAATCCAAATTTACCTACATGTTTATAAGAGTCCAAAATTATCTAATTATGGAGTTGAATTTTAGCATGACTTATAAACCCCAAACTGATGGCCAATTTGAGCAGATTATCTAGACACTTGAGGATATGTTGATAGAATGATCAATTGACTTAAAAAGAGAATGGGACAAATATATTCCTGTGTTTGAGTACTTATATAATAATAGTTTCTACTCAAGAATCCATATGGATCCATAATATATCCTTTATTGTAAGAGGTGGATAAAACATACATGTTGGTATGAATTTGGGGAACACGAATAGCAAGGTCTAAAAATTATTGAATAAATGGTAGAAAAGTATAAGACCATTCAGCATTACATCAATGATTCTCAGATTCGACAGAATATCTATGTTGATAAGCATTGATGATACCTAGAGTTTGATGTTAGAGACACGTTTTTCCTCCACATATCTACATGGAAGAAAAAGATGAGATTTTGGAAGAGGGGAAATCTTAGTCCAAGGTACATCGTCCCCTTTGAGATCCTTGATCACATCGGAGTGATGGACAATCGACTAACACTACCACCTTACCTTTCTCAGGTACATGATTTATTCTATGTATCCCTATTAAGAAAGTATATACTAGAAACCTCACATGTACTTAATCCATATGTGGTACTTTTGGATAATGATCTTTCCTATAAATATTATTCTGTGAAAATCATATATCATAGAGACAAAGTTATATGAAATAAGACAATGCACCTTCTCAAAGTGCTACGGAGAAACCATATGTTTGAAGCATCATTGTGGAAACCAGAGGAGGTGATGAAAAAAAGTTAGCCTAACCTATTTTATCATGGTAAATAAAACATTTGAGGTAAAAATTTCTTAAAGTGGGAAGATTATAATGACCTAAACCACTATAATAAAATTCCACTTTTTTAATTAAAATGTCATATTTTGTATCATAATTATTGAAAACACTTGAACTCCATTGGTTTTATTATATCATAATTTAAGGACAATTAAAAATAATTACCATTGATAATATATCCATTTAAGATTGATCACATGATTAGTATAAATATATGGATTTAGCACATCCAATTGACAAAGACAAAGTAAGTGATAGCCCCAACCAGTAGGATCATTCCCTATGAATCCCATTTATCAAAGCATCAAAGGGATATAGAATCACTATTCCATTCCTTTGACTAAGCCCAAGATGAGATAAAATAACTTATGTTTGATGGAAACCATTTACGGGAGAAGTTCAAGATCATTGAGATCAAGACCCAAAGCATGTTGACTGAACCACCCCATGAAAGTCTCAATATCACGTACCTTACTATTAGGTTGTTCATTTCTATATTAAAGGGATATGTATCAAGACCATAAAAATAAAAATATTTATATTTTACTTTGAATAAGATAAAAATCATATTTTTATCTTATATTTACTTTATAAAAAATTCTTATTTTTATACAATCAAACAAAAATTGTATTTTCAATTTGTATTATATTTAAATTAAGATGTTTATTTTGATGAATTAATGGATTTTTTAAATAATTAAAATTTTAATGAAATATTTTTATGTAATTATTTTATTAAATATAAATTATCATATAATTTTTATGAAGTTAATTGTAATTATTTTAAGTGTTTGAAAACTATTATTGACAAAGAAACCCAGAATTTTTAAATAAATGTCAATTAATTTATTAAAAGTGAAAATAAAAATATTCATAAAATTATTTAGAAAAAATTAATATTTTTTTCACAATGTTGAAATAATTCATTGATAATTGTTTCATATTTTTCTGATAGATTCGAATTTTTAAATAGAAATAACATACTATATAAATATATTATGTGTATTATGACATTATAATGAACCAAAAGTGATGTAATAAATACTATAAATTATATCCACAACCTAATATATATTTTTAAATTTAACATAACGTGATTTATTGTTTGTTTTATTAATTTTATAAATCCTTTTTGAATACTCCAATACCATTTATATATTTTAAGGTAATAAAATCATTTCTTCAAGATTGTGACTCATTTCCATATCAGCAAGTGTATATTTTCTTATTTTAAGCCCATGGACTTATAAGATAATGAAAAAACTAACATTTTTCATAAACATGGGAAAAAACCATGTTAAGGTTTGTATTTTTGATTAATTGTTTATATAGAGTCCAAAAACTTTTTTTGAGAAACCATAAAGAAATCACCACTCATTTCCCTTACAAACCCACCCAATATCCCATTTCTCTTCACTAAAAACCCTTGAATAAAATCCTTACTCATCTTTAATCTCTATATATCCCTTAAAAGGTTCTCTAATGATCAAAAGAATCCACCTCCAAGCATTTGGAGTCACACACTCAAGTAAGGGATCTCCTGCTCTCCTAATTTTTTTCAAGAACCTTTTTAAGTTATGTATCGTAATTTTAATTTTTAGTATTGGGATATATTATTCCATATACCTATAACTATCTAATGTATTTATAAATTATGAGATACCCATTACACTCTACTTAATTGCTTCCATGAACCCTTATGAACACCAATTACCGTGCCAAAATTTAGTGAGGGATCCTCACCATCTCTTCATTATTCAAGTTTTTTTATTATCTTATATCATCTATTTCTAATTCATAATATTGGGATATGTATTTACATTTAAATTATACTATAAATTTTATTTAAAAAGGTATTATACATAATTTTTCCTCCCATCAACCCATTTTATGAATTTTTATGTGACATTGTTTTGCTTTCGAAATTTCACCACGATTTTCTATGTAATAAAATTGTGTTGTGGATATTATACCCATTCCATATCATGGATGTTCACCATAATAAACTTATATGTATTTGACATGGTATATAAATATATTTATTCCACACTCCTTGATCATGGAATAAAATATGATGATGAATGATTCAATGTTGTATGATCTATGTGAACACTTAATCATGAGAATGAAATGAAAATGAATGGTGCACTTGGAATTATATAATGCTCTAATAAATTGGATAATTTTTAGTCTCATGAGGCATAATTTCGGGATAGGGAGTGAACCTGATTATTTTATTAGACCTTTTCAATTTTGATTTCTTGGTAGTTGCCCTTTACTAATGTTAATGATATATTGTTTTAAGTTGTTTCCACATTTCCCATGTTTTCTTTATGTTATTATGTTATGTCATACATCATTGTCCTGGTTTCTAATTCTCATCCCTTTTATTACTTATTTATATGACTAATGTATAAGATTTATTATTCTCTTAAATTTATTCCATATTTATTTTTCTTGCTACGATTTATAGCTCACCACTTTCTTTTTTGTGTCCCCAAGTTATCTCATGAAGTTTTAAGTATAATCATGTTAAATAAGTTTTCAAAAAATATGATGTATTTACTTTTTTAAATTTATTATGTAATGTACCTAATTCCAAAAGAAACCAGCCTTTTGGATCTTCTTCATTGTATTAAGTGTGCTTGTATATGCTAAATAATGAATTAATATATAATAAAGAGAAGGGTTTTCGTACACCCCATCTCTCCTCACACCCCAATCCTCTTTTATTTGACCAAAATATTATTAAAAAACTCCCAAATACTCTTATACATGAAATATAGGTCTTTTTATTCTCAGAATACCTCCTATGAATTCCTTAATCTAATTTTCAAATGTTATCTTCCAAGAAGAATGGTAAAATTCAAAATCACTCCTTTTCCATTTCATTTCCTTATTTTATTTTTCAATATCGTGATAATATAATCTAACTATGTTTAAATAATTACATAATTATCATAATTATACAATAAAAATATTATGTTTATGAGATAATCATTTTGTACCTTCCTCAGAACCATTCAAAAACGAAATTGTTTTTGTGTTACATACGGACAACTACCTCTATAAGAATCCTGATATCTTTTTTATGATTTCCAAACATGTATGGAAAAAAATAAATTTAATCAATAAATATTAAAATTAAAATTTATTAAAATTATGAAAATATAACTCAATTTTTACCTTCTTGCTGTTATATAAAAAAATAGAATGTCTCCCATTTGTATGCACAGACTATTTCCTTCATAATGAAAGGTGTTTTGTTTTTCATTTAGTCATTTATTATTTAAAAAAAAATTCCAAAATATTATTGAACACTTTAAAAACATATATATTAAATTCTTATATATTTTTATTAATCAACTTATTCCAAATACTTAACATTCGTTATCATTCTCACCCATCTATTATAACATGTTTATCTTTGGGTCGATTTAACCACCAATGAGAAAAATGTATAAATTTATATCTTGGATAACTATGGAAACATAAATAGTTTTATTATTATATATTAATGAGAAAATAAAATTTTCTTTAAATTTATAGAAAATTTATATTAATATTTTTCTTATTATAAATACAACACCCCTTGTTTATCTAAAAAAATGAAACATGCTCGCTACTCATTTTATCTAAAAAAATGTAAAAAAAACTCATGGAATTTAATTTTAAATTTATAAGATATGATGAAAAATATATTATAGTACCATAATTAATATAGTAATTATTAACTTGGTATCATAGAATGGGGATCGCCATCTACATTACAAAGAATGTGAAAAACAATTAAAATTACAAATATTCGATGATAGAAATATATTATAACTAACAAGTAAAATTATAATAAATAATTATTATTTAAGTGTATAAAAGGTAATATATATGAATAAATTTCTTAAATAAGTTATTAAGAGAGTTTTTTTGTTATAAAAGATATTAGAGTACGTTCTACTAAGCGGGGATAAAATATAAGTGTGTCTCATCTCAATTTCCATTCTTTGAGACATGTTTTTTTTCATAAAACTAATTTAAATTATATGGTGTGTATACTACCTATTAGATAAATCATATCAGGAATTAATTTTTATTATTTGTAATTAATGTGTAATTTGAATATCTCACTTTCAATGGGATCTACTGAAATGTTTTTAAATCTGTAGGGGGTTTTCTTATCTCAACATCTTTTCATGAGTAATATTTAGAAAAAAAAGGTCCAAAGACACTATTTATTACGAAATCAAAGACCTATATTAATATAAGTAGAGGGAAAACCATTATATAGCCTTTATTATCATGTCCTAGTGTCCCATGAACATGGCCCAAAGGCTTAGGCAGTATAATTCCTACATCATCCATCTTGCGTCAAATTTTGAGTAATATTCACATTTTTATTTACCTCTTTTCATAATAATTTCTTAAGATACTTTTTAATTTGTGGGTTTTGATAATGTTACATTAAAAGAAAAAATATATATGTCACAGTTTTATATTTTAAATGATACATCACATTTCAATCTATAAAATTTATATGTTTTTCTATGATCCATTACTGAAGATTATTTTTAAAAAGTAATATATTTCAAAAAAATCACTTTTCTTTTTTCAAAGTGACTTTTAAATCTGACCCATTTCTTTATCTTTTGGGAATATGATAAAAACATTTTTTTAAAATTATATAATAGTTTATTTCACCATTATTGTGAGTCTTTTTTAAAAATATTCCTTTACATATTTTCTAATGATTTTACAAATGATTTTAATTATTAATAATTTTGAAATGAAAATTAAATATTGTTATATTTTTTCAGAAATTTAATGTTTTTTTAAAAAAAATAAATCCTCGATTTAAAATTGAATTATATATGCATGTGTTTTAAAAATAAGTCTTATAAATTATATATCTCCTCAAAGATATTTTATAAAAGTTTATTTATTTTGTAATTTTTTTTTATGAAACCCATTTTTTGATTTTAAAGGGTAATTTTGATAATGTTTTCTCAATATATATTATATTATTTTAAAAAACATTTTAAGGAGTTTTTAATTATTCAAAAAAGTATATATCTTCTTGTTTTTTAAAGTGATTTAACAAGTAATTTTAAATTTCTCTTTTTCTTTTTATGTTAATGTAATTTGGAATTCCTTATGTAACCCAAAGGATATTTTCTTATGATAAAATACACCTTCTATATTTTTATGGATTATGAAATGTTCTATAAATGCCTCTATGAAACCTGTCTCTTTTCTATTGGATAATTAATTTGTGTTTGAAATATGAATTGTTTATTTCAGGGGGTGCGCATATGAAGGGATTATTTATGTGTGGGGTCTTATATCTCTTTTTAATGTATTGGTTAAATTTGTATACCTCATGAGATAAATATTTTTATCCTAAACATAATTTATATTATCTAAGTTCACAGTATTGAGCTTGAACATAATGTGTATTATCTATGTTCACAAGACTGGGCGTGAACTCAATTTATACTAGTTATGTTCACATGATTAAGCATCAATATGATTTGGATTTGAAACATTAATTACTTTGAGATTGACCAAGAAACATATTAGCTACATTTACAATACTGAGTGTAATAAGGATGCAGATTAAATACTTTCAAAATATTGAGAATGAACATGCTGCAGATTAGCTATGTTCATAATATTGAGCTTGAACATAGTGTGGTCAGATACTTTAAAAATGTTATGATTTAATATTCTTATTCTTATTCCATATTTCTCTATAATATTCTTATTTTATGTTCCTTGTATTATGTTTATTATCTCATTTTTCAAACTCTTACACTATTATACATGTTTTTTCATTTCAGATTACATGTACTTCTATCATGGAATAATATTATAGTTCCTTGTTATTTTTAATGAAATATTTCTCCCTTGCTCTTGTTTTCTCTTATATTTATGATCTAACCCAGGATGAAATGTTGAAAAAATTTCCATTATTGATCATTTGAGATTACCCATTTCTTATGTTTCAATTCCATAGGTTATGATGTTGAGTGTAACTTTTGAAAAATATATAAGGGATTCGAGTTTGGTTCAACTATGGGTAAATGTTCTCAAGTATCATAAAATAAGTTACATATGCATTTGATCCTCAAAAACATTTAACCTTCCATACCTCATATTGTGAGATTCACGTGAGATGTAATGTTTAGGATATTAAAGTGGTATATGTATATTAGTCCTTGTTCATCTCACTTTGTATCAAATCTACTATTTAAATAATGTATTTTCAGCACAATACCCAGGAGTTTGGTTGTCACGACCCGTCCTCGGGGCCCGTGCCGTGACTACCCCAAGCCCGCCTTCCATAGGCCAGGGGCTGGCGACTAGCACCAAGGCGTAAATTCCCGGTAAACAGGGAAGGCATTGCCTTTATAAGTAACAACCACCATAGAGTCAGCAAGCGGAAAGTAACTACAAAGTGCAGAAAAGTAAAGGGGGCCGGAATACAAGCCCAACTGAAAGTACAATTGAAAAGTAAAGAACAGCAACTGAAGAAAAGACGGCGGCCTCGTGTCGTCCACTGGCAATCCCACCTGAAGGGTGGGTACAGATAGCCTCCAGGCTCCTCGGGTCCCACGTCCGCTCCGAGCATGTCCCGCCCAGTGGTCCACCTCCAGGTACCGTCCTACTCCACGCGCCTCCCCCACGATCAGCGCTGTCCGTCGTCTGCAACCAACACCATGAAGTGCGGGCATAGCCCGTGCAGGGGTGAGTATAAGCTACTCAGTAAGGACCCCGAGACCCCCGAAGGTCTCCCGAAATCCACAAAGGATATAGCACAAAAGAAAGATGCAATCACGAAGTAACATCTGACTCGACTTAGGTATATGCCCATACATATACCTAAGTCCCCAATTCTAGCTCTGCTCACGAGCTCAAGAACAACTCAATCCATGCAGGAAAGCAAGACTCAAATCCACAAGGAGAGTAAACAGTAAATCCACATAGGATAGTTCAACACAATCCACAAAGGAGAGTAACATAAGATTCAGCTCAACCAGGTATACTTTTCAGATGACGTCAAAGATGATCACTGATCCATCTAAGTCGTCGGACCCACGAAGGATCGATAGGTACTAACCCCCGCAGAAGACCCACACAGGATCGGGCTCACACAGAACCTGTAGGCAGTGGCTCACACAGAACCGGTAGTAAGGACCCACATAGGATCGGGCTCACACAGAACCTGTAGCACTGATCCACGTGGGATCGCTGAGTGCAGTAGTCGACGTAGTCCACTGAGGATCTCTGCACAGTCGTCACCGCAGTCCACGAAGGATCTCTGCTCTGCCGTTGTCGCAGTCCACTGAGGATCTCTGCTCTGCCGTCGTCGCAGTCCACTGAGGATCTCTGCTCTGCCGTCGAAGTCACAGCCAGCGCTAGGGTTCCCGCACATAGCGAGCTCGTTTAGGAGGGTCCGCTCCACGAGCCGAGAGGCTGATACATCAACTGACACTTAGTCCGAAGTTGATGTATCCAAAAGTTCCGTATCGACAATAGGATCTCAACGCAACAGGCGGCGCGTCAATCGGACGCCCGGTCTGAGAGTTATTGGCATTTTCGTCCCAGGGGCCCGGTTGGTTTTTAGGGAAAAACCAACCCGACCGTACTCCGCCTGTGTCCGATCCTCGGGCGGAGTATGCCAAAAGTTCCGTCTCACTCAGAGGAAACTACCACAGCTGACGGTACGTCGATCGGACGTCTGTAGCTCAAGTTATGAGCGTTTCCGCTCCGAGGGCCCGGTTGGTTTCGTGTACGAACCAACCCGGCCGAACCCAAAGTCTTCCGAAACCTTGATTATAATATACCGAAACGACCGTATCGATCCAAGGATCACGTAGCCGCTGACGGTTCGTCAATCGGAGGTCCCAGGCCCATGATATGGGCGAAAGACCGAAGAAGGCCCGAAAACGGGGGTTCTGGGCCCGGGGCGACCCGGCCCGAACCCCCCCTGGGTCGGCCCGAACCGGGTCGGCCCGACCCGGCCCGACCCGGTTAGGCCGGGTCCGGTCCGGCCGGGGCACGGCCCGGCCGACCGGACCGGCCGCCTCGGCTTCGGCCGAGCGGCCGAAAGAAGCCGCCGCGGGTTTGACCCGCGGCTTGGAGGAACGCGGCCCGCGCGGTCCGCGTGCTGGGTGGCCGGACCGCGGACGCGGTCCGGCGGTTCGCCGCCGCCGCGGCTCGGCCGCGGCGGAATTCCCGGCGGCGCGCCGGGCGCCGCCGCCGCCTTCCGCGGGCCGCCGGAGTTGCTCCGGTGACCCGTTTCCTCTCCCGTCTGTGCCAATGCTCCTCCCGGGGGCCGATCTTCACTGCGGGATCAACAGATCGCCCCTGCCGCGCGGTTCGTCGTCGTCCGCCAAATCCGCACAACAAAAGATCGGCGGAGGGTTGCCGGGTCTTGTTCGTTAGACCCGCACCCTCCGCGTTAGTCATAAACTCAACGGGGGAAAAGGAAAAACCAATCAACAATTTTAAATAAATTAAAATTGTTCCGTGATCGGGTTCTTTATTTCAAAGGAATAAACACGGGAAAGAATCATCAAGGAAATAAACCCCTACCTCGCAGCTGTCGTTGCCGAACGAGGGATCGTCGCGGGATTGCTCGTCGCGGAAGAAGGGGGATCGTCGCGTCGTCGCGGTATCCGGCGTCGCGTTTCCAATCTCCGGATCAGGATCAAACGGATTTAATTAATTAAATCCATTGTCATTGAAATTATGAAAAAAGGGTGAAAGAAACGATCTGATTCTCACCTTAGTTGCCGAACGAGGATCGGCCGCGGAAGAAGAGGCGTCGCCGAAGAACGTCGCGGGTAGAGCTCGTCGACGTCGCAGATCACGGTGTGCGTCGTCGAATTCCGGTCGCCGGCGTTCTTCGCGTTCTTCGCGTTCTTCGCGTTCTTCGCGTTCTTCGCGGGGAGGGTGGAGGTTCAGAGGAATTGCACAACGATAGCAATCCTCAAAAATAGACAAGTTTGTCTATTTTATTATTTTGCCAACAAACGCAAAACGCGTAAGTAACGACCCATTAAATTCGTTGAATTAATTCAACGAATGAAACAGCCCATTTAATTCACGAAATAAACCGCCCAATTAAATGGTCTGTTAAGAAATTAAAGAAAACGCGTCGGTTGACTTTTCAGTAACTTTGACGGTTTTTCGCGGGTGCGTTACTTAGCGAAAGAAACGGCGGGGCTCGTGCGGGCCCCACCGCACAAATATCCTACCAAGGGGTAGGGTATTTCCGGATAGCACCCTATCCGCTTTAACTCAGTTCAAGTGGCTTCCAAGCGACTTCTAAGCAGCTTAAGTGAAATAAAATAAAGTTGTCGCACAAACTTTATTTTATTTCTGACTTAAAGCCGCAAAATTTAAAAACCACGTCTGAGCAAACGCAAATCCGGAAGAGGCGTTTCTAAGCAAATACCGGCGCTGCGATTTCATCGGTGCCCTTAGAATTTGATTCCGGGCACCGGTTCAAAAGATAGAAAAACCCGCTCGTCCGTTCACTGAACGTACCCGAGCCAAACTTCGGAAATTGATTCCGGGCACACCGGGCCTCGGAATCAGGTGTCGTCTGAAGCTGCGCTCTTGTAAAATTCCAAAAAAAATTAAGAAAAAAATTTCCTTGAAATTTTCGGGTCTTTACATTACTCTCACCTCAGGGCTTTACGTCCCCGTAAAGATACATCAAAAACTAGGGGAACAAATGGGGGTACTGAGCACGCATCTGAGCCTCCCGCTCCCAAGTGCTCTCCTGGAGGTTCCTGTGCTGCCATCTAACACGCACAAGAGGAATCGACCGCCCACGTAGGACCCACTCCTGTCGATCCTCGATCTCCACTGGGACCTCCGCAAAAGTCGCCCCATCGTCCACGTCCAGCTCCCCAAAGTCGATGATGTGCGTCGGGTCGTGCACGTATCTCCTCAGCTGAGACACGTGGAAGACGTCGTGCACCCGGTGCAACTGAGGTGGTAGAGCCAGGCGATAAGCCACCTCTCTTATCCTGCTGAGGACCTGGAAAGGTCCGATGAAGCTTGGAGACAACTTGCCGCCTCGGCCAAATCTCCGTAAACCACGTCGAGGTGAGACACGCAAAAAGACGTGGTCTCCATCCTCGAACTCTAGTGGCCTCCGCCTCCTGTCAGCATATGACTTCTGCCAGCTCTGAGCTGTCCTCATCCTCTCCTGGATGATCTGGACCTTCTCTGTCGTGGCTCGGACCATCTCTGGTCCCACGAGTGCTGACTCCCCAGGGTCTGTCCAACACAACGGTGATCTGCAGGGTCTGCCGTACAACGCCTCGTATGGTGCCATCCCGATGGTGGAGTGGTAGCTGTTGTTGTACGCGAAATCCACCAAGGGTAGGTGGTCCTACCAGCTGCGACCAAAGTCGAGAACACATGCACGGAGCATGTCCTCGAGTGTCTGTATGGTCCTCTCCGTCTGACCATCCGTCTGAGGGTGGAAGGCTGTGCTCAGATGGAGCCGCGTCCCGAACGCCTCCTGCAACCCCTTCCAAAGCCGGGAAGTGAAACGAGCATCTCGATCGGAGACGATAGACGATGGCACACCGTGAAGCCGTAGGATCTCCTGGACGTAAATACGTCCCAAGCTCTCCACTGAGCCCTGCTCTCTGATGGGTAAGAAGTGTGCCGACTTGGTGAGTCGGTCGACAATCACCCAAATGGAGTCGTGACCTCTGGAAGTGCGTGGAAGTCCAGTCACGAAATCCATAGATATGCCATCCCACTTCCACTCCGGGACCTCCAAGGGCTGTACCAAGCCTGCTGGTACCTGATGCTCTGCCTTCACCTGCTGGCAGGTGAGGCATCGTGAAACGAACTCTGCCACAGCTTTCTTCATGCCCGGCCACCAGTGCTGTCGCCTGAGATCCTGGTACATCTTCGCCACTCCGGGATGTACCGCCAAGGGAGAAGTGTGAAACTCTCTCAACACCTCCTCTCGTAAAGCGACTGGTACGAAGGTACGTCCTCTGAAAAGGATGTCGTGCTCTGCTCCAAAGGAGAAGCCATCAGGCGCCTGACCTGAGGATATCAGTGCACGCCGGGTCTCACAGTCAGCGTCCTCACGCTGAGCCTCTCTGACCCGCTGTAGAAGTGGAGGAGAGACTGTGAGAGACTGAAGAAAGGCTGCTCCGTCTCTATCCACAAAGGATATCTGTAAGGAGGCTAGCTGCTCCGTCGCCTCCTCAAGTAGCTGAATGCCCGTCCTCCTGCTGAGGGCATCGGCTACCACGTTCCCCTTCCCAAAAGTATAGACTATCTCAAAGTCATAGTCCTGGAGGAACTCAAGCCATCTCCGCTGTCTCAGGTTCAGGTCCTTCTGAGAGAAGATATACCTGAGACTCTGGTGGTCAGAAAAGACTATGAAGCGCTCGCCCATCAGATAGTGCCGCCAAGTCTTCAGAGCGAAGACCACTGCTGCTAACTCCAGGTCATGAGTGGCGTAGTTCTGCTCATGTGGCCTCAACTGACGTGATCCGTAGGCGATCACGGCCCGCTCCTGCATCAGGACGCACCCGAGTCCAGTCCCTGATGCATCGCAGTAAACTACGTATCCAACTCCCTCCTCAAGCAACCTCAAGATAGGTGCGCTGGTCAATCTCTGTCTCAGCTCCTGGAAGCCCTGCTGACATCTGTCTGACCACACAAAGGGTTTCCCCTTATTTGTCAAGGCTGAGAGTGGTGCCGCAACTCTGGAGAAGTCCGGCACAAATCTCCGATAGTATCCGGCTAAGCCCAAGAAGCTCCGCACCTCTGTCACGCTCTTGGGTGGCTCCCAAGCTAGCACTGCCTCGATCTTCGCGGGATCCACTGCAACTCCCGCCTCAGAGATGACGTGCCCCAAGAAATGGACCTCACGTAACCAGAACTGGCACTTTGAGAGCTTTCCATAAAGCTAGTGCTCTTGGAGTGTGTCTAGCACAACTCGCAGGTGGTAGGCATGCTCCTCCTCAGTCGTCGAGTATACCAAAATGTCGTCAATGAAGACCACGACAAATCGGTCGAGGTATGGCTGGAAGATCCTGTTCATGAGGCTCATGAACTCTGCTGGAGCATTGGTTACGCCGAACGGCATAACCAAGAACTCATAATGGCCATACCGACACCTGAAGGTCGTCTTCTGCACGTCCTCGTCTCGAACTCTGAGCTGATGATAGCCTGACCGGAGGTCTATCTTCGAGAACCACCGCGCTCCCTTGAGCTGATCGAAGAGGTCATCAATCCGTGGCAGCGGATACTTGTTCCTCACTATCACCTGGTTCAGGCGACGATAGTCGACACACAGTCGCAAGCTCTCGTCCGCCTTCTTGGCGAACAAAATCGTGGAAGCCCAGGGTGAAACACTGGGTCGGATAAACCCCTTGCTCTGCAAGTCCTCCAACTGTACCCGCAGCTCCCGAAGCTCGGCGGGGGCCATCCGATATGCTGGAGTAGATATCGGGGCTATCCCGGGGTACAAGTCGATGTAAAAGTCTACCTCTCTACGAGGAGGTAGCCCTGGAACGTCGTCGGGAAAGACGTCCACGTACTGGTCCACCACTGCAGGAAAAGCTGGACTCCGCACGTCCACTGCTCCTAGGATGAGGCTAGCCAACTGATGAGAGATGGGCTGCACTCTCCTCCGCGGAAGTCCATCCTGTGCTGCAAAGGTTCCCTTCTCGCCGGTGAAGGTAAACCTGCTCCCGTCGGTGCGAACACATCGCACCTTGCGCCTAAAACAGTCGATTTGGGCATGAACCGTGGATAGCCAATCCATGCCCAAGATGACGTCGTAAGGCCTCGACGCCGCTACAAGGAGATCCCAGCCGAAGATCTCGCCTCCTAGAGTAAGATCACACTTCCGGCACCAGTGCGTAATCGTCGAGTCTGCTCCCGTAAGAGTCTCTAGCCGTAAGGATCGAGCCAACGGCTCAGTCGGAGTCTCCGAGCTCCGAACAAGGGCAGAGGCTATGAAAGAGTGACTCGCTCCTGTGTCTATAAGTACTGCAGCAAGGGTGGAATAGACACAGATCGTACCTCGAATCATCTCTGGCATGTCGGGGTCGTAGGCCTCCACTGCCTGGAGCTGGGCCTGTCCCTGCCCGCCAGCTCCCTGTGGTCGAGGTGGCCCTCCTGGTGGTGGTGGGGGTAGAGCCTGGAAGCGTCGCCCACCACCCGCTGCTCGGCCAGCTCCTCTGCCTCGTACGCCTCCTCCCTGCGGACCCCCACGGTCGACCCTCTGCCTCTGCCTGGGTGGCCCCTCCACTGTCTGCTGCTCCTCTGATCGGCGAGTCGGGCAGTCACGAGCCATGTGACCCTGCCCGCCGCAGGAGTAGCACAGCCTGCCTCTCGGAAGGCTGGCACTCCGCTGTGTGCCCCGCACCGCTGAGCCGGTGTCCTGAGGCCGTCTGCGTGGGGGTCTGGTCTGCCTGGACCCGAGAGTCATCCGTCGGCTACCTGCTGCCGAAGACTCAGCTACCTGCCGCCCTGCGCTAGGTCTCGCCGCTGAAGAAGGCTCTGCCAGGAAGCTCTCGATCAGGAGGGCTCGCTCCAGCACTCCCGCCTGGGTCGGAATGCTGAGGGAGACCAGCGACGCCCGAATCTCCTGTCGCAAGCCCTTCTCGAAGGTCCGGGCCCGGAAGAAGGGGTCTCGTACCATGTCGGTCGAGTAGCGAGATAGGTCAGTGAACCTCGCCGCGTACTGAGCGACCGTCATGCTGCCCTGGCGCAGCTGGAGAAGCTCCTGGATGCGCACCGCTCGGAGGGTGGCCGGGACGAACTCAGAGCAGAAGAGGCTCTCGAAGTCCGTCCAGAGCAAGGATGCCTCATCGTGAACCTGGAGCATCAAGCTCCACCATCGTCCTGCCGCCGCCTACAGGAGGCTCGCCGCGAGAATCACCATGAGATCCGCTGGTGTCCTCACTAGCCTAAAGATCCGTACCACCGCCTCTAGCCAGTCCTCGGCGGCCTGGGGGTCCGCCTCACCGCGAAACCTGGGTGGTCGCTGGCTCTAAAACTCATGAAGTGCCCTGAGGCGACATGCATCGTCAGCGTCTGGTACTGGTAGCATCAGTGGCTCGGCGGGTAAAGCTACCGCCGGTGCCACTGCTGGCAAAGGGCCCTGCACCGAGGCCTCATCGCTCGGTGGGCTGCCGTCGCGCCCTACACTCGGAACCCTAGCTGGCTGTCGTCGCGGGGCCATCCTGAAAAGGAGAACAAGAGCACCACAGTCAGAACAGTATACCTGGTGAGCTGGCACAAGTAATCACAAGGAAAACTTGAGACTTTCATGAAGCAGATCAGTATACCCGGTGAGCTGACACAAGTAATCACAAAGAAAACTTGAAACACACACGCAATCAATGTTTTCATGCATTAAGTCGGAAATCAGGAGTCAGGGTCCTGGTGTACGGATACGTCGGCCGCCGCACCAACACTGGGCTCCCTGAACTGATAACCACACTCAATACACTAAACACTATTGTTTCATATAGAAAGAAAAGACGATCAGAGTCTGCGGTAGAACCGACCACCTCTGATACCAATTTGTCACGACCCTTCCTCGGGGCCCGTGCCGTGACTACCCCAAGCCCGCCTTCCATAGGCCAGGGGCTGGCGACTAGCACCAAGGCGTAAATTCCCGGTAAACAGGGAAGGCATTGCCTTTATAAGTAACAACCACCACAGAGTCAGCAAGCGGAAAGTAACTACAAAGTGCAGAAAAGTAAAGGGGGCCGGAATACAAGCCCAACTGAAAGTACAACTGAAAAGTAAAGAACAGCAACTGAAGAAAAGACGGCGGCCTCGTGTCGTCCACTGGCAATCCCACCTGAAGGGTGGGTACAGATAGCCTCCAGGCTCCTCGGGTCCCACGTCCGCTCCGAGCATGTCCCGCCCAGTGGTCCACCTCCAGGTACCGTCCTGCTCCACGCGCCTCCCCCACGATCAGCGCTGTCCGTCGTCTGCAACCAACACCACGAAGTGCGGGCATAGCCCGTGCAGGGGTGAGTATAAGCTACTCACTAAGGACCCCGAGACCCCCGAAGGTCTCCCGAAATCCACAAAGGATATAGCACAAAAGAAAGATGCAATCACGAAGTAACATCTGACTCGACTTAGGTATATGCCCATACATATACCTAAGTCCCCAATTCTAGCTCTGCTCACGAGCTCAAGAACAACTCAATCCACGCAGGAAAGCAAGACTCAAATCCACAAGGAGAGTAAACAGTAAATCCACATAGGATAGTTCAACACAATCCACAAAGGAGAGTAACATAAGATTCAGCTCAACCAGGTATACTTTTCAGATGACGTCAAAGATGATCACTGATCCATCTAAGTCGTCGGACCCACGAAGGATCGATAGGTACTAACCCCCGCAGAAGACCCACACAGGATCGGGCTCACACAGAACCTGTAGGCAGTGGCTCACACAGAACCGGTAGTAAGGACCCACATAGGATCGGGCTCACACAGAACCTGTAGCACTGATCCACGTGGGATCACTGAGTGCAGTAGTCGACGTAGTCCACTGAGGATCTCTGCACAGTCGTCGCCGCAGTCCACGAAGGATCTCTGCTCTGTCGTCGTCGCAGTCCACTGAGGATCTCTGCTCTGCCGTCGTCGCAGTCCACGGAGGATCTCTACTCTGTCGTCGAAGTCACAGCCAGCGCTAGGGTTCCCGCACATAGCGAGCTCGTTTAGGAGGGTCCGCTCCACGAGCCGAGAGGCTGATACATCAACTGACACTTAGTCCGAAGTTGATGTATCCAAAAGTTCCGTATCGACAATAGGATCTCAACGCAACAGGCGGCGCGTCAATCGGACGCCCGGTCTGAGAGTTATTGGCATTTTCGTCCCAGGGGCCCGGTTGGTTTTTAGGGAAAACCAACCCGACCGTACTCCGCCTGCGTCCGATCCTCGGGCGGAGTATGCCAAAAGTTCCGTCTCACTCAGAGGAAACTACCACAGCTGACGGTACGTCGATCGGACGTCTGTAGCTCAAGTTATGAGCGTTTCCGCTCCGAGGGCCCGGTTGGTTTCGTGTACGAACCAACCCGGCCGAACCCAAAGTCTTCCAAAACCTTGATTATAATATACCGAAACGACCGTATCAATCCAAGGATCGCGTATCCACTGACGGTTCGTCAATCGGAGGTCCCAGGCCCAAGATATGGGCGAAAGACCGAAGAAGGCCTGAAAACGGGGGTTCTGGGCCCGGGGCGACCCGGCCCGAACCCCCCCCCCCCCCCCTGGGTCGGCCGAACCGGGTCGGCCCGACCCGGCCCGACCCGGTTAGGCCGGGTCCGGTCCGACCTGGGCGCGGCCCGGCCGACCGGACCGGCCGGCTCGGCTTCGGCCGAGCGGCCGATAGAAGTCGCCGCGGGTTTGACCCGCGGCTTGGAGGAACGCGGCCCGCGCGGGCCGCGTCCTGGGTGGCCGGACCGCGGAGGATGTTACTAAATATGAAGCCAATTTTACAAGGTTACTAATTCATATTATAGACTACATGCATAACCTAAGGAGTAAAATTTTTCATTTGTTTGATGGGTTAAAGTCCTTACTCTGAAATGGATTGGTCTCCCAAAGATTCTCATTATGGGAATATATAGTATCATGTGCTATCAGAACATAAAAATAATTCTCTACGCTTTATGAATTTATGGGAAATTAAGAGATTAAGAGTGTTGTGGAGAAAAAGATAATTAATTCTAAAAGGGGAAAGAATGAGTTTCCAAAATTTAATAATTCTGGGAATAGAAACCGCGACTATTTCATGAAGGTAATGATAGTTTGTAACAATAGTGGAGAGAATGTTCACTAGGATCATGATTTTAGGGGAAACAAATAAGCTGGTAATGTTCAATGTTTCAACATTAAGGATATGGAGAACTACAAAAATTAATGTCCCAAATGTCAAGGAAATATAGCTCAGAAAAAGAAAAAGGATCAAGGTCTATCTTATTATATTACTACAATTGATGTATATTAATTAATTTATTTGTGTTATTTGCTTAAAAAATTATTTTTTTATGTTCTATTTATAAGAATAATGTGATATATAATGATTTTACTATAGAAATTTTTCTTTACAAACATTAAAGCATGAATGTTTTCATTAAGGTTTTAAGGTGTCCTAGGTAATAATATATTTGGTATGTGACAAAAAGATGAGCATTATGTTGTCAGGGAAAAAACTAATGTTAAGTAGAATTTGAAAATTTTGTGACTTTATTTTTAATCTGTTTGATCATAATATTTTTCAAAAATTAACTATTTAAGAAATGGTTTACGATTATATTTGGACAAGGTTTTAGAAGTTTTTATTTTACTTTACCATGTGATGAAACATGTTCTATGAAAAGAAGTTAAAATAGTCCAAGGAACAACCAATGTATAATATTGTGTTTATAGAAACATATATTTACTTATATTCTTATAGAGTGAAATAATGTCTAAAAAATAAAAAATGGTTTTTAGAGAAAAATTGTATCCTAGTGTCTTATTTTATGATTAATTGAATGGCCCCTTAAATCATCACAGATTTATAGCTTTGTGATAATTAACTTTCTTCTAAACAGGTATCACTCCCCATCAGAACATGATGGTTAGATTTATATTCCATGTCCATATTTTCATAATTGGAACCCTAGTATGTGTTATCTCTAGTGACCTTTGTACATACCTTGATATATTTTAAAGTGGAGGTCTCAATAAATCTTTTTCGATGTGAGATTTCATCAAAGATATTTTGAAAAGTCAAACCCATATTTTTTTATCCTCTGTTTAAATTGCGAGGAAGAAATTTTTTAAAGGAGTAGTGAATGTGACCCCCTGATATTTTATGGTATGTCTATTTAAATTTAATATCTTTGATATCTTACATTTCACCTAACACCCATTTTAAAAGAACAATAATATACAATTAAATATCATTATTTTAATACAACCGTTATAACCAAGTTATTACATCGATGAGAGTGAAAAGTATTAAAAAATTATAAAATTTATATATTATATATTTAATAAAAAAATTAAATCCATCTAAATAATTTTATAGGCATAAGATAATAATTAATCCAATTTTACGCATTAAGATGCTATATTTTTCTAAAAGAAGTTTTACCACCTTTTGAAGGAGAACCTAATTTAAATCCAATTTTGACACTTTTATATATTTTATATGATAAAATTAACTTATTATTTTAAATAATTATGTAAATATTTACTTCTATTGACTTTTTTAGTATTTTTTTGATAAGTTTCATGTTTATCTAAATAGTGAAAAATACTAAATTTTAAATGAAAACAACTTTTTTCATCGAAATAATTTATAGTGTTAAATTATATTTTTGATTGGTTTTATAGTATAATTATATAATGTTTTTATAATATAATACATTTTAATACATTTTAATCACATTGACACTAAAATGGGATATTAAAACTTATTGAACTTTGGAATATTTCATTAAAACCCACTTTCTCTCCACATCTATTAGATTAACATTAATCATAATTTAGAAACTTCTAGGAATTAAAATTCGAAAAATGAAAATACATTGTGGTAATAATAATTATATTTAGAGTCTAGTATTATCAACTCATTTTTTTTAATATTTTTAATATTAACATATGTAAATTTTTATTTAACATTGATAAGGGTAAATTGAGTAATTCAAGGTAAAAATAATATTATAAAATTATAAAATTATCATAAAACTTCTTCCAATTTCATTTTATAAGTGTATTTAGAAAAAATTAAACCTTATTCAAAAATTATAATCCTTTTAAGCCACTTGAGTATGAATATGACATTTATAAAATTTTATTTAAAAATGAGTAAAAAAATGCATACTCTTGTTTTTTAATATGTAATCCTTTTTTAATATATAGTTATATATAATATAAATTCAAATAAAAATATTAATTTTAAATCTAATATATTTTTATTCATTTTTTATAATTTATTTTTAATTTTTATAAAATAAATAATTTAACTAAAATCTTGCATAATAATGATCTAGTAATTGTTTAATCATTGAAAATATCAAATAAATTATAATAAAAATATTTAAATAAATATAATTTGACATAATTAATTACATACACATATTTTATAGATAAAATAAACATTTTATTGATATATTATATGTTCTGGTTTGATGTTATCATTTTTAATGATATTTTTAAAAAGAAAAATAAAAAATAGTATCAAAATTGACGTAAATGATACTTTAAATGAAATAATATTTTATTAAATGATATAAAAATTAAAAAACATAAAACAAACACCAAAATAACTATAATAATGTTAAATATTTCATAAATTATCCATTTGGGTTTATTTTTGAATTTTATAGTAACTATATTAAACCTTAATGAGTAAAAAGATAAGTTGTTATGGTAACTGTTAAAGTGTTCAACTAAGGGTTAAATCCAAAAGACAAAGGTAATAATGTTACCTAAACATGTATAATAATTATTGTTTTAGATTATTTATAACCATAATCATCTTATCTTCTAACAAAAACACTTTATATCTATCTGAAATTGAAAATCAATTTCTATTAATTTAATATTTTAAATGATTCCAAGAGTGTCTCTCCCCTCTCTTATAGAAAGGAACCCCCTACCTTACTTCCTCAAAAAATATTGAGCCTTATTTACAGACAAAAACCTTACCATTTACCTTCTAGAATTACCTATAAACATTTGAGAGTTTATGACTTCTCAAATGACTAACGGTAGTGTCCCTAAGTGGAGATTCAAAGGAGGTTTTCTAAACAAGAGGTAGTCATATTTACCGATTCCTTAAAAATTATTTCTTCTTCTACTAACTCTTCACATATTTATTTCATTATATAATAATAACTCTAGTATAATATATATTATGATATTTTATTATTATTATGATACAACCATATTCATCCTTTTATCTATCCTTTAGAAAATTATATCACCATGTGTGTGTACCTATGGATTATCATCTTTATGATGTGGTGTAATTTGTTTGTAATGACCAATTCTTTTAGAATGATATGATGAAAAATATAATGGATATAAATAATAAATGTGATAATTTATTGATTATATATTGATAATATAACTTCAAATTTCATACCACATTACCATTAAGGGAATGATATTGTTAATTGTGCGTACGCATGGCCTAGCATCTTCACAACACTATGAGATCCGTTCTCATTGTTAACCACTCAAGAATGATTTAAAAATGTATATTATGAGTCAATATAATATTTAATAACTTAATATCATTTTTTATATGGATAAAATATATCTTATTCCTAAGAAATAGGACCTACATGACAAAACAAAAAAATGATTTAGTTTACACCAGAAACAATGGTAATAAAGAAATATTATTAACAAAGTGATATAATAAGATTGTATATGATATAATAAATATATATATAGTTTAGTTATAATTTAATAACATTATTTCATAATTATACATGATTTAAATCATCCTCAACTAAAGGAAAGTACATTGTGAGGGTAAATTTCGCAATATTATTATTATCCAGGATTCTTTATAAGTAAATATTTACTAGGATTCACATGAGCCTCAACCCAGTTGGTAAGGACTCCTTAAGTGAATCCAAGAGACCCGGGATAAAATCCAGGCTGAGGCTAATTTTCGGTACTGTAGCGATACTATAGCACGTACTGTAGCAGTACGGTAGCAGGTACTATCGTAGGAACTGTGCAGAATAGTAGCAGGTACTGTAGAGGAACTATAGCAAGAACTGTTTGGCACTGTAGAAACTAGGAATATTCCCCCGTTTGGGCCTTCGGGCCACTGATCTGGTCCCTGATTCCATTATGGACTTCGGGCCACCTAGGCCTTTGGGTGAGTAAGGCCTTCAGGTCACCTCAAGTCCTTCGGGCCACCTTAAGGCCTTCGGGCCACCGAAAGTGCAGATGCAAACCATGAAACCTATAAGGAACAAGCTTCAGAAGGAGGAGGAGCAAAGAGTTTTCACCATAGCCGAAGCTAAACAGATTGAAATAATGAGAGGTTATGGAACCATCCATCGGGACAAGCTTGTTCATGCATAGGAAAGCCTATCCGAACATCCATGTGAAGGTGGAGAGTTTATTTCACGATGAAGATGCTGGGGAGGAGCAGTTCCAAGTAGTTTGTCTGGGTTGTAAGTAATTTTTGAATTCTATGGGCAATTAATTCCTCTATGGACTATACTCCATGTAATACTTATGCCTATGGGCCTTGTAAGGGTTCCACCTCACCCATTGAAAGGTGGATTATTAAAAATCAATAAAAAATGAAGGCCTTCAGGCCATTGGAAAAATATTTACTCGGACATATTTATCATCCATGCTCATGTTTCTTAAAAATGTATTTTTAAAATAATTTTATTATTCTTATATAATTATTTAATCTAATTTTTACCCATGTTTTACTTTTTATCAAATGTTTTGAATGGAATATTGTTTTTATTTTCCAAAAGAGGTACTTTGTAAAGGTTTCGACAAAATACGGAATGAATGTTATTTTTTATTCTTATAGGGAATGAGCATAGATTCCTTTAAAAGATTAAAATTTATTCTCACTAAAATTGTTTTATTTTAAAAAAATTTAACACTTTTAAAATAATTTCAAGATAAAAGTGGTATTTATCTTAAGAGGTTTTAATGATTTTATTAGACTACTTTCATCTATGCGAGCATCCTTTTTTTTTGATTTTTTACTTAATTGAGGTTGGACACTTAAGATACCATCTACCATATTTTATGGAAAGGGTTTATGATATGTTTGACTATGGATGTTCTATTTTGTTACCTTTAATGGTTTATGTATAATGTATTTAAAATTCATGTGCAAGTTTTAATATAAATGTTTATGTTGTTTATCTTTCACCATTTTCATATGTGGAATGCATTGGACTTAGTAAGTGACATGGGAGGCCCACTATAGCCCCTCAATGCATTTATAGGTATTATGAGACAAACTCGTTTTGTTATTCACTAATGTATTATGTATTTATATATGGTGTCTTAGTTAAACCCTTGATGGTATGTTTATGGTATTTGGAATTATACATTCCCTTATTGTGAGATTGGTTATTGATATTCCATGTGATTATTCAACTAGTATAATTTTTTTGGTTATTATTTCTAACTCCTTTGATTATTTTATATTTTATTCTTTATTCTTTTTCATATTATGCTCAATACTATGTTTAAATTTATTGTGTTTCCACTATAAACCTTGTCATAGTGATTATGCTTATTCATGTTTAGCTTTCATTATACGGATACCCTTACTAAGCATCTGAACTCACCTATTTCTCATGTATTGTTTACCCAAGATGTCAAGGTATATATTATGACTGACATTTAGGGTTATTCTAGGAGACTAATGGTGTTCTAAAGAGATTATCTATGTTTTATTTTTTTTAATTGTAATTTAAGGATCATGTATGTAATATATTTTCCAAGACTGCGAAACTGATCTGTCCTTTGGGATTCAACACTTCTATTTATTTCAATGTAATAAATTAAAGCACAGAATCTAGGTTTCCAGGGTCTAAGTGTTACACCCCAAGTTATAAAATTTATAGAAATACCCAAAAAGGTTCTTCTCTTTTATATTGAATGATATCACTTCATTCATTTTCACCTACTTCCAAGGGTTTCACCCATCAAATTAATCATTTCCTCTTCATAGCATGACATTTTATGACCAAGTTATCCCTAAAAATGAATCCTCACTAGATTAAATATCATTACACTTTCTAATTAAGGCCTAGACCATAGAGGGTGGATTTTTTATGCATTATTATAAGTTATATTCCATGTGATGTTGTTCAATGATCTTCTTGTTTATAAATTTTTTTGTTCTATTTTCATGGAATAAATGAATTAAATATGGGGAGGGTATAATAAACTAGATTTTTCATAAGAGATAATTAAATTATATTAAATATTAATTGGAAAATCCCCTTAAAAGGGGTAAAATGGTAGTTTCAACTATATGCTAAAATAATAAATAAAATTATGGGTCTATTTAAGTTGAAATATATTATTTATCCTTAAGTAGCATTTTAGTGTAATTCTGATCTAGTTGAGTTTCAGGGGAAATTTTATTTTTATTAAATAATTAAATTGTTTTCCCATGAGTAAAAAAATTCCATAACTATTCAAAAGATTCCCTAATAAAAAAATTTACACCACAGGCCTGAGTAGAATGGGGGTTTTCTAGAAGAGGCATAATTTCCATGGAAGGTATTTGAATCTTGAGACTGAGTATTTGAATGTCTATAATTAAATGAAAATAAATAATATATTTTATTGGGTTTTTTGTGGTGTTGTGACTATGAAATGTCACTTGTTACATGAAATGGAATTTTCATGGAGGGGAAGTGGAAATTAGATATTTTTTTGAAAGAAATTTATTTTGGGGTGAGGAATATATTTTATAAGAGGGTTAATTCATTGTTTGTATAAAGGGAAATAAATCAAAGGTTTTATAAAGATAATAATGGAATACAATTACCCTTTATAATTATACCTTTCCTTATGATGATAATAGGAATCCTATATCTAATTGTCCATTGGAATACATAGATAAAGATATCCCTCTCCCACATTGAACAAAAAAGAACAAATTTATTGGGTTCTTCATGTTTATTGAGTTCCTCCCTGTGGTAGAAAAAGTAAGTAATGGGTAACATGAGGTAATCATCAAGAGTTGAAATGCACCATCTTAGTAAGACTTATTGTTTCTTTATTGACCTTATTTATATTGTGTGATTATATATCCTTCCAATCATGATCGAATCACTTAAAAATTCTATGATAACAAAATGAAACGAATCATTAAGGGTTTTAAATATGATTAATTAATAATTAGATGATGGTAATCCAATCAAGGTTATAATTTGAAGGAGAAACACATGAGTATTTTAAAAGGATGATAACTCAATTTGTTTTCTTCACTAATGGATTTTGGTGATGATAAAAGGTATAATTATTATTTTCAAAATATTTTTTCTATGGTGGGCATGCTATTTTGCAAAAAATATTTTAAATGAAAAGTACAAAAAATACTAATAATTAAATAAATTATTCTTTTTTTATAGTCAATATCAATTAATACAATCATATTTTCCAAAATATATTCATCGAAAACTTATATTATTTTAGTATTTTTATTTAATGAAATTGAAAATGTTATTAACAAAAATAAAATAAAATAATTGAATCATATTGTTTAGGCCATAAAGAATATAATATTTTATATAAATTATATTCATCACTTGATCATTTATTATCCAATGAAAGGTGATAATATTAACTGAATTTGTATATTAATATTTACGTATTTAAAAATCCATTAACATGTAATTTAGTTCATTTTATTAATAGAACTTCATTTCTCATCACAAGTGCAATTCATGTTTAAAGTGTACATTTGGGCCCAATCAATTTTCTATTTGTGGATTTTATTTCATTAATTTTTTGAATTTTTATTTTGGGAAAATATTTATCACGTTTTTTTGTGACATTTTTTATTTTAGGATCTATGGATGAATCCCAAGGGAAGATGAATATTTTTTGGCATCAATGAAGAAATTTTCTGGACAAAGCATAATGGGCCTAAGGCCTATCAAACAAAAGTTACACTAATAATGCAGGCCCAATGAAGCTAAAATTTTAAATGTAGAAATATAAAAATTTGAGTATCATTTCACTAAACTATATATAGAGCTAATTCTTACTTTTTTCATGGATATAAAGGGATCCCCGATTGATATTCAAATGTTTGTCTAGCTTTGAATTCCCATTAATACATCCCACTAGATCTTGCATAACATAAATATGGATGGTCTAATTTTCCTTAAATTTTGAAATCTAGTAAAGTATAAATGAAATAATTTATTTTCCTTCTACAACCGAGTTTGATTCAGCCATCATTAGTTACAAATTCTCATGTCAACAAGGGGGGTGAATCTGGTTGATATTCATGGTCAACTTTGAAATGTCAAATTTCCCTTGGTTTATCACACTCATTTTGGCTCTCTCAATTAATGGGGAAGGAATTTATTGATATTGGTTCAACCTAATACTCCAAATATTCCTATATAAGGTGCTAGTGGTAAAGATAATTGGATCCATGTTTTTCTTTCAATTATCATTTCATGCTTTCGTTTTGTAATCGCATCGTCAATTTTTCCCATGTAAGTTTTTCGTTGACCATCATTTAATTATCAAAAGTTATTATTCTTATTCTAAATTTATTATTTAATTTTCTATATCACATTTATATCAATTCCTTAGGGAGTGATTCTATTCACATAATCATTTGTGAAACTCTTCACACAACTGTGGAGTGATTATTATTTCTTTTTATTCTCCAATTCCACTCTCTTGAGTCTACTGCCCACTTTCATTATTAGAATACCATAAATAGATAGATAACCATCTATTGGGTTGATCCAATAAAGTATCAATGGGATTAATTGGATGATATTTTTTATTTTAATAATTCTTAATCAATTCTATTTTTCAAATTTTCAATCAACGATGTACCTTCTCTTTTGAACTCACCAATTTTGAGGATACACATACCGAGTACTAAAAAGATCCTATACCTTAGAGTGCTCATCAATATTATCCTTCATGTTTATAGGTGATTATCCTTAGGATAGTGAAGAATTGAAATTCTGTGAGTGATTTAGAAAGTTCATATTTAATTAAAGGAAACACACGAATTTAATACATAGAAATAGTTTAAAAAGAAATTCATCAAATACACCCCATGAGATAACCAAGGATCAACTCATTATTTTTAAATTAAATTCACTTAAGTCTATGAAAATATCACATAATAGTCAAATCAATTCAAATCCAAGTTTTAAACTTCATATCCAAATCACCTCTATAGAACATGTGTTTCTTTAGGTTACTTTTTAGGTCTCCGAGGATTTGATAACCCATACTATGCCACAAGCTACCACTTATACCATAAATTTTTTGTAAATTTGGGTGGAACCAAATTTTGGTGCCATTTCCTGAGACAATGTAAGTCACTATAGAACCAATTTTTATTCTACCACATTTCACTTTTCTCATCCCAATTATATTATCTTTTACCATTTATTTTTTTCTCTTTTCTTGGTGCATGTACGCCTACACCCATGACCATTTAAAATAACTAGTTAGACTGAATTGTCCTAGGGATGGGGAGTCATGTACACATAGGATTCTCATTCCATTATATCTTAATCTTCCAAATTATTTATATTCAAATATTATGTTTAATACAATGTTGAATCATCCAAAAAACCAAATTTTTAACCAGGGAGGGAACCCAAATGGAAACCAAAATAAGAAATACCCTAACATGGGAATTGTTGTTGAACAGTCTGTGAATGAATACCTCACACCAGCATGGACCAATGGACCCTAATTCATTAGTCAGGATAATATAGAAAGTTCTCAATATTTATTCAAACCCCATGTCTAGAACCACCTTCTGAACATTAACGGTATGGAGTCTGAGATTCCTTACATTCATGTTAATGAATTCAACGACTTTTTCTAGACCATGTGACCTCTTAATGAAATTGAATCTACAAAAATGAGACACATTGTTTTTTCTCTAATGTAATGAGAAACAATTCGTTAAAAAATTTAATACCAGCATGTATTCACTCTTGGGACAAACTGAACTGAGAATTCTATAAAAAATTACATCCCACATCACAAAATAATGTCACTTTAAAACAGAATCCAAAGTTTTTCTGAAAGAGAGAGAGAAACATTCTATAGAACATGAGAATGGTTTAAGGACACATTAAACATCGTACTAAACCACTGTTTCTTAATCCCAGAAGAAGTGAGAATTTCCTATGAAGGTTTAGGTCTAGGAAACAAACAATTAATTAATTTGATTTGTAATAGAACCTTTAAAGAAATCCCCAAATAATTCTTATGAGTATCTAGAAAATCCTGCTGAAGAGAACCAAACATGGGGAATATCTCCTTATAGTGAGAAGACACCAAAATCTAGTGTAATATAAAATCTCAGATTGTAATAAAATCTTAGAGAAAAACCTTTCTCACTCACTATGAAGGTTGAGGAGATCGATCATAGGAAGGTCCACAAAACCCAAACTATTTAGATTTTTGGTCCAATTTTTGACAATCATGTCCATAAGACTGATAATTTCCCAACAATTCTTTCTATCAATGATTATATTTTAGGAGGACCGCTAGAATTAGTTAATGCAATAAACATTCAAAATCCACAATATGAAAACACCTTCAATCCTGGGTATAATGGCCATCCTGGATTATGTTGGAAGGAAAATCAACAACTAATGTAACAACAATGTCCCAACTCATACACTCAATGGAATTATCAAACCCATAATTAGTTCCAACCAAAACCAATCCAATAACAACATACTCATGTACAATACCAACAACCTATACAACAACCCATTCAACAACCAATAAAATAACCATAGCATCCTCTTGGAAAAAAACTAACCATCACAAGACACTACCCAATTTTTCCCAATCCATGTACTGTTGTGTAAAAAAATGGAGAAAATGAACTCATAAGTATCATCAATTAAAAAAGAATTAAAAACAATCATAACTAGAAATTCACACATGCCCTCTCAGGCTATTCCATCCCCAAGTATAACGGGAGAATCAAGTTACACACAAACCTCTCATGAATATCTCAAATCCGTGACTATCTTAAGAAGTGGGAGATCAATTGAAAAACCTAAACAAAACATTAAAAACCCATTAAAATACTCAAAATCAGATGAAATTGTTGAATAAAAACACAAAAATTATAAAAATAAAATGTTAATGTGAAAGAACTATAACCTCACCAAAAAATCAAACAATTTGTACCCTTCCCCCAATATATGAGAAGAAAAGATAAACCTGAACATGATGAGACATTGAGGGAAATCTTATCCCAAGTTAAGATAAACATTCCCCTTTTTGATTTAATCTAATCCATTCCTACATACTAAAATTACCTTAAGGACTTGTGAATTTTAAAAGGAAATTTCCACATCAAAACTAGGTTCTTTTAGATACTAATGTGAGTATCACCATTCAAGGTATGATAACACCAAAGTTGAAATATCTAGGATTTCTATACATAATTTCTGATTTAGGAGAGAAAAAATTTTCAATGACCTTTTTCATCTAGGATTTAGTGTGAACAACATTCCATATTCCATGTATTATCAATTAGGGATTGAAGATATCTAGCCAGCTTCTGTCACACTTCAACATGCATATTATAGTGTTTCTGTTCCTAAGGGGGATCTTAAAATATGTTTTGGTAAATATTGAAAATTTCATCTTCCCGTATGACTTCACTATCCTAGATAATCACCCAGTCATAGGTCTTAGAGAGAAACCCCTCATAATCCTTGGATGAACATTCTTAGAAAAAATCATTTTAGTCACCTGAGTTAGGAATTGGAACGTGAAAATAAACATTGAAAACAGGATCCCCAATCAAATCATCAACAACAAAAACTCTCAAATTTTTGATGATGATGACATCCATGAGGTTAATTGGATATTTAGTGTTGATTATTAACCATAAAAAATCGATGAATTTTTTAATGATATCTATGTCAAGATGAGATTCATTTCCTTTGTTCATATGAGGGAAATTTAACTCCATTGCATGAATATATTTCATATTACTCCTTTGATGATTTTTTAGGATTAATAATCAGTTATACCATTCAATAAATCAATAAAATCGAGTCCATACCCATTCTTGACACTGATCTATAAAATGTGGCAGGTGTAAATTCTATTTAAAAAGAACTCATTTTGTCAAGAAATCATGAAAAAAACATAAGGTTTTATACAAACTATAATCCTTATTTGGAATGTGTTCACAAATATGATATCAAATTTAAGGTCCTGAAATCATCACTTAAGTATTCATTATTAAGGTATAATCAAGCCTTTTAGTTGTCATTTCTTCCTCTCTTGATTAAAATCAACAGAGGATGCTTCTAGATGTACATGGAATGACTAATAAAGAAATTTGATAGACCCTTTTCAATATTCATGGGATTATCCCCCTCATTGGAAAACATAATATTATCTTATAATATTAATCTAAACTATTTTGTAAACCTTAAGGGAGAATCAATCCCAATATTATGGACGTGGTAACAAATGAGCATCTTAAGTTGTTGAAATTTGGAATCACCTATCTCATTGTCGAGAGTGAGTGGGTAGGACCAATTCTAGTTGTTCCAAATAAGGCTGGAATAACTTTGATTACCAATGAGGATGGTGATCTTCTTCCCATGAGGTTCAGTAGTGGATGAAGAGTGATAATTGACTATTGGATGTTAAAATCATGTACTAAGATAGACCATTTCCACTTTCCCTTAATTGATCAAGTCCTTAAGAGAGTAGCGGGACATAAGTTATTCTACTTTCTAGATGGATTATCAGGGTGTAATCAAATTGAATTCTATTTAGAAGATAAAGGAAAAAACCTTCACCTATCCATTCAGCACCTTTTCCTTCAAGAGCATGCCCTTTAGGTTATGTAATGCTTGAAGTAACTTTAAGCTGTGTATGATGGGAATCTTCTCATACATCATGGGGGATTGTTTAGAGGAATTTATGGATGACTTATCCATATTAGGGTATAATTTTTAGGGATTCCTAATTAATGTTAAATGGGTTATTACTAGACGTGAGGAAAATAATCTCATCACAAACAGGGTAAAATGCCATTTCATGGTAAAAGATGTACTTTTTCTAGGTCATCTGGTATCTGATAGAGGGATTGATGTTGATAAATATAAGTTAGATATTATTAATCACCTTAAATATCTAAAAAATATGAAGGATTTGAGGTCATTATTAGTACATGTCGGTTTCTATAGAAGGTTCATTAGGTATTTTAGCTCATTTTCTCAACCAATTTGTGCTCTACTGGTGAATGATTCTTTATTTATATGGAAAAAAGTTGTGATTCATTATCAACACTCAAGTATTATATAATATATACACTTATCATATAATCTCCCAATTGGAAACATCCATTTGAACTCATATGTGATCCGAGCGACTTTGTTTTAGGAGCTATTTTAGTAAAATGTTGTGATAAAACTCTATGTTTCATGGCTTATACATGTAAATCATTAAATAATGCACAAATAAACAACAACACAACTGAGAAAGAGTTACTTTTTTTTCTTTTCCTTACAGATATTCGGGTCCTATCTCTTAGGATCCCTCAACACCTTCTTTTCCAATCATTCGGCTCTAAAATACATTTTCCAAAAACAAGATGCAAAGGCTCGATTGATTATGTGGATACTTCTTCTTAAATAGTTTGAATAAACCATTAAGGATAAAAAGGGTGTTGAAAATGTTGTAGCTAATCACATCTCTATGATGGAATTCAATGAAAACTCTCATCACCATTCAATGCTTGATTCATTTCCTGATGAGCACCTCTATTGTGTGAGTGATTTCCCATGGTACACTGACATAGAAAACCATTTGGTTACGGGTGACATTACAAAATTCCTTGGTACCAATGTTAATAGGAAATTATTTTATAATTTCAAGCATTATGTGTTCGATGATCCACACCTCTTCAAGTTTTGTCCTAATAAAGTAATTAGGATATGTTTTAAAATTCTGAGTAAGAGTCCATTCATAATTTCTGTAATGAAGAGTCACATAGAGGCCACTATTCAACAAAGAAAAAAACTGTAAAAGGTCATAAAAAGTGGTTTATCTTGGACTAACCTCACTAAGTATTCCTATAAATTCTACCAATGTTTTCCTCGATGATAAAAATTTGGATCCATAACCAAAAGAAATCAAATGTCCCTTACACCCATTCTGGTTTTTGAGATCTTTGACTATTGTTGAATTGATTTCATGGGACCTAAACCTATATCAACGAGACATCTATACATACTGTTAACTATGGGTTATGTATCTAAATTGTTTGAGGTCATACCCACAAAGTAAAATGAACACCATGTTGTGATCAGATTCATGAAAGAACACATCTTTTCATGATTTGAAATTCCTAGGGATATCATTAGTGATCGTAGAACCCATTTCTACAATCATACCTTATCACCACTCATGTATAAGTATGGGATTTCTCATAAAGTTTCCACAACCTGTCATCCTCAAAACAATGTTCAATTTGAGTTAGAAAATAAGGAAATTAAGAAAATTTTGGAAAAAACTATCAATCCCTCAAGAAATGATTGGTCTATGAAACTCTTGGATGCACTTTGGGAATATTGTACTATGTTGAAAAACATTCTAGGATTACCACCATATAGGTTGGTACATGAATAATTATTCTTTTTACCTATTTTAATTGAAGATAAATCCTTTTGGGAAATAAAAAAATGAACTTTTACATTTCATTGGCCAAAACGAAGAGGAATTTAGACAATAAAAAACTTGAGGAACATAGGATGGAGGTTTAAGAAAATTCATGGATAAATAACACTAGAGATAAATCTTACTAATCTAGGAATATCAATGTCAAAAAATTTAACCAAGAAAATTTGTGCTCTTCTATAGTTCCAAACATCATTTATACCAAGGAATGTTGAGGTCGAGATGGTCATATCCTTACACAGTGCATCATATGTACCCTCATGGAGCAGTAGAGATTCAGGACCCCACTAGAGGTCATATATTCAAATTCAATGGTCATAGGTTAAAACCATTCATTTAAAAATTAAATAAATAAGAAAAAAGGGATGAGATAACTGATCCAATCAATGAACCAAACAAAAATTGTTATATTTAGGGTCAATATCGAGATAATGACATTAAAAAATCGCTTTCTGGGAGGCAACCTAGATTTTACTTATCAATTGACTCAGAATTTAGAATTTCAAAATAAATAGGTATGTTTTCACTTTTTTCATTATTTTTTTTTGTGTTTAGAAAACCCCCTTGGGGTTTCCAAAGTGATATAATGTTTCTTTTTTATGAAATTTGGAAGTTGAATCATTTTTGTATTTTTAAATGAAACACATGACTTCCATATTCAAAAATACCTTCAACCATCCCCAAGGAATAAAATTCGGACATAAAGCCAATGTGATCAACTAATTTTTTCTGGTCATAAACTTTAAACCAGGTGATTCTATTACATTAATTAATTTCAAATAACATTCTTCCCTCTTTTTCTCTATTCTGATCTCTCTCATATATTCTCTTTCAACATTGAGGGAAGTGTCGTTATATATTTTCAAGAGTGAAAATCTAAAGAAAAAAACGGAATCAATTAATTATTCTTGAATGTATTAATGTACATTATAAATTATTAAAACTGAATTTAAAATGATTTTTAATTCTTTGATTATGATTTTAATGAATTTTTATGTTCATGATCATAATTTTCGGAAAGTGTGGTTGTCTGATGGGATTCTTAAAAGTTTACATTTTAATCATATTAATAAAAATTAAACAATACATTTATATTAGGTCTTGGGGGTGAATTTGAGTTATTGGGTACCTTTTATCATATCATAGAGTTTGGGTCACATTTAGTTTAATTTGAGTATCCAAAAATCTAAAATAATGACCACATAGTGCCTTGTTTTGTCCAAATGTGTGGCATCTAACACTTTGGGATTGTGACTCTATAGTTATATTTCCCAGATTTAGGCTTTATATATCTATTTTAAAGCATGTAATTGATAATATGAGTGTAATACGGCACTTGGGTATCTTGAATCCATAGTTTTCTTGCCCAGAGTTGGGCTTTATATCTATATTATAGAGCATGGAATTAATAATATGTGTGGCATCTAACACATGGGGATCATGAATCCATAGATTTTTTTCCTAGAGTTGGTGTTTTTATATTTTTTGTGTCTGAAGAAAAAAAAACAAAAAAAACAAAAAAATGGATACTCAAATTAATGATTAATGTGATATGCACCTAGTGTTTCCATTAGTTTTCCCTTAAACAAAAAAATAGGCACCATGTATTTTGAGATACAAAACACATCATCATGATTAATTTAAATTGGTTGAAATGTGGAAATGAATTTCAACATAATTATGGGATTGGGATTGGGATATTCTTGTGTACATGTTATGTGTGAAATTATTTTTAAAGGTTTCATGATTGTTAGGATTGTAGTGTTTTTAGAAATTTTTGGTTAATTTTTTTTTTTTAAATGGAATTCAATTTCATATTTTTGAGATTCTTTTCACTCGATACTAGAAAAAATC
The DNA here is from genome assembly GCA_963277665.1 of Viscum album. Taxonomy (NCBI): domain Eukaryota; kingdom Viridiplantae; phylum Streptophyta; class Magnoliopsida; order Santalales; family Viscaceae; genus Viscum; species Viscum album. The sequence goes on from OY728156.1 coordinate 1,011,489,276, forward strand.
ATGTTGGGGGTGTTATTATCCATATAAAGGGGAAAATATTAACTAATAGTATATTAATATTCATGTGTTTCAAAGTCTATAAACATCAATTTTAGTGAATTCTATAAATTGAACTTCATTTCTCATCACAAATATAATTCATGTTTAAATTGAAAACTTGGTCTCAATGATTTATCTATTAGAGGATTTAATTTCATTCATTTTTTAAATTTTATATTTTTGTATATGATTGACCAATTTTTTTGGAACATTATTTTTAATATCAATGGATGAATCCAAATGGAAGATGATGTTTCCTGGGAATGAATGTAGGTATTTTTGACAAAGAATAATGGGCCTATCGCCTATAAAAAATAAGGGGGGCCGAAATAAAATGTAAAGAAATATCAAATTATAACTTTATATAGAGAAAACTATTAGGATAATTTCACTAAACTATGTCTAGAGCTAATTCTGAGGTTTTCATGGAGACAAATGGAGCCCATGTTGAAATTTAAATGGTGGCCCAGATTTGAACGCCCATAAAGTCATCCCACTAGATGGATCGTAACATCCAAGAGGATGGTCCAATTTTCATGAAATTTTGAAAGTTATTATAGGAAACATGTAAATGTTTTCTTTCAACTAACCCTTTATATTCATCCTTGTTCAGTTAAAAATTCATAGGGTAACAAGGGGAATATATCTAGACGATTTTCCTAGTAAACATTGAAATTCCAAATTTCCGATGATTTTTTCACCCTCCATTTGACTCTCTAAATTAATGGGGAAGCAATGGATTTATGGTGGATCGATTTAAGGCACAAAATATTACTATATAAATATTGTTTTGGTAAAGTTAATTAGATCCATGTTTTTCTATCCAATTGTCATTTCATGATTCTATTTTTCAATTGCATCGTCAATTTTTCCCATGTAAGATTTTCATTCACCATCTTTTCATTAATAAAAGTTATAATTATTATTATTAATTTTAATATTATTATTAATTTATTATTTCATTTTATATATCACATTGATATATTTGACTTAGGAGTGAGTCTATTCACATAAACGTTTGTGAAACTCTTCACACAATAGTGGTGTGATTATTATTTCTTTTTCTTCCCCAATTCCACCCTCATGAGTCTACTACCCACATCCATTGATAGAACAACATCAATGGGGGGATAACCCTGAAGTGGTTTTATCCAAGGGAGTATAATTGGGTGTATTTTATTTTATATCTCATTTTAATAATTCCTAATCAATTATATTTTTTAGATTTTCATTCAATGATGTACATTCTCCTTTGAACTCACCAATTTTATGGATACACATCCAGAGTGATAAAAAGATTCTCTACCATGGAGTTCTCAAAAATATGATCCTCAAATTGTATAGGTTATTTTTCTTAGGACTGTGAGGACTCAAAATTCTGGGAGTGATTTGGTAAGGTCATATTTTGTTTGAGGAAATGCTCGAATTTAAGACATAGAAATAATTTAAAAAGAAATTCATCCAATCCACCCCATGTGATAACCAATGATCAACTCAATATTTTGAAATTTAATTCAGTTAAATATATAAAAATATCATTTAATAATAAAATCAATTCAAAAAAAATTTTGAAACCTCTTATCCAAATCACCTATATAGAACATGTGTTTCATTAGGCTACATCTAAGGCCTCTGAGGATTCGATAACACATGCTATGCTACAAGATACTACTTACATCGTAAAAATTGTATAAATTTGGGTGCAACCAATCTTGTTAGTTAATGTTTTTGAATATTTTACTTATATCATGGAAAGAGTGTGGGTAAGACACCTTCACATTTCTCATGAATATTTTTTCAAAAAAAATTCCATAAATTATTTATCAAATATTGTTTTTTCTTAGTGATGATTATTTATAATAATAATTTAATTCAATAAAAATTATTATATGATAAATTATTTATTTATGAAATTTAATGTTATTAATATATTATTAACCGGATTATAAACCTTTCCCCTAGGAAAGTATAATTATAATCTTCTCTCATACTCACGAACATTTATGATCATAAACATGAGATCATCCTTGGGTGTTTTGGAATTCCTTCAACCACCACCGTCTCTAATATTCTCTCACTATATATTTTTGAGTTTAATGGTGTGTTTTTTATTTTTTAATGAATTAAAACTATAAAATTCCTGGTTTTGGGTATATTTTAGTGATGATGTGACTAGTATAGGAATGGTTCAATGAAAGGTTGTTTGATGATAGACTAGAACACAATGATTGGCCATAAATTAACTTAGTGAGGTGTGTTAGAGGATCTGAGGGTGAATTTTTTGAATGATAGTAGATTCATGAATAGTAATGGAGGTGATATTAGTGTTCACAATGTGAGAACAAATATTTTGTGTTTTTTTATATTTTTCTTTTACACTACTTTTATTCATAGATCACATTCAATGTACTTATCCACCCATGGTTTCCATAAGTATTTTAATTCTACATGGTATATACCTATAAAATTAGTATTATGAGACTCTCCGTGTTAATCAAACTCATACCACATAACATTTTAAATGATACATGATACATATCAAATGTTCAGGAACATTATCTTGTAATAATGTATACACCATGTTATAAAGATTCACCCACATGTCATGTGTTTCTAAAAAAATGTTGTGTATAATAGTTATAGTTTTTTGAAATGTATATGTTATACATTTATAATGGTTTCATAAGGATTAAAAATCATTAATACCATATAAATTCTATGGATTGCTGGTGAGTAGACATAACGTGTATCCAAATTTCAATCCTTCAACATGAGTAGTTATACACACTGTTCATTTCCGATGATGTTGTGTATCCTATGTAGGAATAAATTAGAACTAATTATTTCTATGCCATAATAAATAATCTACCCATTAACAATAATTTTTTTCAAACCAACTATAAAATCCATGAATATGGATTTCACATGACTTGAGTTGGGGAATTACATGATTAGATTTTCTGGTAATCATATATTTTATATACCGCACTAGACATGCCATTTCCTAGGATAGTTATGTAACCCTTATTGATTTCTCACCCATATGATATTTTTAGATGTATGGGTAGTATATTATGAGTATCTTCTCATGTAGAGAAAAAGATCATGATCCCCTTGATCATTGGAGATTGTTCATGTTCTAATTTGGATAGTTAAAAGACCTTAAATCCATTGGAAAAGTGATAAGACATTAGAGATATGTTTAGAGAAGATATGTGGTTAGTACTACCTTATGTTTCATGGTGTGGACCTCCATATATGGGGTTAGGGGTCATCCCCTGGTGACATACACATGATAGGTAATGGTCCCTAATATGAAAAATAAAGTGTAGGTTCCCCCACCCAACCATATTTTGTCGTGTGATCCTCCATAAGTGGATTCAATAATCCCCCATATATCAGGATGTGGTCCTCCATCCATAGATTCATTACTCTGTTATATATCATAAAACAATATTCCATTGGGGTTAGGGAATCCATTTGTCGATATACACATACCTAGATGAGGCATAGTCCCTCACTACAATTGTATTGAGGGATAATAGATGTTATGGAAGGCTAGAAGATCAAGAGTTGTGAAACATATGATTTATCTTCATGTATATTACATTGATATGATAATGGTATTTTGAGAATTTTTTGTTCCTTTACAGTTATGACTTATAGTTATACTATCATATTCAAGGATTATAGGTATTTCACTGCCTATGGTTTCACTGGTTTCTTGTGTGATACGACTCTTTGTGAAGGTGTGCTATAAAGATTCGCTTTCTTCCTTTTACCTAGGTTTTCTTGATATTATATCATATTTAGTTCCTTTGGGACTCATTTTATTATTATATGTACTTAGGTTTGAGATTTATATTGATTGTATTTACTTTGTTTTGTTTTTGGGGTGTCTTACGTGGTATATTTATACTCACCCCTGTACGGGTATTTTTTACAACCAAGTGGCACAAACATGTCCTATGAGGTGGGTGAATTAGGGTGAGAACATTTATTTACATTGAATATGATCTTGTTCCTACATTAATGGGAAATCATTAAACCAATCAAATCTAATCACACATCCCCCACAGTCAAAAATAATAAAATTAGAACATCCCAATTCAATTTCACTAAGTTCACCACTAAGGGATGCATACAAAGATCACACACTGATAATGTGTCGATCTTCCAAAATCCACTAAGTTACACAATTTTGATGGTTAAATTTATTTAGTCATTATCACTCTATTCTAATCTCATAGCCATTATTATCTATTTTTGGATCATCATACTACATCCCTTGGAACAATTCCATCAATACCCCTTATCTCACTAATTTAGATGGATTTTTCTCAGTTTATTGACATGAATTTTTCTACAGTATCAAAAATAATGAGTACTATTATTTGCATCATAAGGGCCAAAATATTATCCTGTAATGAAATCTATGATCTCATGAATAACCTCCAACAGTAATATCAAAATCTAAATGTTATTATCTTTAGTTTCAAATGAAAATAATGACATCTATATAATAGTTTTGTTGTATACTATTCACTATGAAATTTTTATGCTTAAATTTTCATTTTATGAAAATAATTCTTGGTTTTCCCTTTTCAGAACACATTCATGTTCTACACTCTATAAAACTCCATTATAGTCAGGTCTTTTTGAAACACCTTTATGTGCTTCTCTTCGTACAATTAATTCTTTTCATGTATGATATTTATTCATAAATTATTCACATTCATGAATAGTTCTCATTTCCATGAATAATTCTTTTAACCATAAACAATGTGATTAATTCCCAATAATCTTAATTTAATTACTTCTTTGTTTATAATGAAGATATCAGTAGATTATCTATAGGAAAAGTTTCCTAAAAACAACTCTTTTTAAAATTTTACTCCTTTCCCTCTGTGAATTATTACATCACATAAAAACTCTCGTTTTCTCCCATAATTATTGGTGTCTATATAATTTTTTCTTTCATGAACTATGAGAATATTTACCATACATTCTAAAATGATACCAATATTTATGTTAGGTGAGATTATTATTCCAAAATTCCATAAAGGGTGTATATTTGTGGTTATTTCACAAACATCAACCTTTATAAAAATATTTTATGACCATTCATATAACCTTTTCAAGATCATTACATCAATAAATTCTATCTTGAGTGTTCATAAATCCATTTTTAAATTTATTACTTTAGTCTATGTTTTTTATTAACTTTAATAAAGACCTGAAACATTAGTTAAACATCCCTTATTTCTATGAAATCATAATAAAATGATGAATATAAACTCCCATGAATGTTTCCAATTCATAAATAATATGTGCATATGATTCAAACTCTATTAATTATTTACATTCACATGGAAATCCTAGTTAAGAAAGTATCTTTTGGGAAGCATATTACTTTTACATAAAATTTATTCTCCAATGAGGAGAACTACCCTGTCAGATAATTGAAAATAAAAAAAACATTACCATTATATTTTTCATCCATGAAATTACATCCCCTACTTTTAATAATTCTCCCAAGTATGACCATGACTGCCTCAAAATTAAATATAGATAACCTTAGTTACAACATCCCCCCTCACCACTTATAGTTTATTGAAAATCCAATGTGAATTCCACTCTCAAAAACTCACCGTACAACATATTGATGGAAGTATAATAACTCGACCATCACTTTAATTATATGTGAGTAATGATCATTGTATAAAACAATAGTTCACAAAAGAATATTGTACCCCATGACACACCTCATTCCATAACTCCCCCTTTCTTTCAACTTGTACAAATTTCATCCCCATGGATCATATCTCACCCTGAATATTAATACCAAGAACTCTCCATCAATGAGATAATTCACCGCAAAATCGGCTTTTTAGGGAAAAAATAATTGTATCCCCCCATGTTACTAATATCACCAACTATATATTTTTCATTTTATTTAAATAATATCATTTCTATTCTCTCCCTTTAATAATAAAAATAATGGGAAATAACCTACAAACTACTGAAATACAATTTAATTAAATAGATTCAAATAGGGAGAAGGGAACATTGAAACCTCATCAATCTTATTGATGTGGTTGAACACCAAGGTTTGACAGGTTTTTCTCAAGTGTTGATTTATCCAAAGGCTTAGTCATGATGAATTCCACATATTGATTAGTTCTAACATACTCCATTTTTTCACCCCTTCATCCCATTTTGTTTGAAATGTTATATGAGATCTTGATATATTCAATATGATAGTGTTGTGATATATTTTTGATGACTTAAATTTCACAATTTTTTTATAAAATATCTATATAGGTTGTTTCACTACATCAGAATTATCCTATAATTATTGTTTAATCCATTGAATCTGAGTGTGTGATATGGTTACTAAGATTTATTCTACTTATGTTGTTCAAAGGAATGTGATCTATTTTATTTTACTCAAACATAAAACATATGTACATATAATGAGGAATTCACTACAAAATGTGTACTTTTGGTTCACCACATCATCATCCTATCCTATATCATAAAATAATGATGACTCATCATTAATTCCTTAATTAATGAATATCATAGAACTAATAGTAACTGTGATGTACCTCATGATCAATTTCATTGTTGTGAGATTCCACTCCTTTGGGTTATGGTTGAAACATGTCTCTAAACATGTAGTAAAAATAATATCTAATTGAGTTTCTATAAAAAAACATCAAATTATTTTCTTATACAAGTTAGGATTAATAATTTTCTCATCTCCCAGCTTCCCAAGCATGGTTTCAACTATAATCATATTTGACATTGGTTTGGAACCATACATACCTAAATTCTTCAATAGCTCTTTCACATACTTAGCTAGGGAGATAAAAGTGTATTTATCTATCTAAACAACTTGTATACCTAGAATGTGTGTGAGTTAACAAATCATGGAAATTTTAAATTCAGTCCTCATGAGATTAACAAACTCTTATATATATTTCTTCATGTTTCTCACAAATATAATATCATTTAAATAAATTAATGATATGAATTATTATTATATATATTTATCTAAATAGATATTATGACCAAAATAATACCTTTTTTATCCCAACATTTTTAATTTCATGTCTATCAAATCATTCCATTCTCGTGGTGCCAATTTAGAGCATAAAAGTTCTTCTTTACCCTACGAATTTTAGTACCATAATTCCCAATTGTGAATCCCATTGGTTATTCAATATAAACATCTTATTTTAGTAAAAAATTCATGAATTTCATTTCTACATCTATCAATTAAATATTAAATTCGATTCAATTTTTCATCACCAACAGGATCCCGATCAACTCAATTCAAGCAAATGGTTAAAATTTTTCTTCATTTTCAAAGCCTTCAATTTTTGCATTTACTTTTCAAAATATACACATTCTTTTTTAATCACATTTACATTCTCATTTAATTTTTTTATAAAGATAAAAAAAATTCTAATAATATTGTGACATTAAAGCTTCTCTACATGTTTCCAAGTTTTGTTCTTATTGGTTCGATCCAATTCCATATTCATGGAATTAACATATGACTTCTATTTTACTTCATCTTAAAATGATGTTTGCTTCACCATAAATAATATAGTATAATGTTCTACATTCCTCGTCAATAATATCTATGATTGTGCATATCTATCTTTAATTATATTGTATGGATCAACTTACAATATCATGTTTAACCTTAGAAGTGTAGATTGACCCTATTCAACAATGATTTCCTCCTATGATTCAGCCTATGAATCTTTATCATTAGGGGAGCCTTATAACACATTATATTTTATGTGGAGACCATTTTTTTCTTGAAATACATTGAAATATTTCTAGATAAATTTTTAGATCCAGGTACTGAGACGACATACAATTCCAAGGCTTGGTGTTCCAGGAATTAATTTTATAAAACTATTAAATATATGTTCTATTACCATTTCATATTTTCTTAAAGAATATGGTGTAAAAATTAAAATGGGATTCATATGAAAAATATGTGTCAAAGTTTTACTCTATAACGTGATGTTTCCCCTATGAATCACCTACGATTAGTCAACACTTGTTGTTCGGATAAAAGGGTCATTGGCCGGTGATTTTTGATAAATAAATAATCACTTTTTTTATTTAATTAAATAAACTAAACCTAAAATTCATTTTAAACACAATATTATGAAAGGATATCTAGTTCTATCTATATAACCCTTCGATCATTGAGATTAATTATTCCAACCTCTCATTGGAAAATCAGAATGTGATGATGACTAAACTCTGAATGTAAGAAAATTGAGGCATAGGGAATGCAATGAATTACCTTATTCCTTAGAGAGTGTGTTCTTTAGAGAATAAATATCCAATTCCCAGTAGTAATTTGATTTTTTTTACTATACCACAATTTATTAAAATAATTATAATGGTCATATTATTCCTTTTATTTTCATCAATTGAAAGCCATTGCATGCTTCTGTATGCCAATTTTTAGTTTATTATTCATTTTTCTCACCCCAAGCATCCCAATATGTATCTTTTGGCCTAGAACACTTGGAAAATGATTGTTGTACATATATTTCTTGTTTTTTCACTCTATTTTCTTCACATTAGAAATATTTGGACCATGGGTTCATGATTCAACATTGTTGATCAGCACCGAGTGAGATTGGACCCCCAAATTTGCGGCGGGTTCAAGTGAAATAAATGGAACAATGAATCATTGATGGATATAGAGTTTTTAATGTTTTAGGTGATTTTTTTATTCATAAACCAATAAAAATGGTGTTTCACTATATACATGTTTGGGGTTTGGGATTTTCCCGAGTCAAAATAGATCCATTTTCTAACCATCATATGGCCGAAAACGAAAATTAGAGGCATTCCCCGTTATTTTTGAGGGTCCTATAGGTGAGGTTTGAGGAGGAAATAATGGATTAGGAGTGTCATCAAAAATATATGGTGATATATAAAAATACCAACTATATTCTATAAAATTATGACAAAAACACATCATGTAGTGTGGTTTCTATGGTGGATAGAGATTTTCTTGGAGTTAAATATTACATAGATTGTAAAGGTAACACACACTGTGTAACCATAGATGATTGGTTGACATGTTCAGAGGGTAAACACCAAGGATCCCACGTGTCCCCACATATCGTGTATGGATACAGGAACACTATGTACTTCGAAGAGTACATGGTATTGAGTAGGAGGCACATGTCGAGTATCAAAATGGAACTTACACATCTTATACTGGAGTACACAGACAATAGAAACTTACACGAACATGGCTTGGGGAATGGGTAGGACGACAGGTGGCTGAGTCGTTTTTATTTTCCACCTACACATAGGTTAGCGGTACATGGTTAGGAAGCTATGTACCAAAAATGACTTGGACAAGAAGCAGTACAGGACCACTTGTCAAGTGGGTCCCCTTACACACCATGTACCCATAAATCAATTCTGAGGAACCTTACATCTCTCATGTTTTCTTTGTTTGGACTTGGATTTTGGCCAGCAAGTTTCATATCCTAGGTGTTTTTTCATTTAGAATGTGAAGGAGGCCTTTATAGTGGATTTTGAGATATGATGTGAGATGTTACGACTGTAATAGTTATTTAGGAAATGCTTCATGATGGAAGTGATTAGTGAGGATCATCAGAGAGATCATAGTGTCACCCTCCTGTTGAGTGGGAAATAGGTCATCTATTGATTATTACAGTGGTGCCTTCCAACTGGGCTGATAATGGGTCCAATACCAACTATTATAGTGGAACCATATAGTTTTTCTATTCATGTGTCCTCTACCGATTGCTTGAGTGTCACCCTCATATCCAGACATGGCATGGTTCCTCTATCATTTATTATTGTGGGACCCTCTACCTAGGCTGGGAATGGGTCCTCTACCAATTACTTTAATGGAGTCCTCCTATTAGGACAGTTCATGGGTCCTCTATGAATTTATTAGAGTGGAACCCAAAATCTAGCTTGGTCATGGGTTCTCTTCCAAATACATGAGTGGAACCCTCTTATTATGATAGAGCATGGGTTCTCTAGAAATTTGTTAGAGTGTCACACTCCAGCTGGGCAAGGAATGTGTCCTCTACTAACTACTTGAGTGGAACACTCCTACCAGGATATGTTATGGGTCCTCTAGCTATCTAGTGAGTGGAACCCACCTATTTTACAAGTTAATGGTTCTTGAACGTAGATATTATTCCCATAGATTATGAGTGACTGTGGTGAGTTGTGGCTTGACTTGGATATTTCTGTTGGGAAGACATGCGAGATGTTGGCCATTATTGATGGACTTCTAGAACTGTTGGTGCTCTTTTCCTAGGATGGCATGTTAGATGGATATCACCTTTTCTCTATCATTTGGGATTATTTTATTTGAGAATATATATATATATCCATGTCAATGGATTTTTGAACACTCTTACTTTCGGTTGAGTTTTCTATTATCTATCTATTTTTATTGTGTCTCTTACTGCTCTCCCATAATCTGTAGTGGGGTCTTATTTGGTAAGTATATATTTACGCCTACACTGGATTTTCCCACACATGTCTTGTCTTTTGCAGATGAAGGATCAGTCAATAGTGATTTTAGAGGATCTTATAAATATCTAGTGCATTAGACCTCTTATTGTGGTTGGATATTCAATATCATAACTTGGGATCTCTCTGTATTTTACTTTCTAGTTATTTTATTTTGGAACATATTTTTGGTTGTGCATTTATATTTCCACTTTACTTTTTAGTTTATACTATCATACTTTTTTACACCCTAGAGTTTTTGTATGCATGATTATTCTCTAGATATTTCATCATTTTTAATATTAACCCTATGTACTTAAACATTGAATTTGTCGAGTGTGTTCATATAAGTACATTATTAAATGGTCTCCCATGTTAGATATTTGTTTCAGTGACAATTTCAAAGACTTGGCCTAGGGAGACAGGCTTGGGGTAGTTTTTTCTCAAGCCCCATTAGGTCAATTCATGAAAGATTAGTATAAAAAGTAGTTTGATATATGAAATGGTATTTTGATCAGTCCCCTTATGAGGATTTGGTTTTGATATAGTTAAATAGTGTCAAAGTGTTTCAAGTGTGGATATCAGACCAGGGAACCTAGTGTTGTTGTGGTGGCTAATGTATCCATTCATCAAGACCATAACTACCTACTTTTCAACTTAGTATACTAAGATATTGGTTACAGGGAACAACAGTACATGAATCATGTAGGATTGAGTCATTTGACTATCCTACTTGTGTTAGGTCCCCATTGTATATATATACTCATATGACCAGGGTACATCTTGATTAATTCTTTTGGATTCCTCTATGATGATAGCTAGACAAGTTACTATTTATGGATCATGATGATGACCCGGTGAGTGATAAGCCTCATTTTGAGGTATATTTTGTAAGATTCTTCCTCCAGTTGGATAGGTAGAATCATCCCCACCAATTGAACAATATATCATACTAGCAGAGCATGCAGGGTAGCATAGTTAGATAGCCTATGGACAACCATGGCAGGGGCAGTTCTGAGATCAGCTATGTTCAATGTGTAGACATGGTGTCCCCCTAGAGAGGTAGAACTATCATATGAGTAGGTGGGTCTCTCAGAAGAGGATATGTGAGTGGTGGGTGACTCTATGAGATCCTCACAAAACCACCATCGGACATCCCACTTCAGGCTTTGGGAGCAGAAGTTTGGGGCCATAGACAGCCATAGGATATGGAGTCTTATGCCTCCGTAGAACATGAGATTATTAGAACTGTGGTATTTTCTTATTATAATCTGTCCTCAAAATTAGTAGACATGGGTTAGAGTCATTACTTCATCTCTTTACTTCTTTTGCGAGAGCAGGAGCTCCTAATTGTGTTTCAATCCCAACAGCTTTGTCTTAAGGTTCCCATTGGGAATGCTTTTCCTATATCATTTATCTACCAGTACTGTTAGATATAGCAGGGTGGAGAGAGGTTCTTGTGGGAACTTTTGATTATAACAATGTACCATATGACATCAAATTGGGTTTGGATTTGTTATCCATGGTCTAAGACCATATTGAATGACACCAGAGATGATTCATATTCCTTTTCATTAATGGGAATAGATTCCCCTTTATGGGTTAGGGAGATCTCACAGACTGAAAAGTGGGTTTTGTGGTCAAGAGTCGGCATCCCATCACCCATCTGTTTGATAGTGAATCTCTTGGTGTAGAAGGATCTTCAGGCGTCACTATTCTTTTAGTGATGGAGGATTTTATGATTTTCTTCCCTGAGGAAGTTTTGGGACTACATCTAAGTCATGAGATGGATTTTTTCATCAATATACATTCCTGAACCTCTTCGATATCAGCTACATCATATCTTATAGCCCATACTGAGCTCTATGAGATACTATTGGAGTGGAAGGACCTTCAATAGAATGATTTTATCATACCCATTGTGTCCCCTTAGGTAGCCCCTGTGTAGTTTGTGAAAAAGGTGGATGGGAGAATAAAATTTGTGTTGATTATTATTTCTTGAACCTGACCATGATAAAGAACAAGTTCCCCTTCCCAAGGATGGATGATCTATTTGATCAGTTCAAATATGTGAGATGTTTCTTGAAGATCGTTCTCATGTTCGGATACCATAAGATGAGAGTACACGAAGTTGATATTCTAAATATGAAATTCCACTATCACAATGAACACTATGAGTTCTGGTGATACCCTTTAGTTTGATGAATTTACCTTACATGGTTATAGATTTGATGAACTGGTGCATCCAACCATACTTGGACGAGTTTTTAGTTGACATGATTAATGACATACTTATATACACTACATTAGAGGAGGAGTAAGAAAAGCACTTTAGGATGGTCTAAGATATTATTTAGGAGAACCATTTTTTTGATAATATTTGAAAGTATAAGTTAATGATTTATTTGGTTCACTTCCTAGAGCATGTCAGTTATGAGCATGATTTTTATATGGACCCAATAATGATTGATGCGGTTCTTCCTTAAAAGCCACCCCAGATCATGTCATAGGTGCAGATTTTTCTTATCATTGTGGGATACAACATGAGTTTGTAATATATTTCTTCTGGAAAACATCCCCCTTGACTATCTTGATATAGAAAGGAAAACTACTTACCTAGACTGAGTTGTTCTAAAGATACATTGAGGAGTTAAGGTTGAAGTTTATGAGTCCTCTTTTTTTGATACTACCAGAGGAGGGAATGGAGTACATAGTTTATTTCAATGACTCAAGAGTTGGGCTCAGCTATGTGTTATTATATATACATGAAGTTATCATATTTGGATTTAGGGTTTTGAGGCCTCATGAGAAGAACTACGTGACTCATGGCCTAGATCTAGCAGTGGTAGTCTTCACCTTGAGGATGTAGAGGCCCCGTCTTCTGATATAGAATTTTTTGTTTTACTCAGACCATCGATGTGTCAGGTATGTATTCACATAGAGATGGTTGAACCTAAGATAGGGGTGCCGACTGAAGATCCAACAATACAATGGATTCAATATTTCATACCCTATGGAAGGGAAACATGGTTGTAGATTCCATTATTAGGATGTACCATGCTAATTTGGTGTAAGAGGAATCTGGCCAGTTGGGTTCCTTGTAGCTATGCATGGTTGATCAATAGGGTGAATCTTTTCAACAATAGATAGTGTTAACACCTCCACTTTCTTAGTGTTTGAGGTATTCCTAGTTGGGAGAGATCTACTGTGAGATCCTTTTTGACCAGATATCCTTAAGAGATTCACCAAATGGATTTTGTGGAAGAGGGAATCATGTCATCTTTTCCAGATATGAATGGTGTTCCTATTCATGATACGAGAGGAGGTGATAAGGGAATTTCACACATCTCCCTTTTATGTATATCCTGATGTGGGAAATATGTATATAGAAATTCAATGGAGGTTTTTGTGGAAAAAATGAGATGGATCGTGGATGAGGTTTTCTCATGGGGCCTCTCCTGTCAGTAGGTGAAGGTTGAGCCCCAGGTTTTTCCAGGTTTATTGCATCCCCTTGAAATCATGGAGTGTAAATGGGATGAAATATCATTAAACATTGTGGTAGGGATTCTGCGAATAGAAAGATTCAAAAAATACATCTGGGTGATAGTTTAATGACTCAAGAAGTTGGCGAACTTACATTATATTAGGGTTCAAATCTAGGTTGAGGGTTTGGGGAAGTTTTATTTATGGTAGTTTGTTCCACTTCATATGGTTCCCCCAACTATTGTATCTGATTCTCATTCATAGTTCAAGTTATGGTTGTGGAAAGGCCTTCTGGAGGAATTCAAGATACAGATGAGGATGAGTACAACCTTCCATGCCCACAAAAATGGGTATAACCAGTGCACTATATAGGTGTTGGAGGATATGTTGAGGGCAAGAAAGTAATAATTTTACTAGAGATAGAAGAATGACCTTCCACTGGTAGATTTTGTGTACAATAATAATTACCACACTACTATCACCATGGGACCTTTTGAGACCCTTTAATCAAGACCCTATAAGTCACCCTTGTGCTGGATAGAGATTGGAAAGGTATCCCATGTGGGACCAAATATGATACAGGTGATGATAGGAAAGGTCTAGTTTTTCCATGAGAGGATAAGGACATCATAGAGTAGGAATAAATCTTATGAAGATCGATGTTGTAGGATCTTGGAGTTCGAGGGATTCTCTCCACATTGAGAACTGTGGAGATTCATCCAGGGTTCCAATCTATCCCTAAAGTTCATTAGGAAATTTGAGATATTATAGGAGGATGTAATGGTTTCTTAGCACCACACCCTACCCCAATGTTTAGAGCAGGTGCATAGTTTCTTCTATGTGTCAAAATTGGGATGATATGTGTCAGACCATATGCATTTTTTGATGGGGGTGAGATGGGAATGAAAAAAGGGACACTTTTTTGGATCACCTTGTGGAGAATGAGGATTGGTACGAGAGGACCTTATGTGGGTGGACCATTCCTTTGGTTCGTGTGTAGTGGATGCATGTGAGTGTGTATGAGAGATCCTAGGAGAAGGAGATCCAGATTCAGGAAAATTATCCTGAGAATTCAATTTATTTTTACTTTCCTATGACAAAAATATTGAAGTTTTTAATGATCTCAAACCATTATTATAAATCTATGAAATATTTTTGGATATATTGTTTGAGTTGGTGGTAAGATGTTGTGCGATTCTATATCCCCGTGTGCCCATAATTAATTTTATAAAAACATTAAATATATTTTATATTATGAAAGTATGGGTTCTTAAATAAAATGGGATAAATTTTAATTTGATTCTCATATCAAAAATATGAGACAACATTTGAGTCTATAATGTGATATTTACCCTAGGTGAGAACTAAGATTTGTCTTCATGGAGAGTTTGGATAAAATGACCATTGTTGGGAGTGTTTAAATAAATAAATAAATATTTTTTTTATTTAATTAAATAACATAAATATAAAATTCCATTTAAATATTCTATTGTGATGGTATCACTAGGGTTAGCTATATACCCCTTTAATCATTTAGGGTCATCATTCCACCCTCTCATTAAAGAATTAGAATCTGATGATGAGGGAACTCTAGATCTAAGAAGATAAAGGCATAGTGAATGACATTATTTCTCTTATTCTTTGGTGAGATTGTTCATGGAAGAAAAATGATCCAATTTCTAGTAAGACTCTTCAATGTGTTGATTCTTCTCATTTTTATTAAAAGATTGATCATTTTCATATTTTTTCTTTGATATATATCAATTTCAAGACTTTTTATTCTCCTTTATACCGATTTTTTATTTGATTATTCTGTTTTCTCACCTCGAGCTTCCCAATCTATATCTGTTGGAAACTAACTCTTGGAAAATGATCATTTCACATATTGTTATTGTTCCTTTATATCCATTTTCTTCATGATATTCATCGTTAGACCATGGGGTTGCGATTAGACATTTTTGGGTGGGACCAAGCTTGATCGGACCCCCAGATTCACAACAGATTCACATGCAAAAAACCAAATGATGAATCGAGTATGGATTCAAATCTTTCTCAGGTTTTAAGAGAATGATTTTCTATTTCTGAATACAAATCAAATTGGTAAAGCATGGTAGATGTGCATGGGTGTTTAGGATTTGACTGAGGCAATGGATATCCATTTTATGGCAATCTAATGGATGGAAACGACAACCAAAGGACTTCCCCATTGATTTCAGGAGGCCTAGAGGTGAGATGCAAGGAGGAAAAGAAGAATATAGAGAATCAGTGAACATGTATAGAGATCTATAAAATTCTAACTTTATTCAATGTAGTTCTAAAGAACTCACACTGTGTATTCCATTTTCTATAGAGACTATAGTTTCTCGTGGAGTTAAATATGACACATCATGTAGAGGGACTACACTCCATGCATCCCTAGCTAATCGGGTTGGAATGTAAAAAAAGGAACACACCTAGCAGCCCATGTGGACCCACACACCACGTGTGGATGGAGGAATGTCATTTACTTTGAAGAGTACACAGACTTGAGTAGGCGGCATGTGTCGAGTGTTGGTTATCCCTTACACATTGTGTATCGGAGTTCATAGGCAAGAGAAACTTACATGAACACAACCAATGGCATGGGAAACACCCTGTGTGGATAAGGAACATTGTTTAGTTCTAGATGGTTAGGGATCTGGGTACTGATAGGGACACGGCCAAGCAGCGGTACGAGACCACATACCATATCAGTCCCCGTATACATTGTGTACCCCTAATTCTTTTCTACGGAACCTTTTATATCTCATATCTCTTTTTTTTACTTGTATTTTGACCAATTAGTAGCTTAGTCAATGCATTTTTTCATGACGATTTTCTTGGATGCCTACATAGTTTTTTTAGGTACGATAAAATATTTTATGGGATTAAAACTTATTGAGTAAATGCTCGAGGATAGTAGGGATCAGAAAGGATCCTCAAAGAGATTAGAGTGGAACCCTATTGATGGGTAGGGAATGGGTCCTCTGTCTATTATTAGAGTTGTACCCACTAGTTGGGCTAGGAATGGGTCCTCTACTAACTATTTGAGTAGAACCCTCCAAATGGGCTGGGCAAGGGTCCTTTACTGATTACTTGAGTATTACCCTCTTGTCAGGACATGTCATGGGTCCTCTAGCAATTTATTAGAGTGGTACAATCCAGTTGGGCTTAGAATGGGTCATCCACCAATTACTTGAGTGGAACCTCCTATTAGGATAGGGAAAGGGTCCTATAACTATTTATTATTTTGGAACCCTCTAGCTAGGATGAGCATGGTTCCTCTATTAATCACTTGAGAGGAACCCACCTTTCAGGAAAAATAATGTGTCCTCATGCTATTTATTGATGTGGCACCCTTTGGCTGGGTTGGTCATGTTTCCTTTACTAACTAGATGAGAAGAACTATCCTAATGAGATAAGGCATGGGCCTTATAGCTATCTACTAAGTGTAACCCTCATGTTATACCAAGGCATGGGTCCTCTACTAATATATTATGCCCCTCGACTCTACAACACTATGGCGTGGTGTGGCTTGACATGGATATTTTGGCTGGGTATACATGAAAGATGTTGGGCATCATTGATATGATTATTTAACTATTGGACCTCTTTTCATATCCTAGACTATGAGATGGTGTTACTCTTTCCTCTCTCATTTTGACTTCATTGGTTTGATCACATATATATATATATATATCCTTGTATTCTTTTACACTCTTCTTTGGGTTGACTGGTATACTATGTATTTATTCCTATCATGTCTCTTACTGTTCCCCCTTCATCTTTTAGGGAATCTGACTATGTATGTATATACTCACACATACCTAGGATTTTCCCACACATTTTGTGTCTAATATAGATAATAGAAAACTTTGTGGTGATAATATATGATCTTAGGTATAGCTAGTGCATCAATCATCATGTGTTGGTCAAATCATGGATAATAGTAGTAGGGCTCTCTTTGTATTTTACTTTTATGTTATATTAGTCTGGGACATATTTCTGGTTGGGCGTGTATTTTTTCCCTTTACATTTCAGTTTACACAGTCGTACTCTTGTAAACCATAGAGGTTTTGTGTTCATGGTTATTAAATAGATAGTTCATCTTTTTTATTAATATTCCACTTTACTTTTTCATTGAGATGGTTAGGTGTGTGTGTACATGTACATTAGGGAAATGTGACGACAGAAAGTATTAAATGGACATTTTCATCCAATAATTATGTAATATAATCAAATGAAATAACAACATAATGAGATATTAAGTTCTATGTGACCTTAAAACAAAATTTTTTAACTTCTTTGATTTGAATTTTGAAAATCTGATATACATAGTTGCGATCAGTAAGTTATTTGAAGTCTAATATGAACAAATTAATTTACTGGTGAATAGTAACATACCCTTGTGAGTAGTAATGTTAACCTTATGAAAAGTAACATACCCTAATGAATAGTAACATTAACTATGATAGTATATAAATAAGATTCAAGTAGAAGTACGATATACCTATATCTAGGAATAAGAAAATAAATGTTTTAAAATTGTTCTTTTTCAGGTAATTTGTGGTTTTAAATAAAAATTAAATCAATCAAAATTTGAAAAATATTTTTCAAATATAGATTTCATTTTTGGATTCTACAAATTGATAAATGGTTAGGATAATTTTTTTATTTTTATAAAATACGTGATTTTTTTGATGAATAGTAAAACACGATACATTACGATAAATGATAAATAATGGATTTATTGAGTCATTAATAATGATCTGTTGATGTAAACCCAATTGGTTCGAACTCACATAAACTTATTACCATATTTGGTCTTAGAATACTCACTATTCTTGATATTGAGGGAATATAAAGAGCTATGGAATTAAATATTATAAAACCCTCCCCTCCTCGAGTATAAATACCACCCCTCTTTACCTCTACTCTTTACTCCACCCAAGCTTTGTGAATTGCCAATATTCTTTCCAAATATCTCCTCAAGCTCCTCCACCACATCCAACATACCCTAGTCTCCTAAAAAGGAAAAATATTATCCCTTAATAGGATATCAAGAATGGTTGATTCAAGAGGTCATTAATAAACAGGGAAGAACACCTTCAGACTTAAGGTAAGGGATCCTCTATATTTCACTTTTATTCAAGAATGTCCTCTATTCTATGACATTTTATGTGTAATCATGAATGATGTATTATGATTTTTCACCTCCCCAATACTACCCTAATGATGTATAAGTGATTAGAAACACCTTCCTCTCTCATGAATCCCTTTTAACTTCACCTAATACCATGTCGATAATCCGTAAGGAATTCGACCTGAATCTCCTTTATTTCTTTGGGTTGCCTTATCTTTATTTAGAAAAAAAGTAAGTTAACTTATATATTTATGGGAATCTTATAAAAATTTTTTATATTTAAAAAATTCATTTATCAAGACCCTTCTATCATTCTTTATTTGTGATATACATGTTTTTAAGTGATTCCTTATTCAATACTTCCTTATAAGCAAACCTATTTTAAGGGATCTTTCAGAATTCATACATGATTTTATGTGAACTCTATATTATATTTTAATCCAATATTGTACTTATAAAATCATTCTTTTTTATGATGAAAATAGTATGGGTTCACTTCTTCTTTTTTATAAAGTATTGTTCCATTTTCTATTTTAAAGGCTCAATAGTATTTTCCTTAAATCCTCTCAAAAATGTTTTAATTATAACATTTATTAAATAATTTTCTTACATTTTTTAACTTATACATGACATAACATCCCATGATACATTACTATTTTCCCTTATTAATTTCTTTGTATATTTTAGTTCCTTTCTTTCATAGATGCTTTTATGATATGCACATTCGTTATGCTTTATGTCCAGATTATGGTACTCAATCCTTTCCATGGGTAACCCTTATGTTTATATATGACTGATTATGTGTGACTCATTATTTGGAAAAAAATATTCATGTAATGTTAATATGGGTGGGCCAAGATAGTGCTCTAATGCATTGGATAAAGTTGAGTCTCATGAGACATAACGTGCGACAGTCTTGGCGGTTATCCTTGGCTCGTGCTACTATGTGAAATTGTCTTTGTGGTTAGCCTTGGATTGTGATACTATGGGAAAAGTCTTGGTGGTTAGACTTTACTCATACTAAATTCATGTTTTATGCTTTTTCCACATTTCTATTATTCCATATTTATATGATCCCATGTTTATATGTTATGATTCCATATGTTACATGCCTTTTATTATATCATCATGCCATGCCTTTTATCTCATGTGCTATTGCATTGTTCTTATGGTTATTCCCTTACTAGAATTTTAGCTCATCCCATTGTTCATATTATCCCCAGGTTATCATATGCCGATGTAGGTGCCCAATGGATGACATGAGATCATTATGGAGTTTAAATATAAAAAAAGTCTATTGTTTGATTATGTACCAAGTCTTCCAAGACACTAGAATTTATGATCTATGTCTTGTACTATGATGTATAATTATGCTTAAAATCATGTAATGTTATATGTAAAAGGCTAGCGACAGTATAGTTGGCATTATAGTATGGTCTAGTTATTTTTGGAGATTATGAATAGAGAACCTTAGTTAGAACCTTAAGGATGAGACTAAGTATAAGAAAATATCCCTAAATTTTCGTAAGTATAGAGTATGTAGTTAATCAAAAAAATACATCACTATCTAGATACAAACTGATATAGGAGGATCTAGCATAGATGTACCTAGGATTGAAAACTCTAATAAGGAGTTTTGGGGATGACCTGGGGTATCCTGATATATGACAATGGGCCTTGTAGCACTCTTGATTTGACACTCCTGGGGGATATGATTTCATAAATTCATGAGCTTAGTACAAACCATTATTAAGGGAATGAAAAAAGTCTCATAAGAATATATGTTAAAAAAAGATCAAGGATAACCCAGATTTAAACCTATTGAATCACAAGTTAGGATATACTTCTCCTTTACAAGTTTATCCTTTATTTTCAAAAGTTTAATTTTTATGATCAGTAACTATGTACTCAGGACCATCAAGTATACGTTATTTTTCTTATTTAATGATAGGAAATAGAAGAACATGTTCCAACAACCAATTTGATAGGAAATGTGAATATCTTCCTAAGGAAATTTTTGATATGATGGGAATGGGTGCTCAAACCTTTATGACTATACTTGATCAACTGGCACAATTTATGAATAATAACTTGAATCATGTACAATACCCTCCTCCTCAAATAAAGGAGCAAGTTTCCATTGAATCCATCATGTGGAAAAGGAGTCCCATGTTTAGTGGATCTTATGATCTCCTCCTTGTGGAATAGTTGATTAACTCTATGGAAAAGATATTTTATATCCTTCACTGCTTGGAAGAATATAAATTTGTATTTTTGGTCAATCATTTTGATGGTGAATCTTATTAGTAGTGGAAACTGATCAAGAATACAATGCCCCAAGAGGAAAATGATTCCATGGATTGGGAGGAATTAAAGAGGATGTTTTTTAATAAATATTTACCTCAAACCCTCCATCTCAAGATGGAAAGATAGTTCCTCATACTCAAGCAGAAGGAAGATGATTCAATCGGGGTGTATGAAGCAAACATTACAAGGCTTTAAAGGTACACCTCTGGCTTTGTCATGAACACCAAAAGCAAGGTGTATCGGATCTTTAGCAAACTAAAGCTAAGTCTACAAAAATTATTGTTGATTCGAGACATCGAGATTTATGAGGAGATTTTTCATTGGGACCTCAAGGTTGAGACGAATATTGGAGACTCTTAGTCGTCTCGTGGGCCCGATGAAAAAAAGAGGAAAATGGAGAACAAAAAAGATGGTTCAACAAACGAATCCCATTATGGAATGAATCCTGAATATCCCACATGTAAAAGTTGTGGGAAGAATCATCTTGGGAACTCTCTAAAGGGATCCAAGAATTGTTTTAAATGTGGATGAATGGGACATCTGGCCAAGAACTGGCAAAGGGATATGAAGAGTTCCAATAATGTGGAAGAAGAAAGGAAGGTTCAGATCAACACTTAGCATGTAGTGTAGTGTTACAACTTCTAGGAGAATGAGAATTATGTGAACAATTTCCCAAAGATGAGGGTTATCAGAGGAAATAAACAATAACCTCCAAGGAAACAAGGAAGGTCTTAGGATATCACTACTACTGAGGTGGATCCAAAAAACGATGTGGTTATAGGTATGATAGTTATTCGTTCAAAAATAGTGAATGTACTATTTGATTCTGGTTCTACGAATTCTTTCATATCTTGAAATTTTAGTAGAAATATTCAAACAGCACCTCAAAATTTGGAGGAAACATTATCTATGAGAATAGTAAATAGGGCAACTATTGCATCCATTGTTTATAAATTGTCCCTGGTTAATTTTTGTGGACTGAACCACCAATATAATCTCATTATAATTCTTTTAGTGGGGTTTTATTCTATCTTGTGAATGGATTGACTATCTTTATACAAATCCCACGTCAACTGTCAGGAAAGGGAGATAACTCTTCACATCCCGAAGCATCCTATGATTCATTACAAGTGTAAGGATGAATATGAATCACCTTTAGATTCATTGTCTCTTGTGTGGACATTAATTCTTTATGAGAAGGCCTGTCTATCTCAAATGATTGGGAAAAAGGAGAGAATCATGCTTGAATACATGCCCATCATGACTGATTGTACTGATGTATTCCCTAAAGAGTTTCATGTCCTTCCTTATGACCAAGAGGTTGATCTCTAAATTGAACTTATTACTGGATCTTTGCCTATATCAAAGAAACCTTATTGAATGGCCATCATAGATCTGGAAGAGATTAAGAAGAAGTTTCAGAAGAATTTGGAGAAGGATTTTATATGCTTGAGTGCTTCACCATGGGGTGAGCTAGTCCTATTCATCAAGAAGAAGGATGTATTAATGTGCCTCTACATTAATTATCATGAGCTTAATAAAATTATGATAGAGAAAAAGTATCCCCTGCCATGGATAGATGACTTGTTCGATCACATTTGTGGGGCTAGTTATTTCTCTAATGTGGAACTTCAACAAAGATATCACCAATTAAAGGTGAGGAACGAGGATATTCCAAAGAATACCTTTCGAACATGGTGTCGAAACTATGAGTTCATAGTAATTCCCTTTATACTCTATAATTCTATAAATAAAATCATGGAATTAATGAATAGGTTATTTAAAGATTACCTCGACAAATTTTTTGTAGTCTTTATTGATGATATTATGATATAATAGAAGAGAAAGTGGGAACTTGAAGATAATTTGAATACTATATTAGAGGCTTTTTGAAGGGAGAAGTTGTATAAAATGTACAATAAGTTTGATTTATTGATGGAGGAGGTATCATTCTTAGGGAATGTTATCACCAGCAAAGGGATGTCTATGGACACTTACAAGACAAAGGCGATTGAAGAGTGGCCCAGGACAACAACTATAATGGAGATCTATATCTTTTTGGACCTATCTGGGTATTATCAACGATTTGTGAAGAACTTTTCATGATTGAAAAACCCAATAACAATTCCGACATAGAAGGGAGTAAAGTTTGTCTAGACTCAGTTATGTGAAGATTGTTTTAAGGAGTAGAGAAGGAGTCTAATCATTGTGCCATTATACACACTCCCAACAAGTAGAGAACTCCTTATGGTGTACAATGATGATTTAAATAAGTTATTATGTTTTTTCTAATGAAAAATGATAATGTTATACCCTATGCCTCAAGGAATGTGAAAATCCATGGGAAAAACTATCCCATGCATGATCTAGTGTTGGCGGTTATGATCTTTGCATTGAAAATGTAGTGTCATTATCTGTATAGGGTGATTTGCGAGATATATAATGATCAAAAGAATCTCAAATATATGTTAACAAAAAATAGCTTAATATGTTCCAATGAAGATCGATAGAGCTCATCAAGGATTATGACTGCTCAATCCACTACCATCCCGGTAAGGCAAACAAGGTGGAAGATGATCTAAGTAGAAAGAATCCTAGATCTTTATCAATGATGAGAATTGAAAAGGATCTGATCTTCTTATATTTTAAAAGGATGGACTTGGGGATCATTAATGGATGAACATATTCAATCCTTTCTCAAATGATCACTCAACGATCCCTAATGGTAAAAATAAATTATTCTCAAAGAAAAGATGTGGAAAATATTAAAAAGGTGAAAGCTGTTAAAATGGGAAATCCTATGAGTTCATGATTGATGAGGAAGGAGTTATAAGATTTGGATCACGATTATGTGTACCATCTAATCCAGAGATAAATAAGGAGCTTCTGAATAACACTTATAGACCAACCTTCTCTATTCACCTAGGGAGAACAAAGTTATATCAATACCTTTGAGAGAAATTTTCATGGGAAAATATTAATAAAGAGATTTTTGTGTATACATCATAGTTCCGGGTATGTCAAAAAGTGAAGGATAAAAGATAAAAGTCTAAGGGGATGATGAAACCACTACCCATGCTGACATAGAGGTGGGAGAAAATCACTATGGAATTTTTCACTTGACTTCAAAGGACATCCAAAGGAAATAATTCTATATGGGTCATTGTGGATAGTCTTACAAATACATCTCACTTTATCACGATTTGCGATGACATATCATTGAATCAACTTTCATAGATATACATCAAAGAAGTGTTAAGGATTTATGAATTACCACAATCTATTGTATATGATCCTGATCCAGGATTCCCCACAAATTTCTAGAAAAGTCTCCAACATGATCTAAGCAATAAAAAGAACTTCTGTACGAACTATCATCCTCAAACAAATGGCCAATCTGAGTAAACTATTCAAACAATAGAAGACTTGTTGAGAGTGTATTATATGGACTTCAAGGAAGGATGGGACCAATATCCTCCCTTAGTTGAATTCTCCTACAACAATTGTTTCAACTAGAGCATCCAAATGGAACCATACAAAACCCTTTATGGGAAAAGGTGTAGAACACTAGCGTGTTGGGATGATGTCATAGAGAATTAAATGCAAGACCTGAAATTGTCGGTGAAATGGTGGAGAAGGTGAAAAACATTCAACAGTACGTCAAGGAAGCCCAAAGTAGACAAAAGAGTTATGTAGACAATCATGGATGAGACCTTGAGTTTAGAGTTGGATACATGGTATTTCAAAAAATATATCCATGGATTAATGTCATGTGGTTTGGGAGGAAATGAAAGTTAAGTCTTAAGTACATCGGTCCCTTCGAGATTTTTGATCATTTCAGAGTTGTGGTCTATTGACTAGAACATCCACCTACCATGTCTAAAGTACATGATGTCTTCCATGTATCTCTATTATGGAAGTAAAAAGTAGATCCTTCACATGTACTCTCTTCAGAGGTGGTACAGTTAGAGAATGATCTTTCTTACAAGGATAAACCAATTAATATCTTTGATCATAGAGATAATGTTCTATGTAACAAGACTACTCTCCTGGTTAAATTATTGTGGCATTACTATATGTACAAATAGGCCACATGTGTACTGGAGGAGGCAATGAAGGAAAAGTACACACACCTGTTTATGTCTAATAATGTAAAACGAAATTTCAAGGGTGAAATTTCCTAAGGGGGTAATGTAACAACCCCAAGTTTTCATTGGAAATTTAATTCTTATAATTATGTCATATAATCAAATAAAATCATAGCATAATTAACTAATAAGTCCTATTTGACATTTAAACATAATTTTGTCGCTTCTGTGATTTGAATTTCAAAATTTTGAAATACACTGTTGCGATGAGTAAGTTATTTGAAGTCTAACATAGCCAAATTAATTTTTGGTAAATGGTAACATACCCTTATGAGTATTAATAATACCCTTATGAATAGTAAAATACCATAATGAATAGTAACCTTACCTATGATAGTATATAAATAATATTAAAGTGGAAGTACGATATACCTATATCTGAGAATAAGAAAATAAATGTTTTAAAATTGTTGTTTTTCAGGAAAATTGTAATTTTAATTAAAAATTAAATTAATCATATTTATAAAATTATTTTGTAAAAATGGATTTCATTTTTGGAATCTAAAAATCAAAAAATGGTTAGGGTAAATTTTTTGGATTTTTCTAAAATAATTGATTTTTTTATGAATTGTAAAATGCGATAATTTATGATAAAGGCTAAATAATAGATTTTATTGAGTCATTGATGATGATCTGCTGATGTGAACCCAATTGGTTCGAACTCACATGCACTTATAAATATTTTTTTCATGTAATACTCACTATTTCTGGTCTTGAGGGAATATAATAAATTAATTAATTAAATATTATGAAAACCCTCCTCTCCTCGACTATAAATACCACCCATCCTTACCTCTTCTCTTCACTCCTCTCAAGATTTGTGCCTTGCCAATATTCTACCCAAATATCTCCTCAAGCTCATACCCCACATCCAACATCCCTTAGACTCTTCAAAATACCAAATCTTCTCCCTTTAAGAGGATATCAAGGAAGGTGATTCAAGAGGTCATTAATAACAAGGGAATAACACATTCGAACTTAAGGTAAGGGTTCCTCTCCATTTCATTTTTATTCAATAATGTCCTCTATGATATTCCATTTTATATGTAATCAATTATGATGGAATATGATTTGTAACCTACCCCATACTTCCCTCATGATGTATATGTGATGAGAAATCCCTTTCTCTCACATGAAGCCCTCTTAAGTACACCTAACACCATGAAGATAATCTGTAAGGAATCCTACCTGAATCACCTTTATTCCATTTGATTGCCTTATCATTATTTCTACAAAAATTATGTTAACTTATCTATTTATGTGAATATTATAAATGTTGTGTACATGTACAAAATTCATTTATTAATACACTTCGATCGTTCTCTTTCGGGGATATATATGTTTTAAGTGATTCCCTCCTCAATACTTCTGGATAAGCAAACCTGTTTTAAGGAAACTTATTGAATTCATACCTGATTTCATGTGAAATATATATTATGTTTTAAGACACCTTTTTCTTTATAAAATCAGTTGTTTTTATTATGAAAACCTTCTTGGTTCAGTTCTATTTTTTATAAAGTATTGTTCCCTTTTCTATTTTAAAGGCTCTATAGTATTTTCCTTAAAACCTATCAAAAATGTTTTAATGAGAAACTTTCTTAAATAAAATTTATAAATGTTTCCGCTTTTACGTGAAATCACTTCCAATGATACATTAATATTTTCCCTTATGAATTCCCATGTATATTTTAGTTACTTTCTTTCTAAGACACTTTTATGATATGCCCATTTGTTATGCTTTATGTCATGATTATGGTACCCAATCCTTTCCATGGGTAACCGTTATGTTTATATATTATTGATAATATATTATTTTGTTGGTCAGAGTGGACACTCAAGAGGGGTGTGAATTGAGTTCCAATTAAAATTTATGTTAAAAATATTTCTATTAAAATACTTCTATTTAAAAACAAAGTTAAACTATAGTGAATTTATACAGAGTGAAAATGTTCAATTAGTTTCTCACAGATTGATTAGGTGTCAGCTAATTTAATCTGAAGAATAAATTGACTTTTGAAACTAACTTACTAGTTTATAATTAGTATAAACACTTGATAATTTAACTATCAAAGTAACTTTAAAACAAATTATATTTCAATGTAGTTAGCAGCGGAATATGAAATATATAGTATACTTATTACTTAAACCAAAATGAACAGCAGATGCAACCAAGATGTTCAGTATCAATCCGAGACTTAGTCCTCTCAAACAATTTATATAAATTGATCCACACCCTGGTTCGGGGTAAACAACAGTACAGTACTGTCTAGGTCCAAAGACCTCTACCACAGTTCTACGTGGGAAAACACAGACAACATCTCACAACTATCCATGACGTACTCGACCTCTACCACTATCCACAGTGGGATACAAGGGAGTTAATAGTATTTGGATGAGGATTTCAGAATCCTCCAGCTTACCTCAGGAGATAGTGTGTGTGTAAAATAGACAGGGTACACACACTGCTCGAAATGTAAATAAAAGAATCACTAAAGAAAGTGTGAATGAGTTTAGAAAATATTTAGTGATTGGCAGTGCAGCTCTGGACTCGTTTGATTGATCAGAAAAGCTTTTGAGTCCTTCTCTGGTTTTTGTTATGAAAAACAGTGTGTCTTTTCTTCCTTGGTTCTAGGATCAACTTATCATCCTGAGTGTGTGAAGTGTTTGTTGTAGTTCTTCACTCAAGATGTAGCTTGTGTTCTCTAGAAAGAATTACTCCGTGTATGTCCACTGTTCTTTAGAGTATGGATGTAGCCTTGTGTGAAAGCACCACGTTTTAATGCTGGTGAGCCTTTTTCTTTTTTACCCTTCATGTGCCTTCTTAGTTCCTTGATTCTCATTCTTTTATTCAATGTATTCGATGCCATCTGTATAGTCGTTTTCCTTCCCTTTATAACTTTCAGCACCAGCAAAAAAGGAATGATTGCTTTTTGCATGGGTACTAGTTACAGTTCCATAACATGGAAACAGAAATCATTAAATAACATTAACTGCCTTAAAAACATCAAATGTAATCGTTAGATTAATAAATAAATAGTATTGAGAATATATAGTTTGACTGGTTGGTCAATCATTAGTAGCCTCCTGTTGGTAGATGTGTACGGTGGACTTTTTATAACAGTGACCTTCCATCGATAGCTCTTTGAACTTGTATGGGTAGCTCTTTGAACTTGTATCGGTAGCTCTTTGCATTAGTAGATCTTTGAAATTGTATTGGTAGCTCTTTGGCCATCGGTAGCTCTATGTATTGGTGACTTCATTCTATCGGTAGCTCTTGATCTATCGGTATCTCTTGATCTATCGGTATCTCTTGATCTATCGGTAGCTCTTTATTTATCGATAGCTCTTGATCTATCGGTATCTCTTGATCTATCAGTAGCTCTATGTATTGGTGACTGTCTGTATCGGTATCTTGCTTAGTTCCAATGACTGTGTGTATCGGTAGACTTATGCATATCGGTAGCTTTAGCTTATTGGTGACTCTGTATATCGGTAGACTACGTATATTGGTAGACTAAGTACCAGTAGCTCTGTATCAGTAGTTATACTCAGATTAGTGACTACCACTTATATGTTTTATGGAAAACATATCCAATTGGATTTGAATTACTTCAAAACTCATACAAACATGGATAAACATTGATTAACATATTTCAAGGAATATTTTAATATTATTATCATCTTGATAATAGAATATCATAGATAGAGCAAATATGAATATAGATAAACATTAATTGGGATTATAAAAGTACGTAAAATCATAATTGGGATTATCAAAACAGGTGAGGTCAACAATCTTCCCCTTTTTTTCATAATCACAACTTATGATATTATAGTTTTAAAACAATTAGTAGTTGTATCATAGGATATATCATTAAATGAAATTATCTGAGAGAAAACAGTATGTTATAGAACATAATTTATTAGAGGAAGAATTAAAT
Source organism: Viscum album (assembly GCA_963277665.1). Lineage (NCBI taxonomy): Eukaryota > Viridiplantae > Streptophyta > Magnoliopsida > Santalales > Viscaceae > Viscum > Viscum album. The sequence goes on from OY728156.1 coordinate 1,011,518,906, forward strand.
GCAATGATATCAGATGGGAAAAGCCTAGTAGCTCTTCCTTAGATAATATTACTCCCCCTTTGAGATGATTCTACCTCTTTGATACTTAGATAGATAATATTTCTCCCCCTTTGTGATAATCAAAAAGTGGGAAACAATAAATAGAAAAAGGAACACAATGAAAAATAAATTAAATCCAATTGTATTATATGTTGCAAAAGGGTACATAGAAAGAAAACAAAATCCAATAGATTACTATAAAACATCTTATCCACTTGTTCAATACACATACTCAATAAGATATTGTACCTTTGGATAAGAAGAGGATTCAAACAGTGTAGATACTGGTGAAGTCTTAGGAATTCTAGAGATGATCACAAGAGGCTGAGCCACAGAAACTGTGCATGGCCTGCACTGCTGATTTATTTGAGTGATCATAGGTGTAAGAATTCGAATGGCTTGGGTTGGAGTCATCTGAACAGGAGAAGCAGTAGAGGCAGAGGTAGGTAAAGTAGGAGGTACAATCATTGTCCTTGCATCAACACGCAGGAAAGGCAGTAAATGATTTCTAAAATCCATAATTATTCCTCCTACTCTCTCCATAGCAGATGTGAAATCATCCTTGTTCTCCATGAATTTGTCCAAGGATGGAGACAATTCCCTTAGTTTGCTGACTTTCTCTCTGAAGTCTTGATTGAGAGGAGGTAACTTCAGGTTTTCCACAGAAGTTTGAAATGATTGTTGAGTTGATGCTTGGTGTAAACCTTTTGAAAATATGAGTCCACCTTATCTTTCACTTCTTTCTGAGAGGCAGATGCTTCTATCATATAGTCTTGGACTATCTTTATTATTTCTCTAGAAAAATCTCAACTAGAAAGAACAACTTTTCTCAGGTCGGATGAGTCCACAGAGCCACTGGTTGATGCTGAACCAAGCTCCTCCTTCATCACAGCCCAAAACTGATCCATGTCCACTGAAGGTCTAGAAGAAACAGAACCAATAGAGAAGGTTACAGTTTCTTTGAAGTTTTTGGTCAACCCACTGATAAGATTTTGGACTTGGGAATCCTGGGTTTTAACATGATATTTCATAGAGGTTTTAAAACCTTTGAACACTGAAACCATCTGGCTTACAACACTTTTGACAAAGGCTAAGTCCTTGTCTGCTTGGGATTTTGAGCTCATGTAAGATTCTAAAGAGATAACCGATTTCTTTAAAGCATTAACATCAGTTTCTAGTCTAGATACTTGAGTCTGACAGTCTGTAACTTCTTCCACTATTTCGGCCACAAAGGTTGAAAAATTACAACCGAGAGAGAGTTCAATATATTTTTCCAAATTTCTCATCTCTTCAACAAAGCAGTGCTTCATCTCAGCAACAGAAGCACTAAAGGACACATTCAGCTCATCCTTTAAGGATTCAAGATCATCCCTGGTGATCATATTAGGAGGAGAAATCACCACAGGTGCCCTTTCAGTTGTAATGTTATCCACTGAGTCAGTCATAATCGATTGGATCGATGACACCCATGAAGCTTCCTTCTTCCTTGTCTCTTCTAAAAAACTTTCCTTATGATTTTTCTTTAAAATATCCAGGTCATGCATTCTGAACACATCTTCAGGTAACAAATCAGTTTCAACATCATAAATTATCTTTGGTCTATTGAGGGATACCTCGTTATCAGAATCAGGATAGTCTAATCCATAAACCACAAAACCTGGGCCTTCTGCCCAGTCCTCAATATCAACAGCCACTGACAGACTTCCAAACTTGGTTTGATGCTCCCCCTCAATGGGTGCATTCCCATGTATAAAAATAGCATTCTTAGTAGGTCCTTCTTTCTCAGGAGAATCTTATACTATCAATTCCATCTCTGCAATAGTAGGAGGATCCTTTAAATTAGGTACACCTTCTTCCATTTCTCCTACTACATCCTTAGTAGGCACAGCTGAGCATCCAATTAATGGACTCATACTTAAGCAGACATAATTAGAGGATTCAGATTCATTCTCCTTTTTTTCTTTTTGCTCAGGGGATGGATGTTCTTCCTCATAATCAAGAGTCTCTTCTTCTACTAAGGTTTCTTTTTAGAAGATACAATTTCAGTAGCAAGACTTGGAGGTAAGTCTAGATCTCTTCGATCATCCATAGATGTCTCTTCTTCTTTAGTCTCATCATTGTACTCAGGTTCTTCTTCATCAGGTCCTAGACCTGGATCCCTCACATCCTTATGTCTTGAAGGATGATTCACAGTATTTAATTTATCATATACCTTATGGTAATCATTAACCCACTCTCCTCTCCATGGGTTCCAATTTATCTTCATGTATTTTCTAACATTGGTTGTGATAAAAAAGTTATTCCTTATGTCCACTGTATCATCTTGAGACTCAGCTACCCCTTTCACTTTGATCATCACTAAGATCAACTTGGAAAAGAATAGGGCATTAGTTTTTGATTTTGTCCTTGTCATGTCTTCCATTTGGATCATCGGCAATCTGCAAATATTCACTTTTACACAATATCTCAAGAGATGCAGGAGATAGATATCATGATATCTTAAATTCACAAAGTCTTCTCTCCTTGGTATTAAGACATGCTGAACAAATTTGAACAACAATCTGCTCTCTCCATCCATTTTAGTAGCCACTACTTGTCTTTGATTTCCATCACCCGTGAGCTCCACCAAGGTAGTCTCATAATCGAATATATCACTTATAGGTGGCATATATTTCGAGACACATCTAGATACACCTTCGTGTGGAACCTTCAAGCATTCATCCCACTCAATGGATGAAAAATACATCTCCTTTCCATTCACAAAAGAAGTCACTCGGTTGCCATTTTCAGAATTCTCAAAGCTTACAATTTCATAAAATTGTTTCACTAGCTTCGGATAGTAGGGGCATTGTTGTTCAAAAAGCAATATACCCACTTTTGATCTTCCAGCACTTCGAGCACTACCGTCTTGCTAGGAAACAACCATTCCACGCACCACTATTTTTCAATCACAATAACTCTATTCTGAAAATGAGGATTCACTAGTCTCCTACCCGACCTAGTTCTACCAACACTACCACTTGCTTCTGGCTCGGACTTCTGCTTCTTTGCTTCCGGATCATCAGTATCATCTCTTGTAGAGACCTAAATCTTGACATACATGGATATTACATTACTTTTACAGAATAATTAATACATAACAAATACAGACACACAAGGACCGTAATAGTTTAGTGTCTTTGGAAACATGGAACGTAATCTTCTAATCATGGTGAAAGATCATCAACATCTCCCATAAAGATCTTCCACTTTTGTTTCTTTACCTAAAACCTTTCTTTTAATCCCGGGGGGAAATAATACATAAAACGGGTCAGCTCAAATGCTCAGTAAGGGTATGCATGGATAAAATAAAACATACCATATACATTTGAACTTAAAAACATGAACATAATGTTTAAACATCAAAATCTTGAGCAACGACATAAAACATGGAAGTACAGAAGGCATAGATCATAGTGGAACATAAATCATGATAAAATAGCATGGGAATAAAACATGTAATTGTGGAAACCATTCATCACTTGTTATGATTTCCATAGTAGCCAAGGCATTGCTTCCAAGACCATATTAGTGGACAAAGTCCCTTTCTAAATCGAGTTCACTCCTCGTTTCAGTCCTGTAACACTGAACCGGATTAACTTACCATTCCAGCCATGTCTATCTCATGAGATATAAATCTTTACCCAATGCATTGGAGGGAGATATAGGTCCCACCAATCTCATAATGAAATCATTCCTTCGTGTGCCACAAAATCATAAATCATACATCATAGCATAACCCATGTAATAAAATGGGATTCTTCAACACCGTGACATTATAACATAATCCATAAAAATTTGATATCATTTCATCATAAGAAAATTGAATCCATTTAAATCATAGATAAATATTACTTGAAACATACACATATGAAATAATGTCATCATAGATGGAAAATAGTTTTGACAAAACACTTGAAATGAATTCTTGAGGAAAATATCCTTTCTTCTTTAAAATCATTTTCTTTTCACAAAATTCCATGAAATTTTAAATGAAAAGGGTTTTGTTGAAAATAATCATGCAATCTTGTAGAGGAAGCTTCTTTAAAATGAGTCATTATGAAACCGTAAAAATCCGTTCACACCATATAAGTTAAAAATAACATTCTCCTCGTACTTTTGTCGGAAAAGTCAAAAAGTACCTTATATGGTAACCAAAGGAAAGATTCCATTCATAAAATGTGGTAAAAAGTAAATATAGGGTAAAAATGAATTTAAACATTCATGGAAGAATATTTAACATTTTATGAAAACATTTTTAGAAAACATGGTCATGGATGATAAACGTAACCCCAGAAAATACTTACGTACAAGCAATCTCAGATAAAAATGAGATTGAAAATTTATCCCTTACCTTAGGTCCGATATGCTTCGTATGGATCTGAAACTCCTATATAATGATTTAAATAATGTCATTGACTTATTACATAGTCATATTCATTATTATGATATCATATATGTTTCACTTATGACTTTATATTACCTGTTCTTTTGTAAATTCCATGTTAAAGTAGCGTTTTGGGTAAAATCATTTCATCTATCGTATGTGGTTCGACTTGTCATTCTTGATATTATTACTTATATCCTGATTTAAATAATTACAGAGTGTAAAAAATGATTTATAGATAATATATATGCATCATATACATATATATTATAGATCTATAAAAAAAGGAAATACACCGTTCATGGAGACGGTAGGTCGTATGTACGCATGAACGATGTTTTCGTTTCCTTATTGAATTGAATGAAATTAAATAGATGACATACATATAAACACATAAATCCAGTATCATTATTATGTCATATATTTCATTATTATTTATTATATATACTTTATAATCATTTTTGAATGGTTAATCAAGGAAAATGAATCTCATCGCGTTCGTGGAGACGGTAGTCCCTACGTGCGCATGAGGGATGATATCATTCCAATGATCATGGAGTTTTATTAAAGTGTATGTATAATATTAAGGAATCAATATCACTTTAAAATAATCATATATATTAATTACATTCACCATTATACTCATCCAAGTAAGGTGGTGGTGGTTGATAGAATACACCACGGCGTGGAGACAGTATTCCGTACGTACGCACACGCGGTGATTTCGTTTTCCGTAGGATGGATAGATGGTGAAATATGGTTGTTTCATACTTATAATAACATATAAGTATATGATTGATACTGATTTTATTACTTCATAATGAAACAACTAAAGAAGAATAAGTGGAAAAAGAAATAAAGTTGAAAGAATCGGTAACGGACATTACCTCTTCTTTAAAGCGCCTCTTTGAGACCTCCTCTTAGGGTACTATCATTTCTCTTTGAAGAAAACCAGGACCTCTAGGATATTTCTAGGGAAGTGGAGAAGATAATTTGGCAGGGGTTGGCCGAGCATGAAGGCTCAAAGTGGTGTGAGGAAGAGAGGGAGGAGGTGCCCTTTTATAAGGGAGGAGAGGGGCGCCTTTGGAAAAACTAAAAATATTATTTTATTATAAAGCCATATTCGTTTTTAAATAGCTCCCAATTGATTTATTTCGAAGCTAAGGTGGGGATGGGTCGAAATAATCTTATAAAATAGAATTTTGACGAGTTTAATTTACTATTTTAATCTTATCATTTAGATTTAACTTTAATTTAGATAATTTTACTTTTACCGTGTCTTTTTGTGTTCTTACACTATAAGGTTAATAAACTTACTATAACAAGACAAAAGAACCCCAAGTTGTTTATTATTAATATATATAACCTTGTATAAGTCATTTTCTAAAACCGTAGATTTTTAGGAATAAAATAACAATTAATAATATAATATTGTTTTTAAAAACTATTTTATGTCAATTTTGACACTATTTGGTAATTGATTTTTGTGAAAATCATAACAGAATTATTAGTTCGAAAACAGTTAACTAAATAAATACTAACATGTCATATTAACCTATAAAATTAGTTTAATTCATAAAAAGTCTCAAATTACATTTATTTGGGTATTTATAACATCATTTATGTCAATATTTCATTAATAAGATAATTACTACATCATCATTGTGTCAAAAATAAATTACATTATTTAATGTCTAAAAATTATTAATAAACTACCATTATATAGGAAATCTTATTATCTTTCTAATGAATATTTATAGTCTAATTTATCTTATGTATAACCCTATATTAAAAATGATTTACTTATTAAACTTTGATTTTAACTATTTTAACCCTTCTTTAAATAAATTAATATTAAATGTCTTAATCTAATCCAAGTGGGCCTAAATAGTCATATTTTATTCCTAAGGTTGTTTTTGGTCGAATTACACTTATCAAATAGAATCAGGACATTTTTTAGGGTAATAATAATATCATTTTACCCTTAATTACCCTATTTACTTTTAACTATGGTAAATAAGAGTAAAAAGGGACTATACACCAAAAATTGTTTTCATCTCATTGAACCAAATTTTACTTACTGACATCAACCGTGTCTCTTAGATTTTTGAAATTCCATTCACAAAAGTGATAAAATTATGTTTTATGTAAATTTGAAAATTCTCCTAGGAGGTGGGTAAAAGACGGTCAAAAGTTCAATAAAATTTTTATATATCTAAAATTATTATAAAATGACTCCAATGAATGACATTGAAATTATATAGGTATTATGTGTCAATTTTGACCTAAAATAAATTTAAATAAAATAAATAATTATTTAAATAAAAAGTTGGTTTTTAAATAGTAACCGAGTGTTTTCACTATTCATCAAAAATTGAAAGTTTTCAGAAAAATACCAAAATTTTACCCTAGGCTAATTTTGATATTCTGAATCCAAAAATGAAGTCCATTTTGAACGATGAAATTTAAAAAATTTCAAAAAGTGGTTATTACTATTCATAACGGCTAGTTTTAATAATATTTTAATAGCATATCGTTGTTTAGTGAAACTCAGTATTGCGTACAACACACGCTATCGAGGAAGGTCGTGATTGCGTGTAATGCACCCAAGTTAGGGTTGTGTGTTGTGAAATACTCCTTTGTTGTAACGTACAACACAAGACATCAATAAAATAATAAAGAATATTTTTCACAAAATATCGGGGTGTTACATTCTACCCCCCCTTAAATGAATTTCACCCTCAAAATTCGTCGGGGTTATAAATGGTTTACTACTCGAAAGATTCTTTAATATAAACCCATATCGTAAACAGGAATACCAAAACCAATCTTTAAAAACTAATGTATGAAACATAACGGTTACCCAAAATAACTAATCACTGGGTTTCCGCATAGGAGAACATAGGTGAAAATATGGATATGGAAGGGAAACCTAACCATCATGTTCTGATGGAGGGTGGTAGAGAACATGGCTATGAAAAATCCAACAATCACAAAGCTATATATTTGTGATGATCTAAGGTACCATCTGATTCATCGGATATAAGGGAACTAGGACAACATTTTTTGGTTTTCAAGATCATTTCCCTAAAGTTTATGAATTAAAAGAAATACTTACATGATTTTGGTACATTCTCACTGTTGTTCGTGAATTGAACAATTTCCACTTCATCCCTTAAAGAAATGAAGTTGAATTTGTTATTTGTGATGTGTTAGCAGATCATGTGATAGAATGATGGGTCATTCCATCTGTTTCAAACAAAAGGATAGCAAAAGTTATAAGTCCATCTTATGGTTAGATTAATCGTATATGGTTCCAAAAATGAAATTTTACTTCATATATCATACCGCTTAATAAAATAAAACTAGTTCATACTAACCAGGGACTTCATGTAGGCCAGTGGTAGGTGATAAAGGCCAATCGCACTTCGGTTGTGGGTTCGATTCCCACAGACTTGTCCAACGCGATGGGATGTCGCCTGTCCTGCAGGTTGTCCTTTTTCTAAAACTACATTACGATAACATCCCATCAATAATATCGAACTAACTTATGTCCAACATAATCCATTCCAATCTTTAGGCTTATCTAAAATACTTTTGTCCAAGCTCATAGTATAAAGAAAATGTTTACTTGAAATGTCACATAACAATCACGTGAATTCCATCATTTATCCCCCAAATATCATAAGATATATCTTTTTGGACAAATTACAAACATGTGAATACCTTAATCATGTATTCTCTTGAAGAATGAATACCCATTGATCCTTAGTGAAAACATGAATGTTGTTAAATTTTAACACTTTCCACACACCAAAATCCCAAAAATTCTATATACTCAAACCATAATATCACTTAGTCCTTGTATCAGTCATGAGCTCATGATTACTATCATATTATTTTCTCCTTATCCCTTCATTATGCACATTTCATCTGCTTCCTAAAAATATTTCAATCACCTTTTCATGGTTACCAGTACCATATAATTATTGAAAACCAATACGTAGATATTCCAAAATTCCACAATACCATAAATGAGATTCCATGATACTATTTTGAAATCCCATTACATAAACACTTAATCATTACACAACATCATTTTCATACTCAACATCACAAATAGTGATCGCATGAGACTTCCCTTTATCCTTTGACTTAAGAGGTTGCTCACGTTGATCATCATTAACCCGTGGATTAGGGAATTTATTAGCATAATTCCCCATTTCCTTGCACTTGAAGCATTGAAGTGTTGGTGGAGATTTCTCTGTAGTCTTTTCTCTATTCACATCACTAGCAAACTTTTTCCCATTACTTCTGCAATCAACTGCTCGATGACCTTCTTTTCCACACTTAAAAAAAATTTCTAGTACCTTTTAGGAAATCTCCACCATGCGTCTTTCCACACTTTGTGCATAAAGAAACATTCATCTTCTTTTCACCATTGTTCTGAGATTTCTCCTTGAACTCCATCTTTCGTTTCATGTCAAAACCATGAGATGGATATGTTACACCAACTTAGAGTTCTACCTTGATAGCACAAAGCACAATATCTTCATGGCTACTGAAGTCTCTTATAGAGAATTCTCTTAGAAGACTTGGTTTTAAGCCACTGAAAAATATATCAACTTTACTTTCAGGTTGGATGATAAAGTAAGATGCATACCTTGCAAGACTTGTAAAATTTGCTCTGTATATACCAACAGATTCATCATCCTTCTGCTTAAGCTCAAGAAACTCATTTTCCATCTTTTTTTGAAGAATATGAGGGAAGTACTTACTGAAAAAAAAGTTCTTGAACTCGTCCCATTCCATGGACTCAATTTCATCTCTTTTCCTCGTATTCTTGATAAGATTCCACCATTGATCAGCATCACCTTCCAAAAGATATACTGGTAAGATGACTTTATCATGCTCAGAACATTGTAGAACTGAAAATATCTTTTTAGTAGTACTGATCCACTGTTCATCCACTAAGGGATCAGAAGACCCACTGAATGAAGGTGGACGCTACCTCATGAAGGATTCAACAGAATGTTGCTCCTTTCTCTGCTCATTTTGAAATCCAGAATGATTCATAACTTGTGTAAATATAGAAATAAGATTGTGCACTCCTTCTCCCATAACATTGGTTTGGTCAGGAGTAAAATCATTGCATTTTCCATTACATTGATCAACACGGTTCCTTCGGGTTCTATCCATCATGTAAAACCCAAAAATAATAGTGTGAGAGGAAAATACCATGCTAGGGGAAACAAAATAATAAAGGGGGAGTACCTTAAATATCTAACATCTTAGGTTTAATTATAGGATCATTATAAAATTTCTAGGACTATAACCTATATGTATACTTAACCTTAGGGACATCCCTATACCTTTGAAATATCTCTAGGGATCTCACTAAAGTTTTCGCATCCTAGTTTCCAAAGGTTGACTAAACCTTTCCTCTGATACCAATTGTAGAGACCCGAAACTTGACATACATGGATATTTAATTAATTTTGTGGAATACTTAATTCATAACAAAAACAGACACACAAGGACCGTAACAGTTTAGTGTATTTGGAAACATGGAACGTAATCTTCTAATTGTGGTGAAAGATCTTCAACATCTCCCATAAAGATCTTCCACTTTTGTTTCCTTACCTAAAACCTTTATTTTAATCCTGGGGGAAAATAAAACCTAAAAATGGTGAGCTCAAATTCTCAGTAAGGGTATGAATGGATAAAATAAAACATACCATATACATTTGAACTTAAAAACATGAACATAATGTTTAAACATCAAAATCTTGAGAAACAACATAAAATATGGAAGTACATAAGTCATAGATCATAATGGAACACAAATCATGATAAAATAGCATGGGAATAAAACATGTAATTATGGAAACCATTCATCACTTTTTATGATTTCCATAGTAGCCAAGGCATTGCTACCAAGACCATCTTAGTGGACAAAGTCCCTTTCTGAATCGAGTTCACTCCTCGTTTCAGTCCTATAACACTGAACCGGATTAACTTACCATTCAAGACATTTCTATCTCATGAGATATAAATCATTACCCAATGCATTGGAGGGAGATATAGGTCCCACCCATCTCATAATGAAATCATTCTTTCGTGTGCCACAAAATGATAAATCATACATCATAGCATAACCCATGTAATAAAATGGGATTCTTAATCATCATGTCATCATAACATAATCCATAAAAAATTGATATCATTTCATCATAAGAAAATTGAAACCATTTAAATCATACAGACATATTACTTTAAACATACACATATTAAATAATTTCATCTTATATGGAAAATAGTTTTGACAAAACACTTGAAATGAATTCTCGAGGAAAATATCCTTTCTTCTTTAAAATCATTTTCTTTTCACAAAATTCCATGCAATTTTAAAATAAAAGGGTTTTGTTGAAAATAATCATGAAATCTCGTAGAGGAAGCTTCTTGAAAATGAGGCGTTATGAAACCGTAAAAATCCGTTCACACCGTATAAGTTAAAAATAACATTATCCTCGTACTTTTTTCAGAAAAGTCAAAAAGTACCTAATATGGTAACCAAAGGAAAGATTCCATTCATAAAATGTGTTAAAAAGTCAATTAAAGGGTAAAAATGACTTTAAACATTCATGGAAGAATAGTTAACATTTTATGAAAACATTTTTAGAAAACATGGTCATGGATGATAAACGTAACCCCAGTAAATACTTACGTACAAGCAATCTCGGATAAAAATGAGATTGAAAATTTATCCATTACCTTAGGTCCGATATGCTTCATATGGATCCAAAACTCCTGTATAATGATTTAAATAATGTCATTGACTTATTACCTAATCATATTCATTGTTATGATACCATATATTTTTCACTTTTGACTTTATATTACCCGTTCTTTTGTAAATTCCATGTTAAAGAACCGTTTTGGGTAAAATCATTTCATTTATCGTATGTGTTTCGACTTGTCGTTCTTGATATTATTTCTTATATCCTGATTTACATAATTCCAGACTGTAAAACCTGATTTATATATAATATATATTCATCATATACATATATATTATAGATCTATAAAAAGAAAGGAAATACACCATTCATGGAGACGGTAGGCCGTACGTACGCATGAACGATGTTTTCGCTTCCTTATTGAATTGAATGAAATTAAATAGATGACATACATATATATACATAAATACAGTAGCATTATTATGTCATATATTTCATTATTATTTATTATATATACTTTATAATCATTTTTGAATGGTTAATCAAGGAAAATGAATCTCATCGCATTTGTGGAGACGGTAGTCCGTACACACGCACGAGCGATGATATCATTCCCATGATCATGGAATTGTATTAAAGTGTATGTATAATATTAAAGAATCAATATCAATTTACAATAATCATATATATTCATTACTTTCACCATTATACTCATCCAAGTAAGGTGGTGGTGGAAAATAGATTACACCACAGCGTAAAGATGGTATTCCGTACGTACGCACGTGCGGTGATTTCGTTTTCCGTTGGATGGATATATGGTGAAATATGGTTGTTTAATAATTATAAAAACATATCCATATATGATTGATACTGATGTTATTACTTCATAATGAAACAACTAATGGAGAAGAAGTAGAAGAAGAAATAAAGTTGAAAGAATCGGTAACGTACATTACCTCTTCTTTGAAGGGCCTCTTTGAGACCTCCTCTTAGGGCACTAAAATTGCTCTTTGAAGAAGAAAAGGACCTCTAGGATGTTTCTAGGGAAGTGGAGAAGAGAATTTTTCAGGGTTTGGCTGAGCTTGAAGCCTGAAAGTGGTGTGAGGAAGAGAGGGGGGAGGTGCCCTTTTATAAGGGAGGAGAGGGGCACCTTTGGAAAAACTAAACATATTATTTTATTATATAGCCATATTCGGTTTTAAATAGCACCAAATTGATTTATTTCGAAACTAAGGTGGGGATGGGTCGAAATAATCTCATACAATAGAATTTGGACAAGTTTAGTTTACTATTTTAATCTTATCATTTAGATTTAACTTTAAGTTAGATAATTTTACTTTTACCGTGTCTTTTTGTGTTATTACACTATAAGATTAAAAAACATACTATAACAAGACAAAAGAACCCCAAGTTGTTTATTATTAATATATATAACCTTATATAAGTCATTTTTCCGAACCATAGATTTTTAGGAATAAAATAACAATTAATAATATAATATTTGTTTTAAATACTATTTTATGTCAATTTTGACACTATTTGGTAATTGATTTTTGTAAAAATAATAACAGAATGATTAGTTCGAAAAAATTTAACTACATCAATACTAACATGTCATATTAACCTATAAAATTAGTGTAATTCATAAAAAGTCTAAAATTACATTTATTTGGGTATTTATAACATCAATTATATCAATATTTCATTAATAATATAATTACTACGTCATGATTATGTCAAAACTTAATTAAATTAATTAATGTCTAAAAATTATAAATAAAATACCATTATGTAGGAAAACGTTTTAGATTTCTAATTAATATTTATATTCGAATTTATCTTATTTATAACCCTATATTAAAAATGATTTACTTATTAAACTTTGATTTTAACTATTTTAACCCTTCTTTAAATAAATTAATATTAAATGTCCTAATCAAATCCAAGTGGGCCTAAATGGTCATATTTTATTCCTAAGGTTGTTTTTGGTCGAATTACACTTATCCAATAGAATTAGGAAATGTGTTAGGGTAATAATAATATCATTTTTACCCTTAATTACCCTATTTACTTTTAACCGTGGTAAATAAGAGTAAAAAGTTACTATTCACCAAAAATTATTTTCATCTCATTGGACGACATTTTACTTACTGAAATCAAACATGTCTCTCGAATTTTTGAAATTCCATTCACAAAAGTGGTAAAATTAAGTTTTATGTAAATTTGCAAATTCTCCTAGGAGGTGGGTAAAAGACGGTCAAAAGTTTAATAAAATTTTTATATATCTAAAATTATTATAAAATGACTCCAATGAATTACATTGATCTTATATAGGTATTATGTGTCAATTTTGACCTAAAATAAATTTAAATAAAAAAAATAATTATTTTAATAAAAAGTCGGTTTTTAAATAGTAACCCAGTGTTTTCACTATTCATCAAAAATTGAAAGTTTTCAGAGAAATACCGAAATTTCACCCTAGGCTGATTTTGATATCCCGAATCCAAAAATGAAGTCCATTTTGAAAGATGAAATTTTAAAAATTTCAAAAAGTGGTTATTACTATTCATAAAGTCTAGTTTTAATAATATTTTAATAGCATATCATTGTTTAGTGAAACTCGGTATTGCGTACAACACACGCTATCGAGGAAGGTTGTGATTGCGTGTAATGCAGCCAAGTTAGGGTTGCGTGTTATGCAAGACTCATTTGTTGTAACGTAAAACACAAGACATCAATAAAATTAAAAATAATATTTTTCATAAAATCTCGGGGTGTTACATCTCTGATGGTAGGAAGTTTTGTTTTTACCATCTCTAGTTCAAGGGATTTAGGGTTTCGAGAGATTAGGGAGCTAAGGTTTGAGGGTAAGGGTTTGAGGATCGGTGGATTAAGAAGTAGCTAGGACTTTGTTTTTATCATTTAGGAATCATAAAATAAATAAATAAAATGAAATAAAGTAAAAACGATTCAGATTCTGGCGGCAAACAAAAGTTTAAAACTGCGCACTCATTGGTAGAGTTTATCGGTGAGAATTCCTATTAGTGAGGCCCATCCGTGAGGTTACATCGTTGAGGTATTACATTGGTGAGGTATTACAACGATGTTTTATTACATCAGTGAGGTATCTATATTGGTGAGGTATCTACATCGGTGAGGTATTACATCGGTGTGGTTGCTACCGATCAAGGTTAATCATTCCCAACTCATGTCAAATGTAACTTAACCTATCCGAACTCAAAGGTTTGGTGAAAATGTCAGCTAATTGATGTTCAGTACCTATAAATTCAAGAGTAATATCACCCTTTTGGTAATGATATCTCAAGAAATGGTTCCTTACATCAATGTGTTTGGTCCTAGAGTGAGACACAGGATTCTTTGAAATGTTTATTGCACTAGTGTTGTCACAGTTGATAGAAACATGCTTAAAAACATATCCATAGTCCAAAAGAGTGTGTTTCATCCATAGAACTTGTTCACAACAACTACCAGTAGCTATATACTCTGCTTCGGAAGTCGATAGAGCTACATAATTCTGATTTTTACTACACCAAGATACTAAGGATTCCCCCAATAAATGACATGTTCCAGATGTGATTTTTTAATCCAACTTGCAACCAGCAAAGTCAGTATCTGAATAACTCATTAACTCAAAGGATTGTACTTTAGGGTAAAACAAACCTAAGTTTACAGTGTGTTTAAGATACTTAAAAATTATTTTAACAGCAAGTAAATGAGACACTTTTGGATTAGCTTGAAATCTTGCACACATACACACACTAAACATAATATCTGGTCGACTAGCAGTAGGATAAAGTAAGATTCAAATCATACCTCTGTAATTGGTTTGATCCACTAGTTTCCTAGTTTCATCTGCATCTAATTTATAGATTATAATCATATGAGTATCAATTTCCTTAATACTATCCAAAACAAACCATTTTAAAAGATCCTTTGTATATTTAATTTGATTTAAAATAATACCATTTTCATTTTGAAAAACTTGAAATCCAAGAAAATATTTAAGTTCTCCCATTAAACTCATTTCAAATTCATTTTTCATAATCTTTGAAAAATCAATACATGAAGAATGTTTAGAAGATCCAAAAATAATATCATCAATGTAGATTTGTACTATCAAAACATCTTTAGAAATTCTTTTAATAAAAAGAGTTGGATTAGCAATTCCTTTAGTAAAACTATTTGAAATAAGAAAATTACTAAGTCTATCATACCAAGCTCTTGGAGCTTTTTTTAAAACATATAAAGCTTTAGAAAGATTAAAAACATGATTTGGAAAATGTGGATCAATAAATATAGGTTATTGTTCAACAAAAACATCTTTAATTATAAAACCATTTAGAAAATCACTTTTGACATCCATTTGATATAACATAAAATTTAGATAGGGAGCATAGGCAAGTTAGATCTTAATGGCTTATAATCTTGCTACAGGTGAAAAGGTTTCCTCATATTCTATACCTTCCTCTGGACTATATCCTTGTGCAACTAGCCTAGCTTTGTTTCTAAGTATTTTTCCATATTCATCAACTTTGTTTCTAAAACCCATTTAGTGCCTATTGTCACAGTGTACTTGGGTCTGTCAACTAATTCCCAGAATTTCTTTCTTTCAAATTGATTTAACTCTTCTTTCATAGCCATTACCCAAAATTCATCATTTATAGCATCATTGACATTTTTAGGTTCTAACTGTGAAATAAAGGCTTGATGTTCAACCTGGTTTCTTAGAGAAGCTCTAGTCTGTGTCCCTCTATCAAGATTACCATCAACAGCATCTAAAGGATGATTCTTTAGAATCCCAGTTGATCTAGTAAAGGTAAGACTACATATTTCAGGTTCATATATAGGTTCGGGTTCAACAGAAGCAGATTCTGAAATATGTCCAGAACTAGATATTTTTACAGTAGGTTCTTTAGTTTTATCATTAAGGTCCAAAACAGTCAAATCTTCTTCAATATTTTCAAGAGAGGATTGAGGCTCATGTGGATCAGTTCCATCAAACTTTATGTGAATATATTCTTCCTCACATTTGGTTATTTTGTTAAAGACTCTATAGGCTTTTCTAGTTAAATAATAACCAAGAAAAATTCCTTCATCACTCTTAGAAGCAAACTTTTCTAGATTATCCTTTTTATTGAGAATAAAAACAATTCAGCCAAAGACTTTAAAGTAACTAACTTTGGGTTTTAAATTATTCCGTAGTTCATATGGGGTCTTTTTGATAATAGGTCTTATCAGGACTCTATTAATAATATAACAAGCTGTATTCACAGCTTCAGCCCAAAAATAAATAGGCATGTCATACTCATTAAGCATAGTTCTTGTTATTTCATGAAGGGTTCTATTTCTTCTTTCTACTACACCATTCTGTTGAGGTGTCATAGGGGCAGAGAAGTTGTGACTATCTCCATTGTGTGAGCAATAAGATTCAAACTCTTGATTTTCAAACTCACGGCCATGATCACTTCTCAGGGTTTTAATCTTATGACCACTAAGGTTTTCTACAGACTTGGAGTATTTAACAAAGTAAGAACAAGCTTCACTTTTGTGAGCTAAGAAGTATATCCAAGTATATCTAGAAAATTAATCTACTAGGACATATACATAGTGCTTCCCATTTAAACTAGAAAATCTAGAAGGTCCAAACAAGTCCATGTGAACCAACTTGAGAGGATGAGAAGTTGAAACTTATTTCTTTGATTTAAAAGAAACTTTAGGTTGCTTTCCCTTTTGACAGGTATTAATAACTTTGTCTGATGGGAATTCATGTTTGGGTAGGTCTTTAACTAAGTTCTTCCTAGTCAATTTTATAAGTGAATATATGTTGAAGTGTCCTAATATTTTGTGCCAAAGCCAAGACAATTTATGAAAATCATTTAAACAAGTAATATTTTTCTTAGATAATGAATTCAGATCAACAGCATAAACATTTTCATTTCTTAAAGTAGAAAATACTAAAAGTTTTTTAGAGTTAAAAAAATTATAGGAATCATTTTAAAATTTCACATTAAAGCCATCATCACAAAATTGAGAAATACTTAACAGGTTATACTTAAGTCCATCAACAAATAAAACTTTAGAAATAAAAACTGAATTAATGTTACCAATATGGCCTAGGCTGATGATTTTTCCTTTATAATTATTACCAAAGGTGACATGGCCTCCATAAATTTTGATTAAACTCTTGAAGCATGAGTAATCTCCAGACATGTGTCTTGAACATCCACTGTCCAAGTACCATACCTTTTTGTGAGAACTCTTCAAGCATTTTTCCCACAACACAGAATAAAACAGAAAATGATTTTGGTACCCAGATCTTCTTGGGTCCAGAAAGTTTAGAAATCAAAGCGTTAGGCACCCAGATTTGTCTTATGGGTCTCATATAATATATAGAATCAATAGATTTTAAAAGATAAACATTATTTGGCCTATAACTATATGAATAACTAGTTGAAGCATATGTATTTCCAGAACTAGAACAAGCAGAATTTTGTCCAGAATTAGAAATAAATCGATTTTTGGTAAACTGTCTTTGTCCAGGTTGATATCCCAAACTAGTAGTGTATTTTGGTGCAACTTGTTTACCAAAAATTTGAGTAAGTGCATATTTTCGCTTTGTGAACTTTTCTAAGTCCATTCTAAGTTGCTCATTAGAAATTTTCAGTTCAGTATTTTCCTTTAACAGTTCAATATTTTTTCCTTTTCTATATCAAAGGAAAATTTAACATTGGAAGTGATATCATGCAGTTTTTTTAATGACTTATATTTGTCCTTATGTTCATTACATGTTTCTTATAGCATGATAAAATATTCAAACAATTCAGCCTTATAAATATCTTCAGAATCAAAATCTGATTCTTCATCATCTCCAGAATAATAAGAATTTAAAACAGGAGTATCTAAGGTTACCTCAGATGTGTTGGTCATGAAACACATGTTGGCATGATTCTTTTCAAAATCATAAACTTCAGATTCACTTGTGTTGTCTTCTGAAGCACTCCAAGTATCTTTCATAGCTTTCTTGTACTTCTTTTCCTTAAAATCATATTTCTTTTTGAATTTTAATTTTGGACAGTCATCCTTGATGCATCCTTTCCTCTTGCATTCATAGCAGACTATTTTATCTTCCTTATCAAGCTTCTTCCAATCCTTCTTCCAGTGACCCTTATTATCATACATACCTTCGTAATTTTATTTTCTAAATAATTTCTTCTTCCTATAGAACTTCTTAAATCTCCTGGATATTTGAGCCATATCAGCATCACTGTCTGAATCTGAATCTTCACTGGTTGAAATTTCAGTAGGTACATGTATTTTCTTCTGGTCTTTTCTCTTAGAAGCAGTAGACTTGAAAGCCACATATTTTCTCTTGGGTTCATCATTTTCTTCTTTATTTAATTTATGTTCTTCGTCATACATTATAAGCTTACCTATTAATTCCTTAACAGGGAGTGTGTTGATGTCCCATGATTATCTAATGGAAATAGATGTGCCTCTACATATTTCTGGTAGTCATCTTAATATCCTCATAACTTGTTACTTTACTGGAACAACCTTTCCAAGAGAGCTCATAGTATTGAAAATCTCATTGAACCTAAGATATGTGTCAAAAATAGGTTCATCAGATTTCATTTTAAAATTATCATATTTAATATTATAGGTATTCAGCCTCATTTCTTTAACATTGGTTGTTCCCTCATGGGAAATAACCAAAGTGTCCCATATTTTATAAGCAGTTTTACAAGAAGAAATTCTATTAAAATCTTCATCTCTTAAAGCACAATATAGGGCATTCACAGATTTACAATTATTATTGTAAGCAGTCTTTGTATGTTCATCCCAAGTTGTTCTATCAGTTTATAGAATTTTATATTATGACTCTATAGAAGTCCAGATATCAAAACCCATACTTTCTAAATGAATTATTATCTTAAGCTTCCACTGGTCATAGTTTTTACCATTAAAGAAAGGTGGAATGTTAGTAGCATCACCCTCTAGTCTATTATTCATAACTATATTTTATAAAATATATTAAAGAGATAAAATTTAGAACTAACATAAATTAAAGATCTTTAAAGATTCAACTAAAATCACAGTTTAAAAACATAATGTTTTGAAAACATGTATTAATAAAAACACCCTCTGATACCAAATGTTGGTCGGAGTGGACACTCAAGATGGGGGTGAATTGAGTTCCAATTAAAATTTCTGTTAAAAATATTTCTCTTAAAATCCCCCTATTTAATAACAAATTTAAATAGTAGTGAATTTATAAAGAGTGTAAATGTTAAATTAGTTTCTCAAAGATTGATTAGGTCTCAGCTAATTTAATTTGAAGATTAAATTGACTTTTGAAACTAACTTACTGGTTTATAATCAGTATAAACACTTTATAATTTAACTATCAAAGTAACTTTAAAACAAATTATATTTCAAATTAATTAGCAGCGTAATATGAAATATATAGTATACTTATGACTTAAACCGAAATGCACAGCAGATGAAACCAAGAGGCTCAGTCTCAAGATGATACTTAGTCCTCTCAAACAATTTATATAAATTGATACACACCCCGGATCGGGGTAAAAAACAGTACAGTACTGTCCAGGTCCAAAGACATCTACCACAGTTCTACGTGGGAAAACACAGACAATAGCTCACAGCTGTCCAGGTCGTACTCGACCTCTACCACTATCCACAGTGGGATATAAGGGAGTTAATAGAGTTTGGATGAGGATTTCATAATCCTCCATCTTATCTCAAAATATAGTGTGTGTGTAAAATAAACTGGGTACACACACTACTCGAAATGTAAATGAAAGAATCACTAAAGAATGTGTGAATGAGTTTAGAAAATATTTAGTGACTGGCAGTGTAGCTCTGGACTCGTTTGATTGATCAGAAAAGCTTCTGAGTCCTTCTCTGGTTTTTGTTCTGAAAAACAGAGTGTCTTTTCTTCCTTGGTTCCAGGTTCAGCTTATCAGCCTGAGTGTGTGAAGTGTTTGTTGTAGTTCTTCACTCAAGATGCATCTTATGTTCTCTAGAAATAATTTCTCTATGTATGTCCAGTGTTCTTTGGAGTATGGATGTAGCCTTGTGTGAAAGCCCCACGTTTGAATGCTGGTGAGACTTTTTCTTTTTCACCGTTCGTGTTCCTTCTTAGTTCCTTGATTCTCTTTCTTTCATTCAATATATTCGATGCCATCTGCACTGTCTTTTTCTTTCCCTTTATAACATTCATCGTTGGCAAAAAGGAATGATTACTTTTTGAATGGGTACTAGGTACGGTTCCCTAACATGGCAACAGAAATCATTAAATAACATTAAGTTCATTAAAAACATCAAATGTAACCATTAGCTTAATAAATAAATAGTATTGAGAATATATATAGTTTGACTGGTTGGTCAATCATTAGTAACCTCATGTTGGTAGATGTGTATGGGAGACCTTGTGTAATAGTGGCCTTCCATCGGTAGCTCTTTGAACTTGTATCGGTAGCTCTTTGAACTTGTATAGGTAGCTCTTTGAACTTCTATCAGTAGCTCTTTGCATCGATAGCTCTTTGAACTAGTATTGGTAGCTCTTTGTCTGTCAGTGGCTCTATGTATCGATGACTTAATTATATCGGTAGCTCTTGATATATTTGTAGTTCTTGATCTATCGGTAGATCTTGATCTATCAGTAGCTCTTGATCTATCGGTAGCACTTGATATATCAGTATCTCTTGATCTATTAGTAGCTCTTGATCTATCGGTAGCTCTATGTATTGGTGACTATCTATATCGGTAGCTTGGTTAGTTCCAGGGATTGTGTGTATCGGTAGACTTATGCATATCAGTAGATTTAGCTTATCGGTGACTCTGTATATCGGTAGACTAAGTCTACCGGTATACAAAGTATCGGTTGCTCTGTATCAGTAGCTATACGCAGATTAGTGACTAACACTTATCTGTTTTATACAAAACACATTTGATAGGATTAGAATTACTTCGAAACTCATACGAACATGGATAAACATTGATTAACATATTTCAAGGACTATTTTAATATTAATATCATCTTGATAATAGAATATCATAGATTGAGAGAATATGAATATAGATAAACATTAATTGGGATTATCAAAGTATGTAAAAGAATAATTGGGATTATCAAAATAGGTGAGGTCAACAGATTCATTATGTGGAAAACATATTCATGGAATGTTATGATGGGTGTGCCTAGATATCACTCCATATCATTGGGTAATGTTGAGTCTTATGAGACATTGTGTGTGATGGTCTTGGTGGTAAGCCTTGGCTTGTGCTACTATGTACAACGGTCTTGGAGGTTAGCCTTGTCTTATGATACTATGGGAAATGGTCTTAGAGATTATACTTGACTCATAATAAATTCAGGTTTTATGTTTTTTTCACATTTCTATGATTCCATGTTTATGTGATCCCATGTTTATATGTTATGATTCCATATGGTACATGAATTTTTTTATATCATCGTGTCATTCCATTTATCCATGTGCTATTGATTTTTTCTTATAGTTATTCCCTTACTTGGATTTTAGCTTATCCCTTTGTTCATGTTATACCCATGTTATCCTATGAAGATGTACGAGCACAATCAGAGATAGGATCTCATTATGTAGTTTAAATGAAATGTTTTTTTTATAATATTTAATTATGTATCTAGTCTTCCAAGACACTATTCTTTATGATCCATATCTTGTACTATAATGTATAATTATTCTTAACATCATGTAATGTTATATGTAAAAGTATATGGTCGCTATAAGAAATTCCCCCCTTGTTAGATATTCCTTTTGGTGCATGTCCTCAGCCCCTGGCATATGGAGGTAGGTTTGGGATAGTTGTGGCTCAATCCTTGTTGGGTCGGGTCATGGCAATTTATATCAACTGTATCATCTTCTTTAAATAATTCATTAAATCCTAGAATTATATATTTTTCCCCAATAACATTGGAATCATTAAACATCATAATTTTATTCAAACTATATTTTATAGTATTTATAGGTATTCCCCCTTTTAGAGTATCCTAAAAATAATTCTTCATCTACGACATCACAATACTTTCCTTGATTTCCATCTTTATTCCAAATATATTATTTAATTCGAAGGACTTAAATAAGTGTAGTGATGGTTTCCTTCTATGATATATTTCATATGGTTTCCTCTCCTTCCTATGTCTTCGTACAACCTGATTTGGAGTGTTCACAATAACTTATACAGTCTCTTTCTACTAGTGGTGAGAGATGCCACTCTTAATGAGAAATTTATTGGCCATATTTTTCACCAATAGATTACAACATTAAAAAAAATCATTATATTGAGGAATTACCACTGAAGGTACCTCATGCTTAATTTTGGTTTTCTTATAGTATTTTTCTACTATAATAGATTTTAACTCTATTCCATTTTCAGATCACAATATTTTGATAGTGAATCTTGTATTGTTTTAGTCCCTCCTTTTATGCCTCTTAATGAACTCCAGGAATTCTTTCATGCATTGAATGAACATATTATAGGATATTCTATTATAATATTTAACAAAGTAAATGAAATACCCATATCCTAGTGTTCAATGTCACTTAATTATACCACATATTTCATTGTAAACTAGATTAGTTAGATTGGATTCCCTTTTCATCAGTTTCTAATAGGAATTTAAGGCCATATTTCCCAGCATACATGCATCACAAATATTTTCATTATCTCTCTTCATTTTTTGAATTACCACTACAACTTTTATCTTGGATGATTTTATTATACTCTATTGGTGAATGTGTTCTAACCTACAGTTCAATAAGCTATTTTCCTCTTCCAAAAAAAGAAGAAACTTTTTTTATTTACTATCTACCTAGTATAGATTCCTATTTTTCCTATGTCTTATAATGATAGAGTTCTTTGCCACTCCCTTGATTAAAAACCCATTTTGGTTAAAAGTAACCACAATTCTAGAGTCACAGAGTTGACTCAAACTCAAAAGTTTTTCTATAATCTATCCACATAGAGAAAATATATATTCTTCATCTCATCACCTTCCAATCAATTATTTCCACTCCCTTTGATATTCAATGATCCTCCATTTCCAAACATAACTACTCTATCAACTATTACCTTCACACATTTCTGTATATTCATATTCCCATTCATTTTAGATGAACACACAATATCAAGGATCTAGGTGCTGTTATAATTTATTGTTTTTAGACTAATTTTATCTAGGTTATCCTAATCACACTTATTATTTTCCTTTCATG
Organism: Viscum album; assembly: GCA_963277665.1. Lineage (NCBI taxonomy): Eukaryota > Viridiplantae > Streptophyta > Magnoliopsida > Santalales > Viscaceae > Viscum > Viscum album. The sequence goes on from OY728156.1 coordinate 1,011,542,407, forward strand.
TGATTATTTATAAAGTTGAGGCATAATATGGAATCTCTTCCATCAATCTAGTATAGGATTTTAAGTCATACTTTTATTGTTTTTCTAATGGGGAGTATAAATTTTTTAAAGAAATATTGTCAAGATGTTTTTCATTTATCCATAATTTACTTCCAAGTTAGTAATTACCATGCCTTCTCTATCTGCAAACAATCACTTTATGTAAGAAATTTGAATAATGGAATCAATATCCTGAGATAGAATTTATTCTATGGGATGAAGGATATGGTCTCATTCATGATGGAAAACATTTGAGTGTTTCTCATTTCTAATGGATATCCATATTTTCACAATAAGACATGGTGTGCCCAATATAGCCATAAAATTGGAACTTCATTAGAAGAAATATCTTATCACCTTTATCCCTCTACATGTCTCCAGACATTGAACAGCTCCTAAATTATTGACTTACCATTGATGATCAAGGAATATCTCTAACACTATACTCCCCTCTACTTTGAGTTTTTATTTTATTTCTTTTTATGTCATAGTATTGTATCAAATAAGTCCAATCATTCTGTTCCATAGTTATGAGTTTTCATTATTCCATATTATGAAGTATCTACTTTGTGGTCAACTATAATTTAACCCAAGTATATGGGACATTGATTGTTTGGTATTATCTCAATTTCTACTGAACCTTGTTTTTCCTTTTTCAATAATTTTTCATCTAATAAATTTCCAAACTATGACTTCTTATTCTAATCATGTAATTTAATTTCATATTCAAGGTTATTTCTGAAGGTAACCACATATTCTTTAATGGATTTAACCTTCTTTGTCTTCTCCTTTACATAAGAACTAAGTTCATCAATCACCTTATACTATTCATCAATATTTATCTTTAAATTCACTACTTATTCTAAGTTTTGTTGACTAGTTTATCGATCTAATAAATCAAATTCTAGCAATTAAATCTCATCTTTGAGAATATCCACAAATTTATAGGGTTCTTCTAACAATTTGATTTTTAATTTCTCTTATTTGATCATTTAGCACTTAAAGTCCCCCCTTAAGTTTCACCTTGAGATAAACAACACCGTCTAGTTTACCATCATCCTCCCTTTAAGATTCCAATTTTTCAACTATATTCATAATATCATCTTTTTTACATGAATTATCTTTTTTCCATAATTCTTATAAATAGTCTTAATTGTCATCATTTTATTTTCTCACCAAGATCTTCCTATGAAACATCATTCTGGATATATTAATCGATAAATAGACTCTTTTATGAAGGAGTATTATTTGTGGTTTATATGTTGTTTCTAATTCATCTCCATATTCATCAAGTCTCCTTTAATTCCTCGTTGTAATATTACCAACTCTACCACATCAAAAACATGCCATGGGTATCCTGTCTTAAAACATACCCTTTCATCTCTTGAATTTCTTTTCCATGAGATATGGTAACTTGTAAATTAATTTTTCGTCCTCATATACACCTTTAGAGATGTCAGTTTTTTCAATATCCTTAAATTTTAGAATTTTATTTGAGTGATTTGATATCCCTTTTATCCTCACACATATTTCATATGCAATCAAACTATTTTTAAGATCATCCAATGATAGTTCTTCCAAATTTCTCTCTTCATGAGTGGATACCTTTAGATGATAAAAATAATAAACTATTCATATTATCTTATTTTTATTATCATTATCTTTTATCTCCTCTCCAATTCCACAAATATATCTAAGAACCTCAATGATTTGGTTGAAGAATCAATCAATATTTTTATCAGGGTACAATTTCAAATCATAAAACTTGTTTTGTAGAACTTAAATATTATCCTCCATTACCTTGACTATACCCTAATATATATTTTTTATAATTTAGACCTAGTGGACTTAGAACTATTTAAAATCATCAACATCAAGTAAATATTGTTTGAAATATCTCTAGATAAATAATTTTGAGTTTTAGTGTTGACATCAAGAATATATTTGTCTTTTTTAGTCCAGGATTGTTCTGAAACAACACTAACAGGTATACAATGTATGGAAGTAGATAAAACATCAATACCAAGAGACCATACATTTTATCTCATCATATTTTCCTAGATATATTAATTTGAAACATAAAACATGAGTTGTCCTTTTGAATTCATTGTGTTCTCTAAAATGATAATCTTCTGATGAAAAATTCAACACCTATAACTTGTGGCTATAGTACCACTTTTTCAAATAAGAGTCCACAAATGACCTTAATAGGGGTTGATTATGGTGTGAAATATTTATCACATTACATTGGATATTTCTTCCACATTATTATGAACTCATTAAGTGATCAAATTTAATCAAAAATACACTATAATCACAAATATAGAAATTAAAAACAAGGAAAAAGTTTTACTTGGTTCACTGCTATGGGATTCTATCATGAACCACCCTCGGTATTTGCCCTTCTAGGAAGACAGTGAAGATGGTAGTGACCCTTAAATCCCAAAACCAACTGGTCATCAGTTGGAAACTGGCACCAAGGGTATAGAACATTCACATATTAAATAACCACCAATAAATTCAATAATAACATATAAGTTAAATACCAATACAATAAAAATTATACAATGAAAAAATAAAAGATTAAATACCACAATAACTCCTACATTTGTAACCAAAAACACATGTATCCCATGAACCACCTTTTTAAGCTAGTTACATCCAGTTTGATCACCAAAACACTCCTACGAACCTGAATAATAGTAATATATATTAGGGAGATCATAAAAAAATAATTAGGATGATCCTCCCAAAAACCTATCATGAAAATGGTGGATAATTCAACTAAACCACCAATTAATAAATAGATATATCAATTCATTACCTAAACCGTGTAAACAAAATTTGTATCCTCACCAAGGGTGATACACAAAGTAATACACAAAATTATGTTACATAATATCAAAATAATATAATTGATAAGGGTACCTTGCATCTAATTTTCTACTGAACCATTCACCCTAAACCTCATCATATTACACCCAAACACTCCCTCCCCTTACATATGTCAAGCTACACTCCCATGAAAATATATCATATCCACATCCCATCACATCTCTTTAATCATGTAGTAAGACTGAGATCCGTTATAGCCAAAATAATTATACATTATACTTTAAATTATTACAGCCCATGAATAAGTAAACTTATATTACCCATAAGATGTTACATATTTGATACATATATATATTAAAACATTAAGACACAAAAACCCACATATACATGTATATTGTAACATAGATCTATTATAGATCACATGAAAACATACCCTAAAATAGTAAGACAACATACCCAGATATTTCTTCATATATCATAGTTCTAGAAGATGGAATGGGTAGGGGGTTTCCATTCATCCATTACCTCAAGAACATAGATACTAATAATTCACTCGGAAGATATGGCCGAATGTGGGTGTCAGTTGACCCAACCAACTCAGGTGGTGGAGCATAAGAAATAACACAACATACTGATATATATATATATATATATATAACAAAACCATTCTCTAGTAATCTTTTTAACCCGGGACACTTTCTATAGATTATGTACCAAATGATGACCTAGAATCCATCACTATGTACTTAAATCCATTAAACATAAACACTAGATGATAATGTGTAATACCACACTCTTACATATTAAATAGATAAGATATTATTATTATTATTTTCATGATCTATATTATTCCATCATACTATTTTTATATTCCGCAAAGGGATTATATTTTTTATTTAAATATTAAAATTGAAATTTCATAGAATAACAATACTATAAAAATAGAATAACTAAATATCAAGAAAATTATCATGACAATACATGAATATAAACTCTTCATTATATTCATTTAAATTCAGGTTATTATCATAGGGCAGTGTCTATTATTTTCCCACTATAAAATAAACCATGATAATTCCACCTAAGCACATAAAAAAATATAATTCATAAATACCCTACCTCAATGAAAATCCTTGATGGGTTATTATATAGGATCAATGAATGAGAAAGAGGTTCTCTTGAATAAGAACTCTTGAGGGAACTCCTGCTTATAATCGTTGTAGTTTAATGCTTGGTATTAAGGGAAATAAACGATTCAAGCGAACCAAATGCAAAGTTTTGGTCATCTGATTCTCAACAGAGAAGATGAGAATCCTGAAACTGAATATATAAGAGGTTTCCCATATATTTAAATTATAGGCTTGTAAAGAAACATGACTCACCTGAATATTTCCCCCTCATTAAAACAAAATAAATTTTCACTTAATTCGATAGAGACAAAGGAAAGGAATGATTCATTTAATTCACCGCATCATAGTTCTCAAATAGTCTCCCTTATTTAAAACAAGGTAAACACTTTTTTTGAAACCCATTTTAATTCAGGGTGTTGATTATTATCACATAATAACGTTAAAATTAATTAAAAATATGGTGTACACCATGTAGAAATGAAGGGTTTTATTTTTATGCGACAAAAAAAATCAATTTTAATGATTTTATGATTTATATTGGAATTATAATTCATAAAATATAATTTATTCTAAACCAATAAAATATGTATTTCTCTTAAATGGGATCACATTTAAAAAATGGATAATTTACTTTTAATTATAAAAAATAAAGAAAGTAATTTAATTTTATACATGAATATATTCACTCTTGCACATGGAATAAACTAATTTTATGCATTGAAGTTTATCATTTAATAAATCATACATTTTGGTATATAACTCTCATGTATTAACCATTAACTCTATGTTATTGAAAACTAGAATAGGGAAAGATTGTCATGCTTCAATGTATTACCTTTAAATATGTAAATATAAAATTTATGCAGAATCAAATTACACTTCCATATTTTCCAATTAAATTTATGTGTATATAATTTGAAAAAAAACTAAATTCATAAGGGTCCTTTTTAATAGGTAAGTAAATAAAAAAGGGGATTTTGTGAAAAAGGTAATACATAAGGCTTATAAGATGATTCATAAAGGTCATATCATAGTAAAGGAAATATTAAGGGACATTTCCATGACCAGCGAAATATGTAAGAGTCATCTTAAACATATCCAAAAAGTTAACCAAAAAACAAAAAATATTGAATTACTTTAAAATTAACACTAAAAATACATAAACATTTACCAAAATCTAAAACCCTTGAAAAAATCCTCAGACTCACTCAACACATAGAAAACCACAAAAGAATGGTTTGGGAAAATCTATACCCTTAAAACAGATTCCTCTCAAATGATTATTGTCCTTGAGAATCAAAACTTAACCTAATAAGTAGAATATAAAAGGGACCATAAGACAAGCCATGATATACCTCTACACTAGATATCTATCTATAATAATTATACAAAAAACCCATTATATGAAAGACCGAAACGCACATAGAATCATAATAATCACATCAACATATGGTCAGACATATCATCCTAATATAATCAATCATAATAAAACTTGGGATATTGAGCATGAATTTTGGAATCACATTCCCAAGAACACTCTTCTAAACTATCGTGTCTCCATAATACCTAAGCCAAGGGAATAACATTTATACATTGAACATTCTCCTAATAGACCTAAATCTCAACATGTCATTACTTGAACATTGAATCATCTTTGACATCTAACTCACCCCATTTAATAACATGAGAATCATTATGAATATGTCTATGAAATATTGATATGTACAAAATATCATGGATATGGTCCATCTTTGGGGGTATTTTAAACTAATACACAACTTTCCCAACACATTATAACACCTCTAAAGGCCAGAAAATATGGTAGAATACAAACTCCCATGACCAAACCATCAGTACCCATGATGATTGGTAACCTTTTTCAGAATACATGGTATCAAGTTTTAAAATCTAAAGGAAACCTCCTAATATTATAATAGGAATCATATGGATCCTATGATATCTTCATCTACTCTCAAATCACCTACACCATCTATTTCATTCTATATAGAAATTATAATCTGAGGATAGATGGATCTCCAACCTTAGTCCAATATAATAGAGATCTGCAAGGTTGACAAAATAGAAATTTGACTAGGGTTATAACAATTTTGGAGTGATAATATTTTTTGTAAGAAAACTAGACCAAAGGTGGGTGTTTCACATGTGATCCTCTAAAATCCAGAATGCATGCACACACTATATATTCTAATTTATGGATAGTATTATCTATATTTCTATCCATATATGGATTAAAAGTGGTGTTAATACATATCTAAGAGACAAATGATTACTGGAGAACTCTCCACACCTTATATATAAAATGGGTATCATGATTTGAGATGATAATCTTTATAACACCATGGATCCTTACAACCACCTCTAAATACTGTGTGGCTATTACGTACACTAGATTGATTTTTTAATCACTAATAATTGTTCTAACTTCATCATGAAATCTATAATTACCAAAATAAAATTATATCCACCTTGGAATCAAGGTAGACTAATGATGATCCAATTCCACTATGGAACATCCAATTATTGAATCAACCAACCAATAATGTGATGTTCAAACGTTTATTTATCAAAAACGAAACACTAATATACAAACTTTTCAATTGGTGTCTTTATCCACGACCAATATAACTGATCCCACAAGAAAAACTACATATTATCTACACCATGATGTATTGAAAAGTGGAAGATGTGGAAATCATAAAGAACCTCCCTGTGTTTCATTGAAGAATTGAAGATCCTCCCTTACAATGATACATGATACTGATAATCCTTAAAACATTCCTCATGGGAATCACCGGAAAAAATATAGTCATGTTAATCATCAATTATAGGATCCCTTAATTATGATTGTTTTTCTTATATCCCTATGTATGACTATAGAGTCATCTACTAGATACACACCCTACCATCATCTTTCTCTAAATCAAGGTGCACCACTTCAAGCTCCTCTATAACCCTACAAGCATCTCTAGGATCATGGATATCATCTTTATTAATCTTCATTCATTATATGTGAACAAAAACATCCCCTTTCAATGGTGTATAATAAAATTTGAAGTCATAATCTTATAAACATTTAATCCACTATCACTATTGAATGTCCAATTCATGTCAAGGGATTATATATCACAAACACTTGATATTTTTAAAGGATGTAAATCGCACATTGATGGGATATTATCACCAAAAAATCTATGGAAACATTACTGACGTAATATTGAGATCATGAGTATCATGGTCACATTCAATGGGTCATAACTGTTGAGAATTATATGAGATAACTAATCTCTAATGTAATAAAATAGAACTAAATCTATGGTGTGGAACAATGAAATAAACTTAAAACATAATTCCATATTATAGGGGTATAGAATATGATAAATGGAAATATTATTATTCATATACTCAAAAGAATAATGGAACCACTAATTCCACATAAAATCTTGATCCTTCTAGGTCAAGGCTATTAGAGGTTTCATGATCTAAGAGAATTCAATAATGAATATTCTGTAATATCCTACAAGATCCAGAAATCTTTGAAATTATAAAATATACTTAGAGTAAAACTAATAAATATTCACCAATGTTTTTTGGGATTCACAACCACTCCCCATTGACACACAACATTTCCCCGATAAATAAAACTCAAATACCTAGAACGTACATTTCAATAACATCCTAAATACCTAATGATGTCAAAGAAACTGCTAAACATCTCATAAAAACTCCACATAATCTTTTTAGCCTCAAAATACACAAGGACATAATCAATGAACACCACCCTGAACCAACCTATAAACTCATGAAAATCCATGTTTATGAGTCCCATTGAAATTGATAGTTCATTTTTGAAACTAAATAGAATTTAAAAAAACTAATTGTTTACATACCAACATATGGATGTAGTCATTATAGTATTTATATCCTTCACCTATATTTTATGACATATTGACCATTGATCAATCTTTGATGTATAAATATCCCTCTTTAGTTAATCAAATAGATCATTAATCCATGAAATTGGATAAATTTTATTCACTTTCATTGAATTCAAGTGATGATAATCGATACACATTCACTTACTATCATCTTCCTTATTTGTACACAAGACTAGAGCACCCCAAGATGATACATTAAGATTAATAAAATCCCCTCCAGAGAATATCACTAACCTTGACCCATAGATCCTATAGCTCAAAATGTATCACCCATACAGAGACATTGATATCAAAGAGGTTCCATTATTTAAAATTATACCAAAATTTATTTCTCATTGAAGGGGTATAATTATAACCAATTTTGGAAAAACAATATTGAAATCATTCATAACCTTAGGAAACACCATCATTTGAGCCTCCACCAAACTCAAAAACAACACATAAATTATTAAAACGAATACTCAACACTTCACTAACCCATATGATGATCTCACTAACCAAGTAGCATGGAATTATCATATTTAATATCAAAAAATATAAATTACAAACTAATGAAATCAATAATAACCTGCACTGAATGTAGCTCATCCATGTTGAGGTTGAAATATTATAGATATATTTATTAATATATGAATTCTTAAAGAGAACTGATGTCTCCCAAAAATGGACTAAAAATCTCTAAATACATCATCCATGCTAGACTGACCTCTAACTAGAATATTCAATACCAATTGAACTAGGATCCTCCCCACCATGAGTCTTAGGTAATTGACTAAGAAGATGAAATTAAAGGGTGATTATTTTCTGAATCACACTAGATATACACTCAAGTATAATATAAACAGATGATACATTACACAACATCCAGATCCTCCATCACACGAAACTTGTAACGGACCAAAGTTTCATTAATGGAAATCCCTATTGATCTAATTCAATGTCTCTTTATGTTTATATAAAATGTCAACTTCATTGGTTTTAGGTTAAGAATTTTGAGCGTTGCTAATATAGCCGTTGAACAGTGATCACATGATTAGTATAAATATAGGGCTTTAACACATCCAATTTTACTTAGACAAAAGAAGCGATGGCCTCGTCCAGTAGAATTGCTCCGTACGAAGCACATTTGTCGGAGCTCGGAAAATAGGTGGCATCTTTGGGCTTCTCCCTTGACCAAGACCAAGCTGAGATTCATATTTTCAAGCTCAAATGTGCCCGTCTATGGGGAAAGTGGAAGTTGATTGAAATTACCACTCGAGCGATGCTATCTGAGCCACTCCAAGAGTATGTCACCATCGCACACCTTACCCTTAGGTCTTATGCAGCTATTTTAAGGGGTTATGTAACAAATAAGTAGTACTATGTTTATGTACATTATTTTATATATATAATAATGAATATAATTTCTAGTCATTTTTGATACATTGTAAATAGTTTTTAAAGTACAAATGGCGTTTTTAGTTATTATTTAATTAAGAAAAATATTTAATTAAATTAAGGGATTTTTGAATTAAATAATATTTTAATAAAATAATAATATTATTATTAAATTAACTTTTATTAAATATAAATGGTCTTATAATTTTATGAATGCAATTAAATTTTTTATTAAGGTTTGAAAGCCATTTCTGTCAAAACCCGTGAATTTTCGATAAATGTCAGTTTTTATTTTAAAAGTGAAAATTAACATATTTATAAAATTATTTAGATAAAATAAATGTTATTTATTGAATCAGAAGTTCTAAATTTTCCAACGGTGAATTTTTCATAATTTTCTGAGACAGTCAAATTTTTGGGTAAAAATTAAATACCGTTTAAATATATAATGTGTTTTATGACATCATAATGACCCAATAGTGATGTAATAAAATACTATAAGCTTCATGTTCGGCCAATATATGTTTTACCATTAAAATAAAGTGATTTTGTGTTTTTTTGACATATTTTCCAAAGCATTAATGGACCCCTCAAGACTTATTCAACACTTTGCCTTTTTAAATTAATTTCCATGGCAGTGTGACTCACCTCCACATAAGAAACCTTATTATTTTAAGAAGTTCGGACTTTGGAATTATAAAATAATGTTTTCCTCCTTCCTTTTCCAAAAAACATGGGCAAAAACCATGGTATGGTTTGTGGTTTGGATTAATTTAATATAAGGGGTCCCAAACCTAAATAATAAAGAATTCTCTCACCTTTCCTATATAAACCTACCCAAGCTCCCATTTACTCCTCACTCAAAGCCCTTGGAGTTCATCCAAACTCTTCCCTACTCTCTCTAGAATCCTCCCAAGGTGACCCAGGCTCCTAACAAGCCTCTCACAAGACTCTCTCTAGCCTTTGGAAGCACACTTCCAAGTAAGGGTTTTTTCTTTCTTTCTCATTTTTGTCAATTTTCTTTAAGTTGTATTGCCCTTTTCATTTCAATTGTGAATGTTGGGGTATGGTTTCTCACCTCCCCCATACCGCCCTCTTATTTTTGAATTATGGGAGACCCCTTTCCCTCTCATTAAATTCCTCCCATGTACACCCATTACTATGCCGAAATTCCGAAAGGAACTTCTCTCTCTTCTTTTACATTCAAGCAATAATTTTGTATCATGAATCTAAATTCCATTGCAATTATTGGGACATGTATCTATATGACCTCCTTACTGTATACTAAATTTAAATATGATTTGGAACCCCTTTCTCTCTCATCAACAATTTTTATGAATTCTTATGTCACGCTGTTGCGCTGCCGAAATTACACCGATTTTCTAAGCCAATGCCATTGTATAGTGAATACCATGCTCATTTCTCCATCAAGGGTATTCACCGTTATGCACATTCACTTATTGATTATAAAGTTTCATGTATCAATTCCAAATTCCTTTATCGTGGAGTAAATTATTATGTTTTATGAATCCATGTTTTATGATCCATGTGGCACACTTATGCATGAAATGAAATGTTTAAGAAGGGTGCGCCCTTATAGCGCTCCAATGAATTGGGTAAAGTATAATATCATGATACTTCATGTGTAATGAGTGTTGACTCATGCTAATTCAAGTGAAACGAGGGTTTACTCGTGCTTTATGTGCAACGAGGATTTACTCATGCTCTATGTGCAATGATCCTTGACTCATGTTAATTCCATGTTAAGTGTTGTTGCCACTTTTCCATGTTATGGTTATCATGATTTATCATGCATTTATGCTCATGTTTCTTATATGCTCTATTTATATTCCAATTTTTTAACATGTATTGTACTCATCATGTTATTCCATGTGTACTCCCTTACTGGGATTTATAGCTCACCCTTTTCTTATGCATGTCCTCAGGTTATCCCATGCAATGCTAAGTACGAGGGAATGTAGTGGTAATGCAAAGGAAGTTTTCAATAAAGATGTTGTATTTCATGTTTTAAGTTTTTATGTAGTGGTCCTAAGCCCCAAAGACACTAAACATCGCGATCATCTTTGTCGTATCAAGTGATGTTTTATGTAATAAATCATGTTTATGTTTGTAATAAAAGTAGGGTTGTCATAGTTTGTATCAGAGGATAGGTTTAGTTATTTTTGGGATTAGGAATCCCTAGTAATTCCTTAGATACAAGACTAAGTATAATAAACATCTTTATGTTTTGGTAAGTACTGGATAAGTGGTTTATAAAACAAATACATCCATGTCGGGATACGAGCAGGTAGATGCGGCTCTGGCACAGATGTATCCTAGGGGTAAAACCCAAAAACACCGCTTTGAGCTAGACTCGAACAGGAACTGGTGCACAACAATGGGCCTTGCTGCACTCTTGGTTATGACACTCCTGGGGGATATGTTTTGATAAATTCACAAGCTTAGTATGAACCCTTATTAAGAGAATTAAAAAAATACCCCTAAGAATATATATTAGAAAGTAGATCATGAAAAGCCTAGATTGAAGCCTATAGACTCATGAGTTAAGGAAATGAAAGTTTATTTATAAGTCATCAACTTTTGTCTTTGGATTACCCTTTATGTGTTACCCCTAACTTTCCTTTTATTCTAGCCAATGGCCGGTAATAGGAGGACTCGGGCTAACAACCGTTGTGAAGATCAGTGTGATGACTGTACTAATGAGATGCCCAATCCAATGGGTGCAGGAATCACAAAATTTGTCACGCTTCTCTCTCAGCTGACTCAAGTTTTGAATAGAAACACGGGTCAAGAGGAATGTCCAAACCCCCCTAAGAAATAACAAGTCACTATCGAGAGCTTCATGAGACAAAGGCCTCCTAATTTTAGTGGATCATCTGATCCCGCGATCACTGAACAATGGATCAACTCCATTGAAAAGATCTTCTCCATCCTCTAATTTTCTGAAAAAGAGAAGGTTCTCCTAGCTGCTTATCATATGGAGGGTGAAGCTGATCAATGGTGGATGTTGATCAAAAATACAAAGCCTAAGGAGGATATTGAGGCATTGGAATAGAAGGATTTCCGGATAATGTTTTTCGATAAATATTTTTCGCGCACCCTCCAGTTTAAGATGGAAAGGGACTTCCTTTCCCTCATGAAAAAAGATGAATAATCTGTTGGAGTGTACGAGGAAATATTCACAAGGATTTCATGATACGCTTTCGGCTTTGTCGTCCCCCCCCCCCCCCCCCGAATTCAAGGTTAACCGCTCCTTTGGTGGGCTGAAGCCTAGCTTGCGGAAAGCATTAGCGGTCCGTGACTTCGAAAGCTATGAGGAAATTGTCGGATGTGCCCTCACGGTCTAAATGGAGATCGTGGAATCACAAGGGTATCATGGGGACAACAATTGTAAGGTGTACTTCAATGTTGGTGGTTCGATGGATAAACCCAACGGTACTAAGAAGATACATCACCCCACTTTCCAAAAGTGCAGAAAGAAGCACCCTAGAAATTTCTATAAGGGGACGAGAAAATGTTTCAGGTGTGGAAGAGAAGGGCACCTAGCTGTTAACTACCGACAAGAAAGACCCACGGCTGCGATAGAGGAGAGGAATGCTCCGTTCGAACCTCAACGTGTTGTTCAAATCTACAAATGCAATAAACAGGGTCATTTTTCAAATCAGTTCCATAATCCAAGGGTTTTCAGAGGCGACCAACAACCTCCAAGGCAGCAAGGAAGAGCTTTCGCCATCACTTCTGCCGAAGTGAACCTCGAAAACGAAGTGGTGACAGGTATGCTAGTTATTAATTCAAGAATAGTGAATGTACTTTTTGATTCAGGTTCTACGCAATCTTTTATATCTCTAAAGTTTATTAGAACAATCCCAGCACCACCACAAATCATGGATGTAAAGATGTCGATGAGTACGGAAAATGGGGAAATCATTGCATCCCATGAATATATGTCCTCCCCTATTATAATCTGTGGATTGAATTTCCCGGCGAACCTCGTCATACTCCCTCTGGGGGAATTTGATGCAATTCTTGGCATGGATTGGCTTTCCTTATATAGAGCCAATATAAATTTTCGGGAGAGGGAAATCACACTCCATATGGAGAATCGACCCTCGATTCTTTACAAGTGTCCAGAGGAAGATGAATATCTTTTAGCTCCATCATCTCAAGCATGGATATTACTACCTTATGAGCATACGTATCTAGCTCAGATGATTGAGTCCAAGGAAGAAACCCTCCTTGAAGAAATTCCTATTGTGAGGGAATTCGCTGAAGTGTTTCCCGAGGAACTGCCTGGTCTTCCTCCTCAAAGAGATGTTGAGTTCTCAAATGAACTTATACCTGGGGCGCTACCGATATCCAAGACTCCATATAGAATGGCTGTTGTTGAGCTTGAAGAGCTGAAGAAACAACTACAGGAGAATCTGGATAAAGGGTTTATACACCCAAGTGCTTCACCATGGGGTGCACCAGTCCTCTTCGTCAAGAAGAAGGATGGGTCAATGTGGCTTTGCATTAATTATCATGAACTTAACAAAATCATGACAAATAACAAGTATCCTCTCCCAAGAATCGATGAATTGTTTGATCAGCTGCGTGGAGCACAATACTTCTCCAAGGTGGATTTGCGGTCGAGATATTATCAAGTAATGGTGAAGAAGGAATATGTCCCCAAGACTGCTTTTCGTACAATATATGGGCACTATGAATTCATAGTAATGCCTTTCGGACTCACCAATGCTCCTGCAATATTCATAGACATGATGAATAGAGTCTTTAGAGATTACCTTGACAAATTTGTGGTAGTCTTTATAGATGATATTATAATATACTCCAAAACCAAGGAAGATCATGAGGAGCATTTAAAAACTGCACTATAGACTTTGCGCAAGGAGAAGCTCTATGAAAAGTACAAAAAGTGTGAGTTTTTGTTGGAGGATGTCTCATTCTTGGGTCATATCATCCCAAGCAATGGGATACCTGTGGCCCCTCTAAAATAGATGCAATTGAGGGATGGACGAGGCCAACATCGGTAACGGATATCCGTAGCTTCTTGGGGTCAGCTGGATATTATCGATGATTTGTGAGGAATTTCTCACGATTGTACAACCCTCTTACCAAGCTAACTCGGAAGGGAGTAAAGTTTTCTTAGAGTGATGAATGAGAAGAAAGCTTCAAGGAGTTGAAAAGGAGGCTTATCACTGCGCCTGTGCTCACTTTACCCACAAGTGGGGAACTTTTTGTGGTATTTAGTGATGCTTCAAAGAAGGGCTTAGGCTATGTGCTGATGTAGAATGATAAAGTGATATCCTATTCCTCAAGGCAGTTGAAAATCCATGAGAGAAACTATCCAACACATGATCTGGAGTTGGCGGCTGTGATCTTTGCCTTGAAAATCTGCCAGCATTATCTCTATGGCGTGAAATGTGAGATATATACTGACCACAAGAGTCTTAAATATATATTCACACAGAAAGAGCTTAATATGAACCAGAGAAGATGGATAGATCTCATCAAGGATTATGACTATTCAATACATTACCACCCTGGGAAAGCGAACAAGGTGGCAGATTCCCTAAGTAGAAAGGACCCAGCAATTCTATCAATGATGAGAATTGAGAAGGATCCAATCTTCTTAGACTTGATGAAGATGGACATGGGAATCATAGAGAAGGTAACATCATCAATCCTTTCACAAATTATTGCTCAACCATCTCTTTTGGAAAGGTTAAAGGATGATCAAAAGGATGATATGGGAATTCAGGAAAAAGTGGAAGCTATCAAAAAGGGGAAATCCTCAGATTTTAATGTCAATGAATAAGGAATTGTGCGGTTTGGGAAAATACTATGTGTTCCATCATGTCCGGAGCTGAAGAAGGAACTTTTGGACGATGAACATGGTACAAATTTCTCTATTCACCCAGGGAGCATAAAGATGTATCGAGATCTGTGAGAAAACTTTTGGTGGGATAATATGAAGAAGGAGATCTCTGAATATACATCAAAGTGCCCGGTGTGTTAGTAAGTGAAGGCAGAGAGGCAGAAGTCTAAGGGGATGATGAAAACATTGCCCATACCAGAATGGAAATGGGAGAACATCACCATGGACTTTGTCACTGGAGTTTCAAGGATATCCAAAGGCAACAATGCAATCTGGGTTGTTGTGGATCATCTTACAAATACTGCACACTTCATTGCTATTCAGGAGGATTTCTCATTGGATCAACTGGCACAGATATATATCAGGGAAGTGGTAAGGTTGCATGGAGTACCACTATATATTGTGTCTGACCGAGATCCAAGATTCACCTCTATGTTTTGGAAGAGTCTTCAACATGCTCTGAATACTGAACTGAACTTCATTATGGCCTATCATCCTCAAACTGATGGCCAATCTGAGCGGACTATCCAAACACTTGAGGATATGTTGAGAGCCTTCTCAATGGACTTTAAAGGAGGATGGGATCAACATCTTCCTCTTGTTGAGTTCTCTTATAATAACAGTTTCCACTCGAGCATCCAAATGGCACTATATGAAGCCCTGTATGGGAAAAGGTGAAGAACACCAGCATGTTGGGATGAGGACGGTGAATGTAAGCTGGTTGGACCAGAAATGGTCGAGGAAATGGTGGAGAAGGTGAAAACCATTCAGCAGCATATCAATGCTTCTTAGAGTCGAAAAAAGAGTTATGTAGATAACCGTCGATGAGACCTTGAGTTTAAAGTTGGAGACATGGTTTTTTTACGCATATCTCCATGGAAGAAGGTCATGGGGTTTGGAAAGAAAGGGATGTTAAGTCCAAGGTACATCGGCCCCTTCGAGATTCTTGATCATGTCAGGGCTGTGGCCTATCGACTAGCACTTCCACCTACTATGGACAAAGTACATGATGTCTTTCATGTATACCTCTTAAGGAAGTACATACCGGACCCTTCACATGTACTCTCTTCTGAGGTGGTACAATTAGAAGATGATCTTTCTTTTGAGGAGCAACTAGTGAAGATCTTAGATCGTAGAGAAAATGTTCTACGAAATAAGACAATGCCCCTCATCAATGTGTTGTGGAGAAACCACATGTTTGAAGAAGCGACTTCGGAATTGGAGGATATGATGAAGTTGAGTTACCCACATTTGTTTTAGTGTGGGAAAATGAAAATTTCGAGGGAGAAATTTCTTAAGGGTGGAATATTGTAATGACCCAAAGTTTCATTAATGGAAATCCCTCTTGATCTAATTCAATGTCTCTTTATGTTTATATAAAATGTAAACTTCATTGGTTTTATGTTAAGAATTTTGACCATTGCTAATATAGTTGTTGAACAGTGATCACATGATTAGTATAAATATAGGGATTTAACACATCCAATTTTACTTAGACAAAAGAAGCGATGGCCACGTCCAGTAGAATTGCTCCATACAAAGCCCATTTGTCGGAGCTCGGAAAAGAGGTGGAATCTTTGAGCTTCTCCCTTGACCAAGCCCAAGCTAAGATTCATCTTTTCAAGCTTGAATGTGACCGTCTACGGGAAAAGTGGAAGTTGATTGAAATTACCACTCGAGCGATGCTATCTGAGCCACCCCAAGAGTCTGTCACCATCGCACACCTTACCCTTAGGTCTTATGAAGCTGTTTTAAGGGGTTATGTAACAAATAATTAGTACTATATTTATGTAAATTATTTTTGTATATAATAATGAATATAATTTCTCGTCATTTTTGATACATTGTAAATAGTTTTTAAAGTACAAATGGTGTTTTTAGTTATTATTTAATTATGAAATATATTTTATTAAATTAAGGGATTTTTGAATTAAATAATATTTTAATAAAATAATAATATTATTATTAAATTAATTTTTATTAAATATAAATGATCTTATAATTTTATGAATGAAATTAAAATTTTTATTAAGGTTTGAAGGCCATTTCAGTCAAAACCTGTGAATTTTCGATAAATTTCGGTTTTTATTTTAAAAGTGAAAATTAACATATTTAGAAAATTATTTAGATAAAATAAATGTTATTTATCGAATCAGGATGTCGAAATTCTCTAATGGTGAATTTTTCATAATTTTCTGAGACAGTCAAATTTTTGGGTAAAAATTAAACACCGTTTAAGTATATAATATGTTTTATGACATCATAATAACCCAATAGTATTGTAATAAATTTCAATAAGCTTCATTTTCGGACAATATATGTTTTACCATTAAAATAAAGTCATTTTGGGTTTGTTTGACTTATTTTGAAAAGCATTAATGGACCCCTCAAGACTTATTCAACACTTTGCCTTTTTAAATTAATTTCCATGGGAGTGTGACTCACCTCCACATAAAAAACCTTATTATTTTAAGAAGTTCGGACTTTTGCCTTATAAAATAATTTTTTCCTCTTCCCTTTTCCAAAAAACATGGGCAAAAACCATGGGATGGTTTGTGTTTTGGATTAATTTAATATAAGGCGTCCCAAACCTAAATAATAAAGAATTCTCTCGTCTTTCCTATATAAACTCACCAACGCTCCCACTTCCTCCTCACTCAAAGCCCTTTTAGTTCGTCCAAATTCTACCCTACTCTCTCTAGAATACTCCCAAGGTTCCCAAAGCTCCCAAGAAGCCTCTCAAAAGCCTCTCTCTAGCCTTTGGAAGCACACTTCCCAGTAAGGGTTTTTTCTTTCTTTCTCATTTTTTTCAATTTTCTTTAAGTTTTATTGCCCTTTTAGTTTCAATTCTGAATTTTGGGGTATGGTTTCGCACCTCCCCCACACTTCCCTCTTTTTTTAATTATGGGAGAAACCTTTTTATCTCATTAAATGCCTCTCATGTACACTTGTTACTATGCCGAAATTCCGAAAGGAACTTCTCTCTCTTCTTTTACATTCAAGCAATAATTTTGTATCATGAATATAAATTCCATTACAATTGTTGGGACATGTATCTATATGACCTCCTTACTGTATATTAAATTTAAATATGATGAGGAACCCCTTTCTCTCTCATCAACCATTTTTATGAATTCTTATGTCATGCCGTTACGCTGCTAAAATTGCACCGATTTTCTAAGCCCATGCCATTGTGTAGTGAATACCATGCTCATTTCTCCATCAAGGTTATTCACCATTATGCACATTTACTTATTGATTATAATGTTTCATGTATCAATTCCACATTCCTTTATCATGGAATAAATGATTATGTTTTATGAATCCATGTTTTATGATCCATGTGGAACACTTATGCATGAAATGAAATGTTTAAGAAGGGTGCGCCCTTATAGCGCTCCAATGAATTGGGTAAAGTATAGTATCATTATACGTCATGTGCAATGAGTGTTGACTCATGTTAATTAATGTGCAACGAGGTTTTACTGGTGCTTTATGTGAAATGACTATTTACTCATGCTCCATGTGCAATGAGCCTTGGCTCATGCTAATTCCATGTTAAGTGTTGTTGCCACATTTCCATGTTATGATTATCATGCTTTATCATGCCTTTATGTTCATGTTTCTTATATTCTCTATTGATATGCCTATTGTCTAACATGTATTGTACTCCTCATGTTATTCCATGTGTACTCCCTTACTGGGCTTTATAGCTCACCCTTTTCCTATGCATGTCCTCAGGTTATCCCATGCAATGATAAGTACGAGGGAATGTAGTTGTCATGTAAAGGAAGTTTTCAATAAAGATGTTGTATTTATTGTTTTAAGTTTTTATGTAATGGTCCTAAGCACCAAATACACTAATCCTCTCAATATTCTTTGTTGTATCAAGTGAAGTTTTTTGTAATAAATCATGTTTAAGTTTGTAATAAAAGAAGGGGTGTCATAAAACTCAAGTTCATCCATCTGACCATGCCCTGCCCCATAACCTATCTGGAACTTATTATAAGAATCCATCATTAAACATCACATAATCATGAGTATGATGTCAAGAATTAATTTTCTTAAATTTTAGGATCTTTATGGTTTAGATTTTTAGAAAATTAGGCCATCAACATGACATAAATATTTATTACTACACAAAGTGGATACTTCTACCTAGTATCTCTTTTCCCAAAATACATAAATTTTCTAATGTAACATCAACACAATTTTCATCCTAACTCCAGCCTTGTCCCTAATATTTCATAAAACCCTATTAAAAGATCTTTAATACAATGGATGATAAAAAAATCTCAATAATTAAATAAACATGATAACGAATCATATTGTGTGATTAAGAGTTATAATATGATATAAAAAATAAGAGGATCATGGGTAATCAAATTAGAGAATAACATGACGATTGTGGTATAAAAAGAATATGGAATCATAGTAAATGTGGAAAAAACACAAGCATGACATAAGAGTAAGCCAATGCTAACTTCTAATAGAACATCACATGGTTGATACAGTCATATAGTGGATTTGTTTTACTTCTTAATCCCATAAATAGCATTTCATGATACAAAAACATTACCCAATGAATTAGAGCGCAATCAGGGTGCATCCATCATAACATATTCATGATTATGTGTGAAATAAAAGGAAATAAATCATTAGGAACAAACATAAAAGATACCCATGGGAAGAAATTTGTTTCATAATCATGCCTCATATTATAATAAAAGGATATTTTATATAGAATTCATTTGATAAATGAATATAGGCATGTATTACCCCATTAAGGAAAGGTGGGTTTTCATTAAATAAAAAATGGAATCTTATAATGGAAGAAAAACATAAAATATCTGGTGTGGTTCTTGGAAAACATTTTAATATTGAATACATTAAAATAGATCCTTATTTTTATCCTTTATAAATAAAATCAAAATTTTTTCTTTAAAATACATAAAATTATTCATTTTGAAATCCTTTGATAGAAAGATATAAAATGTACATTATAACTAATTTATATCCATACAAATACTTCCATAAAATATTTTTAAAATAATGGACATGGAAGATAAAGATTTGTAAAATAAAACATTATAAAATTTAAAACAATGCCTTTAAATTAAAATGCATATTATTTAAATCATTAAAAAAATCCTTTTTAAAAAATTATTATAATGAAAGTCAAATATGGTAAAAATTACCAATAGCATCCATTGACGCATAAATAATAATTTTACTGAAACATTTATAAGAATGTGAACATTGAAATAAAAATATTTCTAAGGTAAATATTAAAAGATTATTTTTAAATAAAATTATCTTAACTTGAGTCTAACTCATCACATATGATATTTATCTTCATCTTATTAAGACAATATTTTTTTTACACCTTAATCCCAATAACATTGGTATTAATCCCAAAAAAGACCTATAAAATGTATGGAGTGATGTTGAGAATTTATTTTGTAAGTTATTGGCCGAACAAAAAGGCTTCTGAAGTGTGTAGAAAATAGGAGAGGAGAATCCTTTTATATACTAGGGGAGGGTAACTCATGTAATTTCATAAAATATTAAAATAATATAAATATAATTTCAAGAAAAAAAAGGATTCAAACGGATATAATTCAAATATATTAGGATTATGGGTAAAAATAATATCATACAATAATATTAAATAAAATTTATATGTGGTTTTAACCCTTATCTCTTTGTCTTTACCCACATTAACCATTTTTGAAAATTGTCACGATAATGATGTTTTTACTCCTTAGTAGCTAATATAGTCGCTAGAAAAAGAAAATTGGTCTAAAAATATTCTATATTTTATATTTTTAATCACATATTATTCACATAGAATAAGATAGTAGTTTTCATAATTTTAAATCATTTAATAAAATATTATTCATTAAAAAATAACATTAATGTTGATTTTGAAACTAATAATATAATTTTACTTTGAACAAATCATAAAAAGATTTAAATTCAAGTACAATCAATTAAAAGTTTTCTAATATTTATTTTTTATCTAAAAAATTTATGTAACACATTAATTTTTTTAAATTATTGTACTCTTAAAAAATTTAATATCATTTATTTTATTTTTCTATTAATTTAATAAACATTGTGTCGGCATTGCCCAAGTATTTAAGGTAATAATTTTATCACTAAAATTTATAAATAAATTACCAAGATAAAAAATCATTTATATTCCAAATAAATCTTTTATAGGTAAAAATATACTCTTTTTATCCAAATATCAAAAATTTAGAGATAATGAAACAAATAGAATGAGACTTTTTTACTTTTATTTGAACAAAATAATATAAAGGTCAAAATAAAAGAAATATACCACCAAGTAGCCATATTTTCAAAAATTCGATAGAAATGGCCATCCTCTACTAATAATATAGGATAAAGGAAGGGTATAGGGTCATTATTTACCTCTTATCATATTATATCAAACCTTAATTATGTGATTTCCACTTATCGTGGTGATAATTATTAAATATAGTTACTATTCAAAATTACAATAAAATGGTCCGATTTTCCATGTTCAGACATAATGATTCCAAATATAGAATCAATATTTTAATATTCAATTTCTATAATTATAAAAAATAATTTAATATTAAAACACAAAATTAAATGTAAAGATTTGTTTTTCAAAAATTCTTCTTTAAGAATAAATTTTTTTGTACCAAATTCAAACATAAAATTGATTACATTGAAAATAATTGGATTATCAAATGTTTTAAAGAACTATTGGAACCAAAATTTAACTCTATGATAATTTTTAAATTATTATTTAAAAAATTATATCCTTTTTACAAATAAAATTTATAAAAGTTCCAAAATTAATTATAATATTATCTTACCAAAAGGGGTAAACCACATTTTTAAAGAAATCGTTATATTAAAGAATAAAGTGACTTTACAACAAATTGAATGGTGATTTACTAATAATTAATAAATCAATTTTTATTCATGAGGACCTTTATATATATAGTATAATGTGGTTAGTTTTATTCATAACTATAAATCCAATGGCTAGGTTATAAAGGTCAAATTTATATAACAATATTTAATGGGGTTTTACGCTCGATGTTGTATGTCATATACCATACAAAACATACTGTTCTTCTTTGAAAAGCTATAGGTTGTACATTATTCCACCATTTAATAAATTTCATCCTTCTAATTTGAAATTAGGCTCGGTTAAAACGGTTTTACATTTCAAAATACCTACATTGAAATCCCACTTCATAAAAAGGGTTGACAACATAATTTGAAAAGAGAGAAAATAGATGTTTGAAGGTCATTTGAAATAACACATACTAGGTTTCCAAATAGATGAATATTAGTTGGATGTGAAAATATGGAAGTATAGAAAAAATTCTATGTATAAATAATGATGGAGATTGACTGAGAGCATTGATCACAAAAAATGAATGACCATGAAAAAGGTAACAAGCACAAAGCTATAAACCAAAGATGTGGGAAAAAGGTCATCAATTATTGAAAATTAAGGAAATAGGATAATGTTTTTTCTTTTAGTATACATTTACTATATTTGATGAATTAATGTAATATATAGACTAATAACATAAGGAAATATATATACTTGACAAATAAAATTTCACCATTTAGTCAATTTCCAACACAATCACATATTTTGTTTTCAAAATGATGAGTAATCAAGATGATTATTATTATGCCTAATGTACTAGAATCAAATTCATAATCTACAAAATTATATCAATCAATTTTTATTGTCTTTAAATATTAACCAAAACTGAATGGGTGATATAGGGTATGATAATATCCAAAATTTATAAACCCTCCTATTATAGAATAATACATTTGACTCCAAAATTTACATAATAATATAAAAATTTATTATTAGATAATTTCATAGATAACTCTACATCTCAAATAACCTTATGAACATCAATATTAAATAATTTTTAATATTTAAAAGTGATCTCATGCTTTTTATATTACAATCACAAACATTTAATTTCATTATTCCAAAATAATATTTCATGTTAAATCACATGTTAAACCAAAAGGATACATATATATATTGACACAAAGAATCATCTCACAAAATATCACTAATAACTATGATAAATAACTATATAATCTTATAATGTATTGAACTTCAACAAAATATCAAGAATCAAATTTTAAAACTAGCCTAATAGTTAATCCTTATCTTGACCACAAATATCTCTGAAAATACAACCTTGTCAGGGAATCACCTTTCATCCATAAATATTATCTATATATCATTATATAATTAACGTAATATAAAATCATATACTAACTCAAATGTTTATTCAAACCTCAACATATTATTATTCCTAATACCCAGTAAAAGTTTCGAATCACTTCAAAACCCTATCACATTAAACATCAAAAGTGGCAGCTATGCCACAGAACATATGATCATCCTAAAACTTATAAACCCATAATATTACTATAAATTTTAATTTAACCTCAAATTAATACATTAATACTTACAAAACATAACACAATATTTATTAATAACAGTCTTTTTAATATATTCTATAAATCCAAAAATGAAATAAACTTCATCAAAGATGACCTAAATCACTTTTTCATCAAATCACTAACCAATTTCAATGTTACCAATACTATCCCATTTAATTTATCTATGTCAACTCAATAGAATGAATATATTAAGGTATATCGTTCTCTTAATCATATTATTTCTAAACAAATCACTTTAAAATTAAATCACTTTTCTTAGTTATTATTACTATTCATTATATTTTTTCAAATACTAAATTAATAAATGTTGTAGAATAATCCTTATATGTTTCATGATTTTTATAACTTAAATATTGTTGATAATAATACTTTTAAATGTAATTATTTAATATCAATAAATAAATACTTCAATACATTCACTTCAATGATTATTATAACATAAATATTTTCTTGGTGTCGGAGTTAAACAAAAAAAGTTGGAATTGACTCAAATAATTCAAAAGTTACCCAATTTATGAAAATAGAACTATAAATGGATCTATAGGATTGAATTTATTTCTCTCTATTTAACTTATAATTTTTCATCCAAAATTATTTTATGTATTCCCTTCATTTCCTCATATAAAACATTTCCCAATTTTTTGAGAAATTGTATTGGGTGTATCTTTCTACATTTATAACATGAAAGAAGTTGAGGCTTATTTCCACTATGGTCTTTACCACCCATTATCTTAGAATACTCTATACATATCTGGTTTAGGGATTCTAAGGGTTAGTTAAGGTACGTGTTATTAATTATATGTCGTGATAACTAATTAGGAATAATCAAAATAGATTTCATTTCAGTCATTATCCAATTTTGTCACTCAGAATCACTATATTGTCTATCACATTCATTGATAATATAATTCCTCCTAGTTCTAGACATTGAATAAAACCAAAAATCATAATGTGAGAGATAATAATAATAATCAAGAAAATAATTGATAATATGTCTAAATCATGAAACCTTGTTTACAATCTTTAAAAACATAGGTTTGGCCTATGTTTTCCATGATAATCATCTATTCAAATAATTTATAATGGTTAATAAAGAAAATTCAAGTTAACAAAAACATATCCTCCTTGATTTTCAACCCATATATGCAGTAAGGGCACACTCACCATGAACTATAAATATGATTGAGTTATACTTGACCATCTCTTTTTAGGTTTATTACCCATAAATTCATATGTTCCAAAACCACTTCTTCTTATAGTATCTAAGGAGAGATGTGTTGCTGGGAAAACCACAAAATCATGATATCTCCAAAACATCAGGATGTTATCCAATACTTAGTATTATCGTAATGGTTTTCACCAAAGTTATATAATTCTAATCTCTAAATTTATCTATGCTTTTACTCCAATACCAACTATAAGGGGTTGTATTTAAAATTTACAAAATCATGAGTTTTAAGTAAATAATTAATTTCCTTAAATTTGATGATATTTAGGATATAAATATTTAGAGAACTGGTAAATCACCATTACATAAAAAAATATTACATCAAAAAGAGGAAACTTCCACTTAGTATCCATTTTTTCCGCAAAACATAACATTTCTGAGGTAAAATAATCACAACTTTTATCTTCACCTCATCCTTGTCCCTACTCTTCCTTAAAATCCTATGAAAGTTTCTTTAAAATGTGGGATGAGTACAAGAAAATATTATTAAGTGAATTAACATGATAGTAAATCATAATTTATGATTGAAAGGTGTAACAAGATATCATAAAATATAATGATTATGATTAATCACATGGTTACATAACATAAATAATATGATATCATAAATATATGGAAGCATGGTAAATATGGTAAAAACAAAAAACATGACCTAATAATAAGTTAAGGATAAAATCCAAGAAATTTTCACATGGTATATAGAGTCTTATAGTGGATTAGTTTTACTCCCTAATCTCATGCAAGACATTTAATGAGACAATAATCTTGACCAATGAGCTGGATCTCCATCTCGGTGTACCCATCATTAAAAGTTCATTATTATGTGTTACATAAAATAAAATCAATCATAAGTCATAAATATAATATATAACCATGTAAATAAATTTAGTTCACAATAATTCCTTGTTTCATAAAAAAGGATATTTCATAAATATGTAAATTAAGAAATGAACATAAGGCATGTATTACCCCATAAATATAAAAGAGGGTTTTACATTGAAGAAAATATTGAATATCATAATGGAATCCAAAAAGAATATCATTTATGAAATCATGAATATCTTTTAAGTTGTAACCCTTAAAATATAAAATTATTTTTTTCATTGTAATGAAATTAAAAATATTTCATATAAAATACGTAAAAAGATTCCTTTTGAAAAACATAGAAATATAGAAATAAAAATTAATTTATAATTATTTCATGTCCATGTAAATACTTCCATAAAATAATTTTTATGAATATGGAAATCTAAGGGAATGTTTTACAAAATTAATCTTTAAATCATTTAAAATTATTTTTTTAAGTAAAGTTTCTCTTACATAATGACTTAGAAATATTTATTTATATAAAAATGTAATGAAATTCAAATATGGTCAAAAATGAACTTTATCACCCAATGAAGAATAAATAATAATTTTATTGGGAATTTTATAATAACATGGATTGGGATTAAAAATTGTTTTAATAGAAACTTTAGTAGATAATTTTTTAAATAATGTTCTTTACCTTGAATTTGACTCATCACAAATGATCTGTATCTTTCTCTTCATTAGAAAATCTCATTTATTTTACACCTTAATCCTAATAATATTATTATTCTACCCCAAAAAAAGAAATCATGACATGTTTAGGTATGTTAGTAATGGATTTGGTTAGGTATTGGATGAACTAAAAGGATTATTAAGTGTTAAGAAAATAGAGTAGGATGTGACATTTTATAAGTGAGGGGGGTAACTCTTGGAATTACTTAAATTATTAAATTAATATAAATAAATTTTCTAATAAAAGGGATTTAGACAGATATTATTCAAATATTTTATGATTTTATGTTGAAACATTATCATCATATAAAATTTTGACAAGTTTATATTAGGGTTTTATCCTTGTCTCTTTGTTTTAACACGTGTTAACCCATTTTTAAAACTGTTATAATAAGAGATTTGTTTCTCATTAGTGGTCAATATAGTTGGTATAAATAGATAATTGGTACATAAATGGGCCATATTTGATATGTTTAAACATAAAAAAATAACATGGACAAATATAGTATTTTAGAAATATTAAATCATTTAATATAATATAATTTTTTAAAAATAAAATTTATGTCATTTTTTGAAGTATTAATTTTATTTGAAATTAAAAATAATATGAAAATCATTGAATTATAATATAATCTATTAAATGTTATAAAATATGTTTTTTTATCTATAAATATTTATGGAAATAATAACTAATTCAAATTATATTACAGTTAACATTTTTAAAATCATTTATTTTATTTTCCTATTAATTGAATAAAAGATGTTTCGATGTTGTGCGAGAATTTAAGACAATTATTTCATCACTAAAAATTATAAAAAAATTACCATGGAAAAAAATAATTTATATTTTAAATAATCATTTTTTTGAAAAACATAGAATTTTTTTATCCTTAGGTCAAAATTTTAGAGATAATAAAACAGATAATGACATTTATTACTTTTCTTTACACAAAATAATATAAAGTTTAAAATAAAATAAATATCTCAATAATTTTATATATTTTTGAAAATGTTATGGAAATATATTAAATTTACTCGAAAGTAGGATAAAAGAAAGTTTTAGAATCATTTATTAGTCCTTATCATATAATTTTTTACATTAATACTTGATTTACCCTTACTATGGTGATAGTTATTTACTATGATTGTTATTCATTTTGACCAAAAAAAATGGAATCTAATAACTAAATTTTGAAATCATAATTATAAATATGGAATATAATTTTTAATATTCAATTTCTATAAGTGAAATAAATTAATTTAATATTTAAAAATAAAATGCAATGAAAAAAAAAAATTCCATAAAAATCCTTTTTAATTATAAAAAATGTTATACCAGATTCAACCATAAAATTTATTCCAATGAAAATAATTTTATTTTTTAATATAAAATATAACTAATTATACTTTGAAACTATTTTACAAAAAAAATAGATTTGTAAATTACTGAAAAAAAGATACAATTTTCAATGAAAATTGGTATTTTCACTATTCACTGGAAAATTAACCTTCTTAGAAAAATACTAAATTAATCACACTTAGATAATTTAGACATACTGATTTAAAAATAATATCCTTTTTATCACATTAAATTTAAAAAAAATCCAAAAATTAATTATACTATTCTCTTGAAAATTTTAATAAATTCCATTTTTGAAGAAAATGTATTCTTGAAAAATAAAATGACTTTATTAAGAAATTTAGTATTTATTTACTAAGAATTAATTAATATATTTTTCTTAATTTGGCCCTTTATATATATTTCATAGTGCATCTAATATTATGTATACTCACCAATCCAACAGCTATTTTATATCAGTAATATTTAAATAATAATATTTTGGTGGTCACAATACTAGAAAAAAATCATATACCGATAGTTTGGAACCATTGGTATAGCCTATACCAATGGTTTGGAGGTACATTGGCTCTATTTCCATCTTTATATACTTATACCAACTATTTTTGGAAAACCATCAGTATTTTTGGTCTTTACCAATAGTTACCAAACTGTTGGTATAGGATCTCAAAATTAACATCCTTACACCAATAATATTGAATAACCATTGGTATATGTATATACCAATAGTTTTTAGAACCGTTGTTATAGGTAATGTAAAAAAAGATGGATGATATTTAACCCCAACACCTACATCTAGTATTTCAATATCCTAACCACTAATCTAAAATAACTTTTATGAATATAATTAGATAAATATGTATATTTATATTAAAATTTAATTTAGATTTTGATATATCTAATTTTATTTTACAAAATAATTCATAAAAAATTTAAGTGCATTTTTCAACATTTTTTAGAACCTTTATTATAGGTATGAGAATTTTTGGACCTTTAACAACATTTTTTTTGAGAATTGTTGGTATATGTGACACGTATACCAACGGTTTTGGAGAAACAATCAGTTTAGTGTATGTCTGTGGCACATATACTAATGTTTTGGCCAAAACAGTTGGTATAGAGTATGTATATGCTACCTATACTAATAATTTTTGGAGAACTATTGATATAGGTGATCTATATACCAATGGTTTTTTAAAATAGTTGGTATAGGGTATGTATGAGGTACCTATACCAATTATTTTTTTTTCAAAACCATAGGTATATGGTTTGTATAATCTACATACTCCATCATTTTGTGAAACAATATTGGTATATTTCTATGTGTATAGCTAAGATTTCTAGTAGTGTCATTTTTTATCAGTGCTTCATATCATATATGTTATCTAATAGAATTTTATCCATTTAAAATCTTAGGTTGTTACACTGATGGTGACCACCCCCATGACCATGATCTAATCTATGTCCATGAGTATGAGTGAAATCATGGGTTTTTTCTCAGCTCACTCTTTTTCCTCACTACTAACTAATTCCTAGATGACATTATTGTTTTTTATTCTTCCTTAAAAGGTACTACTACAATAGCTAATTCTGAAGTGGTATTCCATGTCTATGATAATTGATAAGTAGGGTTTTACACACTATATTTAGATTTTCATGATGTCCACATGAAAATAAAACAATGTTTGGTCTTCCATGAGTGGTATGAGAACTACCAACTCCATTGAAAAAACATGAAGAAATCTAAAACCGACACCTTTTTGTCAGAGAAATTTAATTACTAGGATTATAGGAACCTCTAAACACAAATTTTCTCTATGTATAGTCTTTAATAATCCCCAAATATTATCTTATAGTCTAAGATCAAATTTTCTCAATAACCTCTACATTCTCCAACACCATAAGTAACATCGACAACATGAATGGGGTGATCTGATGTTGAATCTCTACATGATAATCCTATTTTAAGCTCCTCTCTACAGACTCCTAATTAGAAGAAAAAAAATTAAGTGTAGTACCCCCAGTTTTGGGTACATAACCCCTTTCATCACGTTTTTTTAAATTGGTGTGTATAAAATATAGATTTTCCATAAAATTGAAAGTTTCCATAAAATAGAGAATTTCTATAAAATAGAAAGTTTCCATAAAATATGATTTTTTCATAAAATATAGAGTTTCCATAAAATAGAGAGTTTCCATAATATATAATTTTTCCATTAAGTTGGGTGTTTCCATAATGTTGGTTGTTTTGATAAAGTGGGTTGTTTCCATAAAGTGGGGTGTTTCTATAAAGTGGGTGTTTCTTTAAAGTGGGTTATTTCCATAAAGTGGTGTGTTTCCATAGAGTGGAATGTTTCCATAAAAAATTTGTTACCATTAAAAGGTTAATGGTGAATTATGTGAGAGTTTTGGGGTTTTATAAGTAGTGTTGGTACTAAAAGTAGGGTCACGCGATCTATACATGGTTGGCCCAAACTGTGTGGTCAAACTTTGCGTAGAGGTCAAATCTAGATCCTATTTTCTTAAAGCTTACTCGTATTTTGTTCTATATTTTTCATGATGGCTTTAAAACACCCCTATTTTGAGATTACTCTCCCAATATGGCTGTAGATCCCTCCCCACATGAGTTGGAGCCTACCTAGAGCCTTCCCTTGGTGATTTCAAGTCAGATTCTTGAGGTATGTCACCATTCTTTTTGGATTTTTCATGTTTTGTTAGATCTTCTTAGATATACTTATCTGATATCCATTATTTCTAAGATATGAACCTATAGTGGGTATATCTATGTTTTTGTATGCCAAATAATTCAATGTTGATTCGTGATATTTCTAGGATAAAATAACTAAGGTCGTTCTTGGAGAATCGACCCGCATTCTTGTGCGTTTTTATTTGTTGTCAAATTTTCATCAAAACCTTCAAGGTAGGTGGCTTCTATTTCAACTCCTCTTGATAGAATTGTTTGTCATATATTCAAATTGGAATATTGGTTGTAAAATTCCTGGAAAAATATCCATTTGTGATGACTTATGGTT
The DNA here is from genome assembly GCA_963277665.1 of Viscum album. NCBI lineage: Eukaryota > Viridiplantae > Streptophyta > Magnoliopsida > Santalales > Viscaceae > Viscum > Viscum album. Next base: position 1,011,573,316 of record OY728156.1, read on the forward strand.
TTTGTGAAATTGCGTGATCTTGGTGAATAGTTATGCAAAGGGGGGTTTAGTTTCAGAAATTTAAAATTATAATTTTAAATTATGGATTTTATAGAAATACTAAAAATTTGATGGAAAATATATTTTCAATGAAAATGGTTTTCAATAAAAAAATGGAGATTTATTGAAATGGGTTGTAATTGAAATGGTTGGGTATTGAAATGGTTTTGAAGGAGATGATTTTCAATAAAAAGGTGTTTTATTGAAAGGGGTGTTTTGGCATGATTGTTGGGAATTTTTGGTGTGTGTTCATGTTGAATATATAGGTTATGGTTGAAATATTACCTTCTTATCAGTGCCAAAGGTTTACGGAACATGAGAATTTCATACACAGGGATTGGTTGAAATGTGACCTTGTGCTCAGTGCCGAAGGGTTAAATGCACTTCGGAAACAATTACCTTTTGAAAACTTGGTAGATCGATAAGAAAAAACTCGTGAGTATGGAACTGTCATAAAGTAGCATGCATGGTTGGTTACATGGGTTTGAGGAATGGTTGGGTATGTTAATAATGGGATATTTTGGAATGGTTTTAATGATTGTTTAATTATTTTCTAGAAATATATATTGATAGGAAAATTTGGTTTCAATTTTACTTGTCTGCATCGGTAATGAATTGTTTTGGAAACTTGTTTATATTTAGTTATAAACTGTTTTTGAGAAATTTTTTTACATAAATTGTTTTATATAATTATTTATAACTCTTCTATCTTATTGGCGTGAGTAGGGAAGTCATTGGGGATAACCTACTAAGTTTTATACTCACCCCTACTTTGAAACATTGGTGATTTTGCATATGCTATCTTTCAAGAAACGGGAAAAGGTAATGTTTCACAGGTGTTTAGCACTACCTTGTGATCTTTGGTTTGTTTTGATATTTTGGAACTTGAAGTTCGTGGAGCATAGAGTCTTGAGATAGTATTGTGTAGTTTTTCTGATGTGTACTTTTATACTTGGTTATTCTTTTTTTGTTTCTTACTTTGATGTGGTTTTGAGATACATGAAGTTGTTAAGTTGTATTTCGTTTGTTCAAGAATCATATAGTGAATTTTTTATGGTTGGTAGGTTTATTTATTTATTTATTAAAGGTCAAATAGTCCACCACTTTTATTTGAAACCCTTCGGCATTGAGTGCCATCCTTTTGCTTCTTGGGGATGACGCTTAAGACCTAGTAATGACTCATTGTACTCTCAAGCCAATGAGAATGGTAGGTCATTAGAAATGGTATCAACTTTTTTGGTCCTTTCCTAACAAGTAGTCATCGATGTTCCTAGTTTTAGAGATGAAATCCCTTCTTTTCTATTCCTTGGGTGGGAATCTTATAAAGGAGTAGGATTGTTGGAACTTGAAATGTATAGAATAAAAGGATGTAGCTAACCCTTTATGTAGAACTTCATGTTACCAGGGAGTTGGGTAAATAAGTGTTTGGAGACACTTCTATGATTTTGAAATCTCATTGTCATGGGTTTATCCAATGAGACGAACATGACATGCATTGTACAGGAATGACTTCCCACTAGGAGTGCATACATCATTTTGAGGAATGATTCCTGTTGTGAAATAAAAGAGTTAATTTTTTGAAATAGTATGGAATTGGTTATCAAATGAAATATTTTGAAAAAGAGAATTCTTATCATATTTTTAAAATGGGTTAATTCTGAAAATAATGTGAAGTGGTTTCAAAAATAATCGAACATGGGAAAAATGTTGTTTTGAAAAAAAAATTGTGATAGTTGAAAGTATTTTAAATTCTAATCCAATAGTTTCTAGAGAGTGAGATTAATAGAGTTTGTTGTTAGTTTAGAAAATGTCACTAGGTAGGCATCGTCGAAACCAACTTAGAGAAGCTGCGGAGAATGTGGTTGCACCTAAACCACGTGTGAACCAAGAGCTGGTTCAGAGTATTGTCCAAGATTTTCAACCTGTGGACATAGAGAACCAAAGGAATGAGCCACAACATGTGGATCATACCATCCAATTCATGAAGAAGAATCCACCTAATTTCCGGGGTGATTTTGAATCCAATAAGGCGGATGTGTGGCTATGTAGGATGAATCATAACTTCAACTTCATTGGAACTTTGGTAGAGATAATGGTCAAACTGGCGACATATATGCTTGAGGATATTTCATGTCAGTGGTGGGATTTAGCGGTGCCAGATAAATTGGATGAAGGACTTACATGGGAGGATTTTGAAGAATTTTTCAACAAACAATTATATCCTCACACGTTCAAGATCCATAAAATGATGGACTTATTGATCCTGAAACAAGAGAGTCTCTTTGTCACAGAGTATGCAGCTAAGTTCATGAACTTATTATGCTTTGCACCAGAAGTTGCGGCAAGTGACTCTTTAAAGGCACGCATCTTTGAATTTGGGAAACAATAGAAGATTCGATCAAAAATTGTAGTATGTTTTATTACAGATTATATAGAGATGGTGAATAGAGAGACTTTGGCTGGATGTGATATCTTGGGATCAATGGGAAGAGGCATGATGATACCTACAGGAAATGGTGGGAACTCAACCGCTGGGAACAAGTGGAAAGGGACACCTATTTCTAAAGTGCAAGTTGAAATCATAACCAGATTGTTGGATGAGTAAACCTTCCTCCACGACCCCAGAGAAAAGTAGGTTGTTTTTAATGTGGTTCTCTCAACCACATAAAGCGGGATTGTACAGAACAACCTAGAGCATGTCATAATTGTAACAAGATGGGACATCTTCAGTGCTATTGTCACAGTGGTCCTCGGTCAGGTGCTCAAGACACTTCTCAGGTGTCGCAAGCATTGTATGCTTCAACTGGACAAGGATAGTAGATTCAGTCTCATCAGTAGAGGAGAGCTAGACCTGGTGATTCTAGAAATACCATGACTCCTCAACCAGGGAAACCTAATCAAGGAAACAAGGAGAACAGTGTAGTGAAGAAACAATTGTATGGAGCTGAGAAGATCATTATTGATGATCCGGTTAGACCATATAAAGTAATAGGTATGATTCTTTTGAATGATACCTTTGTTCAAGTGTTTTTTGATACTGGTGCATCACATTCCTTCATTGCTTCTCGTGTTGTTGACTTTATAGGTTTAAAACTGGAAATAAATCCTTCTGTTTTGAAACTGAAAACTCCTCTCAGTGAAAGATAATTTCAAGCCTTTGTGTGTAGAGAATTTTCTATAACTATTGATGGAGATGATCTAAAATGGTACTTCTCGATGTTGGATATTGATTTCTATGATGTAATCCTAGATATATATTGGCTGACAATGTTCAATGCTCAAATCTATTGTTATAGGAGAACAGTCAGTTTTATGACTGAGGACGACATCGAGCATCTCTTTAGAGGAGAGAGGATTGTAAAAAAAGGGTACAAAGAGCTTGTAGGAAGCAATAGTGGGAAAGATATCTTACCAATTGTAATCTTTGACTTTATCATCTATGGAAGAGATCAAGGAAATTTTTTTCTAGTTGTTTTGGATCAATTTCTAGATGTTTTTCCCAAGAACATCTCAGGGTTACCACCTTTATGGGAAGTAGAGTTTATAATTGATCTTTTTCTGGGGACCAGCCCTATTTCCCTTTCGTCTTATAGGATGGAACCAACAGAATTAAAGGAATTGAAACAGCAGTTAGAGGAGCTAGAAAGAAAGGGTTTCATGTGACCAAGTGTGTCTCTATAGGCATCACCAGTTTTGTTCATGAAGAAGGAAGATGATACTTTTTGGTTGTGTGTTGATTATCATAAGCTTAACCAAGTTATGATAAAGAAAAGATATCCAATTCCATGCATTGATGATCTTTTCGATCAATTAAGGGTATCTTAGTGGTTCTCAAAGATTGACTTGTGATCCGGATAACATCAATTGAGAGTTCAGAAAGAGTATATTCCAAAGACAACTTTCAGAAGTAGATATGGCCACTATGAATATGTAGTCATGCCTTTCGGTATAACAAATGCATCGTCGGTCTTCATAGCATTGATGAATTGGATATTTCAAAAATACCTGGATTCTTTTGTTGTGGTGTTTGTGGATGAAATTTTGGTCTATTCAAAGACAATGGATGATCATGAAGAGCACCTGGAAATAGTGTTACAAATCTTGAGAGATCATTGTTTGTATGAAAAATTATCAAAGTGTGATTTTTGGATACAGTAAGTATGTTTTCATGGTCATGTCATTTCTGAGAAAGTTGTTTCTATTGATCCTAAAAATAGAGAAGCTGTTATCTCTTGGAAACCACTTAAGAATGTTTTCGAGATACAAAGTTTTCTTGGTCTAGCTGGTTACTACTGACGTTCTATGCATGATTTCTTACAACTAGCTTCACCAATGACAGCTCTGACAAAAAAGAATGCTCCATTTCAATGGATGGAGGAATGTCAAAAGTCTTTCCCGGAACTAAACGTTTGGATAACATCCACACCTATCTTGATCTTTACAGAATTAGGACAGGGGTATGTGGTCTATTGTGATGGTTCGAGATCAGGGATGGGTTGTGTTCTAATGAAATGACATCATGTGGTTGCTTATGGTTCTAGGTAGTTGAGGGTGGATGAGAATAATTACCCAACACATGATTTGGAGTTATTTGCAGTCGTCCATGCTTTGAAAACATGGAGACATTGTCTCTTTGGGGAGAAATTCATTGTTTTTACATATCACAAAATCATGAAACACATTTTCTCAGAATTATATTTTAATCTGAGGCAAAGTAGATGGATGGAGTATCTCTAAATGAATGACTTTGACTTAATATACACACTGGGGAAAGGAAATTTGGTGGTGTGTGCATTGAGTAGAAATTCTTATGCTTAGTTGGTGAAGGAAGCTTCAGATGAATGGAAGTTGAGGTCGGTCTTAGCCGACATGCACTTGGAATGTGAAGACCGAGGTGATGTTGCAGTTTTCGTTTCATCTACGCTTGTTCCTAATTTAGTAAAAGTGATCAAAGAAGCACAAACATTTGATGTAGAATGTCTGGTTGTAATTTCAAAACTCAATGGTGGGGAGACCATTGAGGGATAGAAACTTGATGGGGGTTCATTTTTGTTTTTTAGAGATTGGATGGTTGTACCTATGGTTTTTCAGGAAAAACCCCTTCATTCTTACCACCATTCGAGACGGGTTGTACATCTAGGTACACCGAAGATGTATAAGGCGTTGAAGGTGCAGTTTTGTTGGAGCCGCATGAAAAGAAAGGTGGATGAATTTGTCCCACATTGCTTAACTTGTCATCAGGTTAATGCAGAGCATCACAGACCAGCTGATATTTTAAAATATTTTCAAATCCCAGTGTGGAAATGGGAACAGATAGCAATGAATTTTGTTATAGGTCTTCCAAGAATAGACCAGAAACATGATGCCATTTGGGTGCTAGTGGATCATGTAACCAAGTCGGCCCAATTCATCCCCATTCATTAAACTCATATGTTGGATGATCTTTCAAAAAAATATATCCAAGAAGTGGTAAAGATTCATGGTGTACCAGTGTCAATAGTCTCATATAGAGATCTGAGGTTCACATCTCGTTTCTGGAAATCCTTACAACAAGCCCTTGGGACTTAGTTGACTATGAGCACGGCGTATCATCATCAGACGGATGGGAAATCTGAGTGGATGATAAAAACATTGGAAGACATGTTGTGGGCTTCAGTAACGGATTTTGGTGGCTCATGGGATGAGCATATACCCTTAGTGGAGTTCTCATACAATAACTGCTTTCAAGACTCGATACACATGGCCCCGTTTGAAGAATTATATGGGCATCCTTGTCATTCTCCACTATGCTGAGGGGAAATAGGAAAGACATCACTAGTCGGGCCAAGCCTTGTCTAAGAAATAATGGAGAAGATATAGTTGATTAGAAAGAGGATGGAGATATCTTAGAGTCATCAGAAATCATATGCAGATCACCATCGAAGACCGTTGTCGTTCACTGTGGGTGATCATGTATTCTTGAGGATCTCTTTAAGGATTGACCTTATTGCTTTGGGAAGCAGGGAATGTTATATCCTAAATACATTGGCCCATTTGAGATACCAAAACATTTTGGAGAGGTGGAATATCGGTTGGCATTACCACCACGGTTTAGTTCGGTGCATAATGTGGTCCATGTATCCCAGTTGAAAATGTATCGCCCTGATCCTGACAATGTTATCAAATGGGATCACGTTGAGCTAGAACCGGATGCATCACTGGTATATATCCTAGTCCAGATCATGGATAGAAAAGATAAATTCTTGTGTGGGAAAAGAATCAGCCTAGTGTGGGTTTTATGAAAACATGGCCAGATTCAGGAAGAGACTTGGGAACGTGATAAGGAAATGAAAGCGCAGTGGCTGGAACTCATTTTGGCCAGCGAGTGTTTTCTACATTCCATGGATGGAAAGAAAAATGATGGGGAGAATGTAGTACCCTCGGTTTCAGGTACATAAACAATTTCCTAACGTTTTTTTAAATTGGTGTGTATAAAATAAAGAGTTTCTATAAAATAGTGAGTTTCTATAGAATAGAGATTTTCCAAAAAAATAGAGAGTTTCCATAAAATAGAACGTTTCCATAAAATAGAGTGTTTCCATAATATAGATATTTTCCATAATATAGAGATTTTCTATTAATTTGGGTGTTTCCATAATGTTTTTTGTTTCTATAAAGTGGGTTTTTTTCATAAAGTGGGGTGTTTCCATAAAGTGGGTGTTTCTATAAAGTGGGTTATTTCCATAAAGTGGGGTGTTTCCATAAAGTGGGATGTTTCCATAAAAATTTTATTTCCATAAAAAGCGTAAAGGTGAATGATGGGAGAGTTTGGGTGTTTTATAAGGAGTGTTGGGACCAAAAGGAAGGTCACACGATCCATACACGGTTGGCCCAACTGTGTGGTCAAACCATGCACAGAGGTCAAGTCTAGATCCTATTTTCTAAGAGATTACTCATTTTTGCTCTATATTATTTAGTTTCGCTTCAAAACGCCCCTATATCAAGATTACTCTACCTTAGAAGGATGTAGAACCCTCCCCATGCGAGTTAGATCCAACCTAGAGCCTTCCCTTGGTGATTTTGAGTCCGATTCTTGAGGTATATCACCATTCTTTCTGGATTTGTCATGTTTTCATAGATCTACTTCTTTGATCTTCATTATTTCTCAGATATGAACCTATAGTGGGTATATATATGTTTTTAGATTCCAAATAATTCATTGTTAAGTTATGATCTTTCTAGGATAAGAGAACTGAGGCCGTTCGTGGAGAATCGACCTGCTTTCTTGTGTGTTTTTCATTTGTTGTCAATGTTTCTTTAAAACCTTCGAGGTAGGTGGCTTCTCTCTCAAATCCTCTAGATATAATTGTTTGTAATAGATTAAAATTGTTTTATTTATTGTGAAATGCATGTAAAAATCATCATTTATGATGATTTATTTTTTTTTGTGAAATTGTGTGATCTTGGGGAATAGTTGGGAAAAAGGGGGTTTAGTTTCATGAATTTAAAATGATGATTTTAAATTATGGATTTTCTAGAATTTATAAATGGTTGATGGAAAATATGTTTTCTATAGAAATGGTTTTCAATAAAAATTTTAGTTTTATTAAAATTGTTTGTAATTGAAATGGTTTTTCATTGAAATGGATTTGATGGAAATGGTTTTTAATAAAAAAAGTATTTTTATTGAAAGGACTGTTCTGGCATGATTGTTGGAAATATGTGGGGTGTTTTCATGTTTCATATACGAATCTTGGTTTAAATATGACATTGTTCTCAGTGCCTAAGGTTTAATGGCACATGGGAATTTCATACATGGGGCTTGGTTGAAATATGACCTTGTGCTCATTGCCAAAGCGTTAATGTCACATGGGAAACAATTACCTTGTGATGACTTGGTAGATCGATGAGAAACTGCTCATGAATATGGAACTGTCATAACATAGCTTGCATGGTTGGTTACATGGGTTTGAGGAATGGTTGGGTATGCCGATAAAGGGATATTTTGGAATGGTTGTAAATATTGTTTAGTTATTTTTTTGGAAAAATATCTTGATGGGAAAAATTGGTTTCAATTGCACTTGCATGCATTGGTAATGAATTGTTTTGGAAACTTATTTATATTAAGTTATAAACTGTTTTTGAGAAATTTTTTTATATAAACTATTTTATTTAATTTTTTTTAACTCTCCTATTCTACTGGCGTGAGTAGGGAAGTCATTGGGGAAAACCTACTGAGTTTTATACTCACCCCTGATTTGGCACTTTGGTGCTTTTGCAGATGCTTTATTTTAGGACAAGGAAAGAGGTAATATTTCAAACGTGTTTAGCACTACCTCGTAATGTTTGGTATATTCGTATATTTTTTATCATGGAGAACATGGAGTCTTGAGAGAGTCTTGTGTAGTTTTTTTTTTTGCAATGTACTTTGATACATGGTTATTCTTCTATTGTTGCTTACTTTGATGGGGTTTTGAGATACATGTAGTTGATGAGTTTTCTTTTATTTGTTCATGCATAATATAGTGAATGTTGTTTATGGTTGGTAGGTTTATTGGTTTATTTATTAAAGGGAAAATCATCCCTCACTGGTATTTGAAACCCCTCGGAATTTATTGCCAGCCTTTTTCATCTTGGGGATGTCACTTAAGGCCTATTAATGACTCATTGTACTCTCAAGACAGTGATAATTGGCGGGTCATTACATTAAGTATAGATCATAAGGATCTTAAATAAAATTCCAAACTATCATAAGCTAGAAATCCTCTGGTGGAGGGAAAGCATATCATGCTAACGTGTTACCTTCGCAGTTGAAGAGAGAAACTCTTCTTGCAAATGATCGTGGAACTTCTCCCATGAAACTCTTAACTCATCACTATCACTATGAAATTGAATCCACCACTAATGGTGAGCACCCTACAATATACTAATTGAAAATGTGATCTATTGATCTACCTTAGACCTGATCATCCTAAATAGAATCTATATCTCCTATAACCAATCCTCAGAATCCAAATTAGAAATATAGCCCCCGTACTTCTGTAAGACCTAATGATAATACTCAATAAGAGTATTCCTCCAAGAATCATCATATTCAACTTCAAATTTTAGGTGATCATCAATTGTATCATTTTGAACCCATCTAGTTCATTCCTGATAGGGACACTAACATGGAGCCATATCTACAAAATAGATAATGGTTAGTGAATTCCCAAACTCATAACATGGAACACTAAATATTGGTTAATTAAGATTTATCCTAAATCCTACCATCTACTTATATCTACCCAATTAAAACATAAGAACAATCAATCATGATATATGATCCCTGCCTATGTTTCTTCCCTATAAGAAGAATTACTCCACCTAGAACATTTGTAAAACTTATGTTCCTTTTTTCATATCATCGAGGGCCCTAATATCTTTTTTCCTAGCTAGTCTCCCTTTCTTAAATCACACACTATGTCCAGATTATATAGTTTCCCTACCAAAATATTCAGGTGCCTATCCGCAAGCTCTACTCTACCTCTCAACCAACATCATTGATATCACTTCCTCAAGATCCACCCTTAAAAGTACCCCTCTTGGTTTAATGGTCAAAATGGGGAAACACCTCTAATATTCCCTAAGTTGGTGACTAGCACTAAGGGTATTGTAACACCCCGAGATTTTATGAGAAATATTTTTTTTTTAATTTCATTGATGTCTTGTGTTGTATGATACATCAAGATTATCTTGTGCTATACACAACAACATATTAGCTTGTAGTATACGCAAACACTATTCTTGGCTTGTGTTGCATGCAAGAGCGACCTTCCTCAATAGTGTGTGTTGTACGTAATACCGAGTTTCACTAAACAATGATATATTTTTCTTATGAACTTGCCGTTATGAATAGTATTAATTTCATTTTAAATTTTATAACATTATCATTTATCTTACACATATTCTAGAACATGGTATGAGAACAAAATAAATTTTTCTGGTAAAATAAGTATTTTGTTTTAAAATGCAGTTTTTCCGCCTTTTGATGGCGTACCCACATTAAATCTAGTTTTTGACAGGTTTATGAGTACAATTTGAAAAAATAAACTTATTCATTGCAATAAGTATATAAAAATTTACTTTCGATTATTTTTTAATATTATTTTGTTAACTTTCATATTTTTATGAATAGTAAAAATACGCTAAATTTTAATTAAAAACAACTTTTTTCATCATGATAATTTATATGGCTAAATTATAATATTTAATGGATTGAAAGTATAAATAGAATATATTTTTACCATTTAATATAATTTAAGTCATTGTCATTAATTTTACATTGAATACATAGGTAAAAACATTTCAATATTTTTCCATGTTTTAACTTTTAAAACCCATTTTCTCAACAGAGGGATTAATTTTAAATTAAATACTGAAACTTCTGTGTTTGAAATTTTAAAAAATGGATTCCATATTTGGAATCACTAGGTCCAAATTATGTTAATAGGCTACTTCTTATTTTTAGACATTATGAATAGTAACTATGGTAAATTTTATTTACTAAAGTTAAAGGTAAATTGGGTAATTAAGGGTAATAAATAAGATTATAAAATTACCCTAACACCTGCCAAAATTCTATTGGTTGTATAAAAGTAGACCCATATCACCTAAGGGTCGGAATAGATTCATTTCATAGACTTTTGACCATGAAAATGATGTAATTATTATTAAAACCAAAGAAAGTGACAACATGTCACTCTCTTATATCTTATAAGTGTAATAATTTTAATTTGGTGATAAACTTTATAAAACATAAAACATAAATCGTCTCCAGAAATACAATAAAATTATCTACAACATGTTAATTTATTTATAATTTATAAGGATTAAATAATTATCATTAATTATGACATAATAGTGATATAGACATTATTTTATTGATTGAAATATCAAATAAATGGTTTTAAAATAAATATATATTAAAATAAATATTATATGAACTATTTAATGTTATCCACAAATTTTATAGATAAATATGACATTTTATGAATTTATTAAATATTTTTTTTTGATGATATCCTCTGTGTGGATTTTATTTAAATTCAAATATATGAATAGTTTCAAAATTGACACTATTATTATTTTATAAAAATAACATATTATTAATTTTTTTAAAAATCACAAAAATATTTAAAAATTATAAATTTAAACTTATATGGTCTAAAATTTCATAAATTATTCAATTATGGATAATTCCCAACACATAATTAATTATTTATAACAATTTAAAATTTAGAATATTATTACAACAAATAAAATTAAATAGATTAAATAAGGATAAATCAAGTTGATAAGGTTTAAAATAAATTCCCAACATGTCTAAATTTTATTGGGTGATGATATTACAACCCTATATCATCTAATAATTGAATTGGAGTCATTTTGGAAGTTTTTATGTGGGGTTTGGGTTTATTATAAATTAATATTTTAGAGGTTTCCAAAAGTGCCCCTATCTCCTCTTATAAAAGGGCACCTCCTCCATCTTCTCTTCACTTTATTTTGAGCCTTCAAGCTCAGCCAAACCCTATCCATTTCTCTTATCCACTTTCTAAGAAACATACTAGAGGTCCTGATCTTCTTCAAAGACCAACTTTTGTGTCCTAATAGGAGGTTTAGAAGAGGAGTGTCGAAGAAAAAGTAATATCCATTACCGATTCTTTCAAATTTATTTCTCCTTATACTTCCTATTTTTTATTTGTTTCATTATAAATTAATAAAATCAGTATCACTCATATACTTATATGTTATTATAAATATTAAACAATCCAATTTCACCTTCTCTCCATCATATGGAAAACAAAATCATCACACGTGCGTACGTACAGAATATCGTCTCCACGCTGTGGTGTAATCTTTTTTCCACCACCACCTTTCTTGGATGGGTATAATGGTGTAAATGATAACTATATATAATTATTATAAAATAATACTAATTATGATATATTATATAATCCAATCCAATACCATTCAAAAATTATCTGAATGATATCGTCGCTCGTGCGTACGTACGGATTACCATCTCCACGACGCGATGAGATTCATTCTCCATGTTAACCATTCAAGAATGATTATAAAGTATATATAATAAATAATCATTAATGATATGAAATAATAATGATACTTTATTTACGTACATATATGTTTCATTATCTTAATTCCATTCAATTCAATAAGGAAATGAAAACAGCGTTCATGCGTACGTGCGGCCTACCGTCTCCATGAACGGTGTATTTCATTCCATTTATCGATCTATCATATATATTTATATTCTGAATATTATATATATATATATATATCATGTTTTACTTCCTTGAATTATGTAAATCATGATATAAGTAATAATATCAAGAACAACAAGTCCAAACACGTACGATAAATGAAACGATTTTACCCAAAACGTTGCTTTAACGTGGAATTGACAAAAGAAAGGGTAATATAAAGTCATAAGTGAATCATATATGATATCATAAATATTATTATGGTTCTTTTATAAGTTAATAATATGTTTAAACCCACTATACAGAAGTTTTGGACATGTACGGAAGAAATTGGAACTAAGGTAAGGGATTATTTCGTCTCACTTTTATTTCTGTGAGACATATGCCTTAATCACCATCTATTTCTTTTGTATGGTGTTTATGCTTCCCATTAATGTTTTATGATTTTTATCATTAAGGATATGATATTTAAATATTCATGTAATTTTCTTTATCATAAATGGTAAGGGATAATTATTCCAATCTTGTTCTTATCTGACATTGTTTATTCGTAAGTATTTACTAGGGTTATGTTTATCATCCATGTCCATGTTTTCTCAAAATGTTTTCATAAAATGTTTACTGTAATTCCATGTATGTTGAAATTAATTTTTACCCTTTTATGACTTTTACCAAAAGTTATGGAAGGAATATTTCTTTTGTTTACCATACGAGGTACTTTTTGACTTTTTCAACAAATGTATGAGAAGAATGTTTTTTTTTTCACAAATACGGTATGAACAGATTTTTATGGTTTAATAACTCCTTATTTCCATGAAGACTACTCTTCAAGATTTCAGGATTATGTTTAACAAAATTCTTTTCTTTTTTATATTGCATGTCATTTTGAGAAAAGAAAATGGTTTTGAAGAAGAAAGGATATTTTCCTCAAGAACTAATTTCAAGTGTTTTATCAAAATTATTTTCCATCTAAGATGATATAGGGTTATGTTTCTATCATTATTATTACATTGATTTTATTATGATGGAATTATTTCTATGAATCCCTTTTATCTTATATGGATTATGTTATGATGGCATGATTTTTAAGAATCCCATTTTTATTATATTGGTTATGCTATGATATATGATTTATGATTTTATGGCACAGATAAGAATGGTTTTATTATGAGATGGATGGGACCTATATCTCCATCCAATGCATTGTGTAAAGATTTATATCTCATTAGATAGACATGGATGGAACGAAAAGTAAATGTGGTTCATTAATACTGGGCCGGAACGGCAAGTAAACTCGGTTCAGTAATGGACTTTGTCCACTATGATAATCATGGAGGAAATTCCTTGGCTACTATGGAAATAATATCATGTGATTAATGGTTTTCCACAATTACATGTGTTATTCACATGATATTTTATCATTATTAATGTTTATTTCTGATCTATGCCTTATGTGCTTCCAAGATTTAAGTCATTATTCATGTTTTCTGTTCATGTTTTTACATTCAAATGTTTATGGATTGTTTGATGTTCTCAATGATTACCCTTACCGAGCATTTGAACTCACCCTATTTATGTTTTATTTTCTCAAGGATATAAATAAAGGTTTTAAGTAATAAAAAAATGGGACGAACTTTATGGGAGATGTTGAAGATCTTTCACCATGATTAGAAGATTTTGATCCGAGTTTCCAAAGACACTAAACCATTACGATCCTTGTGTGTCTATTTTTTTAATGTATTAAGTATTCTGCAAAAGTAATGTAATGCACATGTACGGCAATCTTTGGGTCTCTAAAGTTGTTATCAGGGGAAATGTTTAGTTAACCTTTGGAAACTAGGATGCGAAAACTTTAGTGAGATCCCTAGAGATATTTCTAAGTTATGTCTAGGGATGTCCCTAATGTTAAGATTAAGTATAGGTTATAGTCCTAGAATTATGACAACGATCATGAAAAACATAGTATTAAACCTAAGATGTTAGAGATTTAAATTACTCCCCTTTATTATGTTGTTTTCCTAGAATTATTTTTTCCTCTCACACTATTCTTTTTGTGTTTTAAACGATGGCTGGAACCCAAAGGAACTGTGTTGATAAATGTAATGGAAAATAAAATGATTTTCCTCCTGGAAAAACCAATGTTATGGGAGATGGAGTGAAAAATCTTATTGATATACTTACACAAGCTATGAATCATTTTGTACATCCAAATAAGCAGAGAAGGGAACAATATTATTTTGAGACCTTCATGAGGCAACATCCACATTCTTTCAGTGGGTCTTCTGATCCACTTGTTGCTGAACAATGGATCGGTACCATTGAAAAGATATTTTCCATACTTCTCTATTTAGAACATGAAAAATTCATTTTGGATGTTTACTATTTATAAGGAGAATCAGACCAGTGGTGGACTCTAATTAAGAATACAAGGCGACAAGAAGAAATTGAATCCATGGAATGGGACGAGTTCAAGAACTTGTTTTTCAATAATTACTTCCCTCGTATTCTTCGAACAAAGATGGTAAAGGAATTCCTTGAGCTTAGTTAAAAGGATGATGAATCTGTAGGTATATACGACGTGAATTTTACAAGGCTTGCAAGGTATGTATCTGGCTTTATCATCCAACCTGAGAGTAAAGTTGATTGATTCTTTAGTGGTTCAAAACCAAGTCTTCGAATTGAATTAGCTATAAGAGACTTCAGTAGATATGAAGAAATTGTGCGTTGTGCTGTCAAGGTAGAACTTGAATTTGGTGTTACATATCCATCTCATGGTTTTTATAGGTAACGAAATTTGGAGTTCAAGGAAAAATTTCAAAAAAATGGTGAAAATAAGACGAATGTTTCATTATGCTCAAAGTGTTGAAGGAAGCATGGTAGAGATTGTCTTAAAGGAACTAGAATATGTTTTAAGTGTGGAAAAGAAGGTCCTCGAGTAGATGAGTGTCTACGTAATGGTAAAAATGTAGATACTGATATAAATAGAGAAAAGACAATATAGAATGCACCACCAACACTTCAATGCTACAAGTTCAACGAAATGTGCAATTATGCTAACCAATGCACTAATCCAAGGGTTAATGATGGTCGACATCAACAAACACTGAAATAAAAGGACAAACGGAAGTCACATGCGTTCCCTATTGGTGATTATGAATATAAAAATGAAGTGGTGGAATGATTATGTGAATATGTAATAGGATTCTAAAATAGTGTTGTGGAATCTCATTTATAGTATTATGGAATATTGGAATATCTATGTATTGGTTTTCAATAATTGTATAGTACCAGTAAACATGAAAAGTGATTGAAATATTTTTGGAAAGAAGATGATATGTTCATAATGAAGGGATAAGGAGAAAATAATATGTTTGATAGTATTGATGAGCTCATGACTGATATAAGGACAATGTGACATCATGGTTTGCATATATAAAATTTTTGGGATTTTGGTATGTGGAAATAATTAACTTTTGACAGAATTCATATTTTCACTATGGTTCTATGGTAATTCATGTTTCAAGAGAATACATGATTAAGGTATTCACATTTTTGGAGTGTGACCAACAAGAAATATCTTATGATATATGGGGGATGAATGATGGTATTCACATGCTTGTTATATGACCTTTCTAGTACTAATTTTATTTATACTATGAGATTAGACATAATTATTTTCAATAATCCTAAAGATTATAATGAATTAATTTAGGCATCAGATAGTATTTTTTAATGATATAACTTTTGATATTTTTTCTAGAATGTTGTAATAGTATAGTTTTAGAAAAAAGACAACTCGTAGGACGGGCGACAACCCATCGCGTCGGACAAGGACGTGGGAATCAAACCCACAACCGAAGTGTGACATGCCTTTATCACCTAACACTAACCTACAGAAAGTCCCTGGTTAGTATAAATTAATTTTATTTTATTAAGTAATATGATATTTGAATTATAAGTCCATTTTTGGAATCATATACAGTTAATCTCACCATAGAAGGACTTATGTTTATTTAATAACTTTTGATAACTTTTTGTTTGAGACATATGGAATAACTTATCATTCTATCACATGATCTTCTAACACTTCACGAATGAAAAATTCAACTTCATTTATTTAATATATGAATTGGAAATTGTTCAAGGAATGACCAATGGTGAGATTGTACCAAAATCAAGTAAGTATTTATTCCAATTACAAATTCATTAACTTTAGGGAAATGATCTTGAAAAACAAAAATGTTTTCCAACTACCCTCATATCTGATAAATTAGATGGTACCTTAGATCATCACAAATTTATGGCTTTGTGATTATTGGATTTTTCATATCCATGTTCTCTACCACTCTCCATCAGAACTTGATGGTTAGATTTCTCTTCCATATCGATATTTTCACCTATGTTCTCCTATAAGTAAACCCAATGATGAGTAAATATAGGTAACCATTATGTTTCATACTTTAGTTTTAAAAATTAAGTTTTAGTATTCCTTTTTACTATGTGGGTTTCTATGAAAGAAACATCCATGTACTAAACGATTTATAACCCTGATGAATTTTGAGGGTGAAATTCATTTTAAAGGGGTAGAATGTAACACAATGCGATTTTATGAGAAATATTATTATTTTTTAATTTCATTGATGTCTTATTTTGTATTCTACATCAATATTTTCTTTCACTATACGCAACACCGTATTATCTTTTAGTATACACAAACACTATTCTTGTTTTGTGTTGCACTCAAGAGTGACCATCCTCAATAGCGTGTGTTGTACGCAATACTTAGTTTCACCAAACAACAATATATTGTTCTTATAAACTAGCCGTTATGAATAGTATTAACCAAATTTTGAATTTTATAACATTATCATTCATCTTACACATATTCTAGAAAATGGTATGAGAATAAAATAAATTTTTCTGGTAAAAAAAGTGTTTTTCAAAAAATGTATTTTTGTCGCCTTTTGATGGCACACCCACATTAAATTTAGTTTTTTACACATTTATGAGTTGAATTTGACAAAATAAACTTATTCATTACAATAAGTATATAAAAATTTACTTTGGATATTTTTTTAATATTTTTCCGTTAACTTTTATATTTTGATGAATAGTAAATATACGCTAAAATTTAATTAAAAACAACTTTTTTCATCAAGATAATTTATATGGTTAAATTATAATATTTACTGGTTTTAAATTATAAATAGAATATATTTTTACCATTTAATATAATTTAAGTCATAATCATTAATTTTACATTGAATTCATAGGTACAAACATTTTAATCTTTTGCAATGTTTTGACTTTTAACACCAGTTTTCTCAACAACAGGATTAATTTTAAATTAAATACTGAAACTTTTGTGTTTTTAATTTGTAAAAATTGATTCCATATTTGGAATCAGTATTTCCAAATTATTTTAATAGGAAACATTTTATTTTTAGACATTATGAATAGTAACTATGGTAAATTTTATTTACTATAGTTAAAGGAAAATCGGTTAATTATGGGTAAAAAATAATATTATAAATTTTCCCTAACACCTTCCAAAATTCTATTGGAAGAATAAAAGTTGAATAATATCACCTAAGAGTCAAAATATATTCATTTCATGTACTTTTTACCATGAAAATGATGTATTTATTATTAAAACCAAAGAAAGTGACAACATGTCACTCTCTTATATCATATAAGTGTAATAATTTTAATTTGGTGATAACCTTCATAAAACATATAACATAAATAGTCTAAATAAAAAAAATAAAATTATATACATCATGTAAATTTATTTATAATGTTTAGGTATTAAATATATATCAATAATAATGACACAATAGTTATGTAGACATTATTTTATTTATTGAAAAATCAAATAAATGGTTTTAAAAAAAATATTAAAATAAATATTATATGAACTATTTAATGTTATCCAAGAATTTTCAAGATAAATATGGAATATCATGAATCTATAAAATATTTTTTTCAAAGATATCCTCTGTGGGGATTTTATTTAAATTCGAATAAATGAATAGTGTCAAAATTGACAGTATTGTTATTTTATAAAAATAACATATTATTAAATTGTTTAAAAATCCCAAACATATTTAAAAATTATAAATTAAAATTTATATGGTCCAAAATTTCATAAATTATCCAATTATGGACAATTCACAACACAGAAGTAATTATTTATAACAATTTAAAATTTTGAATACTATTACCACAAATAAAATTAATAGATTAAATAAGGATAAATCAAGTTGATAAGGTTTAAAATAAATTCCCAACATATATAAATTTTATTTGCTAATGATATTACAAACATATATCATATCATCTTCTAATTTCATTTATTTTTGAATTTTTTAAGTGGGTTTTGCGTTTATTATAAATTAATATTTTAGAGGTTTCCAAAAGTGTCCCTCTTCTCTCTTATAAAAGGGCACCTCCTCCCTCTTCTCATAATATAATTTTGAGCCTTCAAACTCGGCCAAAACCTATCCATTTCTCTTCTCCACTTCCATATAAACATACTAGAGGTTCTGATATTCATAAAAGACCAACTTTAGTGCTCTAAGAGGAGGTTTAAAAGAGGCGCGTCGAAGAAGAGGTAATATCATTTATCGATTATTTCAAATTTATTTCTCCTTATACTTCCTCTTTTTTATTTATTTCATTATAAAGTAAAAACATCAGTATCACTCATATAATTATATGTTATTATTAATATGAAACAACCCTATTTCACCATCTATCCATCCTATAGAAAACAAAATCACCACATGTGCGTACGTACGAAATACCGTTTCCACACCGTGATGTAATCTGTTTTCCACCACCACCTTACATGGATGGGTATATTGGTGTAAATAATAACTATATATTATTACTATAGCATGATAATAATTCTTATATATTATATAATCCACTCTAATACCATTCAACAATTATGGGAACGATATCGCCGCTCGTGCGTACGTACGGATTACCGTCTCCACGACACGATGTGATTCATTCTCCATGTTAACCATTCAAGATTGATTATAAATTATATATAATAAATAATCATGAAATATATGACATAATAATGATACTTTATTTATGTACATAAATGTTTCATTTACTTAATTCCATTCAATTCAATAAGGAAACGAAAACAGTGTTCATGCATACGTGCGGCCTACTGTCTCCAAGAATGGTGTATTTCATTCCATTTATCAATATATCATATATATTTATATTCTGAATGTATATTATATATAAATCATTTTTTACATTCTGGAATTAAGTAAATATGGATTTAAGTAATAATATCAAGAACAACAAGTCCAAACACATACGATAAATGAAACGATTTTACCCAAAATGCTGCTTTAACATTGAATTGACAAAAGAACCGGTAATATAAAGTAATAAGTGAATCATATATGATATCATAAATATTATTATGGTTCTGTTACTAGTTGATAATATGTTTAAACCCACTATAAAAGAGTTTCAGACACGAACGGAAGAAATTGGACCTAAGGTAAGGGATTATTTCGTCTCACTTTAATTTCTGTGAGACATATTCCTTAATCTCCATCAATTTATTTTGTATGGTGCTTATGCATCCCATGAATGTTTTATGATTTTTATTATGAAGGATATGATATTTATATATTCATGTAATTTTCTTTATCATAAATAGTATGGGATAATTATTCCAATCTTATTCTTATTCGAGATTGTTTATTTATAAGTATTTACTAGGGTTATGTTTATCATCCATGTCCATGTTTTCTCAAAAAAAATTCATAAAATGATCACTATTATTCCATGTATGTTTAAAGTCATTTTTAACCCTCTATGACTTTTACTAGAAGGTAAATAAGGAATATTTCTTTTGTTTACCATACAAGTTACTTTTTGACTTTTTCGACAAAAGTACGAGAAAAATGTTTTTTAACCTTTATAGCATAAAAGGATTTTTATGGTTTCATAACTCCTTATTTCCATGAATATTACTCTACAATATTTCAGGATTATTTTCAAAAAAAAATTGTGTTCTTTTAAAATTTCATGTCATATTGAGAAAATAAAATGATTTGGAAGAAGAAAGGATATTTTCCTCAAGAACTGATTTCAAGTGTTTTATCAAAATTATTTTCCATCTAAGATGATATAGGGTTATGTTTCTATCCCTATTATTACATTGATTAGATTTTTATGGAATTATTTTAATGAAAAACTTTTATCTTATATGGATTATGTTATTATAGAATTGTAGAGACCCGAAGCTTGACGTACATATATATTACATTACTTTTGCGGAATACATAATACATAACAAAAACAGACACACAAGGACCGTAATAGTTTAGTGACTTTGGAAACTTAGAACGTAATCTTCTAATCATGGTGAAAGATCTTCAATATCTCTCATAAAGATCTTACACTTTTTGTTTCCTTACCTAAAACCATTATTTTAACCCTGGGGGAAAATAAAACATAAAAAGTTCGAGATCAAATGCTCAGTAAGGGTAAACAAAAGAAATATCAATCACATCATATTCCTAAGAACATAACATTTTGGAAATCTTACCCTGCAAAAGTGATCAAAATTTCATAACATGGGATAAATCATGGTAGTGAAATTTAATCACAATAATCATAACATAAAACATGAAGCTTTGTGGAATACACACATAATCATATAGAATCATTTATTAGTAGTCAAGACTAATTTCCAAGACTATCTTAGCGGACAAAGTCTATTTCTGAACTGAGTTCACTCCTCGTTTCATTCCAATTTCACTGAACCAG
The DNA here is from genome assembly GCA_963277665.1 of Viscum album. Taxonomy (NCBI): domain Eukaryota; kingdom Viridiplantae; phylum Streptophyta; class Magnoliopsida; order Santalales; family Viscaceae; genus Viscum; species Viscum album. The sequence continues at coordinate 1,011,594,405 of OY728156.1, forward strand.
ATTAACCTTCTGTTCCATCTATGTATATATCATGAGATATAAATCTTTACCCAATGCATTTTAGGGAGATATAGGTCCCACCCATCTCATAATGATACCATTCTTATGTGTTCCACAAAATCATAAACCATACATCATAGCATAACCCATATAATAAAAATGGGATTCTTAAATATCGTGACATCATAAAACAATTCATATAAGATAAATGAATTCATAAAAATAATTCCATCACAACATAATAAAATCAATTTAATAATAGTGATGGAAACATAACACTATATTATCTTATATGGAAAATAATTTTGATAAAACACTTGAACTCCATTCTTGAGGAAAATATCCTTTCTACTTCAAAAAAACACTTTTCCTTTCTTAACATGTCATAAAATTTTAAACTAAAAGATGTTGATTAAAAATAAACTTGAAAACTTGTAAAGGATTCTTCTTGTAAATAATGTTTTAAAAATCCATTCATGCCGTATAATTTAAAAAAAACATTCTTCTCATACTTTTGTTAGAAAAGTCAAAAAGCACCTCGTACGATAATCGACAAAAGATTCCTTTCATATCTTTTACTAAAAACTCACCGAAGGGTAAAATTGGATTTAAAAAATTGTAGGTGGATGGAAAAATAATGTTACATATTGAGGAAACATGGATGTGGATGAAAAAATACACCACAGTAAATTCCAAAGTATAAACAATCTCGGATAAAAATGATATTGTGATATTTTCCCTTACCTTAGGTCCGATTTGATTCGTAAGTGTCCGAACCTCCTGGATAATGATTTAAATAATGTCATTGACTTATTTCAGAATCATTACCATTGTTATGATATCATATATGGTCATATTCTTATCTTATTATTAGTAATATTTCATTGCTACTTGTTATTCGGGTGTTTATTACTTTTTATTCTTATGTGTGTTTTGTCGAATAAATTCTTATTATTCTTTTTAGGTTATAGATACCTCATATAAAGAATGGTATTAGTGTAATATATATCATATTTATTCACTCAATTCATTTGTGTAATCATTATGCAATTAAAATCATGTAGAACGAGTCGCATCACATCGTGGAGACGGTATTTCGTACGTACGCACAAGCGATGATATCATTCCCATGATCATGGAATTGTATTGGAGTGTATGTATACTATTTCATAATTAATATCACTTTAAAATAATCATATATATTCATTCTTTACACCATTATACCCATCCAAGTAAGGTGGTGGTGGAAAATAGATTACACCACGCCGTGGAGACGGTATTCCGTACGTAGGCACGCGAGGTGATTTCATTTTCCATAGGATGGATATATGGTGAAATAGGGTTGTTTAATAATTATAATAACATATCATTATATGAGTTATACTGATGTTATTAATTCATAATGAAACAACTAAAGAATAATAAGTGAAAGAAGAAATAAAGTTGAAAAAATCGGTAACGGACATTACCTCTTCTTTGAAGCGCTTCTTTGAGTCCTCCTTTTAGGGCACTAAAATTGGTCTTTTAAGAAGGCCAGGACCTCTAGGATGTTTCTAGTGAATTGGAGAGAAGAAATTGTCAGGTTTTGGACGATCTTTAAGGCTCAATGTGGTGTGAGGAAGAGAGGGGGTGCCCTTTTATTAGGGAGGAGAGGGGCACCTTTGGAAAAACTAAAAATATTATTTTATTATAAAGACATATTCAGTTCTAAATAGCTCAAAATTGATTTATTTAGAAGATAAGGTGGGGATGGGTCGAAATCCTCTCATCCAATAGAATTTAGACAAGTTTAGTTTACTATTTTAACCTTATCATTTAGATTTAACTTTAAGTTAGATAATTTTACTTTTACCGTGTCTTTTTGTGTTCTTACACTATAAGGTTAATAAACTTACTATAACAATCCAAACGAACCCCAATTTGTTTATTATTAATATATATAACCTTATCTAAGTCATTTGATCGATCCTTAGATTTTTAGGAATAACATAACAATTAATAATATAATAACTGTTTTAAAAACTATTTTATGTCAATTTTGACACTATTTAGTAATTGATTTTTGTGAAAATCATAACAGAATTATTAGATCCAATAAAGTTACTTAAATCAATACTAACATGTCATATTAACCTAGAAAATTATTGGAATTCATAAAAAGTCTCAAATTACATTTATTTGGGTATTTATAACATCAATTATGTCAATATTTCTTTAATAAGATAATTACTACATCATATTTGTGTCATAAATAAATTAAATTATATAATGTCTAAAAATTACAAATAATATACCATTATGTAGGAAATCCTTTAATATTTATAATGAATATTTATAGTCGAATATATCTTATTTATAACCCTATATTAAAAATTATTTACTTATTAAACATTGATTTTAACTATTTTAACCCTTCATTAAATAAATTCATAATAAATGTCCTAATCTAATCCAAGTGGGCCTAAATGGTAATATTTTATTCCTATGGTTATTTTTTGGTCGAATTACACATATCCAATAGAATTAGTACATGTGTTAGGGTAATAATAATATCATTTTTACCCTTAATTACCCTATTTACTTTTAACCGTGGTAAATAAAAGTAAAAGTTACTATTCACCAAAAATTATTTTCATCTCATTGAACCACATTTTACTTACTGAAATCAACCATGTCTCTCGGATTTTTGAAATTCCACTCACAGAAGCGGTAAAATTAAGTTTTATGTTAATTTGCAAATTCTCTTAAGAGGTGGGTAAAAGACGGTGAAAAGTTCAATAAAATTATTATATATCTAAAATTATTATAAAATAACTACAATTAATTACATTTAAATTATATAGGTATTATGTATCAATTTTGACCTATAATAAATTTAAATAAAATAAATGATTATTTAAATAAATAGTCAGGTTTTAAATAGTAACCTAGTGTTTTCCCTATTCATCAAAAATTGAAAGTTTCCAGAAAAATACCAAAAATTAAACCTAAGCTATATTTGATATTATGAATTCAAAAATGATGTCTATTTTACCAAATTCAAAACATATTAGTTGCGTTAATTAATTTAGAAATTAATTCTCGTCATCAAAACAAATAGCATGTTCTTAAGAGATAATAACTATCAAAAGATTGACACTTGTTTATGTCTGGTTTAAATGTGAAATTACATCCAATTACCAACATTGTATTAAATTGTAAAAATATATTCTAAATATACTTTAAAACCACTCAAATTAATAATTTATAACTATTAATTATTTCGATTAAAAAAGTTGTTAGTAATTTTCCCTAAATATGAAAGTTATCCGAAAAGTACCAAAATTTTACCCTAAGCTAATTTCGATATTCCGAATCCAAAAATGAAGTCCATTTTGAAAGATAAAATTTATAAAATTTCAAAAAGTTGGTATTACTATTCATAACGACTAGTTTATATAACATATCATTGTTTAGCGAAACTCAGTATTGCGTACAACACACGCTATCATGGAACATCACAATTACATGTAATGCAAGCCAAGTCTGGGATGTGTGTTGTGCAATCTCCTTTTGTTGTATCGTACAACACAAGACATTAATGAAATTAAAAAGAATATTTTTCATAAAATCTCGGGGTGTTACATTCTACCCCCCTTAAAATGAATTTCACCCTCGAAATTCGTCCGGGTTATAAATGGTTTACTACTCGAAAGTTTCTTTAATAGAAACCCACAATGTAAAAAGGAATACCTAAACTTGTCTTTAAAAACTAAAGTATGAAACGTGACGGTTACCCAAATTAACTCATCACTGGGTTTCCACATAGGAGAACATAGGTGAAAATATGGATATGGAAGAAAAATCTAACCATCAAGTTCTGATGGAGAGTGGTAGAGAACATGGCTATGAAAAAGACAATAATCACAAAGCCATAAATTTGTGACGATCTAAGGTACCATATGATTAATCAGATATAAGAGCACTAGGACAACATTTTGTGTATTCAAGATCATTTCCCTAAATTTGATGAAATTGGAATTAGAAGAAATAATTTCGTGATTTTGGTACAGTCTCACTGTTGGTCGTTCTTTAGACAATTTCCACTTCATCCCTTAAAGAAATGAAGTTGAATTTGTCATTCGTGATGTGTTAGCAGATCATGTGATAGAATGATGGGTCATTCCATCTGTCTCAAACAAAAGGTTAGAAAAGTTATCAAAAAATACATAAGTCCATCTATAGTGGGATTAATCATATATGGTTCCTAAAATGGACTTATACTTAATATATCATACTTCTCAATATAATAAAACTAGTTTCTACTAAACAGGGACTTCCTGTAGGCCAGTGGTAGGCGATAAAGGCCAGTCGCACTTCGGTTGTGGGTTCGATTCCTACAGCCTTGTCCGACGCGATGAGTTGTTGTCCATCCTGCAGGTTTTCCTTTTTCTAAAACTACATTATTATAACATCCCATCAATAATATAGAAAAAACTTCTATCCTTAAAAAATACTAACTTATTTCGAACATAATCCATTCCAATATTTATGCTTATCCAAAATACTGTTGTCCAATCTCATATTATAGTGAAAATGATTACCAAAGAGTTCATATAACAAGCATGTTAATACCATCGTTGATCCACATATATCATGAGATATGTCTTGTTGGTCACATTCCAATCATTCGATGGCCTTAATCATGTATTATCTTGAAAAATGAATTCCCATTGAATCTTAGTGAAAACATGAGTTCTGTCAAAAGTTAACTCTTTTCACATACCAAAACCTCAAACCATGATATAACTATTTCCTTACATCAGTCATGAGCTCATGAATACTTTCAAACATTTCATTTTCTCCTTATCCCTTCATTATGTGCATATCATCTTTTTTCCAAAAATATCTCAATCACTTTCCATGGTTACCGGTACCATAAAATTATTGAAAACCACAATATACCAATACATAAATATTCCAATATTACACGATACTATATACAACATTATTTTGGAATCCCATTACATAAACACTTAATCATTCCACAAAATCGTTGTCATATTCAACATTCCCAATAGTGATCGCATGTGACTTCCCTTTTTCCTTTTCCTTAAGTGGTTGCTCATGTCGATCATCACTAACCCTTGGATTAGGGCATTTATTATCATAATGCCCCATTTACTTGCACTTGAAGCATTGAAGTGTTGGTGGTGCGTCCTCTATAGTCATTTATTTATTCACATCATTAGAAACCCTTTTTCCATTACTTAGACACTCAGCTACTCGATGACCTTCTTTTCCACACTTAAAACATTTTCTAGTCCCTTTAAGACAATATACACCATGCTTCTTTCCACACTTTGAGCACAAGGAATCATTCATCATCTTTTCACCATTTTTCTGAGATTTCTCCTTGAACTCCATCTTTCGTTTCTTGTCCAAACTATGAGATGGATAAATAACACCAACATACATTTCTACCCTGATAGCACAACACACAATTTCTTCATAGATACTTAAGTCTCTTATAGCTAATTCCCTTCGAATATTTGGTTTTAAGACACTGAAGAATCGATCAATGTTACTTTCAGGTTGGATGATAAAGCCAGATGCATACCTTGCAAGCCTTGGAGAATTCGCTTCTTATACACCAACAGATTCATCTTCCTTTTTCTTTAGTTCAAGAAACTATTTCTCCATATTTGTTGGAAGAATACGAGGGAAGTACTTATTGAAAAATAAGTTCTTGAACTCGTCCCACTCCATGGACTCAATTTCATCTCTTGGCCTCGTATTCTTGATAATATTCCACCATTGATCAGCTTCACCTTCCAAACGATATACTGCTAAGATGACTTTATCATGTTTAGAACATTGAAGAACTGAAAATATCTTTTCAGTGGTACTGATCCATTGTTCAGAAACAAGTGGATCAGAAGACCCACTGAAAGAAGGTGGATGTTGCCTCATGAAGGACTCAATAGAATATTTTTCCCTTCTCTACTCAATTGGAAGTCCAGAATGATTCATATCTTGTGTAAGTATAGCAATAAGATTTTTCACTCCATCTACCATAACATTTGTTTATTCAGGAGGACAATCATTGCATTGTACATTGCATTGATCAACATGATTCCTTCGGGTTCCAGCCATCGTCTAAAGCCCAAAAAGAATAGTGTGAGAGGAAAAAATCATGCTAGGGAAAAAACATAATAAAGGGGGAGTACCTTCAAAATCTAAGATCTTAGGTTTAATTCTAAGATCGTTACCGTAATTCTAGGACTATAACCTATACTTATACTTAACCTTAGTGACATCCCTAGACATACCTTAGAAATATCTCTAGGGATCTCACTAAAGTTCTCGCATCCTAGTTTCCAATGGTTGACTAAACCTTTCCTCTGATACCAACTGTAGAGACCCGAAGCTTGACGTACATAGATATTAAATTACTTTTGCGTAATACATAATACATAACAAAAACAGACACATAAGGACCGTAATAGTTTAGTGTCTTTGGAAACTTGGAACATAATCTTCTAATTGTGGTTAAAGATCTTCAACATCTTCCATAAAGATCTTCCACTTTTTGTTTCCTTACCTAAAACCTTTCTTTTAATCCTGGGGGAAAATAAAACATAAAAAGGGTGAGCTCAAATGCTCAGTAAGGGTAAACAAAAGAAATATCAATCACATCATATTCATAAGAACATAACATTTTGGAAATCTTACCTTCCAAAAGAGATCAAAATTTCATAACATGGGATAAATCATGGTAGTGAAATGTAATCACAATAATCATAACTTAAAACATGAAGCTTTGTGGCATACACACATAATCATATAGAATCATTTCTTAGTAGTCAAGACTCATTTCCAAGACTATCTTAGCGGACAAAGTCCATTTCTAAACCGAGTTCACTCCTTGTTTCAGTCCTGTTTCACTGAACCGGATTAACCTTCCGTTCCATTCATGTCTATCTCATGAGATATAAATCTTTACCCAATGCATTGGAGGGAGATATAGGTCCCACCCATTTCATAATGATACCATTCTTATGTGTTCCACAAAATCATAAACCATACATCATAGCATAACCCATGTAATAAAAATGGGATTCTTAAACATCGTGACATTATAAAACAATTCATATAAGATAAAGGAATTCATAAAACTAATTCCATCACAATATAATCAAATCAATGTAATAATAGTGATATAAACATAACCCTATATTATCTTATATGGAAAATAATTTTGATAAAACACTTGAACTCCATTCTTGAGGAAAACATCGTTTCTACTTCAAAAAAACAAGTTTCCATTCTTTACATGTCATAAAATTTAAAACTAAAAGATTTTGATTAAAAATAAACTTGAAAACATGTAAAGTAAGCTTCTTGGAAATAATTTTTTAAAAATCCATTCATGCCGTATAAGTTAAAAAACATTCTTCTCGTACTTTTGTCAGAAAAGTCAAAAAGTACCTCGTACGAAAATCGACAAAATATTTCTTTCATATCTTTTACTAAAAACTCACTGAAGGGTAAAATTGGATTTAAACAATTGTAGTTGGATCGAAAAATAATATTACATATTGAGGAAACATGGATGTGGATGATAAAATACACCACAGTAAATTCCAAAGTATAAACAATCTCGGATAAAAATGAGATTGTGATATTTTCCCTTACCTTAGGTCCGATTTGCTTCATAAGTGTCTGAACCTCCTATATAACGATTTAAATAATGTCATTGACATATTTTAGAATCATTCTCATTGTTATGATATCATATTTGTTCATATTCTTATCTTATTATTAGTAATATTTCATTGCTACTTGTTATTCGGGTGTTTATTACTTTTTGTTCTTATGCGTGTTTTGTCGAATATATTCTTATTCTTCTTTTTAGGTTATAGATACCACATTTACAGAATTTTATTAGTTTAATATATATCATATTTATTCACCCAATTCATTTATGTAATCATTATGCAATGAAAATCATGTAGAACGAGTCGCATCACATCGTGGAGACGGTATTCTGTACGTACGCAAGAGCGATGATATCGTTCCCATGATCGTGGAATTGTATTTGAGTGTATGTATACTATTTCAGAATTAATATCACTTTATAATAATCATATATATTCATTATTTACACCACTATACCCATCCAAGTAAGGTGGTGGTGGAAAATAGATTACACCACGGCGTGGAGACGGTATTCCGTACGTACGCACAGGCGGTGATTTTGTTTTCCATAGGATGGTTAGATGGTGAAATAGGGTTGTTTCGTACTTATAATAACATATCAGTATATGAGTGATAGTGATCTTATTAATTAATAATGAAACAACTAATGAATAAAAAGTGAAAGAAGAAATAAAGTTGAAAAAATCGGTAACGGACATTACCTTTTCTTTGACGCGCTTCTTTGACACCTCCTTTTAGGGCACTAAAATTGGCCTTTGAAGAAGACCAGGACCTCTAGGATGTTTATAGGGAAGTGAAGAGGAGAAATTGGGAGGTTTTGGCCGAGATTTAAGGCTCAATGTGGTGTGAGGAAGAGAGGGAGGAGGTGCCCTTTTATAAGGGAGGAGAGGGGCACCTTTGGAAAAACTAAAAATATTATTTTATTATAAAGCCATATTCGGTTTTAAATAGCTCCAAATTGATTTATTTCAAATATAATGTGTGGATGGGTCGAAAGCCTCTCATCCAATAGAATTTGGACATGTTTAGTTTACTATTTTAACCTTATCATTTAGATTTAACTTTAAGTTAGATAATTTTACTTTTACCGTGTCTTTTTGTGTTCTTACACTAAATAAACTTACTATAACAAGCCAAAAGAACCCCAAGTTGTTTATTATTAATATAAATAACCTTATCTAAGTCATTTTGCCGAACCTTAGATTTTTAGGAATAAAATAACATTTAATAATATAATATTTTTTTAAAACTATTTTACATCAATTTTGACACTATTTAGTAATTGATTTTTGTGAAAATCATAACAGAATTCTTAGTTCGAAAGAAGTTAATTAAATCAATACTAACATTTCCTATTAATCTATAAAATTAGTGTAATTCATAAAAAGTCTCAAATTACATTTATTTAGGTATTTATAACATCAATTATGTCAATATTTCATTAATAAGATAATTACTACATCATCTTTGTGTCATAAATAAATTAAATTATATAATGTATAAAAATTACATATAAAATACCATTATGTATGAAATAGTTTTATCTTTCTAATGAGTATTTATAGTCGAATATATCTTATGTATAACTCTATATTAAAAATTATTTACTTATTAAACTTTGATTTTAACTATTTTAACCCTTCTTTAAATAAATTAATAATAAATGTCCTAATCTAATCCAAGTGGGCATAAATGGTCATATTTTATTCCTAAGGTTTTTTTGGTCTAATTACACTTATCCAATATAATTAGGACATGTGTTAGGGTAATAGTAATATCATTTTTACCCTTAATTACCCTATTTACTTTTAACCGTGGTAAATAGAAGTAAAAAGATACTATTCACCAAAAATTATTTTCATCTCATTGAACCCCATTTTACTTAGTGACATCAAACGTGTCTCTCGGATTTTTGAAATTACACTAACAGAAGCGGTAAAATTATGTTTTATGTAAATTTGCAAATTCTCCAAGGAGGTGGGTAAAAGACGGTGAAAAGTTCAATAAAATTTTTATATATCTAAAATTATTATAAAATTAATCCAATGAATTACATTAAACTTATATAGGTATTATGTATCTATTTTGACCTAAAATAAATTTAGATAAAATAAATAATTATTCAAATAAAAATTCGGTTTTTAAATATTAACCCAGTGTTTTCACTATTCATCAAAAATTCAAAGTTTCCAGAAAAATACCAAAAATCAGGCCTAAGATATATTTGATATTATGAATTGAAAAATGATGTCTATTTTACCAAATTCAAAACATATCATTTTCATTAATTAATTTAAAAATTAATTCCCGTCGTCAAAACAAATAGAGTGTTCTTAAGAGATAATAACTATTAAAAGATTGACACTTGTTTATGTCTGGTTTAAAAGTGAAATTACATCCAATGACCAAAAATGTATTAAATTGTAAAAATATATTCTAAATATACTTTAAAACCACAAAAATTAATAATTTATCACTATTAATTATTTCGATTAAAAAAGTTGTTAGTAATTTTCACTAAATATGAATGTTATCCGAAAAGTACCAAAATTTCACCCTAAGCTAATTTCGATATTCCGAATCCAAAAATAAAGTCCATTTTGAAAGATAAAATTTCAAAAAGTGGGTATTAGTATTCATAACGGCTAGTTCATAATAATATTATATTAATATCTCGTTTAGTGAAACTCGGTATTGCATACTACACACGCTATCGAGGAAGGTCGCGATTGTGTGTAATACAAGGAAAGTCAGGGATGCATGTTGTGAAAGTTCCTTTTGGTGTAGCGTACAACACAAGATATTAATGAAATTAAAAAGAATATTTTTCATAAAATCTCAGGGTGTTACAGGCACGATGTTTAAGAATCCCATTTTTATTATATGGGTTATGCTATGATTTATGATTTATGATTTTGTGGCACACATGAGAATGGTTTCATTATGAGATGGGTGGGACCTATATCTCCCTCCAATTCACCGGGTAATGATTTATATCTAATGAGATAGAAATGGCTGGAACAGAAAGTAAATATGGTTCAGTAATACCGAGCTTGAATGGCATGTAAACCCAGTTCAGTAATGGTCTTTGTCCACTATGATAGTCTCGGCAGCAATGCCTTGGCTACTATAGAAGTAATACCATGTGCTTAATGGTTTTCCCCAATTACATGTTTTATTACCATGAAATTTTATCATGATTAATGTTCCTTTCTGATCTATGCCTTATGTACTGCCAAGATTTATGTCATTACTCATGTTTTATGTTAATTTTTTTACGTTAAAATGTTTATAGATTGTTTGATGTTCTCCATTTTTACCCTTACTGAGCATTTGATATCACCATTTTTATGTTTTCTCTTTCCCTGGGATATAAATAAATGTTTTTGGTAAGAAAAAAAGGGGAAGAACTCTATGGGAGATGTTGAATATCTTTCACTATGATTAGAAGATTTTGTTCCGAGTTTCCAAAGACATTAAACTATTACGGTCCTTGGATGTCTGTTTTTGTTTTGTATTAAGTATTCCGCAAAAGTAATGTAATGTCCATGTACATCAAGATTTGGGTCTCTACAGGTATAAAACATACATATATCAGAGTAATTTCACTCAAATTCTTGAAAATGGTTATATAATGAACAATAAAGTCCATAACAATATATAATCCAAATACATAAAAAATTATGCAACATAAACCAAAAAGGAAATATACCACAAAAACTCCAATGGCAGTGACCATGAACACCCAAAACTCATGAACCTCCTCCTTGATCTAGTGATGTTCAAATCGATAACCAGAACCCTCTTTCATATTATAAAACTAATATATATATATATATATTGTGGTAATCATGAAATTATGATCGGTAGGATTATTCCTAAAAATGTTCATGTAAATTTAGAAGAAACATACTAAAGCACCTATTAAAAAATAGAGAAATCACGTCATTACCTAAATCAGGTAAACTATATTTCCTTCACCACCAATTCTCACTCACAATGTAATGCAAAAAATAGAGTTATATAATATAAAAGAAATATATATGGGAAGGGTAACCCTCTTATACTTTCTCACTAAACTAGTCACTCTAAACCACAACATCTAATGTCCTAAAACTATCAATCCCTCAATAATTCATTCCACACAGTCATGAAAATATATCACAACCACATCACATCACATCCACACAAACATATAGTAATACCAAGATCCATCAAATATTTTCTAAATATACATTATAGCTTAATCCATTACAGATCATGCATTAATAAAATTTTACTAACTATAACCCATTACATCTTAGATATATCTCTTCACTATAACCTTAATCTACCATAACCCGCATATAGATTTATATTGTAGAAAAGATCTTATATAGATCATATTAGATCATACCTAAAATATTATTCAACCATAGCCTAGAAATGTATGCATACTTTTGTTGGTATGTGAATCCTTTTTCATAGCATCAGAATATTAGAGAACCTAATGTTAGAGAAATGATTTATGTTTACCAAAATTTTGATTTGCGATAGGAAGGTTGAACTCAATATAATAGTGGAATCATTTCCTCACTTTAGTGGTTGTATTTATTCTCCAATTGTATTATTTCAAATATATGTTCACATTTATCGATGGTTATATCATAAAGTATTTGAAAGTATTGATGTTCAGTAAAGAAGATGGGTTACCAAGTTGGTAACAAAGCATAAATGGTCATGTCTCTTGATCCGTGTTTTTAAGGAATAAACATTAACTTTTTTTAAATGCTTTTTTAGTACTTAAGTATAAATGACCTAGAGTGCAACATTTTCGAATAAATAGTGCTTCAACTGAGCATTTATTAGAGAGTTGAGAAGTTGGTGAGGATTTATTTTCTTTATAACAGGTTTGTATCACTAATAATCATTTAGTTATAATCAAGTAGGAAATAATGTGTGTTTTTATGGTATTATAGAACATGTTATTAATCATGATAAAACGTTTTGTTCTTTATTTGTTTTTTTATTTTCAATGTATATTTTACAATTGAATGTATTTCGGTTAATTTTCATATTTTTACTAAGTTGTGTGTGAAAGAAATACTTTGTGTATTAAGTAGGGTGCGGTTTCTACCTACTTTTGTTAAACATAGTATAAAGTGAATTTAATTTCTAGAGGTTTTATTTTCCACTAAATTACTACTATGTATGAATTTTCAAAGGATTGGTCATTGGTACTTCTATTGGGTCTCATCGATAACTCAAGTGATATTTTTTTCAATCTGTTATTCATAGGCTTCCCCCAAAAAGTAGTATCAAAGGGATATGACTTGATATCATGGTTTGTACATCGATAGAAGTAGTATGAATTTGATTAGATGGAGTAAATATAAAAATGAAAAAATTTGATGGAATATATTTTGGATATTGGAAAAGTAAGATTGAAGACTATTTACTTCAAAATTACTTCTAGGTTCTCTTATCAATAGTAAATCTAGTGCTGTTTGAGAAATATAAATGGGATTGGTTGGATAGTAAAGTGATTATGCTAGTTAAAATATCTCTTATAAGTAATATTACATAAAACATTTAGGAGTAGAAGTATAAAATATATTTTATGAATGTGTTGGTAAATATATATAAAAATCTAAAAAAAATTAACAAAGTTTTCATGTTGTGATGACTTTTCGGATTAAGGTTAATTTAAGGAATACTAGTATTAGATTTTGTGAATGAAATCAACATGATTTTTGGGTCGATCCAACCAATAAAGGTGAATTTTACTAATGATGTATGGGCATTTCTACTTTTATCTTATCTTCTGGAAAGCTAGATGAAATGGTTACTTCAGTTTTTAACTCCAGTATAAAATATGATCTAGTGTTTGATTATATCATGAAATTTGATAATAAATAAATAACTTTTGTGAAGGGAATCTTAGGAACCATTTTTTAGTTATCTTAATACCAAGGGAAGGGGTAGGTCACCTCATTGGAAGATGTTTTGTTTGAAGAATCCATCGAATGAAAATAAATGGTAGAAAAATCAAATTAAGTTTGATTGTCTTAGTTTTATATATTATAAGTTTATTAAGAGAGGACATTTCAAGAAGGATAGAAAATTTATTAAGTAGAACACCAGAAACACATCAACCTCCAAAATTTCTGTTTCTTTCAATGCAATAAAATATCATAATGAGTTTTTACTAAGTGTAAATACACCCATATAAGCTTGTGTTATTGAATCTAGAACATATTTCAATTCATATAGAAATAAAAGATTCATATTCAAATATATATTTGGTATCTTAGGTAAATTACATTGGATGATGTTGAATCCTTGGAAGTTTTTGTAATTGTAGATGTCAATATTGAAATGAAGAAGAGGGGATTCTTAAAACTATCAAAATCTCACCACGTCACTATCATTAAGATGAATCTTATTTTTTCGGTTAATTGGATGATGTTGGATATGGAAATAGATTTATAAATTGGGTGTGAAAGGTTACACATAGGTCCATGGTGATTGATAAAGGTGTAATGGATGGAACCTTTTACATGAATGGAAATACAGATGGGAGTGAAGTTCTCAAATGAAAAAATTCTAACAATATGGATCTATGGAACTATAGGTTTGGTCACCTAATTGAGAAGAACATAAATTTTCTAATGGATAATTTCATTACACATCTTGATCATATATAAATTCAAAATTTTGAATGTTTTGTGTTTCAAAAAAAGAATATATTGTCTTTAAACTTTAATGATCAGAATTAGAGGGACCGAAATATAATGCTTGTACACTCAGATATTTAGGGACCTAACCTTATTCTATCTTATGGTTCTTAACATTAATTTTTATTAGAATGGATGATTCTAAAATTAATTTATGAATTTACTTATTTAATAATAATTATGATGTATTAAATGTGTGGTATGTGGATTTTTATCAGGTCATACTGAATTTTACTGTCATTTCATTTGTGACTTTAGTAAGATTCCACTCCACCTCTCCCATTTACTCAAAAAATAATAATAATTTGTTTTTCAAAAAAATGTGTGGATTATTTTAATAAATTGAACTAGAGTCTCACATTACCCTCAATAATCCAACCATCTGATTGGTATTTACCATTTGATCTCATGTGTGATGCCTCTAACTATGCAGTTGGGATAGTCTTATCACATAGGGTCGATCAAGCTTCACATGTCATATCCTATGACTCATTTACTTTAGACCCTTCCTAAGAAAATTACACCACAACTGAAAAATAATTCCTTTCCATTGTGTTTTACTTGGATAAATTCCGGTCATACTTTTTAGGGTCCAAAGGAATTGTGTTCTCAGACCAATCATCCCTTAGACATCTCCTTAAGAAACTGAAATCCAAACAACATTTCATTAATTGGATGCCCCAACTTCAAGAATTTAATCTAAAAATTAAGGAGAAATGGAAGCTAATAATGTGGTTCTTGACTGTATTAGTAGGATCATCATATCCTTGGACATTGAACCATCCCCATTTATTCCCGTAAATGACATGTTTCATGATGACATATTGTACCGACTGCATGATTTTATCCATTTGTATGATGAAATTGTAAATTATTTGGTAGCATCTTTCATTCCTACTAATGATAACAAAAACATGTACGAATGTCTAAAACATGATTCTTGTTGGTAAATTTGGGATGACCCCTACCTTTAGAGCACATGTAGTGATCATGTTCTCAGTCGTTTCATTCCCAATAGCAAGTTTCAATCTATCCTTAGGTTATTCCACACTCTTTCTTGTGGGGGCCATGGTCCCTAATGGATTTCTCACAAGGTCCTCAATTCCGGTCTCTTTTGGACAACATTATTTTTGGATGCCCATTATTTCTATAAATATTTTCCTCACTATCATAGAATGGGTAAGGTCTCTAAAATAAATGAAATGACAGAACGAACCTTGCTATTTCATGATATTTTTAATGTTTGGGGAATTGATTTTATGAGACCATTCCCCAATTCATTTGGGAACTTTTACATTCTTCTATAATTTGATTATGTGTCAAAAAATTTATAGAAATAATCCATAAGGATAGATTATTCCAATACAGCTGTAGAATTTTTGAGAACTCAAATTTTCTATAGGTTTGGATTACCTTGGTTCATAATTAATGACAAGGGTTCTAATTTATACAACTGAATAATGCAATTTCTTTTTGTCGGTATGGGGTCGGGCATCTAGTGTCTACTACATATCACCCACAAACAAATGGTCAATATGAGGTGTCAAATAGAGAGGTAAAATAGATTCTTGAAAAAATTGTTATCCCAAAAGAAAATATTGGAGTCTTAGACTCGATGATTCATTATGGGCTTACCGTACTGCATTCAATACTCTCATTGGAATGTCTTCATATCATCTAGTTTTTGGAAATATTTGTCAGCTTCCTATTGAGATAGAGCACCGAGCCTAATTGACAATTAAACAATGAAATTATAATCTTTCTGGTACATGTGTTCAAAGGAAGCTGTAAATTTAGGAGTTTGAGGAAATGCATCGATATTCATATGAGAACTGTCACGACCCGCCCTCGGGGCCTGTGCCGTGACTACCCCAAGCCCGCCTTCCATAGGCCAGGGGCTGGCGACTAGCACCAAGGCGTAAAATCCCAATAAACAGGGAAGGCATTGCCTTTATAAGTAACAACCACCACAGAGTCAGCAAGCGGAAAGTAACTACAAGTGCAGAAAAGTAAATGGGCCAGAATACAAACCCAAACTGAAAGTAAAGTACAACTCAAAAAGGGAAAAACAGCAACTGAAAAGTAAAGCCGCTACTCCGAGCTGTCCACTGGAAATCCCACCTGAAGGGTGAGTACAGATAGCTCCTCTGCTCCACGGGTCCCGCCGTCCGCTCCGTGCACGTCCCGCCCAGTGGTCCACCCCCGGGTACCGTCCCGCTCTACAAGCCTCAGCTATGTCAACGCTGTCCGTCGTCTACAACCAACACAACGTAGTGCGGGCGAAGCCCGTGCAGGGGTGAGTATAAGCTACTCAGTAGGGACCCCGAGACCCCTGAAGGTCTCTCAAATCCACAAAGGATAAACCACGAAGAAAAGGTAACAATCACGAAGTAACGACTGACACTGCTTAGGTATATGCCCATACATATACCTAAGTCATCAATTTCCGTTCGGCTCCAACACCGAGCCCAAGAACAACCCAATCCACAAAGAAGAGTAAACAGTAAATCCACACAGGATAACAGTACAAGTTCACACAGTTTATAACAAGTTTATGAAATCAACGGATAACTATTACCCAGGTATATGCCCATACATATACCTAAGTTATCAAGCAACCCATCTCAATCATGAGGAAACACAAAGATCATTGACTCAGCTCAAACCAGGATTTTCATTAACGAAACCGTAACTGCTGAAGAGCTCCGTCTCTAGAGTGTACAGTGGTCATGTCACGACTCCGAGGCCGCCGCTCACTAACCTAAGACTGCTGAGGTACTCCTCCTGTCGAGTACTGCGGGTTTGCGGCCAACTACCGGGCGCTCCGTCCGCTGAGGGTCTGTCGCCAAATACTGGGCGCTCACCCAAATAGCCTACTGAGGTACTCCTCCTGATGAGTACCGCGGGTTTGCTACCAACTACTAGGCGCTCCGTCCGCCGTGGGTCTGCCGCCAAATACCGGGCGCTCCGTCCACTGGGCTAGTCGACTAACTCCAAGTCGAGTCGGTCAAGCAGTCGTCAGGTCTCAGCCGGCTACACGGTCTCCGTACTCTGCACGCTCGTCTCCACCGTCGCGGGTCTGTCGCTACAACCAAGCGCACACACTCCGTAGAGTATCGCGGGTCCGCCGCTACAACCAAGCGCTCCACCTCCAAGGGTCTGCTGCTGCATCCAAGCGCACCACCACTGTCAAGTACCACAGATCCGCCGCTACACCCAAGCGCTCCCCCGCCCGCTCGTCTCCGGAAGGGTCCACTCCACGAGCTACTGGTCGATACTCCAAGTATCTCAAAGTCTCACGAAGAAGTGTCTCAAAGGTCCGTCTTGTCACAGGGGTCTCAACGCAACAGACGGCGCGTCGATCGGACGCCCGGTCTGTGAGTTATTAGCCTTTTCGTCCCAGGGGCCCGGTTGGTTTCGAGTGCGAACCAATCCCAGCCGTAACACAACTGTACCCCGAACTCCCATAGGGTATACTCAAGGGACCGTTACTCAACGTAACCACCAACGCCGCTGACGGCTCGTCAAGCGGACGTCCTGTCTGTAAGATATCAGCTTTCCCGATCCAGGGGCCCGGTTGGATTTCGAGTACAATCCAACCCGGCGATACTCCGACTGTATCCAAAACTCGGGCGGAGTATGTCAAAAGTTCCGTCTCATCAAGAGGAAGTCAAAGAAATAGACGGCGCGTCAATCGGACGCCTGGTCTGTGAGTTATTGGCATTCTCGTCTCCGGGGCCCGGTTGGTTTTTAAGGCAAAACCAATCTGACCGTACTCCACCTGCGTCCAAACCTCGGGAGGAGTATGCCAAAAGATCTAACTCACTAAAAGGAACACAACGCGACTGACGGCGCGTCAATCGGACGTTCGTGGCTCAAGATATGAGTGTTTCCGCTCCGAAGGCCCGGTTGGTTTCGTGAACGAACCAACCCGGCCGAACTCAAAGTAATCCGAAACCTTGAGTGAGATATACCGAAACGACCGTCTCGATCCAAGGATCGCGTTGCCGTTGACGGTTCGTCGATCGGAGGTCCAAGGCTCAAGTTATGAGCGAAAAACCAAAACTGGTCCGAAACGGGGGGATCCGGGTCCGGGCCGACCCGGCCCGACCCCCCCCCTGGGCGGCGCGGCGGCCGGCGGCGGCGCGGCGGCAAGCCGCGGTGGCGGCGGCGGCGGGCCGCGAAGGCGGCGGCGGCGGGCCGCGATGGCGGCGGCGGCGGGCCGCGTTGGCGGCGGCGGCGGCGGGCCGCGTTGGCAGCGGCGGCGGGCCGCATTGGCGGCGCACGCGGGGGCTCAGCCCCGCGGTTTTGACAAGGCGGCACGGCTTTGAGCCGTGCCTTTGCAACAAACGCCCCCCCCCCCCCCCCCACGTGGGGGCCGGTTTAATTAGGGAAACCGGGGGGCTTTTGCCCCCCTTTCATGGATCCGCCCCCCTCTTAAAGAGGGGGGTTTTACAGGCTGGCCGGGGAATTAATTCCCCGGTTTAATGCCTTCCGGCCGGCCAGCTGGCCGGCCGGTTTTCTCCAACGGAACCGGTACTTTCCGGTTCCCCCTTCGGCTTCCGACGCCGGCGGCCCGGCCGCCGGTTTTCTCTTCCGCCGCGGCCCGGAACCGGCCGCGGTCTCCTCGTCCCGCCGCGGCCCGGGACCGGCCGCGGTCTTCTCGTCCCGCCGCGGCCCGGAACCGGCCGCGGCGTTCGTCATCCGGCGCGGTGCGTCGGCACCGCGCCCCTTCGCCGTGCTCTGATAATCATCCAACGCGGCGCGACGGCGTCGCGTTTCTGTTGTTTCTACCATGGAGCGTGCGACGGCATCGCGAAGATATTTGCACGTTCATCCGCGTGGTGCGACGGCACCACGCCACTTGCTTCCTCCCGCAAGATAAAAATCAACAAAAACGTTGGAGGGGGGTTCGGCCGTGTTCATGCGGTCCGGCCCCCCTCACGTTAAATAAAAACTCAACATGAACATTTCAAGCCTCATGTTAGACATGCCAGATCCATGTTCAAGAAAAGGAATAATTTAAGAATGAAACAACAATCCCCTACCTCGGGTTTAAGATTGAAGATTCGTCTACGCTCCGCGGAAGACGGCGTCGCGGAGGTCGGGCGTCGCGGTCGTCGTTCGTCAAAACCGTTGACGAAGAGATATGCCCGAAGAGACACGTCGTTGGCGGATCTTCGTTTGCCGACGAAGAAGGCCCGAGGAGGAAGGTGCGGTGTTCTCTCTCGTTGACACCGAAGACGAAGAAGAGCGGAGCGGCGTTCTTCGTCGGAACTTGAGCGTTCTACGTCAAGTCTTGAGGAAAGTCAAATAAAAAGGAAACAACGAACTCAAGAACCCTTACCTCGATAGTCGCACGTTGACGGAGTCGTGGAATATCGGTGTCGATTCCTTGACGTCGGAGGAAGAGTCGTTGTCGATGGCGTTCGTCGCGGAAAACCGTCGCGGAAAAGATGATGCAGAAAAAGAACGTCACGTCGTGGATGGATCGTGTTCTTCGGCGGAGAAGTTCTTCGTTGAAGAACGACGTTCTTCGCGTTCTTCGTTCTTCGAAGGTTCTTCGTCAAGGTTGAAGAAGAAGAAGGAAATCTCCCAAAAGCTCTCAAGCGCATAATAACCAGAGGTTAAGCGTTGGTCTTATTTTATTAATACGCCAACGAATTTGAAAAAAAAGATTAAGAAACGATCCATCAATTCGTTGAATTAATTCAACGAAAGAAACGACCCATTTAATTCACGAAAGAAACAGCCCATTTAATTCACGAAATAAACCGCCCAATTAAATGGTCTGTTAAGAATTTAGAAAACGCGTCGGTTGACTTTCATTAAGACGAGTTTTCACGGATGCGTTTCTTAACGGAAAGAAACGGCGGGGCTCGTGCGGGCCCCACCTCACAAATATCCTACCAAGGGGTAGGATATTTCTGGATAGCATCCTATCCAGTTCAACTCAGTTCAATCCGCCTTTAAGTGGCTTCCAAGTGGCTTAAGCGAAATAAAATAAAGTTGTCGCAAAATCATTTTATTTCTTAACCTTAAGCCCGAAAATTAAAAACCACACCCGAGCAAACGCAACTCCGGAAGAGGCGTTTCTAAGCGAATACCGGCGCTGCGATTTCATCGGTGCCCTCAGAATTCGATTCCGGGCACCGGTTCAAAAGTTAGAAAAACCCGCTCGTCCGTTCACTGAACGTACCCGAGCCAAAACTTCGGAAAATGATTCCGGGCACACCGGGCCTCGGAATCAGGTGCCGTCAGAAACTGCGTTCTTGTAAAATTCCAAAGAAAATTAAGAAAAAAAAAATTCCTTGAAATTTACGGGTCTTTACATTACTCCCACCACAGGGCTTTACGTCCCCGTAAAGCTTCACCACAAACTTAGGGAAACAAAGCGGTACTGAGCACGCATCTGAGCCTTCCGCTCCCATGTGCTCACCTGGAGGTTCCCGCGCTGCTAAAGAAAGTGCACAAGAGGAATCGACCATCCTCCTAGGATCCGTTCCTGTCGATCCTCGATCCCCACAGGAACCTCCGTATAAGACACTCATCACCACCGTCTAGCTCCTCATGGTCGATGATATGCGAAGGGGGGTCGAGCACGTATCTCCTCAGCTGGGATACGTGGAAGACGTCGTGCACCCGGTGCAACTGAGGTGGCAGAGCCAGGCGATAAGCCACCTTGCCAACCCTGCTGAGGACCTGGAAAGGCCCGATGAAGCGGGGAGACAACTTGCCGCCTCGGCCAAATCTCCGAATACCACGTCGAGGTGTGACCCGCAAGAAGACGTGGTCACCATCCTCGAACTCTAGTGGCCTCCGCCTCCTGTCAGCGTATGACTTCTGCCGGCTCTGTGTTGTCCTCATCCGCTCCTGGATGATATGGAACTCCTCCGACGTGGCCCGGACCATTTCTGGTCCCACAAGAGCTGCAAGATTTCTTCTTTGCCGATAAGAGAAACCTGGTCTCATCCCCAGGATGAACCACATTCTTTGCCTAAAACAGTCAATCCTAACATGGATGATACTAATCCATACCAAGGATGACGTCGTAAGGCCTCGACGCTACTACTAAGAGATCCAACTGTTACTCTCGCCTCCAAGGGTTGAGTCACACTGTCGGCATCAGTGTGTGGTAACCGGTCTCCTCCAGTAGATGTCTCACAAGTGAGGGTCAAGCCAACAGTCAACTGGAACCTCTTAGTAACATCACAAAAGAGGACAGGAAAGAAAACATCACAAAAGTAAGCGTCTTTTATTATTGCAGCTCATAATACAAAGATGCTACACAAAAACAACATCAACATGGAACTAGAAGTACAAGAGACGTATCCACTAGTTTCGCTCCTGTCCACCTGCTTTACTGTTGCTCAAGTATTTATCGCTGCCTCAACCTCGGTGGCTCCCCCCCAAGCCTGCGGATCGAGGAGTCGGACAGTCACGTGCCAGGTGACCCTTTCCGCGGCAAGAGTAACACAACCTGCTCCTTGCACGGCTAGCTCTGTTCCCACTCCGGGTGCCCTGCACCACCGGTCCTAAAACCCGAGATCGCCCATCTGCTGGTCTGGTCCTCCTGGACCTCTGTATCATCTGTCTACTGCCCACAGATGACTCGGCTTCTGATCGAAAAACACGCGGCAAAGGCAGAAACTCCTGTACACGCTCGGGGTGTAGAGATACTGGCACAAACTCCACCCTGAAGAAGGTCTCGAAGTCTTCCCATGCGAAGTCCATCTCATCGCAAAACTGAAACAAGTGGCTCCACCACCTACCTGCTGCTGCCTGAAGGAGGCTGGTAGCAAAGATCACCATGAAGTCTGCCGGCGTCCCCACTAGCCTGAAGACTCTCACCACAGCCTCCAGCCAAAACTCAGCCACCTGCGGGTCCGTCTCTCCCCGGAACCTGGGTGGCCTCTGGCGCTGGAACTCGTGCAGCGCGCTCAAGCATCGTGCATCGCCTACTGCTGGGGCTGGTGGCATCGGTGGCCCAACGTATGGTAGTACCGCTGGTGCCTCCGCTGGTGCCTCAATTGCAAGAGGGCCCTGTACCGAAGCCTCGTCGCTCGACCGACTGTCAGCACGCTCATCCCTCCGGGCTCTAGCTGGTCGTCTGAGAAAAGACATCCTGAAAGAAACAACGTAACACGATCAAACGATTATACCTGGTGAGCTGACCTGGTTTGAGCTGTTTTAAGGGGAAAAACTTTTGTAAACACACACGCAATCAGTGTTTTCGTGCACAAAGTCGGAAATCAGTTGTCAGGGTCCTGGTGTATGGATACGTCGGCCGCCCGCACCAACACTGGACTCCCTGAACTGAAAACCACACTCGGTACCCTTAACATTATTGCTTCACAGAAAGAAAGATCAGAGTTATAAGTTCTGCGGTAGAACCGAACTCCTCTGATACCAATTTGTCACGACCCGCCCTCGGGGCCCGTGCCGTGACTACCCCAAGCCCGCCTTCCATAGGCCAGGGGCTGGCGACTAGCACCAAGGCGTAAAATCCCAATAAACAGGGAAGGCATTGCCTTTATAAGTAACAACCACCACAGAGTCAGCAAGCGGAAAGTAACTACAAGTGCAGAAAAGTAAATGGGCCAGAATACAAACCCAAACTGAAAGTAAAGTACAACTCAAAAAGGGGAAAACAGCAACTGAAAAGTAAAGCCGCTACTCCGAGCTGTCCACTGGAAATCCCACCTGAAGGGTGAGTACAGATAGCTCCTCTGCTCCACGGGTCCCGCCGTCCGCTCCGTGCACGTCCCGCCCAGTGGTCCACCCCCGGGTACCGTCCCGCTCTACAAGCCTCAGCTAAGTCAACGCTGTCCGTCGTCTGCAACCAACACAACGTAGTGCGGGCGAAGCCCGTGCAGGGGTGAGTATAAGCTACTCAGTAGGGACCCCGAGACCCCTGAAGGTCTCTCAAATCCACAAAGGATAAACCACGAAGAAAAGGTAACAATCACGAAGTAACGACTGACACTGCTTAGGTATATGCCCATACATATACCTAAGTCATCAATTTCCGTTCGGCTCCAACACCGAGCCCAAGAACAACCCAATCCACAAAGAAGAGTAAACAGTAAATCCACACAGGATAACAGTACAAGTTCACACAGTTTATAACAAGTTTATGAAATCAACGGATAACTATTACCCAGGTATATGCCCATACATACACCTAAGTTATCAAGCAACCCATCTCAATCATGAGGAAACACAAAGATCATTGACTCAGCTCAAACCAGGATTTTCATTAACGAAACCGTAACTGCTGAAGAGCTCCGTCTCTAGAGTGTACAGTGGTCATGTCACGACTCCGAGGCCGCCGCTCACTAACCTAAGACTGCTGAGGTACTCCTCCTGTCGAGTACTGCGGGTTTGCGGCCAACTACCGGGCGCTCCGTCCGCTGAGGGTCTGTCGCCAAATACTGGGCGCTCACCCAAATAGCCTACTGAGGTACTCCTCCTGATGAGTACCGCGGGTTTGCTGCCAACTACTAGGCGCTCCGTCCGCCGTGGGTCTGCCGCCAAATACCGGGCGCTCCGTCCACTGGGCTAGTCGACTCACTCCAAGTCAAGTCGGTCAAGCAGTCGTCAGGTCTCAGCCGGCTACACGGTCTCCGTACTCTGCACGCTCGTCTCCACCGTCGCGGGTCTGTCGCTACAACCAAGCGCACACACTCCGTAGAGTATCGCGGGTCCGCCGCTACAACCAAGCGCTCCACCTCCAAGGGTCTGCTGCTGCATCCAAGCGCACCACCACTGTCAAGTACCACAAATCCGCCGCTACACCCAAGCGCTCCCCCGCCCGCTCGTCTCCGGAAGGGTCCACTCCACGAGCTACTGGTCGATACTCCAAGTATCTCAAAGTCTCACGAAGAAGTGTCTCAAAGGTCCGTCTTGTCACAGGGGTCTCAACGCAACAGACGGCGCGTCGATCGGACGCCCGGTCTGTGAGTTATTAGCCTTTTCGTCCCAGGGGCCCGGTTGGTTTCGAGTGCGAACCAATCCCGGCCGTAACACAACTGTACCCCGAACTCCCATAGGGTATACTCAAGGGACCGTTACTCAACGTAACCACCAACGCCGCTGACGGCTCGTCAAGCGGACGTCCTGTCTGTAAGATATCAGCTTTCCCGATCCAGGGGCCCGGTTGGATTTCGAGTACAATCCAACCCGGCCATACTCCGACTGTATCCAAAACTCGGGCGGAGTATGTCAAAAGTTCCGTCTCATCAAAAGGAAGTCAAAGAAACAGACGGCGCGTCAATCGGACGCCTGGTCTGTGAGTTATTGGCATTCTCGTCTCCGGGGCCCGGTTGGTTTTTAAGGCAAAACCAATCCGACCGCACTCCACCTGCGTCCAAACCTCGGGCGGAGTATGCCAAAAGATCTAACTCACTAAAAGGAACACAACGCGACTGACGGCGCGTCAATCGGACGTTCGTGGCTCAAGATATGAGCGTTTCCGCTCCGAAGGCCCGGTTGGTTTCGTGAACGAACCAACCCGGCCGAACTCAAAGTAATCCGAAACCTTGAGTGCGATATACCGAAACGACCGTCTCGATCCAAGGATCGCGTTGCCGCTGACGGTTCGTCGATCGGAGGTCCGAGGCTCAAGTTATGAGAGAAAAACCAAAACTGGTCCGAAACGGGGGGTCCGGGTCCGGGCCGACCCGGCCCGACCCCCCCCCCCCCCCCCCTGGGTGGCGCGGTGGCCGGCGGCGGCGCGGCGGCGGCGCGGCGGCCGGCGGCGGCGCGGCGGCGAGCCGCTGTGGCGGCGGCGGCGGGCCGCGGGGGCGGCGGCGGCGGGCCGCGACGGCGGCGGCGGCGGGCCGCGACGGCGGCGGCGGCGGGCCGCGACGGCTGCGGCGGCGGGCCGCGTTGGCGGCGGCGGCGGCGGGCCGCGTTGGCAGCGGCGGCGGGCCGCGTTGGCGGCGCACGCGGGGGCTCAGCCCCGCGGTTTTGACAAGGCGGCACGGCTTTGAGCCGTGCCTTTGCAACAAACGGCCCCCCCCCCACGTGGGGGCCGGTTTAATTAGGGAAACCGGGGGGCTTTTGCCCCCCTTTCATGGATCCGCCCCCCTCTTAAAGAGGGGGGTTTTACAGGCTGGCCGGGGAATTAATTCCCCGGTTTAATGCCTTCCGGCCGGCCAGCTGGCCGGCCGGTTTTCTCCAACGGAACCGGTACTTTCCGGTTCCCCCTTCGGCTTCCGACGCCGGCGGCCCGGCCGCCGGTTTTCTCTTCCGCCGCGGCCCGGAACCGGCCGCGGTCTCCTCGTCCCGCCGCGGCCCGGGACCGGCCGCGGTCTTCTCGTCCCGCCGCGGCCCGGAACCGGCCGCGGCGTTCGTCATCCGGCGCGGTGCGTCGGCACCGCGCCCCTTCGCCGTGCTTTGATAATCATCCAACGCGGCGCGACGGCGTCGCGTGTCTGTTGTTTCTACCATGGAGCGTGCGACGGCATCGCGAAGATATTTGCACGTTCATCCGCGTGGTGCGACGGCACCACGCCACTTGCTTCCTCCCGCAAGATAAAAATCAACAAAAACGTTGGAGGGGGGTTCGGCCGTGTTCATGCGGTCCGGCCCCCCTCACGTTAAATAAAAACTCAACATGAACATTTCAAGCCTCATGTTAGACATGCCAGATCCATGTTCAAGAAAAAGAATAATTTAAGAATGAAACAACAATCCCCTACCTCGGGTTTAAGATTGAAGATTCGTCTACGCTCCGCGGAAGACGGCGTCGCGGAGGTCGGGCGTCACGGTCGTCGTTCGTCAAAACCGTTGACGAAGAGATATGCCCGAAGAGACACGTCGTTGGCGGATCTTCGTTTGCCGACGAAGAAGGCCCGAGGAGGAAGGTGCGGTGTTCTCTCTCATTGACACCGAAGACGAAGAAGAGCGGAGCGGCGTTCTTCGTCGGAACTTGAGCGTTCTACGTCAAGTCTTGAGGAAAGTCAAATAAAAAGGAAACAACGAACTCAAGAACCCTTACCTCGATAGTCGCACGTTGACGGAGTCGTGGAATATCGGTGTCGATTCCTTGACGTCGGAGGAAGAGTCGTTGTCGATGGCGTTCGTCGCGGAAAACCGTCGCGGAAAAGATGATGCGGAAAAAGAACGTCACGTCGTGGATGGATCGTGTTCTTCGGCGGAGAAGTTCTTCGTTGAAGAACGACGTTCTTCGCGTTCTTCGTTCTTCGAAGGTTCTTCGTCAAGGTTGAAGAAGAAGAAGGAAATCTCCCAAAAGCTCTCAAGCGCATAATAACCAGAGGTTAAGCGTTGGTCTTATTTTATTAATACGCCAACGAATTTGAAAAAAAAGATTAAGAAACGATCCATCAATTCGTTGAATTAATTCAACGAAAGAAACGACCCATTTAATTCACGAAAGAAACAGCCCATTTAATTCACGAAATAAACCACCCAATTAAATGGTCTGTTAAGAATTTAGAAAACGCGTCGGTTGACTTTCATTAAGACGGGTTTTCACGGATGCGTTTCTTAACGGAAAGAAACGGCGGGGCTCGTGCGGGCCCCACCTCACAAATATCCTACCAAGGGGTAGGATATTTCTGGATAGCATCCTATCCAGTTCAACTCAGTTCAATCCGCCTTTAAGTGGCTTCCATGTGGCTTAAGCGAAATAAAATAAAGTTGTCGCAAAATCATTTTATTTCTTAACCTTTAGCCCGAAAATTAAAAACCACACCCGAGCAAACGCAACTCCGGAAGAGGCGTTTCTAAGCGAATACCGGCGCTTCGATTTCATCGGTGCCCTCAGAATTCGATTCCGGGCACCGGTTCAAAAGTTAGAAAAACCCGCTCGTCCGTTCACTGAACGTACCCGAGCCAAAACTTCGGAAAATGATTCCGGGCACACCGGGCCTCGGAATCAGGTGCCGTCAGAAACTGCGTTCTTGTAAAATTCCAAAGAAAATTAAGAAAAAAAAAATCCCTTGAAATTTACGGGTCTTTACAAGAACTCCTAGATTTATATGTAGATAACCAAAAATTCCCTACAACTTCTTCATCCATCATCATCAATTTTAAATTGGGAAGAATTTCATCCTTTACAATGTAAGGATGAATTTTCATCCATGTAAGCTCCATTCCCACTGGTTTGTCCAATATACTGTTACTAATTTTTATCCATTTGGATTTGTTCAGGTACAAAATAAAGAAACAAAAATCCTTCACTATCAATAGGCTAGGTCTGAATAACCTTTTTAAATCCATTCTAGTTCCCTCAATAGAGGAACTCTACGTTAAAGAATTAATTTACAAATGAAACACATAGGGTTTTATCCTTCTTCCCATGTTCTCTTTTATTTCAGTGAGAACATTGCATACTCTACGTTTCATGGATGGGTTCATACCTGCACTAGTTAGTAATTTTCATCATCTTTCTTTTTTTATATTTTTATATTGGTTAATAATATTTTTACTTTCTCCCCTCATTTTCCCTCACTTTTGTGCCAAAAAATTAATTTTTTATTCTAGCTTTTTCATAGAAAATTATTCAATATTATTCATGAAATTTATTACAAATGCATGAGAAATTTCCCTATTTTATGTTGTTTTATAATTTTCAAAAAAAATGTTTCAATGATTAAATGTGTATTTTATCATGAATTTATCATTGATGTTTAAATTATTCTTGAAAATTAGTTGTTTTTAGATGATATGAATGGTTGTATCACTTGGAATACTTTGAGAATAATAGCACCATTTGTGTGAGTTATTTATGGAAAAATTGTGCCACTTAATTTCTCCACAAATTTTTGAATCAAACCATGAGGTGTGAATATTTCATAATTAATAGAAGTTAAATATAATTTAGTTTAATATTTATCATGTTTCTAAAATGATTTGTTTCCATACATTTGTTCCTTATCTGATCATTTTTACTACTATTCCGAATTGTCCTAAGTGTGAGTACCAGTTATCTAATTATTGTATGTCCTAAAAAATTTATAAAAAATGATTAAAAACTCCCAAAATAAGGGTTGTATATTGGGAAGTTCAAAAATCCTCCATTTATCAACTTTTAAAATTGTTATAACTATTACAATTAGTGTTGTGAGGAGATCAAACAAGGGTTGAGATAAGAGTGTGAGAATTTTTCTAAGTGTGGGTTTTGAAAAAACAATAATAATAAATGAGGGGAATGATAAAATGTAGAGAATATGTGGATATCTAGGTCGGGAGATTATAGATTGACTTCTACGAATGATTAAGTGAGTGGGTCTTGAAATTTGATCGAAAAGGATGTAGGCCATGTTCGGTGGATAAAATCATTTAAGTAGAAAAATTTAAAATAACTTATATTTATTGGGAAAAATGTGAAAAAATAGCATGAAATGGTTTTCACACACAAAAATGGTGATATGGTGACATTTTTTAATTTTGGATTAATTTCTAAAATTGGTATCATTAATATCTTAGAATTTCATTTTGATAAATTTATGAGACACCTTTTTCCATGATCATCGAGAATAACTACTTGGAGTGATTTTCTCTTTGGTCACATTACTATCAAGAATCAAATTTTCATTTAATGTTATTATTCATGAAGTTGATAAAATATACATCCATAATTTTGGTAATGTGACATTTCCTAGGAGTGAAAATTTTTAGGTGTGGGTGTTTGATCGCATTGTGATTCACTATTTCATTTTCACCCTTACACCACCATGCTAAACTAGTTTTATATTTAAAATTATGAAAATAATAACAAATATCACTTCATATTAGTTTCAATTAATTTTTTTTATCATTGTTAGAAAGTTAAATGTCACTTTTTTGATAATTACATTTTCGATGGAGGTGATTTGGAGGGCCCATGATGAATTTCAAGAAGAAAGGTCCAAACAGCATTGGATCCAAGAACACCACTAGAATTGGCCACACACTGATACTAAGAATTTAATCTAAATGGGATGAGTTTTGTGGGATGGTCCAAAATTAAATGGGATGCATTTCATATCAATACACCCAAGCCTCATTCATTAATTAAGGGTCCCATATGCACTGATATTTGCAAGGGATCAAATCTACTCAAATTCAAAAAGTGGGTTCTCTATTTCATCCATATATCTAGATTATCCCAATAGTCCCAAATGTTCGGTAGAGATAGTCAATATGTGGGTCTAAATTTTTTTATTTTCTCCAAAGTGATATAAGACTATTTTGTGCTCGAGAACCATAATCCAAGTGGTTTCACAAAATATGGTGGCTCAAACGCACCTTCCAATTTTCCTATAAAATTATACCTTGCGCCCCCTATTTGGAAGTTTTTCCAAGAGAGTTAAGTGATTCCAAATTGAAGTTCCATAGGATTTATTTCATCCCCTTGGAGTTTTTGGATCTCCCAATCCTCATAGGGAGAGCTTAAATGAAGAAGGAGTTCCACCCGAGCTTCCTCCACCTCTCGATGTCAGGCTAAAAGGTGGTTGATCATTAAAATGGAGATACACACATGAAGAGGTAGTTTCAGCTCATAATTATCTACTGGTTTGTTTTATATTGTGGTTCTGAATATTTATTTTATATGTATAATAACTTTTCATGATTCATTTAATTGAAACGCTTTTTATTTCATAACCGATCAGTGTGAAATTTTAAGTTTGTGACTTGTGTTGTTCTGATTAGAAAACATAAAAAACCTATTCATTTTAAAACATTAGATATTTTAGTGTTCTTGTATAAAACATAAATAATTCTAAAAGGATGGATGTAACACCCATAGATTTTATGAAAAATATTATTTTTAATTTCATTAATGTCTTGTGTTGTACGATACAACAAAAGGAGCTTGCACAACACGCATCCCTGACTTGGCTTGCATTACAGATAATCGCGACCTTCCACGATAGCATGTGTTGTACGTAATACCGAGTTTCGCTAAACAATGATATGTTATATAAACTAGACGTTATGAATAGTAATACTCACTTTTTTAAATTTTATAAATTTTATCTTTCAAAATGGACTTCATTTTTGGATTCGGAATATCGAAATTAGCTTAGGGTGAAATTTTTGTACTTTTTGGATAACTTTCATATTCTGATGAATAGTGAAAATTACTAAATTTTAATTAAAAACAACTTTTTTTAATAGAAATAATTAATAGTGATAAATTATTAATTTTAGTGGTTTTAAAGTATATTTAGAATATATTTTTACCATTTAATACAATGTTGGTCATTGGATGTAATTTCACATTTAAACCAGACATAAACAACTGTCAATCTTTTGATAGTTATTATCTCTTAAAAACACGCAATTTGTTTTGACGACGGACATTAATTTTTAAATTAATTAATGAAATTGATATGTTTTGAATTTGGTAAAATAGACAACATTTTTAAATTTTTGATATCAAATATACCTTAGGCCTAATTTTTGGTATTTTTCTGGAAACTTTCATTTTTTGATGAATAGTGAAACCACTAAGTGGTAGTTAAAAAACTGAATTTTTCATAAAACTTAATTTTACCGCTTCTGTGAGTGGAATTTCAAAAATCTGAGAGACACGGTTAATATGAACGAATAAAATGTGGTTTAATGAGATGAAAATATTTTCTGGTGAATAGTAACTTTTTACTTTTATTTACCATGGTTAAAAGTAAATAGGATAATTATGGGTAAAAATGATATTATTATTATCCTAAAACATGTACTAATTATATTGGATACGTTTAATTCGATAAAAAACAACCATAGGAATAAAATATGACCATTTAGGCCCACTTGGATTAGATTAGGACATTTAATATTAATTTATTTAAAGAAGGGTTAAAATAGTTAGAATCAAAGTTTAATAAGTAAATAATTTTTAATATAGGGTTATACATAAGATAAATTCTACTATAAATATTCATTAGAAATATAAAAAGATTTACTACATAATGGAATTTTATTTTTAAATTTTAGACTTTAAATAATTTAATTTATTTATAAAACAATGATGATGCAGTAATTATCTTATCAAAAAAATATTGACATAATTGATGTTATAAATACCCAAATAAATGTAATTTGAGACTTTTTATGAACTAAACTAATATTATAGGTTAACATGACCTGTTATTATTGATTTCGTTAACGTTTTTAGAACTAATAATTCTGTTATGATTTTCATAAAAATCAATTACCAAATAGTGTCAAAATTGACATAAAAAAGTTTTTAAAAACAATATTATATTATTAATTGTTATTTTACTCCTAAAAATCTATGGTTTGGCCAAATGACTTAGATAATGATATATATATTAATAATAAACAACTTGGGGTTCTTTTGGCTTGTTATTGTAAGTTTATTAACCTTATAGTGTAAGAAAACAAGAAGATACGGTAAAAGTAAAATTATTTAACTTAAGGTTAAATCTAAATGATAAGGTTACAATATAAACCTAAACATGTCTAAATTCTATTAGATGATCGGATTTCGACCAATCCCCACTTTAGATTCGAAATAACTCAATTTGGAGCTATAAAAACCGAATATGACTTTATAATAAAATAATATTTTTTGTTTTTCCAAAGGTGCCCCTCTCCTCCCTTATAAAAGGGCACCTCCTCCCTCTCTTCCTCACACCACTTTGAGCCTTCAATCTCGGACAACCCCTGCCAAATTCTCTCCTCCACTTCCATATAAACATCCTAGAGGTTCTGGTCTTCTTCAAAGACCATTTTTAGTTCCCTAAGAGGAGGTCTCAAAGAGGCGCTTCAAAGAAGAGGTAATGTCCGTTACCGATTCTTTTAACTTTATTTCTTCTTCCACTTCTTCTTCTTTAGTTGTTTCATTATGAAGTAATAACATCAGTATAACTCATATAATTATATTTTATTATAAGTATGAAACAACCCTATTTCACTATATATCCATCCTACGGAATACAAAATCACCACGTGTGCGTACGTACGGAATACCGTCTCCACGCCGTGGTGTAATCTGTTTTTCCAACACCACCTTACTTGGATGGGTACAATGGTGTAAATAATAACTATAAATAGTTATTATAACATCATACGTATTCTGATATATTGTATCATCCACTCCAATTCAATTCAATAATTATGGGAACGATATCATCGCTCGTGCGTACATACGGACTACCGTCTCCACGACGTGATGAGATTCATTCTCAATGATTAATCATTCATGAATGATTATAAAGTATATATAATAAGTAATAATGAAATATATTACATAATAATGATACTGGATTTATTCATATATATATATGTATGTCATCTACTTAATTCCATTCAATTCAATAAGGAAACACAAACAACGTTCATGCGTACGTACGGCCTACCGTCTCCATGAACGGTGTATTTCTTTCCATTTATCGATATATTATATATATGTATATTCTGAATATATATTATATATAAATCATGTTTTATATTCTAGAATTATGTAATCATGATCTAAGTAATCATATGAATAATTACAAGTCAAAACAAGGACGACAAATGAAACGATTTTATCCAAAACGCTCTTTAACATTGAATTTACAAAATAACGGGTAATATAAAGTCACAAGTGAACCATATATGATATGATAACAATGAATATAATTCTGTAATAAGTCAATGACATTATTTAAATCATTATACAGGAGGTTCGGATACGTACGAAGCATATCGGACCTAAGGTAAGGGATAATTTTGCAAATCTCATTTTTATCCGAGATTGCTTATTCGTAAGTATTTACTGGGGTTATTTCTATCAACCATGTCCATGTTTTATAAAATTGTTTCCATGTATGTTTAAAGTCCTTTTTACCCATTTTTTGACTTTTACTACATGGTATGTAAGGATTCTTTCTTTTGTTTACGTTATAAGGTACTTTTTTGACTTTTCTGGAAAAAGTATGAGAAGAATGTTTGTTTTAACTTATACGGCATGAAAGGATTTTTAAGGTTTTATAAAGCCTTATTTTCATGAAGCTTCCTCCAAAATAATTCATGATTATTTCCAAAAAAAATATATTTCTTTTAAAATTGCATGACGTTTGGTGAAAAGAAATTGAATTTGAAAAAGAAAGGATATTTTCCTCAAGAATTCATTTCAAATGTTTTATCAAAACCATTTTCTATCTAACATGACATTATTTCATATGTGTATGTTTCGTGTATAATGTATCTACTATTTACATGGTT
This sequence comes from Viscum album, assembly GCA_963277665.1. Classification (NCBI taxonomy): domain Eukaryota; kingdom Viridiplantae; phylum Streptophyta; class Magnoliopsida; order Santalales; family Viscaceae; genus Viscum; species Viscum album. The sequence goes on from OY728156.1 coordinate 1,011,628,007, forward strand.
TCACTTTTCTTATGATGAAATATCCATTTGTTTTATATGGATTATGTGATGATGGGATGATAATTGTGAAACCCATTATATTCTTTGGGTTATGATGAATGTTTTAAGTTTATTTTGTGGCACAAGTAAGAATGATTTCATTATGAGATGTGTGGGACCTATATCTCCCTCGAATTCATTGGGTAAAGATTTATATCTCATGATATAGACATGGCTAGAACGGTAAGTTAATCCGGTTCAGTATTACAGGACTGGAACGAGGAGTGAACTCGATTCAGAAAGGGACTTTTTCCACTAAGATGGTCTTGGAAGCAATGCCTTGGATACTATGGAAATAATTACATGTGCTTAATTAATTCCACAATTACATGTTTTATTCCCATGCTATTTTATCAAGATTGATGTTCCCTTATGATATATTCCTTATGTACTTCCAAGAATCATGTCTTTGCTCAAGATTTTGATGTTTAGATTTTATGTTCAAGTTTTTGCATTCAAATGTTTGTGGAATGTTTTATGTTCTCTATGTTTACCCTTACTAGGCATTTGATCTCACCCATTTTATGTTTTCTTTTCCCCATGATATAAAGAAAGGTTTTAGGTAAGAAAAAAAATGAGAAGATCTTTATTGGGAGATGTTGAAGATCTTTCACCACGATTAGAAGATTTTATTCCGAGCTTCCAAAGACACTAAACTATTACGATCCTTGTGTGTCTGTTTTTGTTATTTATTAATTATTCCTCAAAAGTGATGTACTGTCCACGTACGTCATGCTTCGGGTCTCTACAGATGGTATCAGAGGAAAGGTTTAGTTAACTTTTGGAAACTAGGATGCGAAAACTTTAGTGAGATCCCTAGAGATATTTCTAAGGTATGTCCAGGGATGTCCCAAAGGTTAAGTATACGTATAGGTTATAGTCCTAGAATTGTGCTAACGATCTTAGAATTAAACCTAAGATGTTAGATATTAAAGGTACTCCCCCTTTATTATGTTTTTTCCCTAGCATGGTATTTTCCTCTCACACTATTATTTTTGGGTTTTAGACGATGGCTAGAACCCGAAGGAACCATGTTGATCAATGTAATGGAAAATGCAATGATTATCCTCTTGACCAAACCAATATCATGGGAGATGGAGTGCGAAATATTATTTTTATACTTACACAAGCTATGAATCATTCTGGATTTCAAAATGAGCAGAGAAAGGAGCAACATTCTGTTGAATCCTTCATGAGGCAGCGTCCACCTTCATTTAGCGGGTCTTCTGATCCCTTAGTGGCTGAAAAATGGATCAGTACTACGGAAAAGATATTTTTAGATCTACAATGTTCTGAGCATGATAAAGTCATCTTAGTATTATATCGTTTGGAAGGTGATGCTGATAAATGGTAGAATCTTATCAAGAATACGAGGCGAAGAGATGAAATTGAGTCCATGGAATGGGACGAGTCCAAGAACTTGTTTTTCAGTAAGTACTTCCCTTTTATTCTATGAACAAATATGGAAAAAGAGTTTCTTGAGCTTAAGCAGAAGGATGATGAATCTGTTGGTATATACGAAGCGAATTTTACAAGACTTGCAAGGCATGCATTTGGCTTTATCATCCAACCTGAAAGTAAAGTTGATCGATTTTTCAGTGGCATAAAACCAAGTCTTTGAAGGGCATTAGATATAAGAGACTTCAGTAGCTATGAAGAAATTGTGCGTTGTGCTATCAACGTAGAACTGGAAGTTGGTGTAACATATCCATCTCATGGTTTTGACAACAAATGAAAGATAGAGTTCAAAGAGAAATCTCATAACAATGGTGAAAAGAAGATGAACGTTTCTTTATGCTCAAAGTGTGGAAAGAAGCATGGTGGATATTTCCTAAAAGGTACTAGAAAATGTTTTAAGTGTGGAAAAGAAGGTCATCGAGCAGCTGATTGTCGATGTAATGGGAAAACGGTTGCTAATGATGTGAATAGAGAAAAGACTACATAAAACTCTCCACCAACACTTCAATGCTTCAAGTGCAAGGAAATGGGGCATTATGCTAATAAAGTCTCTAATCCATGGGTTAATGATGATAAATGTGAGAAACCTCTTAAGGAAAAGGATAAAGGGAAGTCTCATGCGATCACTATTTGTGATTTTGAGTATGAAAATGATGTTTTCTAATGATTAAGTGTTTATGTAATGGGATTTTAAAATAGTATCATGGAATCTCATTTATGGTATTGTGGAATTTTGGAATATCTATGTATTGGTTTTCAATAATTATATGGTACTGGTAACCATGAAAAGGTGACTGAAATATTTTTAGAAAGCATATGAAATGCACATAATAAAGGGATAAGGAGAAGATAATATGATAGTAATCATGAGCTCATGATTGATACAAGGAATAAGTGATATTATGGTTTGAGTATATCGAAATTTTGGGATTTTGGTATGTGGAAAGAGTTAACTTTTGACAACACTCACATTTTCACTAAGGTTCAATGGGTATTAATTTTTCAAGATAATACATGATTAAGGCCTTTGAATGTTTGGAATGTGACCAACAAGACATATCTTATGATATATGGGGATCAACGATGGTATTAACATGCTTGTTATATGAACTCTCTGGTAATTGTTTTCACTATAATATGAGATTGGACAATAGTATTTTGGATAAGACTAAAGATTGAATTGGATTATATTGGACATAAGTTATTATTGTTTAAGGATAGAACTTTTTTCGATATTATTGATGGGATGTTATAGTAATGTAGTTTTAGAAAAAGGACAACCTGTAGGATGGGCGACAGCCCATCGCGTCGGACAAGGATGTGGGAATCGAACCCACAACCGAAGTGTGACTGGCCTTTATCGCCTACCACTGGCCTACTGGAAGTCCCTTTTTATTAGAAACTAGTTTTATTATATTAAAAAGTATGATATATGAAGTATAAGTCCATTTTAGGAACCATATATGATTAATCTCACTATAGATCAACTTATGTATATTTAATAACTTTTGCTAACCTTTTGTTTGAGATAGATGGAATGACCTGTTATTCTATCACATGATCTGCTAACACTTCACGAATAAAAAATTCAACTTCATTTATTTAAGAGATGAAGTGGAAATTGTTCAAGGAACGAACAATAGTGAAATTGTACCAAAATAAAGTAAGTATTTATTCTAATTCAAATTCTTCAACTTTAGGGAAATGATCTTGAAAACCAAAAATGTTGTCATATTGCCCTTATATCCGATGAATCAGATGGTACCCTAGATCATCACAAATTTATGGCTTTGTGATTGTTGTATTTTTCATAGACATGTTCTCAACCACTCTCCATCAGAACTTGATGGTTATATTTTTCTTCCATATCCATATTTTCACCTATGTTGTCCTACGTGAAAACCCAGTGATGAGTTAATTTGGGTAACTGTTACGTTTCATACTTTAGTTCTTAAAGCCATGTTTTGGTATTCTATTTAGGATGTGGGTTTCTATTAAAGAAAATTTTGAGTAGAAAACCATTTATAACCCCGACGAATTTCGAGGGCGAAATTCGTTTTAAGGGGGTAGAATGTAACACCCCGAGATTTTATGAAAAATAGTCTTTTTAATTTCATTAATGTCTTGTATTGTACGATACAACAAAAGGATCTTGCACAACATGCATCCCTGACTTGGCTTGCATTACACGTAATCGCGACCTTCCACGATAGCGTGTGTTGTACGCAATACCGAGTTTCGCTAAACAACGATATGTTATATAAACTAGCCGTTATGAATAGTAATACCCACTTTTTGAAATTTTATAAATTTTATCTTTCAAAATGAACTTCATTTTTGGATTCAGAATATCGAAATTATCTTAGTGTGAAATTTTGGTACTTTTTGGATAACTTTCATATTCTGATGAATAATGCAAATTACTAAATTTTGATTAAAAACAACTTTTTTTAATCGAAATAATTAATAGTGATAAATTATTAATTTTAGTAGTTTTAAAGTATATTTAGAATATATTTTTACCATTTAATACAATGTTGTTCATTGGATGTAATTTCACATTTAAACCCGACATAAACAGCTGTCAATCTTTTGATAGTTATTATCTCTTAAAAACACGCTATTTGTTTTGACGACGGGAATTAATTTTTAAATTAATTAATTGAACTAATTTGTTTTGAATTTGGTAAAACATAAATCATTTTTGAATTCATAATATCAAATCTATCTTAGGCCTAATTTTTGGTATTTTTCTGGAAACTTTCATTTTTTGATGAATAGTGAAACCACTAAGTGGTAGTTAAAAAACTGAATTTTTCATAAAACTTAATTTTACCGCTTCTGTGAGTGGAATTTTGAAAATCTGAGAGACACGGTTAATATCAAGGACTAAAATGTTGTTCAATGAGATGAAAATATTTTTTGGTGAATAGTAACTTTTTACTTTTATTTACCACGGTTAAAAGTAAATAGGATAATTAAGGGTAAAAATGATATTATTATTACCCTAACACATGTCCTAATTATATTGGATAAGTGTAATTTGACCAAAAACAACCTTAGGAATAAATTATCACCATTTAGGCCCACATGGATTAGATTAGGACATTTAATATTAATTTATTTAAAGAAGGGTTAAAATAGTTAAAATCAATGTTTAATAAGTAAATTATTTTTAATATAGGGATATACATAAGATAAATTCGACTATAAATATTCATTATAAAGATAAAAATATTTCCTACATAATGGTATTTTATTTTTAATTTTTAGACTTTAAATAATTTAATTTATTTATGAAACAATGATGATGCAGTAATTATCTTATTAATGAAATATTGACATAATTGATGTTATAAATACCCAAATAAATGTAATTTGAGACTTTTTATGAATTATACTAATTTTCTAGGTTAAAATGACATGTTAGTATTGATTTAGTTAACTTTTTTATAACTAATAATTCTGTTATGATTTTCACAAAAATCAATTACCAAATAGTGTCAAAATTGACATAAAATAGTTTTTTAAAAACATATTATATTATTAATTGTTATTTTACTCCTAAAAATACAAGGTTCGGCCAAAGGACTTAGATAATGTTATATATATTAATAATAAACAACTTGGGGTTCTTTTGGCTTGTTATATTAAGTTTATTAACCTTATAGTGTAAGAAAACAAGAAGACACGGTAAAAATAAAATTATTTAACATAAGGTTAAATCTAAATGATAAGGTTAAAATAGAAACCTAAACTTGTCTAAATTATATTGGATGATAGTATTCTGACCCATACCAACCTTAGATTCTAAATAACTCAATTTGGAGCTATTAAAAACCGAATATGACTTTATAATAAAATAATATTTTTAGTTTTTCCAAAGGTGCCCCTTCCTCCCATATAAAAGGGCACCTCCTCCCTCTCTTCCTCACACCACTTTGAGCCTTCAATCTTGGCCAAACCCTGCCAAATTATCTCTTCCACTTCCATAGAAACATCCTAGAGGTTATGGTCTTCTTCAAAGACCAATTTTAGTTCCCTAATAGGAGGTCTCAGAGAGGCGCTTCAAAGAAGAGGTAATGTCCGTTACCGATTCTTTCAACTTTATTTCTTCTTCCACTTATTCTTATTTAGTTGTTTCATTATGAAGTAATAACATCAGTAAAACTAATATACTGATATTTTTTTATAAGTATGAAACAACCCTATTTCACCATTTATCCATCCTATGGAAAATGAAATCACCACGCGTGCGTACATATGGAATACCGTCTCCACGCCGTGGTGTAATCTGTTTTTCCAACACCACCTTACTTGGATGGGTATAATGGTGTAAAGAATAACTATACATAGTTATTATAACATCATACGGATTCCGATATATTGTATCATCCACTCCAATTCAATTCAATAATTATGGGAACGATATCATCGCTCATGCGTACGTACGGACTACCGTCTCCACGACGCGATGAGATTCATTCTCAATGATTAATCATTCATGAATGATTATAAAGTATATATAATAAGTAATAAAGAAATATATGAAATAATAATGATACTGGATTTATGTATATATATATATATATATATATATATTTATTCCATCCACTTAATTCCATTCAATTCAACAAGGAAACGAAAAACAGCGTTCATGCGTACGTACGACCTACTGTCTCCATGAACGGTGTATTTATTTCCATTTATAGATCTATTATATATATGTATATTCTGAATATATATTATATATAAATAATGTTTTATATTCTGGAATTAAGTAATCATGATCTAATTAATCATATGAATAATTACAAGTCAAAACAAGGACGACAAATGAAACGATTTTACCCAAAACGCTCTTTAACATGGAATTTACAAAAGAACGGGTAATATAAAGTCACAAGTGAACCATATATGATATGATAACAATGAATATGATTCTTTAATAAGTCAATGACATTATTTAAATCATTATACAGGAGGTTCAGATACGTACGAAGCATATTGGACCTAAGGTAAGGGATAATTTTTCAAATCTCATTTTTATCTGAGATTGCTTATTTGTAAAGATTTACTGGGGTTATTTCTATCATCCATGTCCATGTTTTATAAAAGTGTTTTCATGTATGTTTAATGTCCTTTTTACCAATTTTTGACTTTTACTACATGGTATGTAAGGAATCATTCTTTTGTTTACGTTACGAGGTACTTTTTTGACTTTTCTGGAAAAAGTACGAGAAGAATGTTTTTTTTAACTTATACAGCATGAAAGAATTTTTACGGTTTTATAACGCCTTATTTTCATGAAGATACCACCAAAATATTTCATGACTATTTCCAAAAAAAATTATTTCTTTTAAAATTTCATGACGTTTTGTGAAAAGAAATTGATTTTGAAGAAGAAAGGATATTTTCCTCAAGAATTCATTTCAAATGTTTTATCAAAACCATTTTCCATCTAAGATGACATTATTTCATATGTGTATGTTTCATGTATAATGTCTCTATGATTTACATGGTTTCACTTTTCATATGATGAAATATCCATTTGTTTTATATGGATTATGTAATGATGGGATGATGTTTATGAAACCCATTTTATTCATTGGGTTATGATGAATGTTGTAAGTTTATTTTGTGGCACAAGTAAGAATGATTTCATTATGAGATGGGTGGGACCTATATCTCCGTAAAATGAATTGGGTAAAGATTTATATCTCATGATATAGACATAGCTAGAACGGTAAGTTAATTCGGTTCAGTATTACAGAAGTGGAATGAGGAGTGAACTCGATTTAGAAAGGGACTTTGTCCACTAAGATGGTCTTGGAAGCAATGCCTTGGCTACTATGGAAATCATTACATGTGCTTAATGGATGACACAATTACATGTTTTATTCCCATGCTATTTTATCATTATTGATGTTCCCTTATGATATATGCCTTACGTACTTCCAAGATTCATGTCTTTGCTCAAGATTTTGATGTTTAGATTTTATGTTCAAGTTTTTGAATTCAAATGTTTGTGGATTGATTTATGTTCTCTATGTTTAACCTTACTGGGCATTTGAGCTCACCCCTTTTATGTTTTCTTTTCCCCAGGATATAAAGAAAGGTTTTAGGTAAGAAAAAAAGGGAAGATCTTTATTGGGAGATGTTGAAGATCATTCACCACTATTAGAAGATTTTATTCCAAGTTTCCAAAGACACTAAACTATTACGATCCTTGTTTGTCTGTTTTTTGTTATGTATTTAGTATTCCTAAAAAGTAATGTATTGTCCATGTACGTCAAGCTTAGGGTCTCTACACTGGAACATAACTACTGGATTTTTATGTCAAGATTTAGTTCTATTTCATCATTTTCAGAGGATAGTGGGTACCCAATATCTTGTTTCACCCTCAACCAAAGTATTACACTAAAACATAATAATCAAATATGAATAAATAAATTTTAATGTGGTTTATAAACTTATAAATTATCACTTACTTATCATATATTTGTTAAAATCCACTTATTTATCAACTATTAAACTCTTTAAATTAAGTCATTCTGTTTGGAAAATTGTTTCCAAAACCACCTCCTCTTTTAGTCATTTTTATTAAAAATACACACTATAAACCAAAAATGATCACTGAGATATGACCTAAGATATTACCTATAAAATAAATTAACCTTTAAATAATAATCAATGTGATGTTTCATGAAAATTCATTCACACAACCTCAGTGAATATGTCCTTGTACCTCACCAACATCACAAGAACTGAAATCTCATAATATCCACTAGTCCAAGGATCATACTAGCCAACTGGTAAGGAATTGGTTATATCATATTTCTATAGGAACTCATCAATATTTATCTAGGATTAATTCTTACCAAATAAGGGAAAAATCCCCCCAACAGCACTAAAACCCTCTCTAGTAAGATTCAATTGAACATGAATAGTATAAAACCATTCCATACTAATGAGAACATTATAGGGCCTCACTACCACAATCTAAATATACCCTGTTAGGATTTTTATCTCCTTAAAAATAATTTCACACATTCAATAGTAGATCATGATCACTAATCCTCTCTATAAGGGACTTAAACAAAAGTGTTCGGGAAAAAAGTATCCTCTGGTATTTTTAGGTCTTGAACAGGGGTTTTGTTTAGAAAAATGTGGAATATAAATATGTGGTAAAATGCTATATGGATTAGTGAAGAAACATGTTATACCTCAAACCACATTCAAAGATTCTGAACACAAGATCATACCACATGAATATTCCCTTTCCCATTCACTCATGTTCACCAAAACCAAGTATTTCCTTGATATCTTATCCCATTAGAATGAACTCAAGCATACAATTCAAGGAACCTTGTCCACCACACCTTGACACTATCCACTTTGGGAACCACCAACTCACTAGTGTGGTTTTGGATCACATCACAAAAAAATTTCTCGGTGGTAGAATTTTACTTATTCCTTGAATTTTAAAATTCATATCAAAACATCACCAAAATAGGGATTTACCAACTCTCTTGATCATCCTAGAGAAGAATCATATTATGGATCACCATTAATAGGGTTCTTATCCAAGAGGATAACTCTCACCAAAAGCTCATGTTAGTACTCTTCCACCTAATAAGGTGGTCTGGCTCACCATAAAGCCTGAGTTATATATATCTCTAGAATTCACAAAGTGTACTCAACATAGTTTTGTTATCTTATGGAACCACTAAAACTAACCGCTACTCAACCTAACAGGGAGAATCTATTTAAACCGAGGGAGGTGGGTTGGTGTGATTATTAATGGGTGAATACATATATTTCCACCCACCTGGAGAAAATTCCTCTTACATATTTCAAAAAAATGAATCCTTGTAACCAAACAAATAATAACCATGATCTGACTATAGAAAACTAGCAAGATATCATTTTGGAATCGTTCGAAAATAGTCTAAATGTACCTCAGTCAAAAGATAATGTCTAAGAATATAACTTCAGAAGGACATGGACAATGCAACACATTTCAATATGGTGTGTGTTCTAATCTTTTCCCTACAACTGATTTCTACACCTACCATGTCAAAAAGAATGATATCAGAGTCTTGGTGAATGGATATGTCAGTCGCTTAACCAACACTGGATTCTCTATCCTAATAACCAAACATGAAACACTTTAATATTTTTTCCCTAGTTCCTAAACCAATACTCATGGTTAAATGATCTCCAAACTATGGTCCTAAGATGTAACACTACTGTGATACCACTCTTTCATGACCTGAACCACTAAGGCCTACCTGGAAAGCAATAAGCTAAGTGTAGATACCCCAATCCCACCACTAATAAGATAGGGTCTAGAAACCAGTACCAAGTAGAAATATCACACACATGGAAGGCAATATCCTAAAGTACATGTATGAATTCATACATCTCCAAGACTATACAACGATTAAAGGTAAATAAAAAAGGATAATAATAATTCATGAAAAACATTTATCCCACATCATAGTATGAAAAAATGTTATATCACAAAGTGGACAACTAAAATTCCACACAAAAAACTAGAAATAGATTTCAACTTACTTATAAGGTGGGTACTTATTTCAATTGAAAAATTGGTATGAACCTATTTCTATCTATCATAAAATATGATCCACCTTCTATTTATCCCCCAAGGACTCTATAAAATATCATTCATCTTCATAAGACATGACATGTGTCGGAAGATACCATACAGGGTTGAGTATAATAATACCCAGTAGGATACCTCAAAATCAGCAAACACAAAGTATGAAGTGTAATCATCTCATCAATACATAGGTATATCAATAAAGATATGAGACATAGCAATAAATATGAATAACGAAAATATACACACGATGGACACTAGGTCTATGGGTAAAGTCATGAACATACTGGCAACCTAGGATTCTACTAAAGGTTTTAAGGTAACACTCATTCTGAGAGAAATTGATCCACGATCCACGTTATAATTTATGACACTACTCCTAGAGGTCATGATCGTTAGGTCTCACTAAACTAATGGCACTCATCAAAGACATCATGCTCATCAAGTCTTCCCATGGAGAATCAAGAAGGAAACTGATAGGAATCATTCAATAGACACAATCAATCAAGCTACACCTCCTCAAAAAAAATAGATTTCATTATATAGATAGGGGTTTTACTTAGGCTTGACTTTCGAAACACCTGGCCCTACTATATTGATCCTTCTAGATATGTAATCACTACCTGTAAAGTGTTGTTCATGGTAATTACAACATCCCTACCTAAGGATCATGAAGTGAATGAATCAATCTGGGACACTCGGAGGGATACATGGTCTAATCCACCAAGGGGTCTGAAAACTAAAACTCATTAATGGATTTCGTATTGAACCCTCATGTGAACTAATTGATACTACTCACTCTAGAATAAGGGAACCCACCCACACTGTTCTGAAAGATAGAACATATCTAATGGATACTCAAAAAGTAAATTCACCCAATTGATACAGGTTAAACATCACTTAAATATGTGAATCACCTATATCAACTTGTTTTGTATCTTTGATTCCAAAATGAATGTCATCATCTAATTATTTTCTGAAAACTACTTAGGGTGGAATACTCATGTGCCCACATCTGAGTCTAGAAAAATCCTAATGAACACGCGTGGCATGTCATCATTCTAAAGGGATAAAATATAAATCTGTTTATATCACCACAAATGGTCATGAATGAAAAAATGGGTCACTCCATTATTATCCTAATGGGAAATTCTCATGGTAGTATTTTCACATGTAAAAATGGATGTCTACGGAAAAATACATTTTTGTTATAACATGAACATATGAAGCTTCATGGTCTTAATCCATGAGTCCAAATTAATTATCTAGAACTAGTCATGAATTATCCTTCTCAATGTCATGGTTATGATGTTGTAGATGATTCATTAATCTAATGATGCATCAAAAAGATTCAACCAAATTAAGGATTAAATAATAAAATTATTATTATTATTATTATTATTATTATTATTATTTATATAATATATTAAAAAATATTAAAGTAGGGAAAACACATCCCACTGCATGTGCATCCCCCTTAGGTACTTATTTTCATCACCACATACCACTATCTTGGATATTGTTATTATTATTATTATTGTTTTTGTTAAATATTATAATGGTATTTCGGGAGAATGGGTCACAAGTATGTACCAGAGGTTCTACCCACTCCCATGCATGTACGACCTCCACCACTCTCTCCATTTTACCCACACATCATCAAATAAAAAATAATTATAATATTATTATTATCATATTTACTACTATAAAAATATTATGAACCACATGTGAAGTGCCTACTCCACCCCTCACTTCAATCGATCAACCACGTGTTTTCCTCTCTCTTTTTATTTCTTTTATCTTTTTATTATGTAATTATTATTAAAAACAAAAATGACACATCCATACATCTTGGGTCATGGGAACCCTTCATTCCGTACTAGCATTGGATTCCATTATTTTTAGTGTCCTTATTTTGGCCACCCATTACTTGAAAGAATCAATCACTAATCATCTAGAGAGATTTGTTCAATATATCTCGCAAACCATTCATACATAATCTAGATCCAGGTTCATGTCACTGCATCCATGCCTTCATTGCATCTCTAAAATCGAAAAATTAACTTGTGACCATGATCCATTGCACCAAATAAATAATGTACAAATATTTGAATTCTTGTATATCATCAAATCACCACCCAACAGATTACCAATGACGAATTGAAGGAACATTGGGTGAAGTAAACAAGGCACAAATTTATCATCAAGTGAAGGTCAGGTTTCATTAGCAATCACCATCGGAATCCTAGAAAAGTGGATTACAATAGCATAAATTGCCAATGAGGAACAAATCCCATATTCCTAGATCTGGGAGGATAAAAAAAATTGGACAACCCAACACAGAGTAGTACAAAAATAAATTTAGAAAATTATTAATTTGAATTCATCCCAAACATCAAATGAGGATAAAACCACAAAGAAAAATACATAACTCAAGTTTTTATTGATCATTACTGAGGAACAAATTTTTTTGTGATGAAGTTGATGATCATGTTGTGTTTTTCATTTGTCTCATCATTTTCCTCGATCTGATCACCCTTCTTTCTATAATCCCGATCCACCAAAGAAGAATTCCAAATCTACCTCTAAATAATCCTAGGGTTATGAGAATCACCCTGAAATTTTTCTATAACAGGATATTTAAAGAGGATTATTAGGTTTAGGGGAATTAAATAAATTAATTAATTCACTTAACATACCCTCCAACGACTCCCTCAACCAAAAATCCGACATCGACCAACTTTATGCCACACCTAGAATAAAAGAAACATTATAGAATAAACCATGATATCATATTTATGATCTAATACATTGTTAGGGAGTAATTATATTATTTCATAAAAATAGAATGCATGTGGTGTTAATATATTTAATATTTTTTAATAAAATCAATTTTGAGCTCATTAGGCCTCAAAATATCATTTTTTTCACATCGTAAGGATCAAAAAATATTCTTAGAAAAATTTTGAAGACTTAAATCAAAAATAGGTATATTACATTTATACTCGTGTATTATATAGTTATTACTTATTTTTAGTTAATATTGATCATCAATATTAGTAGTTTAAAAATTATTTTCTGTTTTAGTGTAATAGTTTTAGTTATCATTATATGTTCAAGATTTTACCATCTCTATAATTATTGAGTTATAGATTATTTATCATTATAGTATCACAATTAAACATCCCAATATAACGACTCAAATAGATTTAATTTATGAAAAAATTCACAATATGGTTGTTTTTGGAGGTTAAAATCAAAATGATATTTTATTGTTAATATCATTAATATAATGCCCAATTAGTATTTATAGAATATTAATAATGTCATAATTATCATATTCATTCATTAAATATATATTTAGAATCATCCTTTTAATTTGGTGATGAGTAATTGAATCACGTCATCTATGGTGGCAGTGAACTTACTATAATATGAGCGATGTTTTCATTTTTTATAAATGGATGGGAGGAAGGTAGATGATGGCTATTACATTAAAATAATAACAATTTAGTAATATAATGATACATATTTTTTTATATTATGAATTTTAGAATATATTTAAAGGATATGTAAGAATAACCAAAGGAATATAAATGAAAATGAGTGATTAGAAGTTTTTACCTTACTTATTAAACAATTACGTTTGTAATTAGATTAATCCATTGAATGGTGTTCTTTTGAAGAGAAACAACCTTCTAGTATGTGGATAAGAGTGTTTGGAATGTTTTTTCGAATATATTTCTTGAGATAAGAGAATTATGGTTTGAGTATATGTGGGGTGGTGAAGGGGTTCTTTTATAAGTGAGGGAAGTGAAATTTTTGTAAATATTATTTTCTTAATATAAAAATGAAGGTCATATTCAAAAAAAGTGGATCCAAAATAAATAATTTATGGGGATTACATAATTTAAGTTCCTTGAATCCCAAATATAATCATTTATAAATTAATTTCTATGACATTTTAAGACTTTACCTATCGATTTAACACATTTTCCTCATTTTAACATATACCATGGTGACTAATTTTCACCTTGGTAACTTATTTTTATACCCTAAAATTAAATTGAAAATATTAACTAATATTGATTATTTTTATTCCAAATATTATATATATTTTATTAAATTAAATTTATAATGATGAAAAAAATTAACTTCAATATAAGAAAACATAATGCAATTAAATACAATTTTTAGAAAAATGTATTTGTAAGTATAAAAATAATTATTTCGGCCAAAATTTATAAATAATATTAATAATAATGATATTTATTGGTTTATGATTAAATAATGGAGGGTTATTTTATTTTAAAACCAATCAAAAATTGAATTTAATATTTTTAATACTTAATTAAATAGAATTGAATTAAAATAGTTTTTTATTAGAATAAAATATAACATAGGTTCCAAAATATTGATCAAAGGTTTATAAATTGAACATATTATTTTTAAATGACTTATTTTACTCCTTAAATAAAAAAATTCATGAATAACATTGAATTTTTTTTATTAAAACCTATATCATGATGGTGTCGTAAACGTTACGGTATTTATAAAAAACAATATTTTTACTATTCACCCAAAAATATTCATTTTTAGAAAAATCACAAAAAATACCCTAAGATAATTTTAAAATTATTAAATAAAAAATTATGTTAATTTTATCAATTATAAATTCTATAATTTTTTAATTTAAAAATGTTAATAAAAAAATGAAATATATGGGAAAACTTTTTTTAAAGAAAAATGACTTTATTCTTTAAGTATTTTTAATCATATAAATTACCAATTAAATGAGTGTTAATTTAATTTTAAATTGAAAAATATTATTATAATAATACGTTAAAAGTCACCAATTTAATATATTCTAGAAAATACACAACACTTTAAAAATAGTTGTTTGAAAAATATCGCCTTGTAACATTAATTTATTTTAATCACATCCCATTATATTTAACTATTTACATTTTATTATTAAAATTTATTCATTCTATTAGTACTATAAATCATCAACTTATTCTTAAAAACACTAATAATAATATTTAAAAAATAAATCATGTTAACTGTCTGATTTATTTACTTGAGGTTTTACTCTTCTAATAATTTTATTAATGTTATTTCACATTTTATTAACATATATCATAGTTCAGTTTAGATTAGTGTTTCATATGATAGAATCTGTTAAACATAGTATTCATTTAAATAAAAACACATACTAAAATTGTGGGGTGTTACATTGTTCCCTTATAGCTATGTCCAACGATCACACACTGATAATGTGTCAGTGTGCCAAAATCTGCTAAGTTTTACTAGTTTAATGGATACAATTTTTCATTCATGGTCACACTATTTTAGGCACATTGCATTTACAATTTATTTTAGGTATTTGTTCAATGTTATCCTCAATAAACTCCCACTAACTCCTCATTTTCTCACCACTTCAGATAGACCACTTCTTGAATTATTGACATGAAGGTCTCTCCAATACCATTAAGAAAGGGTTATGTTATTTTAATCATGAAGTCCAAAATATGATGATTCAATTCAATCCATGATATCAAGAATAACCTCCAATAGTAATATCAAAATCTATAAGTACTTATGTTTAGGTTCTTATTCAAATCCTGACTTCCATTGAATATTTAGGTTGTAGAATATTTATTGTGAATGTTTTATGCTCAAATCTGCCATTCACACAAATCCTTGATGATTAACCATTCATAAAACTCCTTCGCAGACTACTCCTCATGAAACTCATGTATGATATACTCTTTCTGCAACACCTTGACAGCTTACTCTTTATAAAATTCATTCATTTCACAAATAATTATTCTTCTCGAATGATTGTACTTTCCATGAACAATTATACTAAATAAAAATGATGTCACAAAATCCTTTTTTTCTTCCATTAATTCCCTATTCATGATTAATGAGGATATTAGTGGCCTATTTTAAGAAAAATGTATCAAAAACCTTGCTTCACATAATTTTACAGTTCTACCCTTCATAGAGAATTACTTCACATATGAACTCTCATTTTCTCAAATATTTTGTAGTAAATGCCTAATTTTTCCTTTTGAAACCTATGAGAATCTATACCATACATTCAAAAATGATTCAATTACTTGAAATCGGTGATATTATCCCACAAAACATTCAAAAAAATTTCAAACTTTCAGGTTTTCACATAAACTTAATCCTTTATTTAAATATTTTTTCGCCTCACATACACCCTTTCTAAAATCATTCCTTTGTGAAAATATTTCATGAATTTTCATAAATCATTTAATGAAATTGTTTTCCATTTGTTTTTATTAAACATCACCCATTTCTCCAAAAGCATAATAATATTAAGAATAAATACTTTTATAAAATTTTCATTTTCACACTATATATGTGAATAAGATTCAAACTCTTCTAAGTATTTAGAGTCACTTGGAAATATTGATCAAGGTGGTAACTTTCACAAACCATATTCCTTTTATATAAAACATTTTATTTATCCAGAAAAAGTAATCCATGATAGAATTGACATCAAACACAACATCCAAAATTTATTTTTATATCCTGAAATTTCACCCTTTTCATTCAATCATTATCCTGAGTATGACCAATATTTCATCAACCTTTAGCCTAAATAACATAGGTTTCAGTAGTTTTGTTCCCAAAAGTGTTGTGTCTAGGATAATGTTTCATGGTTCAGAGTTGAAATTGGTGGATTCTGATCTAATGGAGATAGAGTAGCTGTTACATAGTTGATGATAATGGTTAATGGTGGACAAAGATATAGTTAGAGTTAATTCCAAGATACCTTGTAGATAAGAGCTGACATCTCATACCTAGAGCTAATTGTACCCAGTGTTTATTGTTTTTTTTATGTATTTCACCTTTATTAGATTTTTCCTATGTGGCGTTTTACATGGATTTTATGTCACATGATCACATTTTAAATAATTTTTTTGTTATATATCTATTTTTTGGTGTTGTTGGATTTTATTTTATATTGATGATATATTCATATTTTAGGTTGTTATAGGATATGGCGTCTCATTTATGGTTGTACCATTTTATTTTATTTTCTAATATTTATCATATTGGAGATGGGATTGGGTTGGAATTATTAGTATACCACTGACTCAAGTATGGTATAGATGGGTCAAGACATGTTAGAGTGTCGTACTCCTATATCATAGAATTTAGGAGAAGGGTTAAATTAATAGTATGAGAAACCCCTCAGTGGAACTCTTACCAGTATAATGTATGGAACCCCCCAATCATAGTTTAGAAGAAGGGTCACACTACTATCCTATAGTGAGGTAATAAATGATATTTTCATCAGCATCATGCGTTATACTCCAACCTCAAAAAATGAGTACCCATTCATAACACTAAAGAGTGGGTGTATGACAATGCTCATGTAAATCTAGGCATAATTACTTCTAAGTAGTCTTGTTTCCCTCAGCCTATGAAAACCCTCTTAGGAGAATCCATTTATTCAACATATCCCAAGAAAAAATATCAAAATAAATAGTTTAATGTGACCAATACAAGTCATATAAGGGAGTTTCAAGTATTATCAACCATTGTAACAATCATGTTATCACAATCATCCCTGAAATCATCATGATAAATTTTTGACACTCTCTCTCACCTAACTCACTCCCAAATTGTAAAATTTTATTTTTTTCTCTATCTTCGACCTCACCACAGCATTATCACATTGGTCTTCACCGGATACCTACTCCATGTACTCTTTCCCACTTTGTCTTAAACTATAATGGCCATATAAAAGATTTTCAAACACTACATAATTGAAGAAAAACAAAACCATCCAGTCATCTTATGGCGACATAAGTCACATCTATACATGTGATTGGAAATTGAATGGTCGAATAATCTTATGGTAGGAGGTTGGGTGTTTTATTTTTTGAACAAAATTTCATGCAATTTACAACATTATTCCTTATTTATTTAAATATAACATTTTATAAATTTATTCAATAATATAATGTTTATTTTATAAAAAAATATAAATATATATTCGAATTATTATATATAATATAAATTATATTAAATTAAAATATTATATACTTTTTATAATTTGGATAGAATATCAATATATACTTTCTATTGTATATTTATTTATTTATTTATACATCCATTTTTTACCCACATATATATTTCATTATATTTATATATGTATATTTAAATTTATATTTTTATATTTATACATGTATATTTTCATTACCCATCCCAATGTTTCTCATGCTACAACAACCCCAATCCTACCTATAATAGGCCAGGGGAGAGAGACTAGCACTGAGTAGGATTATCACTAACATATGAGGCCTTACCCTAATGTACATGTAAACCCACACACATCTCTAAGACCATACAATAAATAAATATAAAAAATTGATAAATAATTAATACATACATCTAAATCCCATGCTCATACTACAAGAACATGTATTGGAAAGAAAAAAGGTCCAAATACAATACCATTAAAATAGTTTGAAAAAATATTACAGCATAAATGTAAAGAAGAGAACTATTGTCAAGGTAACCGCCAGAACACACATCAGCCTGTTTGACCCAATAATCATTGTCTAATCTTGGTCCCTCTAGGACTCTTTCAAAATTTTTGATCTTCTATATAAGACATGAGATGTTTAGGAAAAGACCATGCATGGGTGAATATAATAATACCTTGTAGGACAACCCAAAGTCACTAAACATATAATATAAATAACAACTATCATATAAACATAGATATATGCCTACAACACATATAATAGAAATATTCTAATATACACAACAAATACACATTATCTCAAGGTAAATTCACAATTGTAATTCCATTGTAGGAAGAATGCTAAAAGGTTCCACATAACACTCATCCAAGAGGACACTCCATAAGTCATATAAAAATGATATCTTTCATCCAAGATGTACTAATCATTAGGTATTTACATAATTTGTATTCACTAGAAGTCTAAATATAATGATAAACATCTGAGGATCACACACATGTCCATGGGGTATACCAACAACTCAACATGAAAAACCCTTTATGTAGAGTATAGAAACCCCCAGAGTGTTAGTCATGACCATAAAAAGAACCCCACCTAGGGGAAAGATGATGATATAGGATCTCACTCTAGTCCTCATGGAATCATTACCACAATTCTATCCAAGAATTTCCATTGAATGGAACACCATCCTATGTGAAGGAAGTGATTCCATACTAACCCTCATGGAATGGATCCAGGGTATGCACCCAAACTAAACATGTACAAGTTAAAGAGAGAAAGGTCCTTAAGACTTCTTCAAAGGGGTATTATAGTGACTCATCACTTTATTACATTGATATTACATCATTAAAAGATAAAAAACAAAATAGTATTACACTTTAAGGATCAAAAGTTTTAGTGTCTTGGTCAAACTCGGACCAAGAATAACATTTACAACATCAAACATAAACATTTATTTAATTCATTATTATTTAGATTCTTATTATCCCTTGAAAACTACTTAGTAAACATAATCACCAAAGTATATACATCAAAAATGGGTGAGATAAAATCCCAATAATAGGATAGATAATAACAATATAGCATGGGGTTAGCATAATCATAACATCATCATCAAAAATCATGAGAGGAAACATTAGATAAATGAAATGAATGTGGAAATTCATAAAAATTACACATCATGTCTTAGTGGTCATCTACCACACATAGTTTTGATAAAATATAGAAACATGTTCACACATAATTTCACTTTAACTCATGAGATTCATCACTTTACCCAATGCATTAGAGTTTTGTATAATTCTGGGTGCACTCATCACATCATAACATTTTCATTATCATACATGCCACGTAAAAAATATATAAATCATAAACATAAATAACCATGTAAATTAATGGGTTTCAACTCATAATAACACATTCATAAACTTAGGGTTCTCAAAAGAAAAAGGAGATAACATACCTGATACAAGAACTATCAACCTTAAGTGGGAAGTAAAAGGTGTCTTCATGAAAGAAGAGTTCTTTTGGAAATCATTTTGTTTGAAATAAACTCCAGTGGAAAAAATTTTATGCTAGAAAATAAAATAAAATGATGAAAAAATTATTTTTAAGGATTAAACATGTAAAAAATGGAGTGAAAAAGGGAGAACCTGAAGAAAGAATTTTGGGTTAGAGAATATCTCCTTACCTTGTATCCAAATGCTTTCTTCACATTAATATCTGGTATAATGACATTATATTCATTAATTAGAAATTAAAGAACCTTGAATACACTAATATGATTTAATATGTTCTTATTAAGTTATTTAAAGTCTCGTTGGATGAGTTATAAATCAAAAATTCATTGTTTGTGAATGTTTGTTTTTATAGTTTTCTTTAATGGTTCACTTGTATTTATGAATGGAAGTTCATTTAAACTGTCGATAAACATACATAATTGTAATTATATTTTATTGATTATGTAACCGAACTTGAAATGATTTTGTATATAATTTGTTTATAAACTATGATAATGAATCATTAGAGAAGAATTTTATTATGATCGTTTGGGGTTAATTCGGGTTGTTTTTTAACCACAATGAACTTGTTTTGATTATTCCTTTAATAATATGAAAATAAGTTGGTTACAGAACATTAAATAGGATATAATACATATAATTTAATCTGGTTCAACCATAGAAATGGTTTAATGACCAAATCTTAATGTGGTAAAGGAAAAACATGTCGTTCTTGAAGGTGTTAAATTAATACCTCACGAACAACGTTTTCCTTACTAAAATAAAAAGAAGAGGGGGAGGGGGTTAGATGATATATAATCCCATTAGTATCAAAACATTCTAGTATATGTGAGATACTAGAGTTACCATACCATGTGGATGAGGATAGGTGGAGAGATATTAAGAAAATAACTTGAATTTGAAAGGAAATTAAAGGAAGAGAAAGGGGGGAATTACCTCTTGAATCCTCCTCTTGAGATCCTCCTTAAGGAACCTAGGCTTGGTATTTTGATGAGACAAGAAGATTTTGTACGTGGGGGAGGGGATAAGGAAGATGTTTTGTCAGAGTTTAGGAAAGGATTGAAGCTTAATATGTGTGAGTAAATGAGGGTTTGAGGGGTAGTATTTGTAGTGGAGGGGAGAGAAGTTTTCTTAATATTTTAATCATTAGTTTGTTAATTTCCACCAAGATAATAAATAGTGATGATTCCCTGACCAATAATATTAAATAGGGCATTTGAGTTTGATATTTGGGTTCTTACATCACTTTTGATGTCAGGAATAGTCGATTTAAATCATAATGTATTTTTGTGGTAAATTAATGTATTTTACTATTCACCAAAAATTCATGTATTTCAGAAAAATACCAAAAACTAACCCTAACCATTTTTTGATTTATATAATTCAAATATAAATTCCATTTTTAAAATATAAATTTTTAAATATGATAAATTTAATTTTTAATTAAAATCATAATTTACATGAAAAATACAGTTTTTAAAATTTAAACTGATTTTATAATGCTTTTAAAAATTACATAAGGTCTTATAAAATTATATTAAAACTATAATACATAAATTTTTTAATTTATGAAAAAAATTTAGGAAAATAAATTTTCTTTTAAAATAATTAATTATTTATAATTATTTATTTATGTCTTACAAAAAAAATTCCAATACTTTTACTAAGGTCAAATTATCAAATCTAAGATGCCTAAATTTTATTTAATCATTCATGTGTAATGTTACTATTATTTTGGATTAAATAATATTTATAATGGTCATATTAATATTCATAAGGGTAGGTTACTATTCATAAGGGTATTTTACTATTCACCCAAACTAAGTTTGTCCTATCGGACTCCAAACATCTTAATGATCCCAATTGGGTATGTCAGATTTTAGAAATTCATAACATAGAAGTGGAAAAATTGTGTTTAATGGTCATATAGTATTTAGTATCTTTATATGTCATTGTGGTTTCTAATGTGATTATACTATAAGGCATAATTATAAGAAAGGAATTCCATTGATAAAACATTGCGTCATTATATTCTTCTGCCATTATAAAATTTTTCCCTCGAAATTTTGTTTTACACAAATAGGTGAGGGTACTTCTCCTTCATCGCCTCCTCTAGTTCCCAGGTTGCTTCTTCAAACTTATGGTTCCACCACAAAACTTTGAAAATATGGGTTGTCTTGTTGTGTGGGACCTTTTATCTCTTATACAAGAACCTTCATTGGTTTCTCCTCATATAAGAGATTATCTTCATGTTGTACCACCTCTGATTTCAGTACATGTGAGGGGTCTGGTTTGTAATTCCTTAGGAGTGATACATGAAACACATCCTGAACTTGATCCATATTCTATGGAAGTGCAAGATGATATTACAAAGATCCTATGTGGTCAAGGATCTCAAATGGGCCAATGTACCTTGGGTTTAGCTTCCCTTTCTTTCCAAACAGCAACACTCTCTTCCATGGTGATATTCGAAGTAAGACATTATCTTCAATGTCAAACTCTATTTCCCTTTGATGGTTGTCACCATAGCTCTTTTGCTGACTTTGAGAAGCCTTGAAATGTTTCTGGATGACTTGAACATTCTTTGTCGTCTCTCACACAAGATCAGGTCCAGGTAGATTTTGTTCTCCAACTTCATCCCAACAAGTTGGAGTTCTACATCGCTTTCCATACAAAGCTTCATATGGAGCCATCTGAATACTCGAGTGGAAGTTATTTTTTATGAGAAATAAAATAATGGGATATGCTGATCTCATCCACCTTTGAATTCTAGAGATCAGGATCTTATCATATCATTAAGCGTCTGAATAGTACTTTCAGATTGGCCATCTATTTGGGGGTGATAGGCCATGCTGAAAATTAATTTAGTGCTCAAAGACTATTGAAGACTTCTCCAAAATTTAGATGTGAACCATAGATCATAGTCAGAGACAATAGATATTGGAACACTATGAATTCTCACTGCTTCCTTGAAATATATCATTGCTAGTTGTTCAATATAGAGATCTTCCCAAATAGCGATAAAATGGGAAGACTTCGTGAGTCGGTCAACCATAACCACAACCCATATCATATTATTTCCCTTCGATGTCTTTCGGAGACCCATGACAAAGTCCATAGTGACATTCTCCCATTTCCACGTGGGTATGAGAAATGGTTTCATCATACCTTTGTACTTTTGTCGCTCTTCTTTAAATTGCTAATATACCAAGTAGTTTGAGATGTATTCCTCAATATATTTCTTCATGTCATGCCACCAAAAGTGTTCTCAGAGATCTCGATACATCTTGGAACTACCAGGATGGATAAAAAACATGAGCTATGTGCATTTTCCAATAGCTCCTTTATTCTGGGTGATGAAGGCACACAAAACCACATTCCAAACCAAATCATATCATCATTTTTGATATGGAACTCTTGTATCTTCCCTTCATTTACTACATTCACCTTCTTTTTTAACTCTAGATAATCCCTTTTTATATTTTTAATCATCTCTTGGATTGATGGTTGAATAATCATTTGGAAATTTTAGGATGTATCCTATGCCCTTATGATTTCCAAATTCATCATTTTCATATCCAAGAATATTGGGTATTTCTTAATCTGTAACATGGATATAGAAGAAGGTTCTTTTTGTCTTAGATAATCAACTACCTTATTCTCCTTTCCAGGATGATAGTGAATAGATAAAAAGTAATCTTTGATTGGATCTAACCATATACATTGATGCATGTTGATCTCCTTTTGTGTGAATATATAATTTAGGCTCCTGTGGTCAGTGTATATGTTACACTTCTCACCATAAAGGTAGTGTCGCCTGATTTTCAAGGAAAAAATCACAGCTGCTAGCTCTAGATCATGCATTGGGTACTTCTTATCATGGATCTCCAACTGTCATGAGGCATATGATATCCCATTATCATTTTCCATGATTACACAACCCAAGACTTTTTTTTAAGAATCATTTTATATCACAAAACATTCTATACCTTTTGGTAGTGTGAGTATAAGTGTTGTGATCAGGATTCTATTTAGCTCCATGAATCTTTCCCCACATTTTACCATCCAGACATACTTTACCCCTTTACTTGTTAACTTGGTTAATGGGTGTGACAATCATGAGAAATTTCTCACAAAACATTGGTAGTACTCAGTTAATCCAATAAGACTATGTATTTCTATCACACTAGAGGGTTAGGGCGATTCCTCAATCACCTTCTTTTTTATGGGTCCACAAAAATTCCCTCACATGTGATCACATGTCTCAAGAACGTGACTTGCTTCATCCAAAAGTAACACTTTTTGAACTTGGAATACAACTTCTCCTTTCCCAATGTCGCTAACACAAGTCTTAAATGTTCTTCATGTTCCTCCTTGATCTTGGATTATATGAGAATATCATCAATAAACACATACAAAAAAAATCAAGGTAATGTATAAAGACTCTATTCATCAAATCCATGAATATTACAGGGGAATTTGTAAGTTAAAAGGGTATCACTAGAAACTCATAGTTCCCATACCTTGTACGGAAGGTAGTCTTATAAATATATTCCTTATTCACCTTTAGTTGATGATATCTAAAACGATGATCCACCTTTGAGAAGTATTGAGATCCTCTTAACTAATTGAACAAGTTGTTAATCCTTGTAAGATGATACTTTTTCTTTATGGTGATCTTGTTAATTTCTCAATAATCGATACACAACTGCATTGTTCTATTATTCTTATTCATAAAGAGCACTATCTCACCACAAGGTGATGCACTAGGGTGTATGAACCCTTTTTCCAAATTCTCTTTAAGCTACTTCTTTAACTCCTCCAGTTTGATAAGAGACTTCATATAGGGACATTTTGAGATAGGAGTAGCTCTGCGTATGAGTTCTTTTGAGAACTCTACCACATGATCTAGGAGAAGTCAGGGTAACTCTTCAGGAAAAACATCCCCACATACCCTCACTATGGGAATCTCTGCAAGGTTGGAACTTTTCTTTGACTCAGCCATTTGGGCGAGGTGTGCTTCATTATAGAGAATCAACACCCACCCCATTGAAGGATTTTTCAAAGGAGATTCATGATCTTCCTTTCATTTGTAGGGAAGCATGGGATGGTTCGGAATATGAAAAGAAATTTATTTTTCTTAAAAGTTGATATGTTCTCTATATATCAAGATCCAATCCATTCCCATTATAGCGTCAAATCCCACCAAGGGAATTATTACGAGATTTTCTAGAAGAATCATCCCTCATACACCAGTATGATAAAATTCAAACACTTGGGTTGAAATT
Organism: Viscum album; assembly: GCA_963277665.1. Classification (NCBI taxonomy): domain Eukaryota; kingdom Viridiplantae; phylum Streptophyta; class Magnoliopsida; order Santalales; family Viscaceae; genus Viscum; species Viscum album. The sequence goes on from OY728156.1 coordinate 1,011,653,472, forward strand.
ATTACACCACTTGGTGTTTTTATAGATACCTCGACTTCAAGGTTTTGGATATTATATTCTATAGTTCTATCAATCTTGCAAGATAAAAAGAGTGCATAAAATCATAATCAAATAATACTTTTTCCATTATTAAGTCAATAGTAAGCGTACCTTGTACAAATTTGTTATCTTGCTCCACTTCTGTAGTAGTTATGGAATAATACTTCCCTTATTCTTTTGGAATTGATGTGTGATAACGCTGATTACCCTCAAGGACTCGAGGTTTAGTGAACTTTCATGAATAGTACCCTTTCTCTCTACAGTTGTAGCATTGAACCATGGGTGGGTCTCTCCATTCATCTGCTATATTATCCTTCCTTCTCATGAATTTTTGACACTCTTGAGAATAGTGGCCTTCTTTCCCACACTTTAATAATTTCTTCTTCCCTTTGAGGTAGTTTCCATGATTCAACTTCCCACATTTTTGGCATGTGGGTCATTGAGTTTTCTTCTCACCTTTATCATTAGATCCTCCAGCTTGAAATTCCATCTTTTGTTTCTTATCACCATAGCCATGGGACCATTCTCCAAACTCAATCTCCAATTTTAGGTCAAACCTAAAAACTTCTTCATAACTCCCAAAGTCCATAATTGCAAGGACCTCTTTAAGGTTTGGTTTTAGCCCAATAAAGAATATATTAAAATTTCTATCATTGTTGATTACAAAACCCAATGTGTACCTTGAATGCCTTCTGAAATTCACTTTATAGATCATGATAGATTTTTCTTCCTTTTTATTGATCTCTATAAATTTTATCTTCATCTTCGTACGAAGAGTTCATGGGAAATAATTGTTAAGAAACAGGATCTTAAATTATTCCCCTTCTATATCTTCAATTTCATCACATGGCTTGGTGTTTTTAATCACAACCAACCGTTGATCAGACTCTACATTTAGATGATAAACATCTAGGGTTACCTTCTCTGTATCAGAACAGTGAATCAAAAAAATGATCTTATCCATGTAGTTGACCCACTATTACTCAACTAGTGGATCATAAGATCTACTAAACATCAGTGTTTGTTGCTGCATAAAACACTTGATATCCAGTTTCTCCCTCTTTGGTGAAGGAGGATGATCCCCATTATTCTGTTTATTGTTCATAACCTGAGATAGTTGGGTAATCATCTCCCTGAGGTTTTTTACTCCCCCTCCCAAATCATTGGGGAAGTCATTTGGGAAATCGTTGCATTGTCCCTCGCAGAGGTTGTTAGCCTGGATTCTCTTGGTTCCGACCATTTTCTAAAATAAAAAAGGATAGAACAGAGCATAAGTCAATGATTCATGAATAAATAACTTACTCATCTATAAATGTTTTACTAAAATCATAACTTATATGATCCCTAGGTAAAACTTCTTATGTACATATTTATACTTAGTATAATACTAGAGGTTTTTTCTAGGGTTTACTAATACTAATTCCCAAATTAACTAAACCTTTCCTATGCTAAAAAATATTGTGACCCAGCATTATTCTTACATTACTATTACATCCTTAAAAGACAAACAACGTAATAGTATTACACTTAGAGGATCCAAAGTTTTATTGTCTTGGAAAAACTAGGATCAAACATAACATTTAAAACATCATACATAAACATTTATTTAATTCATTCTTCTCCAGCTTCTTATTGTCCCTTAAAAATCATTGGTACACATAATCACCTGAGTATATACATAAAAAATAAAAGTTCTAAAATCCTAGTAAGAGGATATATAAGAACAATATATCATGGGGTGAGAATAGTAATAAAATCATCATCAAAAAACATGATAGGAAACATTAGATAAAGGCATGGAATGTGGAAATTCATAAAAATGAAACATCATGTCTTAGTGGCCATATAATGAAAATACTTCTGAACAAATATAGCATCATGTTCACAAATAATTTTACTTTAACTCAGGATATTCATTACTATAACCAATGCATTAGAGCATTGTATAATTCTGGGTGCACTCGTCACATTCAAACATTCATAATGCAATGTATAATTCTAGGTGCAACCGTCATGTCATAACATTTTCATTATCATACATTCCACATAGAAAATATATCAATAATTGATATAAATAACCATGTATATTAATGGGTTTCAACTCAAATTAACACATTCATAAAATTTGGGTTCCCAAAAGAAAGAGGGAATAACATACTTGATACAATAACTAACAACCCTGAGTGAGAAGTAAAAGGTTTTTTCTTGAAAGAATAGTTCTTTTTGAAAACATTTATTTTGATATAAACTTCAGTGGAAAAAATTATATCCCATAAAAGGAAATAAAATGATGAACAAATGATTTTTAATGAGTAACTATATCAAAAATTGATTGAAAGAGGGAGAACCTGAAGAAAGAATGTTGGGTTGGAGAATTTCCCCTTACCATGTATCTGAATGATTTATTCACATTAATGTCATGTATAATGACATTATATTAATTAATTAAAATTCATAAAACATTTATGCATGAATATTTTTTACTATGGTTTCATTAATTTATTTTAGGGGCTTTTGAATGAGTTATAATTCTTAAATATATTGTTCAGGAATGTTCGTTTTTATTGTTTTCTTGAATGGTTCACTTGTATTCATGAATGGAAGTTCATTTAAAACATGGATAAAAATCTAGAATTGTAATTTTATTTTATTAATGATGTTACATAACTTGAAATTATTTTATAAATAATTTGTTTAAATACCATGATAATGAATCATTAGATAAGAATTTAATGATGATTGTTTGGGGTTAATTCGGGTGGTTTTTCGACCGCAACAAAATTGTTTTGTTTAATCATTGTGTAATATTTAAATAAGTTGGTCCAAGAACATTAAATATAATATAATACATATAACATATTCTGGTTTGGCCATAAAAATGGTTTCTTGACCAGATCTGAAGGTGGTAAAGGAAAAAAGAAAACATGTCATTCTTGAAGGTGGTAAATTAATACCTCACAAACAACATTTTCCATTGTAAAATAAAAAGAACAGTAGAAGGGGGTTGGATGATATATTGTTCCATTAGTATCATAAAATTAAAGTATATGTGAGATACTATATTTACCATACCATTTGGATGAGAATAGGTGGGGAGATATTAAGAAAATAACTTGAAGTTGAAAGGAAATTAAAGGAAAAGAGAGAGGGGAATTCCCTCTTGAATCCTCATCTTGAGATCCTCCTTAAGGAACCTAGGATTGGTCTTTTGATGACACCAAAAGATCATGGACGTGAGGGAGGGTCAAGGAAAGATTTTTGGGATGATTTTAGGAATGTCTTGAATCATGAGAGGTGTGAGTAAATGAGGGTGTTAAGGGTGGTATTTATAGTGGAGGGGAGAGGGGTTTCATAATATTTTTACATTAGTTTGTTAATTTTCACCAAGATAAGAAATAATGATGATTCCCTAACCAAGAATATTAAATAGGGCATTTGAGTTTGAGATTTGGGTTCTTACATAAATTTTCATTTCAGGAGTAGTGGATTTAAATCATAATGTATTTATATTGAAAATTAATGTATTCTATTATTAATCAAAAATTCAATTATTTTAAAAAAATCCAAAAAACGTACCATAACAATTTTTATATTTTTATAATACAAAAATGAATTCCATATTTAAAAAATAATTTTCTAAATATGATTAATTTAATTTTAAATTAAAATAAAAATTTACATGAAAAATACAGTTTTTAAAATTGAAACTGATTTTATAATTCTTTCAAAAAATACATAAGGTCTTATGAAATTATCTTAAAACCATAAGACATAAAAATATTAATTTATTATCACATTTTATGAAAATAAATTTTCTTATAAACTAATTTATTAATTATTATTATTTATTTATTACTTACAAAAAAATACCAATACTTTTACTAAGGTCAAATTGTCACATCTAAGATGTCTAAATTTTATTTCATAATTCATGGGTAAGGTTAACATTATTTTGGATGATTTAATTTCTATAAGATACATATTACTATTCATAAGGGTAGGTTACTATTCATATGGTTAGGTTACAATTCACCAAAAACTATGTTTGTCCTATTGGACTCCAAACATCCTACTAATCACAACTGTGTATGTCAGATTTTTGAAATTCAAAACATATTAGTGGAAAAATTATTTTTAATTGTCACATGGTATTTAGTATCATTATATATAATTGTTCTTACTAATGCGATTATAAAATAAGGAATAATCAAAAGAAAGAAATTTCGTTGATAAAACTTTAGGTTGTTACAAGTATACGGTTTATACTGGTAGTACACAACATGTCCCTCTAGCACCAGGTTTTTCTCTTATATCCCAGTTGATTCTCATGTCCATGTTAGAGTACATAGCATGCCCCAACACATGTACTTATTACCATTTCCATGTACATGAGTCTACCCAAGTACAATTATCCAAGTTGTGTCTATGTTGAAGTACAGAGTGTGTCCAAGACTGTGTACTTCTAGTCATGTCTATATACCCTCTGAGGTACATTTCTATCCACAAGGTCTTACCACACATAGTGTGATAGGGTTCACCTGACGTGTGATACTTATGTCCTTGTAGAAACCCTAACACTACACTAGGGGTCCTACAAGGAATGTAGATCCACAATACACCATGTATATTGTGGGATTTTCTAGAACCCATGGGTCTTTATAAGTGTCTTCACCTCACTGCTCCATCCTTCAATCCAACCATGAATCACATTAGAGAACATGGATTTTTTTTGAGCCTCACTGTCATTTCTCTTTGGAATGCGAACATTGAAACCACTCAGGAATCGCCAGGTTATGCATTTCATGTTCATCCCATCAATACAGAATGAATGAGAATCATTGAACTAATAATAATTCATCATCACCATCATTGAATCATGATTCCATCGTTGATCCATACTAATATTAGAGATTAAAAACTGTTACTCTAAGAAAATAGCACACAACAATTATTTATCTAGTTTTTTTCATACCACGGGCCAAAGGAAATTATCCTCAATTAATGAAAAACAATGGTACAAATCCAAGAAACACCAAAGAGTAACAAACCTCATCCATGTTCGATAGGCCTTTATATGTTTCCATTTTAACAAAAAACAAATATCAAATATCAAATAAACAATTCTCCTATAAATCCTTATGGATAAATCCTATACCTACAATTCAATTGATCTGTGAAATAATTTTTTGGTTGATTGATTTTTGTTTTCCGTAGAAATAATAATTTGGAAAATATTCCTACTAAAACGTCATCCTATCTCTATTTGGATTATTCGCTATTAAATAATGATCACACATCATTGTCATTGTTGATATCCACATATTTCATTGCAAACTGACCAATGATCCACAATCCGGTGGTTGTTTGTCTTAGAAATTTCCTTCAATTATCTCTATAACGGTTTTATAGATATCCCTAATTTAGTTTAAAACCCTAATATCTTCTTATAACTAATTATTTATAGGAAAGTTATTAGTTTGATAAATTCATTAAATTAGTTAATTTATCTAATTTATTTATTTAAATGTCCTCCCATGATAGCACTTCAACCCGATCACCCGACACGTTGCAAGTATATATCGCACCTAGGATAAAACTCACACCCTGAATTAAATAGAGGCCTTAGATTTTTTATTTGATCCAACATTTTGAAGTTATGTTACATTTTTAGGAAAAATGTGCACCCATGAATTCACTATATTAAATATATTTCAAAATTTAATTATTGGCACACTATGCCTTGTAATTTCACACTTTCACTACACCAAACACCAAACATAATCTATATAATAATCCAAAACAATACATATAAAACTAAGAGTCATTAAATTCTCCTGAAATTGGTTATTTACCTCTTATAAATTCAAAACAAAAGTATACAGAAAGATATTTTGGTACTCATCATGCATCTGAGTCTCCCACTCCTAGGTCCTCTCTTGAATATTCTCATGTTGCCACCAAATAGTCACTTGGGGAATTGATCACCCAAAAAGGACCTTCTCCTACTAATCATTGATCTCTATTGGGTATAGATTAAAGGTAGATCTATCCTCTATGTCCATCTCACCCCATTCGATAATGTGTAACAGATCATGCAAGTACCTCCTTAGTTACGATACATGGAAGACATTGTTTACCTGATCTAACTATGGTGATATAGCTAAGTGGTATACCACCTATCCAATTTTATATAGTATCTGGTATGGTTTAATGAATATAGGTGATATATTTCTAGCTTGACCAAATCTTTGTAATCCCTGTTTATAAGAAATCCATAGGAACACATGTTCTCCATCCTCATACTCCAGTGACCTACATCATTAGTGATCATAGGACTTCTGACATCTCTGAGAAGTCTTTATCCCCTCTGATATAACCTTAACCTTCTTTTTGGTGTCTCACACTAACTTTGGCACCATAAGTGTAACAACCCCAAGAATTTATGTTATGTCTCATTTTTTTTATTCAATATCTTACTTAAAACAAAACATCAAGCAGAAATGAACTATGAAATATTATTATTTAATTTTGATAGCTTTCTCCAAGTTCATGTAAACCTATTTTAAAACAACATTTTGAAAATTTTATAAGTTTTATTTGAAAAAATAAACTTTATTTTTTAAAATAGAAATATTAAAATTGCCTTAGGGTGAATTGTTTGTATTTTTTGATAAGTTTGATTTTTTGATAAATAGTAAAAAAATAGTGCATTTTAATTGAAAGCTGCATTTTCCTATAATTTATATATATAGTTAATTTATATTTTAAAGTAGTTTTAAATTATAATTATTAAAATTATAAATATATCAATATAACTTATTTCATTATAATTAATTTCATATTGAAATTGGATATAAAAACATTTCAAACTTTTTAATAATTTCAAGTTAAAAAACTCCCACTTTATCATTGAGTCTGTGGGGCTAATTTTAAATATAATATTTCCGATTATTTGAATTGAATTTGGTAAAATTTATTCTATATTTTGAATCATAGTTTCAAAATTATGTAGTATATTTATGTTTATTTTTCGGCATAAAAAAATTTACCATGGTAAACAAATCATTTATTAAAGTATATATAAACAAATGAAACATGTTAATGTTAAAATGTAAATGCTTAAAATACCTAAAAAATAAAGAAAAAATATTATGTGGTTTTGGTATTTCTCAAATTAAACTATCATTTAAAACATTAATTAATAATCTAATTCATTAAAATTAATAGCACCCCAATTTTGTTTGATTTAAATAAAAAATAATCATTATTTTAATCACTTAAACCCTCATATACTCAAGTATAAATATCACCCCCCCATTTTGACTCAAAATCCTTGAAACTGCTTAAATATATTCTCAATCTCATCCTCCTCACTCTTCTCACATCCTAGTGCTTGTGGCCTTACCATAAGTCCAAATCTAAGGTACTCAAGGGTCTCTCAAGGAGGTGATATTCAAGAGAAGGTTGAAGTATGCAAAAATAAAGGAAAGTGCGAGGATAAGAATAATGGTATTATAGTTGATATATCAAAAAGGGTTCTAGTTATGATTAAATAATTAGGATATAATTTATACATTTTATGAACTAGTTTTTTTGTTTCCATGTTTCAAAATACACTAAACCGATACAATTATGATGTGGTTTATAGTAATATGAATATTCATCTATTTAGATGTGATATATAGGTATGAAAAGAGGGGGGTTTATAGATGGTATCAGATAAAGGATTATTTTACCTTTAGAAACTAAGATGCCAAAATATCAGTAATAACTCTATGTATAAGTCTAGGTTATAATCCTAGATTTTTGGTAAATATCATGAATAACCTATGATTAAAACTGAGTTGTAATGGATTGAAATTTTACAAGTATTTTACCTTGAATATATGGTTTTCCCAATATTTTTAATTCTAAAAACACTATTTTTTATTATTCGATGACAGGAACCTGAAGGAACTGAGTTAATTCCGAATTTGATGGCCAATGAAACAATTTTCCTCTTGAGAAATTGAATGTTGTGTGTGATAGAATGAAAAATATTATTTTTATAATCACACACTATATGAATCATACATGACTTCCAAATGAACAAAGGAGGGAATGAAAAAAAATTTAGACCTTCATGAGGTTACATACACAGTCTTTCAGTGGGTGTTCTGATCCACCAGTGGCTATGAAATTGATTAACACCATTTCAAAAAAATCTATTTTTCAATTATCGAGACATGAAAATGTTGTCTGTGATATCTATCATTAGGAAGGAGAAGTAGATAAATGGTGTGATATTATCATGAATATGAGAAATAACAAGAAATTGAATCAATATAATGGGATAAGTGTAAGGGGATATTCCTCAGTAAAAACTTCACTCATATTCAATTTAAAATATAGAGATTTAATTTATTGAGGGGAAGAAAAAGGATGAAAAATTCATCAGCACATATGAGGAACATTTTTCAAGATTTTCAATTAATGCCTCTGGATTAGTTATTAGCCCAGAAATTAAAATTGATTCATTATTTGGTGGCTTAAGACCAAGCCTTCAAAGGGTATTAGCTATATAAGACATTAGTCCCTATAAAGAAATTGTTCAATGTGATCTCAAGGAGGATATAAAAATTGGAGTTACCCATCAATCAAATTGTTTTGATAACAAAAGAAAAATGGAATTCCAAGGAGATTATAAAATCAATAGAGAAAACAAGATAAGTTTTTCTTTATGCTCAAAATGTGGGAATAAGAATGAAGTTTATTGTCTTAGGGGGAATAGTAAATATTTTAAATTTGGTAAATAATACCATTAGGAAACTAAGTGCTGAAGTGATGGAAATAAGTTAGATAATAATGAGAATAGGGAGAAATTTTCAAGGAATTCACCCCCCCCCCCCACAAACACACTTCTATGATTTAAGTGTAAGGAAATTGAGAATTACGATAATCAATTTATAAATACAAGGGTTAATAATTATTATCGATGTTAGCAACCTCTTAAGGCCAAGGACAAAGGAAAATCTCATGCGATCATTATTGGAAATATAGAGTACAAAAATGAAGTGGTGAAATGATTGAGTGTTTATGTATTAGTAATAAAAAATAATTTTGTGGAAGTAAATTTATGGTACTATGGAATAATGAAACATATAAGTATTGGTACCCTCTAGTGTTCTTTATGTATTACAAAGTATATATTGAATAATGTCGATGGAATGGAAAAATTTATTTACTGGTAAGGTGATGCTTTTGGAGAAGACATAATTAAAAAAATAACCCTTAATATTTTCATGATGAGTGTATAATAATGAGATAAAGATATTTTTTGTTTGTGATAATATAAATAGGATTGTATTGATGTAAATGGAACTAATTATAAATATGATAATAAGGCGGTTTATCGATTTTTTTATAGAATTTTTGGATTTATGGTGAAAGAGTTGATTTTTAAAATCATTAATATTTTCACTAATGTTTTTTGGTAATTATGTTTATTACCAAGTTTCAAGGGAATACTTGATCATGATCTTCACATGTTTGATGTGTGATAATTAAAAGCTACATCAAGTTGTTTTGGAAGATTAATGATAAGTTTGTTTTTTAAACCTCATAACCCTATTTTAAAAAAATATATTTTAATCTTTTGGAAGGTTCATAAGGGTAAACATTTATGAAATTTTTTACATTCAACTTTAGATGATCTTTTAGATATTAATATATTAATTAACCATATAAATATTTATGCATATTGAATAACCTGTACTACCCATTTTTTGTTATGATGATAACTAGAGGTAGAAGGAATGACTTTCCATCCCATATAGATCATAGGATCCACTAGTTATGTAGGAATTACAAATTCAACTTCACTTCTTGGTGTGAGAGTTAAAGTGTAAATTGATCAAGACAAAACCAAAGAGTGATATGGTACTTCACAGATGATATCAATAAGTATATATTCTCATGTTATTTGAAAATAAAATGTAATCCTATTATTATAATTTATTATAATATTAATGGAACTTTTCAGACCTATTTGTTATATATTTTTTTGTCATTAACCTTATAATGACTATGTTATCTATCATTCTAAATCAATACATGATAGTTATAATTTTCTTCTATTTCTATTTTTTCACTTCCACAAATGTTATCCTAATCGTAATCCTAGTTATGTGGTGATCTTCACCTTTTAATTTCCCAATTTTTATAGGGATGTTTTATTGACCCCTTTTACAATATGAGTTTCCCATAAATGAAATTTTCAAACAACCATATTTGATTTTCAAAGTGAAATTTCAAATTTTTTTAGCAGCAATTTCTTGAAATTATTGATTGTATCATGATGGTATCTTATCAATTGATGGTTCCACTGAATCTCTATCAAGTTCATTATATATTCCATGTATCTCACCTGAGTAAGTAAATAACTGATCCTTCACATGAACTAAACTTAGAGGCCATACAATTGGATCAAGATATTTCTTATAATGAACAACTAGTATGGATTATGGGTCATATAGATACAGTTTTTCGAAACTATACCTCTCACCTTGTTAATGGTTTATTGTGAAACAACCAATTTTAGGAAGCTATGTGGGAACCTAAGAATGTGATGGGGAATTATTATAAATATATGTTTATATTTTATTAATGAATTTCAGGGGAAAAATCATTTGAAGGTGGTCATAATGTAACACCCCAAGATTTTACATTAATTCTAATTATTTCTCTCTTAGATGTCTTACTTTTTACTAAACACCGAGCTAAAACAAACTCCAAAATATTATTATTAAAATATGATAGTTATCTCCAAGCCATTGGAATAGTGGGAATAGTAGATATTAACTAAATTATTAAAATATAGTATACACATATATATAGAATTAATTCATTGGTTACCTGTTAATTAGAAAATAACATAAAAACCAATGGAACATAAAGGATTTGTTTTTTATACAAAAACTATTTTTAGGCACACAATTGAAATTTATATTAATAAATTAAATTCATTGATATTATTTGGAGATGTTGAAGATATTTATATGTTATATATTCAGTAAAAAAATTAAAATCATTCTATATGTTTTATTGTCTTAAGATAAAAATAAATCCAATTTTACCCAAAGAAAGATATACTTTTCTAAAATGTAATTCTACATCATTTAATGGAACACCTATTCAAAAAATAAATTTTCAAAATTTTATATGTTTTATTTGAAAAAATAAACTTTATTTTTGAAATATTTATATCAAAATTAGCTAGGGGTGAATTGTTTTAAATTTTTTTGACAAGTTTCATTTTGTGATGAATAGTGGAAAATACAACATTTTAATTGAAAACTGAATTTTTGTCTAATTTATTTATATAGTTAAATTAAATTTAAATTATTTCTAAATTATAATTAGTTAAATTATACCTAAAAAGATATAATTTATGTAATTGGAATTAATTTCACATTTAAATTGGATGTAATAACATTTCAAACTTTTAAACTTTTTCACATTAAAACCCTTTCTCGTTGCATCTGCATGACTAATTTTAAATTTAAATTTTCTAATCATATGAATTTAATTTGGTAAAGTGTATTGCATATTTTTAATAATAATATCAAAATTATATAGTAGGTCCATTCTCCTTATTAGGCATAATAAACTTACCATTGTAAAAAAATTTACCACGTTATTTGTAAAAAAACTAAACATGTTAATGTTAAAAGGTAAATGTATAAAATAAATAAAAAAAATTTAATGAGTGTTTGATGTATTTTTAATCCCTAAATATCCTCCACATCATTAATTAACAATCTAATTCATTCAAAATTAATGTCGCATCAATGTGGTTGGATTTAAAGATAAAATAATCATTATTTTAATCACTTAAACCCACCTATCCTCTAGTAGAAATATCACCCTCACCACCCCATTTTGAATCACAATCCATGAAGGTCGTAAAATATCTATTAAAAACTCTCCTCCTCACTCTCCCCACATCTTAGTGTTATTTTTCATTCCAAAATATAAAATCCAAGGTCCTCTAGGGTTTCTCAAAAAGTTGACATTCAAGAGGAAATGAAGTATTCAATACTAAAGGGGATTCATGAAGATACGAAGAAAGGGGTTAAGTTAAATAAGTCAAAAAGGTGTCTAGTTGTGAAGGAATAAGTGAGATAAAATGTAGATGATTTATGAATTGGTTTCTTTTGTTTCCAAGTATCCAAACACACTAAACCCATACAATTATAGCATGGTTTTGTAATAATATGAATATTAATCTATTTAGATGTAATATCCATGTATAAAAAGAGGGCATTATTTGAGTAATTGTCAACTCCCCTAGGTTATTCAATCATTGGGGTTCCCTAAAGGGTTATCCATAAAAGGCATCAAATGGTTCCATATCTATGGTGGAATGGTTATTGTTGTTTTATGAAAACACCACCAATCTTAAGTGATCCTCCTAGCTATAGAAAAAGTCTTAAATGCAATCTTGTTACTTGTACTCCAAGACCTGAATGGTCTGATTAGTATGGTCATCGGTCTTGGGGTGAAAATCTATGCTCAAACATAGTTGAGTCCCAAAATCATCATGTAATCCATTCCATAACCTAGATGTGAATCAAGAATCATGGTTAGAATTTATATATGGGGGAAATCCCTAGAATTATACTATATTCTTCACATAGAGGTGTCCCAATATATCTACTAAACTCTGCTCTCAGATATCTAAGAAGTGGATTAACACTGTGATTTAGTCTATGATCACCCAAATAGAGTCATTTCTTCTTGATGTATCTAGTAACCGTATCATGTATCCCATGGATACGTCATCTTGTATCTGCTTTGTCACCTCAAAGGATTTATATAATCCTTCTAGAACCTGTTTCTCATCCTTCAATTGATGATAAGTAAGGAATCGAGAGACAAAATCTGTAACTCCCTTCTTGATCCTTGGACGTAAATACTAAAATCATAGGTCCTAGTATATATTTTCCAAACCTAGATGTAACGCAATAGGTGATTTATGAAACACTCTCATAACCTCCTTTTGTAATGTCACTGGTACTATCTTGCATACTCTAAACATAATGGAATGCTCCCCACCTTCATAAAATCTATTAGGAGCAGGTTTGGGGGATATCTAAGTATATAGGGGATCATAGTAATTATTTACATGTTTTGACTACCTAAATCACTATAAAATCATATTGGTAACAATCCTCGATTGGAGTAAATATGTTTCATTCCCATCTACAAAGGATATCTACAATAAGGCCAACTACTCTGATGCCTCTCTCAGAAACCATGAACAAGATCTCCAACTGAGAGAATATACCACCACATTCCCCTTAACATGAGTATAGAAAATCTCAAATTCATAATCTTGGAGGAAATCTAGACATATAACATATATCAAGTTATAATAATTCTACGATAATATATACTTTAGAAACTTTTGGTCATAATAGATGATAAATTGCTCCCCTATTAAGTAGTGTCACCACATATTTAGTGTGAAAATGACATTTCTAACTCAAGATTGTGGGTCATGTAGTTCTACTCACGTGGTCTCGACAGACATGAACCGTAGGAAATCATTTCCTTCCTCTACATCAGAACAAAACCATTCCTAGTTCATAATGCATCATAGAACAAAACATACTCAAAACCATCCTCTGAAAATCTCATGATGGGAGTGTTCATCAATCTCTACCTCAAATCTTGGAAATCCTTTTGGAACCTCTTCATCTATAGGAAATGAGACCCCTTTCAGCTAAAAGCTATTATGTGAGTTTATATCCTAGAGAAATTAAGTATGAATCTCAGATAATTTCCTTCTAACCCAAGGAAGCTCCTCACCTCCATCACGCTTTGGGTGACTCTCAATCTAACATTTCCTTTTCCTTCACTGAGTCCACTACCACAACATCTACTGAGATACCAGGTCCCATAAAGTGGAACACCTAAATCCAGAACTATAACATTGAGAGATTTTTGTAAATCTAGATCCCTGAGAGTATGTCAAGAACCATCCTCAAGTGTCTCACATGCTACTCTCTAGATGCTGATTACATTAGGATGTCGTCGATGAAGACTACGAAGAACTGATATTATAATGGATGGATGATCCGGTTCATGAGTCCCATGACAACTACAATGGTGTTTTTCATGCCAAAGGTCATCACCAAGTTCTCATAGTGATAGTAGAGACATCTGAATGTCATAATTTGTATATCCTAACCTCTTACTCGCAACTAGTGATAGCCAGATCGGAGGTCGATCTTTGTGATCCATTATTCCCCTCTTAAATGATCAAAGAGGACATCGATCCTTGGTAGTGGATAAGTTTTCTCTATAGTAACTTAGTTTAAATTGCATTATTCCACACATAACCTCAATCTCCCATATTCCTTCTTATAGAACAACACTGGGGATGCCCAAGGTGAAACACTGGATCTAACAAATTCTTTCCTCTATAAGTCCTCTAACTATATCCTATGCTTGTAAATCTCTATGAGAACCATTCGATATACCAGAACAGATATTATGATTGTACTATGGTGTAGTTCAATGCAGAATTCTATCTCTTAGTGGGGTGATAGGCCTCAAATGTTCTTAAGAAACACATCCCCACACTCTGATACAAATGTAGGGAACTGAAAAATCATAGATTCCACTGCACCAAGAGTCATTCTATCCTACTGATGAGTAATTAGTTGTACCATCTTATTCATGAGTTCTTCCTATAATCTTTGGGTTTACTTTTCAACCACAAAGGAAAACCTATTTCTATCTATGCGGACACACTGTATCCTCCGCATGAAATAATCTATCGAGGAAAGAACTATAGATAACCATTCCATACCAAAGATTATGTCATAATCCCTAATCATTACTAAAAATAGATCTCAAAAGAAGATCTCACCTCTTAGATTTATGTCACACCATTAGTTGAAGTGTGTAATTGCTAAGTCACATTTTTTATAAGTCACCAGGCATAAGGGTTGAGCCAAAGGCTCAACTAGAATCTCTATGTATATAACCAAATAGATTGAAATAAAGTAATGACTCACACTTATGTCTATTAGTAATGAAAATAAGGTAAAAAATACACATAACATACCTCATATCATCCCTGGAGCCTCTGGTACATAATCCTCGACCGTTTATAGCTACCCTATCCCCTTTCCTCCAACTTCCTGATCCTAGCATAGATCACCTAATGGTAGTGGTGGTATGTAGTTGAAATGTATACTACTTCTATCTTCTCCCTCAGCTCCCCTTCCACATCCATCACCCTATAGACATATTTTCTCCTACTGTTTCTTTTTCATAGGTAGACCATCTACAATCTACCTATCATTAGTACGGTGGGTCAGAATATCTCATGCAAGATATCCCTTACCTTCAAAAGTGTTGAACGACCTCTACATTGACTGAATAGAACCATGCTATGTGAATTTAATCAATTAAAATATTTCCTAGGTTTTCCTCTTAAATCACCTTGCACATCTAGGTCCTTGAGAGTGACATTCTCTCCCTCCATCCATAGTTTCTGCTATTATGTGCCCATTTTCAGAAACAAATTTATGTGTATTCATAACTAGAAAATTACTGACCACCAAATAACATTGAAGAACCCCAACATTGGTAGAAATTCATTGTGGTATAACATTGGATCAGATTTAACCCCACAGTCCTTAATGAAAGGTCTGAACATGATAGAATTATTCAAGAACCGTATCCATTGAGTGCATAGAGAGGATGGTGAACCTTGATGAATACTCAGCTATGTTCATACTACCCTATTGAAGATATATAATCTCTAGGACGAACACAACCCCTAACATAAGAGGATAGAATTTACATCTGAATAGGCACCCGAACTCTATCCAAGATATAGTCACCTCATCATATGATTGGGTTTCGAAACCCCACCATCATCCTATAGATCTATGGAGAAGTCTCACTACCAAAACCACCATATGATCTTGTAGTATCCTAATATGAGATAAAACTTTCACCACCACCTAAATCTATTCCTTATCTTCCTCTGTGTGAGGAATTACACATAACCTGAGGAGTTACTATCATTGAAACTCATGAAGATCACTCAACTTGATCACCTCATCTACTATTACTATAGGTACAATATGTTTCTCAATAGGTGGTGGTATAACTGGTGCACCAACTAGAGGTAACACCTTCAGAATAATCCCTTGTATAGATTCTTTATCACTAAGGGGATCATCCTTGTGATACTGATGCTTAATACTAGCTAGAATACATTGTGAAGACACCTTGAAATAAAAAATATATACCATGGTCAATGTGTATATATGGATAACGATCCCAAGAACAACATGGAGACCACAAACCATTCTTATATGATGCATGTACCAATTTTTTCCCAACAAAAAATTTTCTACTGGTATCTAGTTGAATGGTAGGTGATAAAAGTCTTGTTGTATGGATAAATTGTCCACTACACCAACACTAAAGTCCTTTTCCTGAAAGATAAACCTGAAAGACTTAACATTATTTCCACAATCAAATATCACTGACTCAGTTCCTAAGGTAGAACTGACTCTTCTAGTTCCACTTTGTCATGAACCATACCCATGGGTATCGTAGAATTACTACCCCAATAATACATCCCATAGGCATGGGTCTGCTAACTAGCATTGAGTGGGCATGTCACTAACATGGGAGGACTTAGCCTAATGTACATGTACACACACACATCTCTATGACCATACAATGCTAAAATTTAAAATATCTAATAAATCATGAATCTGTATATATAAATCCCACTACCAGATTATAACAACAATTAATATAATGAAAAAAGGTCATAATACAATACCACCACAAAGATTCTGAAAACATGTCCAACCTACAAGTATTAATGGGGACTACTACCAAGGTAACTATCAAAACACACATCGGTCGATCTATCCTAATAAGCTCTGTCTAGTCCTAGTCCCTCTAGAACTCTGTCAAAAGGTCGATCATATGTATAAGACATTAAACATGTGGTAAAATCCCATGTAGGCGTGAGTATAATAATACCCAGTAGGACACCCCAAAATCACTAATCATATAACATCAAAAATTACTATGATCTCATCACATGTATTTTTTTTATAGCACATATAATAAGAATATCCAGATATATACAAAAAAGACACACTATCTCAAGGTAAATTCACAATCATAATGTTATCCTATGAATCATGTGTGAAGGTTCCAGATAGATATCATCCATGATAATATGCTCTATGAGTCAGATTGTATTGATGGCATCCATCCAAGATGTACTGCTCATTGGGTATCCCCATAAGTCATATATTCAAGAAGTTTGAATAGAAAAATACACAGACGAGGATCACACCCAAGTACATGAGGTATACCAACAACTAAATATGGAATAATCCCCTAAGTAGAGGTTCATTGCTCATGTTGTGTTGATCATAAAGATACAAAAAAACCCACCTAGGGAAAAGATGATGATTGAGGAAATCACTTTAGGATTCACTGAAGGATTCCAATAACTCTATCTAAGAAGTACCACTAAAGGGATCACCATCTTATGTGTTGGATGTGATTCCATACTAACCCTCATCGATTGGATCAATGGTATTCACCCTAAAAAATACTTGTGCATGATGAATTGGACAATGGCTCTAAGCCTTATTTGAAGTGGGACATGACATGTATAGGTAGCACATGGTGTCCCCATCCAAAAGTGGCTCCTAATAACTATTTTTCTATGGTAATTGATATTTATCATGGTAACTTGTTTTTATTCTAAAAAATGAAAATATACTTATAAAAATATTTCGATATTGTGATAAAAAATATTAAAAACATTTTATTATACACAATTTATAGAGTTGATAAAAATTAATTTTAATATAAGAATATATAATGCATAAAACGATTTTTAGAGTGAAAAAATGTATCTTTTAAGAATAAAATGAATTTATTCTTACTAATTTCCAAATAATAAATATTAGATATATGTTAATTTATTTTATTTTATATATTAAAAATTCATTTCATTATAATCATTCAATATTAAATATTAATTAAAAAACACACTATACTTAGAAAAATGTTCTTTGAAAAATATCACTTTTACTTTAAATAATTTTCACCTAATAGCATTAAGATTAATTATTTATCTTCTTAAAATTTTATTTCAACAAAAAATTGATATTAAAAAAATATTTTAATTTTATAAATGCATTATATCATAATTTAATAATAATTATAATATATAACACATAAAAATATTTTAATAAATAAATATATTAATTAAATAGTATATTTTTGTTTTATTTTTTACTATTTTTTTATAATATTTTAAAAAAATTACTAACAATACATGATTTTTGTATACCTATCTGATACATGTATATACAATTATAATATTTCCAACAACCATAAACCCATTTATAATTCATGTATTACCTATGTTTCTCCCAATACATTCATTCAATTATTTCCTCTTAAATTAAACTTCTCATTATATTAAATTTCATTTTATATTTCACAATATGCTTTCTCCTTTGATTTTGATCTTTATCATTATAGGCTAAGTTATACTAATGATGAAACCTAAGGGAGAAGATGATCCATGGGGTTTCTTAGTCTTAAAGATATTATTCTTTTCTAATTACTATCACATTTTAATTTATGCACTTTTAATGGATTAAATCACCCATGGTCTCTAATTTATGGTTTCAGGTAATTTTATTGTAATGTTCCACTATTAATTAATAAAATGTTTTTAGTTTGATCCATAACTTGTATGACTTATTTTCTAACAAATTCAAGTCATTCAAAAGAAAAACTATATATTTAAGAATGATATACATATATTTTGAGGAAATAAAATTACTAATAAGACCTGTTGTGTTACATTATCTCCCCATTATATAAATTGAATATATATAATTTAAATTACTACTAACTAATGAAAATTTTCTAAGGGTACAGTTCAAGACATAATTTCCAACTCACTACCACATGTAAGGCCATAAAACATATATTTTCCTTTTTAATAGGAATATATTGAGATTTTAATCCATTTCTTACCAATGTTCCTCCTTAGTTTTCTATAAGTCTTATGAGTTTCTAGAGATACAACTTTCACAGATTTATTTTCATAATCCAATTTCCAACCAAATACTAAAACCAAAATAGTATTGATAATATCCAATTAAATTAAATTAAATGACTATATGAATATGAAAACTCAATTCTAATATGACTTCACCAATAACACCTTCATTTCACCATATGATACTTTCAGTTTAACTATGATATAATTGGATGAACCTATAACTCCTTTATTTTAACCAATTATATTTATGTCAATATTCTTATTAGGTTTTCTAACCTAACTAGTTATATATTTCATCATCAAATTCCAAAAAACAATTCATACAAAAAATAATGGTTCATAAAGAGAAAGTTATTCAACCAAATAATATCCCATGAGAGATTCAAACCTGGTGTGTTTTTAGGCGCAATTTTTATGCATTTAGTGAAGATCAAGTTAATTCCCACCCAAACGTTTTTAATGTTATTTCTCCTATGTACATATATTCCAGAGCTTTTATCCATTTATTTGTATACAGATATAGATTTCATTTCTATGAAACCATAAACTCTAAAATTTACCAAAATATTATGATTTTATCCTATATTTAGTCTTATCCATAGGTTTTTCACTAATTTTACCCATCCTTAATCCCCCAAAAGAACTAAATTAATCCATAAAAATAACTAAACCTTGTTTTGATACCAAATGAGATGACCCAACCCATACTCTCAAGTCTAATGCTAAAAACACATATTTTACTAAATTACTTGAGGAAACTGAATATAAACTTTTTTAACATTTATATAATATAATCATTTCATATCATAATCCCAGAACCCAATGTTTTAGTGTCTTTGGGGATTAGTTACATAAATATCATATTTCACATAATTGAAAACATTTCTCCATAACTGTACGATACTAGACCCTCTTCTATACATCTTATATATTATACTCATCTTTATAACTTAGAGAGTATAAAATATAATAAGAGTTGATATCAAACTCCCATTAAGGGAAATTTTATCAGTGATACATAAAGGGGTTCGGTCATAAGAATATGTGAAAATATGAACAAGGAGTAAATATTTTATTAAAAGGAACATCAAATAATAAGAGTTTTTTATAAGGTATGATAAGAGAATATGTTACCTCAAAATGATCAAACATATTCCATGGTGTAAGAGTGAAGAAACAAGAGACAATAATTTTGATCCAAGGAGAATAACATAGGTATAAGACATAACATAAAAATGGGGTATAAACATGGAAATTCAATATGATCATAAGTATAGAAAATCATAACATTGTGAGAAAACCTAATGATTCTTAGGCATTATTTTGTGCACAAAAAAAATCTTCATACATCAAGTTGTGAATATAGAAAAATGCTTATGACTCTCATTATGAAATAAGAAAAATTACCATGCATCACATCATTATGTAATGAAATATAAAACATTAATAAATTCATTATATGGAAATATATGACCCCACCCATCATATAATAATAATCCATAGGTATGTATTCCACATGAAATCATTCGTTTATCGAATCACAGTGAACCCATGGTAAGAAATTGGGATTCAAAACATTTCAAAATGGTATCACCTAAAATAAATTCACGATTTAGATCAATTGATACCAAAAATTCAATCACCCAAAAAGAATATTTCTTAATGGTATTTAGATTTTAATTCATAAAATATAACTCCATGAGAGATAGATCCTTTATAGATAAAGAGAAAAATGGAAGTGAAACCATAAAAAGAGTTTTTTTTATAAATTTTATTAACGTTTAGAAAGTATTTAGAAAGAAATATAAATAATGAAACTTTGAAAATAAATATAGTTTAAGTCAAAAAACTATGGAGTAGAAGATAAAAATATTAATGTGGAAGGAAATTCCTTTTTAATATTTAAAAATTCATTTATTGAAATCTAAATCGTAAAAAGGATAAGAAAACTTAATTTCAAAAATTCGTAAAGAAAAATATGAAGATCACAGGAGATAATAAATATTTGGGTTAAAAAATACGGAATAAATAATTCCTGAAAATATAGAATATGTATATGGAATAGAAGGATCTTATTGAAGAGGATGGAAATTATTCTTACCAATAAAATTTGTTATTATAGAAAGAAATATGTAAAAGAAGAAGATTATAATGAAAAAAAATAGATTCAATAGATATAAAAATAAATTACCATATGATGTAAATAAATGTATGAATATAAGAAACATAGAATAATATTTTCAGTAAGAAACCATATAACTCAATGAAAATAAATTGAGTTGAAAAATCCGCTACAACTATAGTAACATTTGAATCAAAATTCCTTGAAAATAGAACATGGGATGGAATTTTTTTCATTAAATTTAATTAAATTCATGATAAAAAGTAATACATAGGTTATTATACACACAACATAAAATAAAAAAATTGATGATTGTGACAAATGTCTTAAAGAATAAAAACCAAGATGAGAAACCCTTAAAAATTCGATAATAATTTAATCTAAAGAATATGATGGAAGGATTCAAGAATATAATTTTGAATATCATGAAATAAATTTAATAATAACAATAATATAATTAAATGTGGAATTAATTACACTATATAAATAAATAATGGTGCATAATAAGAAAACATTCCTTAATAAAGGGAAATTGAGGTGAAACCCATTAAATTTACTCTTAAACCCCATGAAAGTGAATTAATATCCTGTATAATAAAAATAATAATATTAATGAAATATTGTATAAAATTAACTATATAAACATATCTTTATACTCTTAAATTATAATAACTTATTATACATTTATTAGTTACTTATTCTTTATTTTCATCATCAGATGTTAGTGATTTGGATTTCTCCACAGACTCTTTTTAATGTTGATATTAATCCCAATACATTGATACCGATTCAATCATTCCTATATTATTTATGGTATTAAAATATATTTTTTATAATATTTTATAAATTTCTAATTTAATTCCATTAGATTTTTAGTTATGATTTGTAAAGATGAATTTGATGACGAGCTTGTTCTGGTAAATTTTAATGAATGAAAGTTGGTATCTTAATCATGAGTTAAATATTAATTTTACCATTATAGAACAAAAAAATATATTTACATATTAATATCATACTATAATAGTAATTATGTTTACATAACCATCCATGATAAAAAAAATACATCATCGTTCTTGTATGTCGTTAAACTAACCAAAACAAGAACATGTTATGACCAATTGATGAGTATGAAATTGATTTTGTTATAATATAATAATTACATTAGAATAATTATATTTTTTATATTTTTTAAATATATGAATCATAATTGTTAATAATTTTATGAATAATGTAACATAATAATCCATTAGTTTCAAAGAAAAATCGTCTTCCTCCTGGTATGCTCATTTTAGATGGTTAAATTTACAATGATCGCTTATTGTTAATATTATTAATATAATGACTAATTAAGATTTATAGTATCTTAATAATTCTATAAATATCAAATTTGTTCAAAAAATCACATTTTAGAATCATCCATGAAAGGAAGTGGTGGTAAAATAAATATTGTGTTCATGGAGGTGGTAGTCCCCGTGTAACAAGACCAACCTTTTCATTTTTAAAATGGATGGGAAGAAGGTATTAAATATATATGAAGATAATATAAAAACAATTCAGTATAATAATTATATTTATTTAATTATATTATTATTCTTATAATAGATTTTTATAAGAAATATAGATAAGAAAAGGTTAGGGAGTGGACAATACTCATATTGAGGGATTTCTTTTTCTCTTCAAAAACTTATTGGAAATAGAGGTATAGGGACTCTTTATTATAACCAAGGGCTTAAATTTTTTTAATATTATTATAATATAGGTAAATTTTTTAGTTTTTAAATTTAAATTAAAAGCATAAGTGTTTCTTTAAGTGGATGGAAGAGATTATTTTTATAAGCGAGAAAGAGAATATTTCCTTGGAAAATAAGTTAAGTGATGGGTAAATATAGAATCATAAAGAGTTTTGTGAGTTATGAGAGGAATGGTTTGTGGGACATGTTTTTATGACCTTAAAACCTAAAAAATATCTTATATAATGTATAAGTGTTAGATTAATTTATAAAAATTTGAGTCACATTAGGTTACCTCTTTTTACCCTTATTAACCTTGATTAAATATTCACCATGGTAATTATTTTTTTTACAAAATATATATGATATCCCTTATTTAAATGTTTTAATATTATGATTCTTAATATTAAATCCATTTAATCTAATTAAATTCTTTAATATGAGTAAATTAAATTCTATGTTATGATATAATATATGGGAAAAAATAGTAAAAAATGACTTTTTAAATATTAATTGTTCTTATTATTATTTCATATCAATTAATAATTAAATATAAATTATTATATTCCCTTATTCATTGAAATGTTATATTATATTAGTTATTTTAAAGTGATATATTTAATTTATTAACTTAATAATACACAATACATAGAAAAATATAATTCTTTGAAAAATCATTTGTTTACCCTGGTAACTAATATTTATCTTTGAAACTTATTTTTATGTTAAAAAATAAAAACTACATTATTAAAAAAATATTATGGTTAAAAATATAAAAACTATTTTTTTACACTAAATTCCTAGAGTTGATAAAAGTTAATTTTAATATAATAATACATAACACATAAAAATAGTTTTTATAAAAAATGTATATTTCAAACATAAAATGAATTTATTCTTATTACTTACCTAGAAATAACTATTGATTAAATGTTAATTTATTTTCTTTTTTATATTACCAATTCACTAAAATCAACCATTTTTTAAAATTATTTAAAAAATACCCAATACTTAAAAATCATTCTTTTTAAAAATATTAATTTTATATTAAATAATTTTAACCAAATATCATTAAAATTAAATATTTATATTTTAAAAAACTTATTTCAAAAATTCATTGATATTATAAAATTTATTTTAATTTTACAAATACATCATATTATATTTTTAATAATAATAATAATATGTGACACATAAAAATAATTTTATAAATATTATCTTTTTGTTTCAGCATTTATTATTTTTTAATTATATTATTAAAATTTTGTTACTAAAAATTCACAACCTCGGTATACCTATTAGATACATGTATATCAAATAAAAAAATTAACAACCATATTTAAAATTTCCATATATCCCTTTATAACAGTAATATTACCCCCCATTACTCCTTATAAATTCATTCCATTCTTACCTCTTAAACTCAACTTCTCATTCTCTTAAATTTCGTTTTAGATTTCACAACATGCTTTTTCATTTTATGTTGTTCTTTCTCATTATAGATTTAGGTTTACTATTGCTGATCCTCAAGGGTTCATATAATTCAAGGGATATCCTTGTTTTAAAGATATTATTATTTTCTATTTATTTTACCATTTTAATTTATGCACTTTTAATTTATGTAATAATTCATGGATTCATGTAATTTAGTTGTAATGTTCCATTATTAATGAATAAAATGTTGTCAGTTATATTTATATCTTTTATGACTTATTTTCTACTCAAATTCAAATATTTAAAATAAAAATACATGTTTAAAAATGATGTACATATAGGTTGAAGAAATAATTGTTTTTCTAAAAATAGGATGTTACAAGAAAAGATCAACAAAAAAATACCATCTAAAAGGATATATTTAATTTTAAAATGAAGTAAAATTCTTATGTTATTAATTTTAGAAAACATTTTATGTATTTAGATACCCCAAACATCATTTTTAAAATAGAAATTTTTATGAGGAAATCTTTGAGCCATCCTATAAAACACTTATACTGTCTAATAGATTAGTTTTATCCATGAATGGGATATCTTCCATTGAAAATACCATTTAAAAGATTTGAAAATCACTAATACACAGAAACAACATTGACCCCATTTAAAACTCACACTATCAAATAAATTTATAATAAAATGGTGTTTAGTAAACATAATATATTATAGGTTTTAAGTTAAAAAATATATGCATGGAGAAACCTACCTAAAATCAAGGGAAACACATCACATTTTATGAAATTTTCTAGGAGTGGTCTCAAGGTGAGATTTACAAGCCTTGGATACCAAGAAAAAAATTATACTGACCCCATGTCTTAGGGTTCGACCCCCATTTCCTCCCTTATAGAGATGAAGAATAAATAATAATAAGTGAAAATAAAGGGAGGAAGATAGAACTAAACATGAATAATTGACTTAGAAATAAATAAGACTATGAGTATGTGAAGAAGGGGTCCATGATTTGGGCGCCTCCTTGGCTTTAAACATGATCTGGGAGAAATAAGGGCTCAGGGGTTGAAAATTAGAGGAATTTAGATTATGAATTTCACTCTTTTTAAAGAAAGGGTAATTCACATGATTTGGCGACATGATTTACCAAACCATGCACCAACTATGTGCCACTCACCAGACATTTCTAGGAAGACAGATAGTTAAGAAAACTTTTCACTAACAATGAAAATCCCCACTAATACATAATTGTAGATTTGTTATGGTGGTTTCAAGTTAAAACTAATCATTCACTTATCGTGTGACTGAAACTGTAAACTTAAATATTTAAAAATACAAGGAACTGATCGCACTACGATTCACTGTTTCATTTTCACCTTTACACCACTTTACTAAAATTGTTTTATATTGAAAAATATATAAATAATAACAAATGTCACTTAATTTTTGATTAATTTATTTTGTGTTTATCTCTGTTAAAAAGGCAAATGTGAATTTTTTGATAAATTCATCATAGGAGGAGGTGATTTGAAAGCTCCAGAGATGATCCAGAAGGAAATAGGCCAAACTGCATGGCATCCCATGGACATTTGTCCACTATTTTGAACATTAAAAGAATTAAGTGGATCCAAATGGGTGAAAATTTGTGGTACGCTCCAAAAAGTCATGTAATACAACCCATATCAAGGAACATAAGCCTAATTCATCCAGCTAATAGCCCATCCAGACCATTCTGTCCAAGGGATAGAATCTTCTAGAATTTAAAAGTTTGGTTTGGTCCTTTCACCATATCTCCCAGTACAAATCTCTAATTGATACAAAATTTTACATGGAGATATCCAAGATTCCGGAAAAATAATATTATCTTTTTGAAAAGTTGTGATATGGATTTCTACTAGTCCAAAATGGAGACACAAGTGGTATCTCAAAATAGGGTACTCCCATTTTGGCTATAAAAAGGCACCATGGTAACCTCATTTATAAGTTAGACCAAAAGTACAATCGACGCCAATTTGGAGACCCAAAGGAGTACTCTCCTCATACAATAATATTTTTGAGGCCTCTATCCTCATATGGGAATCAATGATGATGGTGAAGTTCCACCCGAGCCTCATTCTCCTCTTGATGGCGAGATAAATGGTGGATGATCGTTTATAGGGAGCTACAAAAACATGGGAGGGAGTTATGGCCCTTGTTCTTCTACTAGTTTTATTTAATTTTTGTGATAATTATTTCAATTATTTTTAAACATGATGTAATTTTTATCTAAATAAATTTCTTTTATTATAATTAAGTGAAAGACTTTTTATCTCAACACTGATTGGGTTGAGATTTCAAGTGGGAATCTTGTATTGTTATAATTAGACAAGACAAGAATCCTATTTATCTCACACATACATAATATTTCAGTATTCTTTGTTATCCATTAATTTCTATGTTTTATACTCAAACCTTGACAACATGGTTGTTGTTTCAAGGGGTGGTTTTTTAGCATCATTTTAAGAAACAAGAGGAAAGTCGAGATCTTGAAAACCCTCAACAAAGGGTTCCATTAAACAATGTATATTTTTCAGAATGATGAACTCACCAGGATGTGTAGTAAACATAAAATTATCTCATTATCTCATAATTCTAAAACACCACCTTTATTTATCAACTATTAAACTCTATAAATCAAGTCATTTTCTTAAAATTGTATTCAAAACCACCCCCCTCTTTTGTTTTTCTATTAAAAATTCACACTATAAACCACCAAGGCTCATTAAGATATGACCTAGGGTTTGAACTATACTATAAATCAACCTTAAAATCATAATAATTTTGATGTGTCATTAAAACATGGTCAAATTTGGTGTCGTTTCTGGGGATCTCTTCTGTTTTTAGTGTCTTTATTGATAAGATATTTTTAAATGTTGTGAATATTTATTTGTTTTATCATATTCATTTATCTATCTTTTTGTGTTATGATTTATTTGTTTTTTAGGTTATGTGCATGAATCATTCTACTTAAAGAGACCCACCACCATTCAAACCTGATTTACATAGGATCCTACGTCACCAACAACAAGACACAGAAAAGAAGCCTTTGAAAGAGGACACACAAAACATCTACACTCTTTTTTATCCCTCTACTTCTTCTTTTGGAACTAACATCAAAAATAAAATAAACATGTATTACATGGAAGAAAATAATAGGACATTAAAATAACAAACCTCGCCTGATGTTGATATCCAACCCACCTATATTCAAATACATGGTGAGGCACCTAATTTTGAACTAAAATTTGGTCTAATTAACTTATTGTCAGGATTTCATGGACTCGTTGGAGAAGATCCAAATAATCACATAAATGAATTTCATACTATGTTTTAAACCTTAAAACCTTATAATGTGGATTATGAACAAGTAAATCTTAGATCACTCCCCTTTTCATTAGAATATACAGAAAAATATTGGTAATATTTTGTTAATTCCCCAATAAGAGGTTGGGCGGACATGAAATTCTTTTTTCTTGAAAAATATTTCCAAACCTCTTGAACTGCAATAATAAGGAAATAAATATGTGTTACAAGACAATCTTGATGAAAAAAACTTCATTAATATTTTTATAGATTTAAAATATTATGTTCAAGTTTTCCACACCATTAAATAAGTGAACAACTTTTGATACAGTATTTTTACGAAGGTTTGATTCCAATTGATCATAATACGATTGATGTTGTTGTCGGTGGTGCACTAGTGGATAAAACCCCATATCGCTACAAGTATCTTAATTGATAACATGGAAAAAAACACTAATCAATTCGGTTAAAGGTTTATTGTACCCATTCTATGTGTCCATGAGGTGCAAAGTACTGAATTCGAGAAGAAGGTGGACAAAAAGTTTGAAGCGGTGACTACCCTTCTTCAACAACTCACTCTTACCCAATGGAAATCTCAATCTCTTCCTCTTGTCCATTGTGGTAAATGTTCTTATGACACCCACTACTCTAACCAATGCTCCAAATTAAGATAAACTTCTTAGAGTAGTGAGGTAATATTATCAGGACACCCCTATAACAAACCCTTTTGAAAAAAACCATTTTATCCATCCAACTCTAGGTGGAAAGAAGACCAGTCTTTTAGGAAATGGCGTATTCAAACCATCCTAAAAAAATAGAACCAACCTGGGAAGAGTACTCATCCACAACCACCACCTTGAAATACCCAACCACCACAAATGTCATTCCAACCACCCCCTCTAAAACCTGATCCTAGACAGGAAGATATGATGAAACAAATGGCTACCAAAAATCTTTAGTTCCAAAAAACCACCCAAGCAGCCATACAAGACCAAAAATCCAAATTAGGCTAGCTATATAACTATGTGGTAGAAATTCAAAGTCATGTGTCAGGTAAACTACCCTCTTACCTAGTAATTAACCCTAGGGATAAGGAAAATGTAAGTTCTATAACCCTTATGAATGGGAAACAACTTAAAAGTTAAATAAACCCTCTTTTAAAGTCATCCCCTCTTATGGAATCCACCATCCCAACCACTGGGAATGCTCCCAATGAGGTAGAATATTGTCCTAAGAGAATACCATTCAAAGGAAATGGTGTTTCTATTGATGAGTCTGCTAGCCCAAACATTCCTCTTCCATTACCCCAAAGGGAAATCCAACCAATGAAAATAGAACTTGATACAGAAATTAGGGAAACTTTCAAAAAAAGTGCAGTTCAACATCCCCTTGATTGATGTTGTGAAAAAAATTCCAAGATACACCATGTTTCTGAAGGATATGTGTACACACCAAAAGCAACTTCATGGAGATGAAAATTTGAGCTTGGGGAGGAACGTATCAGAATTGATTGAGCCATCACTTCCCACAAAGTGCAACGATCCTAGTACATTCTCGATTCCTTGCACCATGTGGGATTATTCATTTTCCAATGATATTCTTGATTTAGGTGCTTCTATAAATGTGATTCCTCGCTCTATTTACTCTTCTATGCAAGTTGGTGAACTAAAACACACTGGAATAGTTGTTCAGTTGGAAAATTAGAGTATAGAACACACTTCTCGTGTGTTAGAGGATGTTCTTGTGAGGGTGAAAATTTTAATTTTTACCACTGACTTTAATGTGCTAAAAATGGAAGATGATAGGATGAATGGACATGACCTAATTATGATGGGAAAACCCTTCTTGAAAACCTCCAAACCCATAATTAATGTCCATAATGATAAATTATCTATGGAGTTTAGTGGTGAAATTATCCACTTCAACATCCTTGATACCATGAAGCACTCCTCAGAAGAACATTCTAGTCTCTCTGTTAATTCAATTGATGTACTCCCTTCCCCTGAAAAAACAACTTTTCATCCCTTGATCCCATTTTTGAGTTTTCATCATTAATTAAAATGGTAGGAAAAAATCATGAATTTATTGTTGTAGTGTTCTAGAAAAATGTCGTGAATGTTTGTTAATTGATGATTTCTTGAACACTGAGGATTATATGACCATCGATGGTGTTGATAAGCTTTTAAAATCTCATTCCTCATCTGAGGATGATTCCATTGAGTAGTTAGATGATATTAGTCACCTATTAATTTCAAAAACATTCCCATAAATCCAAAATAAACTTAAATTGGAACTGAAACAACAACCTAACGATTTAAAATATTCATATCTTGAGAATGGAAACAAGTTGCCCGTCATCATTGCTAGTTCACTGACTACTGAGCATGAATTCTAACTGCTTTTTCTTTTGAGGGAGTATAAACAAGTATTGGGATAGACACTTGTATACATTCCTCGTAGGAGCCCATCAATTTTTACTCATCATATTTTGTTAAATGATGATGCTAAACCAGTAAGGTAGTCACAACGTCGACTGAACCCAAACCTCTTAGTTATTGTAAAAAATGAGGTAAAAAAATTATTGGCTTCTAGAAACATTTACCCCATCTCTAATAGCCAATGGTTAAGTCCTATTCAATTAGTTCCTAAAAAAACCAGTCTTACAGTAATCAAAAATGAAAATTAATGAATTGGTTCTAACTCGTGTATAGAATAGTTGGTGAGTCTGCATATACTATCACTGACTAAACCAACATGCTAGGAAGGACCATTTTCCATTTCCATTCATTGAGCAAATGTTTGAGAGGCTAGTGGGGAAGTCTCATTACTATTTCATTGATTTGTATTCTAGATACTTTCATATCCATATTGCCCTCGAGGATCAGGAAAAGACATCCTTAATTTTCCCCTTTAGCACATTTTCCTATAGAAGGATTCCATATGATCTGTGCAATGCTCCGAGTACTTTTCAATGATGTATGGTTAGTATTTTTCCAGATTACCTAGATAATTTCATGGAAGTATTCATGGATGATTTCACTATTTATGGATCCTCTTTTGATGAATGTTAAAATAGTCTTCATTTAGTCCTACATCGCTGTATTGAAAATAATCTTGTATTAAATTATGGAAAATTTCATTTCAGGGTGTGACCAGCTATAGTTTTGGGGAATGTCATTTAGGGGGATGGTATCCAAGTAGATAAATCAAAATTGGATGTCATTTCTTTCTTAGGATTCCCTAAAAATGTAAGGGATGTGCAGCCTTTCCTAGTCATGTTGGATTTTACCATCATTTCATTTGTTACTTTAGTGAAATTGCACTCCCCATATCCCAATTACTTCAAAAGGAAAAATAATTTGTTTTTGATAAATAATGTGAAGAATATTTTAATAAGATAAAATGGAGTCTCACATCAGCCCCGGTAATCCAACTACCTCGGTAAAATTTACTATTTTTTCTCATGTGGGATGCCTCTAACTATGCATTTGGGGTGATCATATCATAATGGGTCGATCGAGATCCACATGTCATTGCCTATGATTCACGTACATGGGAAGTTTCCCAAGAAAACTACACCACAACTAAAAAAATAAATTCTTTACATCGTGTTTTCCATGTATAAATTCAGGTCGTATCTTTTAGGGTCCAAAGTTATTGTGTTCTCAGACAACACAACCCTCTAGTATTTCATTAAGAAACCAGAAGTCAAACCATGTCTCATTCATTGGATGCTCCTCCCTCAAGAATTCAATATAGAAATTAGTGATAAAAAGGATCATAGAATGTTGTTTCTAACCATATCAGTAAGATTCCCCCATCTTAGGACATTTAATAATCCCCCAATATTCCAATAAATGATATGTTTCTTGATGAGAAATTGTACCAAGTGTAAGATGTTATTCCTTGGTATGTCGAAATTTTAAATTATTTGGTAGTATCTTCCATTCCTACTGATTTCAACAAAACTAAGCCATCCATTTAAAACATGAGTATCATTGGTATGTTTGGGATGACACCTACCTATAGAACACATGTAGTGATCAAGACCTTAGGAGTTGTGTTCCTGATAGAGAGTTTCAGTGTATCCTTAGATTCTGCCACACTATTCTTGTGGTGGGAACTTTGGTCCCCAATGGGATACTCACAAATTCCTTGATTTTGGACTCTTTTGGCCAACACTTTTTCATGATTCCCATGATTTTAGTAAATATTTTCCTCATTTTCAAATAATGGAAATGTCTCCAAAACAAATGAAATTCCATAAAAATCATCTTTCATGAAATTTTTTGTGTTTGGTGTATTGACTTTATGGGTCCATTTCCCAATTCCATTTTCAAATTAAACATTCTTATGAAATATTATTATGTGTTAAAATGGATGGAGGAACAAGATAAAAGGAATAATGATTCTAATGAAATTGTAGAATTTTTGAGAACCCAAATTTTCTATAGGTTTAGATTACCTAGGTTTTTCATTAGTGACTTCGGTTCTCATTTCTGCAACCGAACAATGCAATCACTATTGCATCAGTTTGGGGTCTGTCGTCGAGTGTCTATTGCATATCACCCATAGACCAATGGTCAACCCGAGGTGTCCAATAGAGAGGTAAAAACAATTCTTGGAAAAATGGTTCAATCCAATAGGAAATATTGGAGTCTTAGACTTTATGATTCATTATGGGCTTATCGTACTTCTTTTATAACCCCACTTGGAATGTCACCTTATAGGCTTGTTTTGGAAAGAGTTGTCACCTCCCTATTGAGATTGAGAATTGTGCCTACATGGCCATCAAACAATGAAATTATAATCTTTTTTTCTATAGGTGCTCAAAGGAAGTTTCATATTCAAAAGTTGGAGGAAATTAGAAGAGATTCATATGAGAACTCTAGGATTTGTAAAGAGCGAACCAAGTCTTCCCATGACAATCTCATCCTCCATCATCAATTCCACATTAGGATGAAAGTCCTCCTCTATAATGAAAGGATGAATTTTCACCTAGGTAATATTTGTTCCTACTAGTTTTTACCATAAATTATTACTAATGTATCTCCATTTGGTGTTTTTTAGGTTAAAAATAAAGAAACTAAGAAAACCTTCACTATTAATGGGAAGTGAATAAATCACTTACATGAAACCCTTACGGAGTTCCATGTAGAGGGACTCCATGTTCAAGAAAAAACATACCAATGAAACCAACCAGGTTTTATCCTTCCTTCCCACATTCTATTTTATTACAGTGAGGAAAATTCATGCCCAAGGTGTGGGGGGATGGGTACATTCTTGGGTTAGTTAGTAATTTTCCTTATTTTTTTCTTGTTGAATAGTATTGTCACTTTACCCTTGATTTTATCCTTTTCTTTTGTGCCATAATTTTAATTTTATCATGGAAAATTTTTCTACTTTAAAATAATTCCAAATCATTTTTTCATTCTTGAGTCGACTGTGTTGAAAATTCCATTTTTTTGGAAAAAATTAAATGAATATTGATATGGAATATTTTTCTATAATATTAATTTTCAAATAATTCTTAGGTGTTTCATGGATTTTTGAAACCCATGCTTCATTAGCACTGACCAATATTTTAATCCCTTACCTAAAATTCATTATAAGATCTGTATTGCATATTCTTCCTTTTAATCAATTTCTTGTGAGTATTGGGTCATGCAGAGAAACAATAACTTTCATTGATTCTTTTATAATCTATAAGATTCAAGTGTACTGAATTCATGATAGAGGCTATCATTTATTGAAAATCCATGTTTAAAATTAACCTCAATTTTTGGCCACCATGAAATTTTACACTTATTAAGCCTTAGAGGCCGTGAAATTCTTGTTAGGTAGCCACATTACAAGCTTATTTATCTCTACCTACCCATATCTTATATAAATACTTGTTTTAATTTCAGAAAGTGTGGGGAGAGGGTATTTCTATGGGAATTATCAGGAATGAATCATTGTTATGGATTGATAGAAATGGTGCCTGCATTTTCCTTGAGAAGTGGGTTCACAAGACATATTTATCATTGTTTTAAAAAAGTTCCCTCTTTACCTACAATGAAAACTGTAAAAAAAATAGTTTTGTAAATTGAAATAAAATAGAAAAAAATTAATTGATAAAAGATGAAGTTTATTCATTATTATTCGCGGATCGGATGTGACCTACACAAATGGAAAATGGGGATAGTGAGTTATAAGTGATACACTTTGTGAGGGATGAGTGTGTACATTCATTGTGAACACCTGATGAATTTTGACATGTTTTTTACTTAAGATATTAAACACTCCTCTTCTGCCTTTGATTTTTCATACATTAAATCCAACCAACCCTTGATCCTCATAACAACCTGTTGGATGTCCTCTTGAGTAGCACACTAGTTTCTTCCAGTAGAAAACATATAATCTTAGAAAGAATATGGTAATATGACATGAACTCTATGAAAATATAATAACATCACTTTCATATGTTTCTTGAGTGAATAAGAAAAATTTATAAGTGAGGTAGGCTGCGACATGTTGCATGGGTGAACAAATGAAGTTGAACAAATTAGAATGATAGAGAAGAAAGATGATAGAAAATTTGATTTCAGAAACGAGGCATGATGAATTTTATTATAAAATAATCTTGGAACATTTATCACATTTTATTTATTAATGATACTTGTTTAGGACATAAGAATTTTCCCAAGAGTGAAAATGTTTAGTTGTGGGCGTGTGATCGTAGCGTGATTCACTGTTTCATTTTCACCCTTACACAATTGTGCTAAACTTGTTTTATATTGAAAATTATATAAATAATAACAAATTTCACTGTATGTTTGACTTATTTATATTGTTTTATCACTGTTAAAAAGTGAACTGTCAGTTGTTTTGATGAATTCATTGTAGGAGGTGGTGATTTGGAGGCCCTGGAGATGATCCAGAAGGAAATGTCCTGAACTGCATGGCATCCCATGGACATCTATCCACCGTTTTGAACATTACAAGAATTATGTTTCTCAACATGGGCTGTAAATTTGTTGTCCTCTCAAAATATTCATCTTCTAAAACATATATCAAGGAGGCAAAGACCAATTCTTCCATCTAATGGACCTTTCGAACAATTCTATCCAGGGGATATAATCTTCCAGAATTCAGAATTTTCATTCGGTATTTTGACTATATCTCCCAATAAATATGTATAATGGCCACCACATTTAACATGGATATTTTCAATAGGCCTTATAAAAACTATTATCTTTTATCCAAGCCTTTATATATATTTCTAAAAGTCCAAAACCGAGACACAAGTGTTATCTCAAGAACAAGGTGCTCAAAACCATGTTGCATTTTTTCTATAAAAAGGCACCATGGGAACCTCATTTGTAAGTTTGACCAGAAGGAAAATATCTGCCAATTTGAAGACCCCAAGGATTTATATCCTCATTAAAGAATATATGTATTCCCCTATCCTAATAGGGGTATCAATGGTGAATGAAAAGATCTACCTAAGCCTCCTCCTCCTCTCGATGGCGAGCTAAACAGTGGATGATCATTTCGAGGGAGCTATACAAACTTGTAAGGGACTTCCATCACTTATTCTTCCACTGGTTTTCTATAATTTGTGTTATAAATATTTCACTTATTTTTAACCATTATGTTCTTCTCCTATAAATACATTTTTTTTGTTATAATTAAGTGAAAGACTTTTTATCTCAATGCTGATTGGGTTGAGATTTCAAGTTGGAATCTTGTATTGTTCTGATTGGACAAGATAAGAATCCTATTTATCTCACACATAAATAAGATTTCAGTATGCTTTGGTATAATTTATTTTCTTTGTTTGATACCCAAACCTTGACAATAATACTATTTTTTCAAGGGGTTATTCTTTGAGCATCATTTTAATAAGCAACAAGAAAGTTGAGATCTTGACAACCCTCAACCAAGGGGTTCCATAAACGATGTGTATTTTTTAGAATTATGAACTCACCAAGATGTGTTGTGAACTTGAAATGATCTATTTATCTCATAATTTTAAAACAAAAACTTTATTTATTAACTATTAAACTCTTTAAATCAATTCATTTTCTTAAAACTTTTTTCAAAACCACCCCCTCTTTTGTTTCTTTTTATTAAAAATTCGCACTATAAACCACCAACACTCCTTGAGATATGTCCTAGGGTCTAACCTATCATATAAATAAACCTTAAAATCATAATAAATTTGACATTTCACAAAAACACGGTCAAGAACCACAACCCAAAACTCAATGAAAAGGATAAAACCCAATAAAATAATAAAATAATAACGGAAAAGATTGTCACCATGTGAAAATTCACCCTACCATAATACTTTATTCCCTTATAAATTCACCAAAGATTAAATAACTAAGAATCTAAAAATAGTATAATAAGAAGTGGACCATAATACATAGCTTTCATCCCATCAGGGACTAAATGAAACATTGATGAAAATAAATCTGCAAATCCAATGACAGCACCCAGAAATTCCTATCCATATTAGAAACAACACACTAACACAAAAGTCTAAATGATAAAATCAATATCCAAGACATGAGATAGGTCTCCCCTATATTAATGGATTTCCAATATATCCTCAAATAAAGAGATCAAATGATACATCCATATAAATAAAGTAACAATAATTACATCCTATAAAAAGAGACATATATCAAATATCATGAACATGACAACACAAGCTATGAAAAATGATGAAATTGAGAGGTAAAAATAAAGGAAGAGAAAAATAATGTGAGATCTCGGACAAGATACACTATCTATAAATCTATATTCTATCAATAAAACCCCAATTCTTGAAACTTATAAAAATACTCGATCAATCATAATGATGATAGGTAAATAGAACTTCCAATAAAAAGGGTTTAGAATGCCCAAACTGATCATACCAGAGCATACCAGAAATTGATCCTCAAATAATATAGGACCATGACCTATAACTAACAAAATATTGGTCACCAAACATTATGGTTTGGCCTTGTTAAATAAACCACATTTTCCAAGACCCACTGATTACATCCTCATATGAATTCAAGAAAGATGAGAATACTCCCAAACTAAGGTAAAAAAAAGTCCCCTTTTAAGAATTAAAAATGAATCGAGTCTTCAACCACCAACTTAAGAAGAATGAACATACTAAATGAAAGATGAATAAAATATAAATAAAGAAAACATAGTTAAGGCTAAACTCAAAGAATGGTATTACTATATAATATGAACTAGGGTCTTTGTAGGATCAGTAACTCAAATGGACAATGCTCTAACCAAAAGAGATAATCGCCTGAGGAATATCTCACGACTCAGCAAAAAATTCTAGTTGGCACACTTTAAATAAAAAATTCTACCATTCCCAAGTAGAAAGATAATTCATACACCTTAAAGGGTGTTGTATATCCTTACAGGTCGGCTCATGTATCAGGTTAATATAGCCTAGGTTGGTTCATGACATTTACACTATAAATTTCAAGTGACAGTTTCTAGTGTATATTTGAATTAATATATACATATATACATATATTTATATAAAAAAATTTAAAATATGATGTAATTTTCTATTTAAATTTTACACTAAATATTTTTAGTGCATACATACATACATGTATATATTCACTGTAATTTTTCATTGTAAATTTCCACTCTAAATTTACATTGAAATTCTTTAGTGAGGATTTTTAGTGTCTATTTCCTAAAAAAGATGTATAATATTTAAATTAAATTATACATACAACCATACATAGAAAAACATAGCTATAATTTACTCAATATTTAATTTATAATATAAATATTTTAATAAAAACATCCAAACACTAAATTTTCATTGAAAGTTTCTGGTATAATTTTAAATAGTAAATTTCCACTGAAAATTTCTAGTGCATATATAGTTTTCAATTAAAACATTCAAATTATAAAATTAATTTTAAATTGAAATTTAGTGTGAAAATAAATAGTTACTTGTATACATTTTTTTGGAACTTTTATTTTGAAAGGAAAGATAAAAAATCCATAGGAAATTTCAATCACAAAATTACAATGGAAATTTTCAGTCATAAGTGAAATTTTATTCTTGAAATCTGATTTAAATAAAAAATTTGAATTTTCCTATATAAATTTTTAATGAAATTTCATAATGAAAATTTTAAGAAGTGAGTATAAATTTATACTGAAAATTTAATTTACAATGAAAACTTCATAAATTTCAACAAATATTTTAAAAGATTTTTTTATTATTAGTAAAAATATAAATGAAAATATTTATTCACAATGAAAATTTCCAAAATTTTCAATGAAATTTTTTAATTATTAGTAAAACTTTCTTCTTAAAATTTATTCTATGATGAAAACTTCCAAAATTACAATGTAAATTTATAATGATAAAATATAATGATAATTTTTACATGAAAACTTACATACAATGTAAAATTTTAGTAAATTTACATTTTAAATTTTCAATGAATTTTTCCATTGTATATTTTTATATAAAATATGTACTAATTTAAATTTTAATTACATATGTATAGTTACAAAATATTTTGTGTGCAAGGGTGTGTGTGTGTGTATTTTAATACAAATTTATAGTGGAATAACTGAATAATTTATATATATAAATATTTTCAAATTTTAAAAAATTAAATAATATATGTAATGTTCAATTATTATTTATTATTATACATTTAGTTTTATTATAATATTACTATATAATTTTTATTATTATCTCATAATTTTAACGATCTTATTTATTAATTTTTTCTACATTTTATTAAATTATATTAATATTCTTTCAAAACCAAATATGGGACGTTCTGTTTTTTGAATTTTAAAATGTTACCAAAAATTATAAAAAATTATATTAATATTTTTTTTAAAATAATATTCTTAATATAAAAATTTTTTATTTTAAAACTATAAAAAATAAATAAATAATAATGTATATATAAGAGCTAGTATAAATATAATTGTAATTTATAAAATAAAATATATGTGGGGTGCTGTAGAAAAAATAGAAGGGTGGTTTTGTACACCGAATTTTTGATTTACTATATATATTATTTAAATAAAGTTTCCTTTTTTATACATTTGATGCCATATTTAAAAGAAATGTGGTATCCATCTTATTGTGAACCAAACTATCAGGTTTAAGGAACAACGTAATAGAAATTATTTTAATGTTCATGTAAATAATACCAAATTTAATAATAAATTAATAATATATGTTTAAAATGATTTATAATTAATAAAATTTCATAAATTAAACCCATGATTCCAATCCAAAAAATTATAGGCATGTAAAAATCAATAGAAAAATTTAGAGAACCCTATTAATGGGGACCACTTTCACTTTGGTCTTTAAGAGAGAAATCCAAAGTTTTCACATTGTTCTGCATGTTAAACGAACCATTAGATAGAATAAAGTAATATTTTAATGCTTTCAACAGGACATCCTTTGTTCAACTAAACTAATGTACTAATAAATACTATAATGATATATTTTCAATCCAACCATTGGATTTAAAATATTGAAAATAAACACATCACACATGAATTTATTTATTAATTAAATTTCAAAAAGGCTTGAAATTTCAAGGTCTGTTTTATAGAAAAAAAATGAATGATAAGGTAAACATTTCATTCCATTATTAGTAGTGTTATTATAATATGTTTTTTTGGTCACCATACAAGGTTAAATGACCATTTGTACTTTAAAAACTAAAAAACAAGCTCAAGTAGTGCTTATTAATTAATTTATTAAAACACCAAAAATCCAAACTCCTATTATTTATACCAAACATCTACCTAAAGGTAAAAACACTACTATATGTTTAAAAAAACAACCATTAAATTTTTTTAGGGTCACTTACAAGGTTAAAATAACAATTTTTTCCATCATGTGTGAAATTATAAAAATATCATCACTAGATTCAAGGTCTCCAAAACATATATTTTCATACATTTATATGAATTCAAAATTCATAATATTCTTGATGAGATAGTTTCTTGTTGGTCTTGAGGATGGTCACTATTAAAGGATTTTTTCAAGGGGAAAACTTTTCTAAACATACTGAAAAATATCAACCAAAACATATTACACCATAAAATCTATATAATCATTTAGAGTGAATAAAATGGTGTACATACACCTAACGTTTCTCCAATGATATATTTTTTACAATCCCTTCAAAAAAGTCCGGATAAATATCACTGAGAATCATGAGACAAGCTCATTCTTCCTAGGTTATCCACATGATTTTTTTATCTCCAAATTCTTAGGAAGGATCTTATATTACTCATAGTCTATTGAAACCATGTCCAATTATATAGATCTTCGTCTTTAAAAAATTTCAAATAAAATCATACAAAATTTGGATGCCACAGGAATTCTAAACATTTTTTAAGAATTACATTTGTTTAGATAAGGTTATATAGATCTTAAAATATTATCAAATGTTAAGCCTATTGATAAAATGTTATATAAATTTTTTAAACATTACAACAATTTTTAACTCCCAATTCAATTCCCCCCACTGATTTTTTAACATTTAAAAAATAATTTTGGATGCTCAAATTTTTATAAATATAATTGTAAGATTTTAATGAAATATATGATAACATAGGATAGTAGAAATAGGTTAAGTAGTGCATTATTGCATAACACATACACTTCTGTGCATGTAACCATGTCATATGCCTTCACAACATCATGATTTAAACCATCAAAAACCAAAACATGGTTTAAACTACCACACCATGGATTTATATTTAGTGGATATTTATAATAATATTTAAATTTCACTAAATACTCATATAATTAGAATAATTTCACTAAATTCCACATTATATTCACATATTTGCTAAAAAATATCCAAAAATTCGTTTAGATTCCTTCTAAAACTCTTTTTGGGAAAGTCGAGATTAATTTTAACCACATGTAATATTATATGTAAATACATGTCAAAATACATCAAAAACTTGTTTCAGATATCCTTCAAAACACTTTTGTGGTTTCCCTTAATGTTTTATATAAAAATTTTGTAACAAAAATTATTACCCTTTCAAGCAAATATATGACCCCATATACCCTTATATAATTGAAAATAACTATGAAATCTCAAATAAATAAATTTATGCAAAGATAAGCCTCTAAAAAAGATTCAATGTTACTCAAGCTACAAAGAGATCTAGTGTGATATCTATCAAACAAATGTACCATCATAACTATGTCCACCTGGTGTATCATATAAAAGTATAAATGATCATATAATATATTTTTTCAAGATATCAAGTGAACATGAGATATGGGTTATAATAATCCCATATTGCCAACTCATGCATTATCGATTCTTTGAATATAAATGTTCCATACAAATAGACACATCAACTGTCATTAACCCAAATAGGTGATCACAACACATTTCACTCATCCAAATGGATAATCTCCTAACATTTTCCTTATAGAGGGATTGTTATACACTTCACAGGTCTATCTCAATTGAGGGCACATATGTCATATACTTCATATAAGAGGATAAATCTCATATATGTTAAACCTTAATAGATGACAAGATCAGAAACATACACAACTACCCCCTAATTATAATAGCCACAAGGTTAGAATAAGAAAGGTATCAATGTATGATCATTCTGAATCTTGGAATTTTTTCTACCTTAGGTACTGGGATTCAATATGAAACATGTACCCTCGGTGTCCCAAAAACACTGTGGATGACACTCCATGTGTTAGACATAGTGGTTCATCTAACACACGAAACATATTTTGTACATCATGAGAGAATTGTGTATCTCTATACAAAATTTAATGCATTTGAATAATAAAATGTAATTAAAAACCTATAATAATCATTGAAAATCATTGATTAGGGATAATACAAAGTCATACTTTGGGAAGTCAAATGTTATTTCACGTCGTGAATATATACCTCCAACATGAAATAATGATAAGG
Organism: Viscum album; assembly: GCA_963277665.1. Classification (NCBI taxonomy): domain Eukaryota; kingdom Viridiplantae; phylum Streptophyta; class Magnoliopsida; order Santalales; family Viscaceae; genus Viscum; species Viscum album. The sequence goes on from OY728156.1 coordinate 1,011,695,244, forward strand.
TGAAGACTGGATTTTGTATAACATGATACATTTAATATTATTAAAATCATTTAATAATACTAATATAAATATAAATAATTTACCACAAAATCATATCTCATATGATATACCACTTAAGATCCATTATGTTTGATGTTCGTTTGTATTTTTGTTAAGTTCATTGCATCTCAATGTAATTTCTCTCACATATCTATGTGGAAATATAATAAAACCTCCCACTAAATCCCTTTAATGGGTAACATCTATGAATAAATCATGTTTTAATAATGGTTAGATTAGAATTATAATCCTTATGTTTGACTCCTTGAGCATGGTATTCAAAATTTTTACTTCACAACATGAAAAGATAAAATTTTAATAACTTTTATTATATACTCAGAACTCTTTCTAAGTTCATCATCATCATCATATAACTTTTCCAATCAAAATTTTCTTTTGAAATTTTTTTTAATAAATTAAAATTTAAATCTTTACATTATGATTATTCTTTACCCACATAACCAAAACAATTTTACAATATAAAGTGAAACTCACTTTAAATTAGACTAGAATAATCATTAATTTGTTACAATTTATACTTATCTAAGTTAAAACATAATCCCACTGACTTCTTAGAAACTATATTTTTTTAAAAATTTATTTCTATGACACAAAAACCTTTGTATTTGGAAATAAAACTTATTACCTTTATGGAAATGTTTAATAAATAAACCATTAACAAATATGGCTTTTATCCCTGCTAGAAAAGTCGATTAACAGTGCTAAAAAAGTGCTATTAATCGAGGTGAAGATAGGGGGTCCCATTTATCAGCACTGATAAAGGACACTTTTATCAATTCTTTTAAAATTCGCTGATAAAAGTTGAAAAAATATAAAAAAAATATAAAAAAATATTTTTTCAATTCTCGGGGGCTTCAACAGTGCTTTAAGATCCCCTTTTACAGTGCCCACCACCCATGGTACCCCACGCACACCTCAGGCCAACTCCACCCAGCCCCACCCCCCTTTAATAGCACTAGGTAATTCCCCCCACCTGCGCGCACGACCTACATTCCCCATGATTCAAACTCGAGACCTCCTGCCTGCGCTCCTATGCCTTTATCACTCCACCATATTGCTTTTCTCTTCATTTATTAATATATCAATTTATTTATATATATATTTAGTTATATTTACTCATATATTAATATATATGTATATTTAGTTATATTAATATATATATCTGTCTATTAATATATATATATATATAAACATATATGTATTTATATTAATATATATATATATAGTCATATTAATATATATATATATATTTATTCATATTAATATATACATATATATTTTGTCGTATTAATATATACATATATTTAATCATATTAATATATATATATATATATATATATCTGTAGATAAATATATATTTATATCTATTTATATATATATATATATATATTTAGTTATAATTTTTTATCCGTATATTTATTTGTATATTTATATATATTTATAAGATTAGTTTTAAATACATTTAAAAAATATGTTTTCTTATGTGTGTTTTTATAAATAAATAAATACATACATACATACATATATACCACACACACAAACAGATATATATTATATATATATTTTTAGGTATAATTATACATATTTAGATATATTTACAAATATTATATATTAATATGTATATACAAAAGTGCTAGAAATGGGGTCTCGAAAAAACTAACAAATCATAGTCGCAGGAAAACGCATAACTTCATCTCCGGGTATCCGTTTCAGCTCTATGAATATTCAAACTTAAGCTCATGGAAAAAACTATGATAAAACAGGTGATAAAGGCCAAATAAACACAGATATCAGAAGTTATGACAGTTTGAAGAAAAAATTAAGAGGGGTCCGAACACAGAAACTGAGATTTAGAGGCCTTCTAGTGGTTTTTTGGGGTTTTTGGTTCCCAAACATGATATAGACGATGTCTATGTCAGTATCATACATATATATATCTTCTTTTACTTCAATTTGATATGTGGTATGGCCTAAACGGACACCCGGAGTGAAAGTTATGGTCGCTTGAAATTGGACTTTTTTTGGAGTGCTATAATAGATATATCTTTCATTCCTCTGATCTTATAATAGTTTCAACTAGACTTTGTCATCACTCATTTTATGAGCTCCGATTTGACTATTTGCAGCGCTCAAACAGACAACTAGAGCAGAAGTTATTCCCATTTTAGTGAGTTGTAGGTTTCTTAGGTTTTTAGGAGATACGAGAGTTGGAAAATATCAAACGACAATAACTTCTACTCCGAGTATCTTTTTTGGCTCTACCGCATATAAAATCTAAGATTTTAAAAAGTGACACCCTCTGGTGATCAAAAAAATCCCTTCTCATGTTCTTTGAGGTTCAAAAAGGACCAAAACCTCTCTGAACAGACATAAGTTTGGCTCTGGGGGTCCGTTTTCCCATAACTTCTCCTACGGGTGTCTGTTTTTCCTCAACCACATATCAAATCGAATCTTAAAACCAGACCTACACTACGGTGACAATTTTAACACCTTCTCATATTCTTTATGGTACAAAACGGTCCTTAATCCATACAAATGACCATAATTTTTACTTCAGTGTGTCCATTTTGGGTCTACCACAAATCAAATCGATATAAAACATATTTTAAAAATTATTTAATATATTTATATCAATATAAATATACTTAAATATAAATATATTATTTTTATGACTTTTTTTTAAAATATACACATTTATCAGTGCTAGGAAAATGCATACTTATAAAACCCCTCTTTATCATCGCTACTAAAAAAGCACTGATAAAGGGGGGGGGGCTTTATCAGCACTTTTTTAGCACTGATGAAGTCCCCCCCTTTATCAGCACTTTTTTAGTGCTGATAAAGGATGGTGCTATGGAAACCCAGTTTTGTGGTAGTGAATTTTATCCTTAACTTCTGTTCATGCATGTTATAAAATTATATTAATTATAACTTTATATATAAAAATCATCATCTCATTTATTTATAACGACCACTATTTATAACAAATCTTCTTATAACATAAGATGAAAACAAAATAACAAATAAATATTTATTATTTTGATATACTAGATCTTTAATGTAATCTGCATCATCAAGATCCTTGATATAGAAACCCCTTAATCACTTAAATGAATAACTCCAGCTCTAACCATCAACTCTTGTCCAATTTTGAACTCCTATACATATGTACAACATATTTATAAGGTGAAATAGATATCATTTACACTTTGAAAAATAAAATTATAATTCTATATCGTTATTACCTTTTCTGAAATCTCCATAATGCTTCTTATAATCTTTTATGTATTCAGGATAATTCCTTATCCAATTACCAAGTTTTACACAATGGAAGTATTTCTCCAACTTCATAAAACCAATCATAGGTTTTAAAGACCAAATTTATCTATTAGACATTAAAATTTTCGTTTTACATATTATATATTTATTCATTTTTACTATAAATATAACACTAGAACATGGACCCCCATGTCCTACTCAACTATAATTAACATATTCAGAACATCGGGTAAACTTTAATTATAACACCTCACAACATAATCAACACATAATTACATGATTTATAAAAATGGTTTTACTTTCTTATAATTTTAGGATCTTTTAGGTTTATAGTTTTAGAAAATTAGAACCATTATATAACAAAGTGGATATTTCTACAATGTGTATATATTTTTCCATATCCCAGAGTCTTATGTTTATAATCATGTTTCTCTCATAACACTATTTCTTTATTCAACACATGTCACCATTGACCTTTATAAAATTATTATACATTTTAGTCCCTGTGAAAAAAAAAATTTAATTGAAGGTATGAGAAAAAACAAAACTCATTAGGGGATATAAAAATAAAAGAAGCGTGTTAATCCATTTAAAAATCGTGAAAATGCATAAAAAAAATTTCTTTCTATATAATAAACATTAAGATCAAACAATAATTTAATTACACAAAATAAATAAACTTTATTTCCAAAATATTTTTTTAAAACATCTCATAATCAATAATAAAATAAAAATCATAATCATGGGGGTTGTTAAATTACATGAAAACTTTTCCTTGAAAAAACACATTTTATCTAAAAATGTTATAAACGTTATTTAAATTATAAGTTAATTTTTTACCATTTAAAATCAAAATATTTCCATAAAAATAAATTTAAAATCATATAAAATAATTTAGGTGCCTTGGGAAATCATATTAATATCACTCTTATAATCACCCCTGTAAAGTAATAATCGCCATGATTAATTCCATTATGTATCCTTTTAGAAAAAATATCATTACCCAGTGCATTTTAGGGCTACATCAGACCCAATGTTCATCATAAAAATGTTCAACATCTGTATAATTAATGAAGTACATAAAATATTATGTTTCTTTAATAACACTCATAAGAATTTTCATTTAATCCCATAACTAAAATCACTTTAAGTTGGCTCATAAAAATGAGAAGAAATATCATTTTCTCTTAAAAAAATTTAAAAAATAAATAAATAGAATAATATAATTAAGATATTATTTGAGAAAAATAAAAATTTATAGAATAATATTTATTTTTAATAACAACTATGATGTTGAAAAAATGTATTCAGGTAGTAAACATTAAAAAAAACTTTTTACACTTTTGTAAAAAAATCCAAAATGAGTCGTACCGAATGTATACAAAATTTCCTTTTAAAATTTTTTTAAATAAACTAAAGGTAAATATAAAATGACTATAATAGTTCATTTTATTATTATATAGAGAATTGTTTAATCAATTTAACTAACAAGTATATTGAAATATATATTTTTAAAATATTTAAAATGTGGTTTTCAAGAAAAGTATCTTACCTTGAGTCTAAACTCACCATGTACATCTTTTAATTTCATGAATAATAAAATTATATTAATAATTTAATTTATTAAAATAAATTTCTTATTTCTTATATTATCATTATTCATTTTATTTCATTTATTATCTTTCTTTTTTTAGTTACTAAATCGATTATGTTTATGTTAGATATTTTGAGGTCATCCAATTTATAATAAAAAATAAGTTTGGTAAATTATCCATGGTCAAAGGGGACATTTTTACATAATATAAATAATATTAAACATTTTATAATTATAATTATTATACATTAAATATATTTTTAAATCCATATATTTAATGCGGTCATTAAAAATGTAATTTGTAATATCTTGGAGGTGGTAGTCCACACGAACACATGAGCAATGTTTTTATTTTTCCAATGGATAAAATGTAAATAAAGTAGTCAAAGTATTACCAGGATAAAATCATAATAATATTATGAATGTAATATTTTTTCATTAATTCCATCCTTATGATTATCCATGTGATATATAATTAAAAATTGAATTACATCACTTCGTGGAGGTGGTAGTCTACACATACGCACGAGCGACATTTTTATTTCCCATTGGATGAAAATGAGGTATAAAATTGTTGTTAAATCAACATAATAACATTTTATTTCATTAAATATATTTATTTCATTATATTAGGATAGTTATAATGTATTTTATGGAGGTATAATAATAAATAAACTTGAAATAATTTAGTTAAGACTTATACCACCACCTAGGATATCATAATTTGGATTACACCTTAAGACATATAGGATTGGTATATTGGTGATAATAGGACTACCATGACCTGTGGAGAAGAGTTTTTTATGTATTTGGGTAGATATATTTTTATAAATAGTTCTATAAGTTTATGGATAATTAAGGATAGGATGTGCGTTTTATAAATGAGAGGAGTTGCACCCTTGCATATATTAAAAAAATTAAAATATAATAAATATAAAAATAATTAAAAGTTTCTTATGTTTAGTAAAATTTATAATTTATGAAAATTTAAGGTCTAAATAAACTCATAAAATCACATTTATACTTTTTTTATAAATATTTTAATCCACATCCCTTAGTTTAACCCCATTGTTAATTCTTTTAACCTTTACCGTGTGAAAATACTTTTACAATGGTAACTACTAATTATGAATAAAAATAAAATTGAATTAATTCTAAATTATAAAATGTTAATAAAAATATTGAATCCATTTTATAAGATTCATATTCTATAAGTGGTATAAATAAATTTTAATTTACGTTTTCAAACCTCAATGAAAACCCTTTTTGTGAAAAAATCCATTTAAGCATAAAAATTATGTTACGTCAAGATAGAGTTTAATGTTGATTAAAATTAATTTTTGGGTTTATTATTAAAAATAATATTATTATATATTTATATTGATCCAAAACATATTTTAATCTTCCAAACACTCAACTAAATGCAAAGAAACAAAAAATGTTCTTTATTAGATGAAAATATAATATAGGTTCCAAAAATTAAAGCATGGGTTTATAAATTAAAATTAAGACTTTTAAATGTATTTTATACGTCATAAATAAATATTTTTCCTAAAAATGTTTTATATATTTTTAATTTATTTTTATATCATAATGATGTCATAAATTTTATAGTATTTTTAAAATCGGTATTTTTCATTATTCACCCAAAAATCATTCATTTCATAAAAATACATAAATGTACCCCTAAGATAATTTTTATATACTGGTATAAAAAAATTAATTATATTTAATAAAATTAAAATTATAAAATTATGAAACATAAATTTTAAATAAAACCATATAATTCATGGAAAATGATTTAGTTAGAATAAAACTATTTCAATTTCAAATAAAAATTTAATTAAAATTATTATAGTGATTATGTTCCGTAAAATATAATCATAATTATTAATGAGACATGAAATTGATTTATTATTAACATTACTGAGGTTTTCACATTATTTCCATATTAAATAAATTGCATCCTCACAATTTTATTCCTTACTTAAATGAGTGAGGGTATTTTTCTCTCATAGCTTTTTTAGATTACCATGTTGCTTATATCATATGGTTCTTCCATAAAACATTAACCATTTGAGTTAACTTATTCCACAAAACCTTGTCTCTATAACCAAAAATTTTAACTACATTATCCTTATAAGAAATATTTTCTTCAAACTAAACTACTTCAAGGCCTAACACATGATATTTATCAAGTGCATGTGTCCTTAACAACAAAACATGAAAAAACATAACATAACTGATATAAAATCGGAGGTGAGGATAATTGGTAAGAAACTAATCCTACATTATCTATAATTTTATATTTACTAATAAGACATGGACTTAATTTTCCTTTCCTTCGAAAATGCATAACACAATTCTGTGGAGTTATTTTTAGAAAAATGTGATCTCCAACCTCAAACAATTGATCTTTCCTATGGTTATCTACATTAATCTTATTCCTACTCTGAGATTACCTCATATGGTGTTGAATCACCTTTGCCTTCTCAACCATAAATTCTATAAATTTTATTAAAAAAAAAAATCCACTCACTGACTTCATCCCAACATGTTGGAGTTCGATACTACTTTCCATATAATGACTCAAATTATTACATATGTATATTGAAATGATTAATATTATTATTAGAAAATTACACCAATGAAATTTTTTGATCCCAACTTCCCAAATAATGTAATGATGACTCCCAAATCATGTCCTCTAAATTATGAATTGTATATTCTGACACTTTATTTGATTGATAATGAAAAGTTATACTAAAATTTAATATAGTACCCAATAACTTATGAAGTCCTTTATAAAAATTTGATGTAAATATAGGATGAAGATCAAATACAATAGATATGGTATGATATATTCTAGTAATATTATTCAAATACATAGTAACTGGAATAGAAATAAAATGAAATGATTTTGTCAAATGGTCAATAATAACCCTAATCACATTACTACCTCAGGAATTATTTTGTAATCCCACAACGAAATCCATAGATATATTCTCTCATTTCCACTATGGCTCAAACAATACCTGAAATATCCCCTTATATAGGTAGTTATCATTTTAAGCTATTTACAAGTCATACATTCCATGGTAAAATCATTAATGGATTTCTTCATTCCTTCTCACCAATAATATTACCAAAGGTCCCTATATATCTTATTACTACCAAGATGAATAGAAAACTGAGAGCTATGAGCCTCACTCAAAAAAATTTGTTCAACTATGAATCACTTACCACACACAACCTCTTTCCAAATATAATAACACATTCTTTTTCAAAGAAAAACTCAATAATCATACCATTACTACCCAATTTTATCTTTTCTTACAAACCATAATTTTCTAAAAATGATGATTTTACTAATACCTAGGCCAAAATAGAAAAAAATCCTAGATTCAAAACTTATAATCCCATATTTCTTAAATCATCAACTATTGGAGTTTGTTCTAAATGTGACATGGTTAATGATGAATTACACTCTTAACTAAAAGAATCGTCTACCTTATTGACTTTTACTTGATAATGGTGAATCATAAAATCATAATAAATTATTATTTCTAGTCATCTTCTTTTCTTTATGTCCAACCCTTTTTAGGTTAATTTATATGTCAATATTTTATGATCCATATATATTTTACATTTTTAACTATATAGAGTATGCCTATAAATTTTTAAATCAAATACCGCTTCTACAAGTTCAAGATCTTGTGTTTGATAATTATTCTCATGGAGCTTCAATTTGTGTGAAGCATATATAATTACCTGATTATATTATATAAATTCATAACTAATACCATTTAATGAATCAGAACTATAAATAAAAAATTCATAACTTCATGATGGCAGGGATACTACTAACACATTAACCAATCTTATTTTTCAATTCCTCAAAACATTCATCATATTCCTTTATCTTGGTAAATTTAACTCCCTTTTGAGTTATCTTGGATAGTGGGCTTCATAACAAAGAAACGTTTTCAACAAAACATTGGTAGTATCCCACTTATCCAAAAATATTAAAATCTCGGGGACATCAATAGTTCTTATCCACTCATCCACCACTTTAATTTTAGTATGATCAACAATTATACAATTTTTATAAATAATATTCCCAGGTAATGAAATATCTTGTAACCAGTATTCAAATTTTCTGAATTTTTTTTACTAATTATTTTATCTTGAGACCTTAAAAATAATCCTTAGATGATTTACATGGTCTTAAAATATTTTAGAATATAATAAAATTGAATCAATGAATACCACCAAAAATTTATCCAAATACACATGTAAAATCTATTCATAAGATCCATAAATACAATGGGTTCATTTTTTAACTCAAAATTTATAGTCATAAACTCATAATGTTCATACCTAGTATATAACTATATCCTCAGAATATCCTCTTCCATTACATTCAGCTGATGGTATCCATATATGAGGTCAATCTTTGAAAAACCTTTATCACCATTTATCTAATCAAATGGGTCATTGATATGAGGTAATGGATACTTATTCTTAATAAAAATGTTATTGAGTTATCCATAATCAATTTAAGGCCTCATAGAACCATCCTTATTTTTAACAAACAAAATTGGATCACCATAACGTGAAGTGTTGGGATATATGAAACACTTGAAAAGTAATTCTTTTTATTGATTTTTAAATTTTGTTAGATCTACTAGAACCACTTAATAAGTTTTTTTTGAATTTTCTTAGAATTAATAACTAATTCAAAGGTAAATTGAACCTTACAATAAAAATTAAAACTAGTAAAATCTTCAAGAAATACATTCGTAAATTCCTTTATGATAAGCACATAACTAATCTAAATTATTCCATTCTTTTCATTGACATGTACTAGATAAATCTAACCACCATATTTAATAAATTTCTCATTGATAGAGTTAATATTTTGTACATTTTTTATATGTATTTAAAATATAGAAACCCCCAAAATTCATCAATTTAAGTTTAATTACATCATTTTTGGATTTATGGTGTGTTTTGTGTTAAAATTGGAAAGTTTCCTAATTTTTTGAATTTAACAGATAATATATTTTTTGGAAATTTGACCATATATTTTATAATATAATCCCAATTTATGTGATTATATTTTTTTAGGAAACCCGGATTTTTGGGATACATCTTTCTCTTCTAGGGTATGATATAATTTGGCCATCAAGGGACCCCAAAAATTTCATTAAGGTGGAGAAATATTCTGGACGACCATGTGGACCCCACATAAGTTAACCCATCATACATCGGTCATAATAGCTCCAATTAAAGTGATTCAAATTGTAATGGTCATCCAAGTTAGATATTGGTATCTCTATGGAATATCATGGAGATTGATATTCATTAAGTCAGATATTGGATGGGAAACATTGAATGAATATTTTTTGAAATCTTGCTGAGAAAGGGTCATCCTCAATAAATATTGCATATCGTTTTCTATAACCGCCCAATTAATTTGATATTTAGAGGAACGAAAGTAAATTTGATTTGAAAAATTCTATAAGCAGATACCTTTGGGTGATTCGAGAAGGATGGGTGCCAACCAGGAGTAAACTTTCGAAGGATGGAATTGGCTGGACAGTTTTTTTTCTTTTCCCTTTCTTTATTTTCTTTTCCATAGTTTTGTAATGCCTTCTCCATCTACATCAATCTCTATTACCCTTAACATGTTGGGGTAAAAATTGTGAGTGATTGGGGAAGGGTAGGTTTTTTATTTTTTAATGCATGAGTTCATGTACTTTGTTGAATAAAAATTTGATATCTTTTCTGCAATGTTGTTTTCAATTTCATATAGCGGTTTTTATTATCAAGTGCGATTGTATTTGATTTTTTTTATTCCATTATTGATTTTTTGCTTTGGTCAATGATCATTATCTCCGTCCACTAGGTTTTGGTTTATATACAATGGAATATACCAATTCTCAGTGGTGAAGTACTCATCGATCATCAGTATGTGTGAAAGTGGTGGTGAATGTTTTTTATTGATTGGGATAAACAAGACCCGATCGGGTATTGCCTAAGTAAATTAAGGATATTTACTTCAACTATCATGCACATGGAAGGAGAGTAGACCAAATTGAGATCTTGGTAAGGAATTCTATCACCATCGCCATTCAACCAAAGGAGTGCAAGGAAACAATTGTGGAATCTCACTTTAAGCAACATAGCAGAAGAGGTTAAAATAAAACCAAAAAATGATAGCATTACAATTAGAAAACTGACCCCGACCTAAAAACCATTCTCATATCATAGTTTTCAATATTTTCTTCTGTTAATTTGTTTCAGTCTGTTTTTAATTTTCTTTCCAAAACTAATTAAATCTTAGAAACCACCCATTTTTCCTCTAATTAAGTGACAAAGGTAATTGTTGTTCACTCCTCTCTGGAGAATATCTAGGTTAACCACTTTACTACATTTTAGCATAGGTGATATTTGTTTTTGTCACACCCCATGATAGGCACGTGTCAAAAATTGACACCGTTGCCGGGGGGCTGTGCCAATAATCTATTTGTAAATATTTGACTCTTTTTAAATAAAAAAAACCATAAAAATATTTTTTTCATGATTTTCTCAAATGATTTTTTCTTTAATTCATGGAACAATTATCCATGAGTGAATGAAACAATTATTGAGTCACCTTGGTCTATAGAGGATAATGTTTCTCTCTTTGTTAAAAAATTCCAGGGAGCTCGAATCCAAATCAACAAGGAGGATGAATTCAAGGATCTCATTCAAGACCTTAAAGAAAACCTTGAATGCTCAGTATTGGAGGGATTGGAAAGAGAATTAGTTGAACTCTAAGAGTATTTTCCAAAATTTTGTCATGAAATGTTTGAGGTGCAACAAGAAGAGGAAACTCAAACAAAAGATCAGTTTCAAGGACTTAGAGAAGAAATACAGGGCTTGGATACAAAAATGGAAGGGCTAATTGAATATGTTCACACATCGCAAGAGAAACCCAAACCTAAATTTGAGCCATTTGTGGAAGTGGATTCCCTGCTAATCCTTGATGTTGAAGAACCTGGAGAGACCATGATGTAATTAAAAGAAGATCTATTTGTCCCTTCTCAACCATTTCTGGAGAAGAATGATGAAGAATATGTGCATTATGAAGTAAGTACGGGAGATCAACAAGATCTGGATGAGTTCTGGAAGGAGTGTGAGGAACTACTTGATCCCCATATTCCTCATAATGTAGAAGATCTAACATCATTGAAGGAATACACTACCAATGTTTTGGAATTTTAAGAGAATATTGAGAAGCCTAACTACCCTCATTCATATGATACAACTCTAGTACAATAGGAACTTATCATAGAAAACCAATTGAAGCCGAGAAAACTCAGGGAGTTGATCTTTTTATGAACTCATTGTATTCTAATTTTACTGAAAATGAATTGAGTATTACCTCCCCTTTATTGAAATTTTTAGGTTCAGAAAAATCATGTACTGTCTTGATGGACAAGGAAGAAAAGGAATATATGCTTAAAGAGGAACATATGGAGCTCCCCAAACATGTTGATTGTTTATTAGAGGGAGTTCAAGAGGAGATCCAGATGGATTTTCCTGAGGAAAAAAGGGACACAAGATGCTTACATTGAAAGGGAATAATTCGATATTGAAACTTCATACTTTAACCTTGTTCAAAAATAATTATACTCTGACATTCCATTTGATTATTCAATTGATGTAGGATACCTTGATAAATCACTATACAATGAAGAAGAATTTGTGAAATTGGAAACCAAGAAAGATGAGGACTCATTCTTTGTCTTACCCCCACTAAGAATGTTATATATTATTGTCATAGGGGTGGATTTTTTGTACTATACACATGGTTTCCTCAACAAAAAGAATGAAGTGCATGATGTAAAGAGGTTTTGTTGGTTCATCACAAAGAAACTCCACCCACCATCAGATTGGGGATAACCAACTGAAACTTCCCATCTAGAGGCAGTCAAAACCCAGGGCCCACTTGGGGGATTAAACCAAAATCTATTTTTATTTTCTCATCCTATTTCTATTTTAATTTCTTTCAATAAACGTGTTATGTTTTCTTTTTGTTATTTTTCTGATAGGTTTTCAGTGTGCAACACTTAGGAGCTTAACTCAATATAGCACTACCAATAAATTTGGTCATACCTCTCCTCTACACTTACTTGTTGTTGTGATTCATTTTATAATTTTCTTACATGTTAAATCCACATGAATGCATTGAAGACATTTTATCATTTAAGTGTGTGGGAGGTAACCTTAGTACTTTAGAATTTTCATTTTGTGTTTGTTTTCCAAAAAAAAATGTGTGTTTTCAAATTTTTGTGTGTTTTTTTTCATTTTTTTGGTTGTGTTTTTGAAACTTTTGAGATAAAATGATTATCATTGCCATTTTTAAAACCCATTCCATTGAGTGAACCAATTTATTCCATGAAACTGAGATTAAATTAATGTTGAAAATTATTTTGTTTCAAGTTCAAATCTTTCGGAAATTCAAGAAAAGTACACTGATTTTTGAATCTCAGGCCACATTTCACTGTCTATATATTTGAAATCACTTTTCTGTGAGGCTTCTGTACCATTTTTTTCATATTCTTTTTATTCACCTCATTTCTTGAGAGAACCAGACCATGCTTGTTAGAACTAGAATTTGATTTATTCCTTTAAATAAATTAGGTTTTGAGGTACATGTGTTTTAAATGATTGAGGCATTTATTTGTTTTTAAGCCCCTTTTCAAGATAATCCCCTTCATTCTGGCCTACCTTGTAAATTTAATCCTTTTAGCCCATAGAATCCATGAAAAACCTATTAGGTTAGCCGTATTACAAGCCAATTTTCCCTATCCAACCTTCACTTGAAGTGAAATTTCATGATATAGATGAACTAAAGTTTGGGGGAAGCTATCTTGTATTGTGCTACCTTATTTTGTGAAACATTGGGTAGAAAATAAATTGTTGAAGATATTTGAGTGCTATTAAAAATCATTCTGTTGAAAGTTATTCCTTTTCTGTAGCTTTCATGATAAGAGAAGTTTTGCCTTTTTGGAGCCTTTAATGGAGAAATAATGTTGTGCCTTTTCTAGAGCTTTCAAGAAAAATCATGATAAAGAAGATTGAAATATTTTCTACTGAAATTTTGAGCTGTTTGAATATTTTTTGGGATTTTATGATGATGGAGTTGAGTTTGTACAAAGGGGAATATAAGGAGACCATAATTTTGTGAAAATTAGAATCTTGCAATTTTTCTTCAAAAATAGCCAAGCCCTCCTTTTTCAGCCTCATAATTTTTTATCATCTAATCCTACCAACCGAAAGCCAGAGAACAACCCTGAAACGTCCTCATGAGAAACACATGTCCTTAACTCACATAGGGTGGAGAAGTATAAGTTTTTCCAACCTATGGTGACCCATGCATTGGTCTGGATGAGAAAAACTTTGTTAAAAATTGATATTTTAGAGATGAGAGAAAATTCTTGTGAGGTAGGTGTCTTGTGTGAATGGGATGAGGAACAAAGTGGAAATATAATAAATGATATAAATGGAGAACTTGAAATAATTTTTTTATGAGGCATGATATCTTTCGTTTCATGGTGTGGATTTAGTGGATCTCATGGCTATAGGTTTTGAATTTTCTTTGATTCTGATGTTTACTTGTCCAGGAGTCCAAGTACTAAGTGTGGGGAATTGATAGAGTTAATATTTTTTTACATTTTATATATGTATTTAAAATATTTAAACTCTCCAAATTCATCAATTTAAGTTTAATTACATCATTTTTGGATTCATGGTGTGTTTTTTTTAAATTGGAAAGTTTCCTAATTTTTGGATATTAACAGATTTTATATGTTTTGTAAATTTGATCATATCTTTTATAATATAATCCCAATTTATGTGATTATTTTTTTAGGAAACCTAGATTTTCAGGCTACATCTTTGTCTTCTGGGGTGTGATATAATTCAGCCATTAAAGGACCCTAAAAATTCTATTAAGGTGGAGAAAGATTTTGGATGACCATGTGGACCCCGCATAAATTAATCAATCATAAATTGGTCATAATAGCTCCAATTAAGGTGATTAAAATTGGAATGTGCATCCGAGTTAGATATTCTTATCTCTAGGTAATATCATGGAGATTCAAATTCATTAAGTCAGATATTGGATGGGAAACATTGAATAAAGATTTTTGGAAATCTTGCTGATAAAGAGTCATCCTCAATAAATATTTCATATATTTTTCTATAACCGTACAATTAATTTGATATTTAAAGGAATGAAAGGAAATTTTATTTGAATAATTCTATAAGAATGGAAATTTAGGTGATTTGAGAAAGTGGGGTGCCAACTAGGAGAAAACTTTCAGAGGACAGAATCAGTTGGAAAGTGTTTCTTCTTTTCTATTTCATTCTTTTCTTTTATATATTTTTGTAATTCCTTCTCGTTCCCCATAAATCTTGATTACCCATACCATGGAGGGGTAAAACTTTTGAGTGATTGGGGAAGGTTAGTTTTTATATTTTCTAATGCTTTAGTTCATGTACTTTGTTGAATAAAAATTATATATCTTTTCTGCAATGTACTTTTCAATTTTATATAGCAGTTTTTATTATCAATTGTGATCGTATTTGATTATTTATTCCGTTATTGATTTTTCCTTTGTTCAATTATCATTATCTCCCTCCACTAGGTTTTGGTATATATATGATGGAATAGACCAACTCTTGGTGGTGAAGTACTCGGCGATCGTCAGTACGTGTGAAAGTGGTGGTGAATGTTTTTGATTGCTTGGGATAAACAAGACCTGATCAGGTATTACCTAAGTCAATTGAGGATATTTACTAAAAATCTCATGCACATGGAAGGAGAATATAACAAACTGAGATATTGGTAAATAATTATATCACCATCACCATTCGACCAAAGGAGTGAGAGGAAATGATCGCGGAATCTCACTTTAAACAGCATAGCTGAAGCGGTTAGAATAAAACAAAACAAGGATAACATTACAATTAGAAAACTGACCCTGACCTTATCACCCTTCTCATTTCATAGTTTTCAATATTTTCTTTTGTAAATTTTTTTCATTCCATTTTTAATTTTCTTTCCAAAATCAATTAAATCTTAGAAACCACCCATTTTTCCTCTAATTAAGTGACAAACATAATTGTTGTGCACTCCTCTGTGGATAAAATCTAGGTTAACCACGTTACTAAATTTTAACTTAGGTAATATTTTTTTTATCACACCTCATGATAGGCATGTGTCCAAACTTTTCGTTGTTTCTAGGGAGGTTATGCCAACAATCCATTTGTAAATATTTGACTATTTTAAAATTAAAAAACCCATAAAAAATCTTTTTTCATGATGTTCTCAAATGATTTTTTATTTAATTCATGGAATAATTATCCATGAGTGAAAGAAAAAATTATTGAATCACCTTGGTCTACCGAGGATAGTGTTTATCTCTTTGTTAAACAGATCTGGGGAGCTCAAATCCAAATCAACAAGGAAGATGAATTCAAGGATCTCATTCAAGACCTTAAAGAAAATAGTTAATACTCAGTACTGGAGGGATTGGCAAGAGAATTAGTTGAACTCCGAGAGTATTTTCCAGAATTTTTTCATGAAATAGTAGAGGTGCAATAAGAAGAGGAAAATCAAACAAAAGATTAGTTGCAAGGACTTCTAGAAGAAATATAGGACCTGGAAAGAAAAATGGAATGGATAATTGAATATGTTTACACATCCCAAGAGAAACCCGAAACTAAACTTGATCCATTAGTGGAACTAGATTCCCCGCTAATCCTTGATGTTGAATAACATGGGGAGACCATGATGGAATTAAAAAAAGATCCATATGTCTCTTATCAACCATTTCTGAAGAATATTGATGAAGAAGATGTGCCTTATAAAGTATGTACGGGAGATCAACAAGATTTGGATGAGTTCTGGAAGGAGTGTGAGGAACTTCGTTATCCCCATGTTCCTCATAATTTACAATATCTAACATAATTGAAGGAAGACACCACCAATGATTTTGAATTTGAAGAAAATATTAAGGAGCCTGACTACCTGCATCCATGGGATACCACTCTACTCCAAGATTCACTTCCCATGGAAGAACCAATTGAAGCCAAGAAAAATCAAGGAGATGATATTTTCATGAACTCATTGTATTCTAATTTTATTGAAACTGAATTGAGTATTACCTCCCCTTACTTGAAATTTTCAGATTCAGACAACTCATATACTGTCTTGATGGACAAGGAAGAAAAATAAGATACTCTTAAATAGGAACATATGGAGCTCCCCAAACATGTTGATTTTTTATTAGAGGGAGTTCAAGAGGAGATCCACATGGATTTTCCTAAGGAAAAAGATGCAGAAAATGCTTACATTGAAAGGGAAGAATTCGATATTGAAACTTCATGATTTAACCTTGTTAAAATATAATTATACTTTGACATTTCATTTGATTATTCAATTGATGCATCATACCTTGATAAATCACTATACAATGAAGAAGAAGTTGTGAAATTGGAAACCAAGAAAGATGAGGAATCATTCTTTGTCCTACCCCCACTAAGAAAGTTTTATCTTTTTGTCATAGGTGTGGATTTTTTTTACTATACTCATGGTTCAAAAAAAATAATGAAGCATAGGATGTAAAGAAGAAGTTTTGTTGGTTCATCACAAAGAAACTCCACCCACCATCAGATTGGGGATAACCAACTGAAATTGCCCATCTAATGGCAGTGAAAACCCAGGGCCCACTTGGGAGATTAAAACAAGATCAATCATTCTTTTCTCATCCTATTTCTATTTTCATTTCTTTTAATAAATGTCTTTTTTTTATTTTCCTTACATGTTTTTAGTGTGAAACACTTAGGAGCTTAACTCAATGTTGCTCAACCAATAAATCAGGTCATCCCTCTCTTCTAAACTTACTTGTTATTGTGATTAATTTTAAAATTTTCTGACATGTTAAATCCACTTGAATGCATTAAGTACACATCATCATTTAAGTGTGGGCGAGGGAACCTTTTTAGTTTAGGATTTTCATTTTGTGATTGTTTTTCAAAAAAAATTGTGTGTTTTCATATTTTTGTTTTTTTTTCATTCTTTTTGGTGTGATTTGGAAAATTTTGATTTGAAATGATTATCATTGCCATTTTTGAAACCCATGCCATTGATTGAACAAAATTATTCCATTAAAATGGGCTTAAATGAATGTTTGAATTTTTTTTTGTTTCAAGTTCAAATCTTTTGGAAATTCAAGAAAAGTACACTAATTTTTGAATCTCATTCCAAATTTCACTGTATATATATTTGAAACCTCTTTCCTATGAGGCTTCTGAACCATTTTTGTCATTTTATTTTCATTAACCTCATTTCTTGAGTGAACCAGACCATGCTTTTTAGAACCATAATTTGATTTATTCATTTCAAAACTTGAGGTTTTGGGGTACATGTGTTTTAAATGATTGAGGCATTTATTTGGTTTTAAGTTCCTTTTCAAGATAATCCCTTTCATTCTATCATACCTTGTAAATGTAATCATTTTATCCAACAAAATGTTAGGTTATCTGAGTTACAGTCCAATTTTCCCTATCCAACCTACTCTTAAAGTGAAATTACATGATCAAGTTGAACTTAAGTGTGGGGGAAGCTGTCTTGTATTGTGCTACCTTATTTGGTGAATATTTGGGTGGAAAATAAATTTTTTATGATATGTTAGTGCTAATAGAAAATTATTCTTTTGAAAGCTATTCCTTTTCTGGAGCTTTCATGATAAGAAAAGTTGTTCCTTTTCTGGAGCTTTTAATGGTGGAAGAAAGTTATGCCTTTTCTGGAGCATTCAAGAAAAATCATGATTAAGAAGATTGAAATTTTTTCTACTGAAATTCTGAGCTATTTGAACATTTATTGAGATTTTATGATAATGTATCTGAGTTTCTACAAAGGGGAAGATATGGAGACCATACTTGTGTGAAAATTATAATCTTTCAATTTTACTTCGAAAAGAGCCAAGCCCTCCTTTTTTGGCCTCCGAATTTTTTATCATATAATCCCACCAAATGGAAGCCAAAGAAAAACCCTGAAAAGTACTCATGAGAAACACATGTCCTTGACTCACATCAGGTGGAGAATTATGAGTTTTTCAAACCTATGGTGACCCTTGCATTGGTTTGGATGAGAAAAACTTTGTTAAAATTGATATTTGAGAGATGAGAGAAAATTTATGTGAGGTAGGTGTCTTGTGTGCATGGGATGAGGAATGAAGTGGAAATATAATAAATTATATAAATGGTGAACTTGAAATAATTTTTGTATGAGTCATGATATCTTTTCATTTCATGGTGTGGATTTGGTAGATCTCGTGGCTATGCATTTTGAATTTTCTTTGATTCTGATGTTTACTTGTCCGAGAGTCCAAGTGCTAAGTGTGGGGGAATTGATAGAGTTAATATTTTGTACATATTTATATGTATTTAAAATATTTAAACCCCCAAAATTCATCAATTTAAGTTTAATTACATCATTTATCTGATTTATGGTTTGTTTGTGTTAAAATTGGAAAGTTTCCTAATTTTGGGAATTTAACAGATTTTATATATTTTGGAAATTCGACCATATATTTTATTATATAATCCTAATTTATGTGATTATTTTTTTAAGGAAACCTGGATTTTTGGGATACATCTTTGTTTGTTGGGGTATGATATAATTCGGCTATCAAGGGACCCTAAAAATTCCATTAAGGTGGAGAAAGATTCTGGAAGACCATGTGGACCCCACAGAAGATAATTCATCATAAATCGGTCATAATAGCTCCAATTAAGGTGATTCAAATTGGAATGAGTAGAAAAGTCATATATTCGTATCTCTGTGGAATATCATAGATATTGATATTTATTAAGTTGGATATTGGATGGTAAACATTGAATGAAGATTTTTTGAAATCTTGCTGAGATAGAGTCATACTCAATAAATATTTTATATCTTTTTCGATAATAGTCCAAATAATTTGATATTTGGAGGAATGGAAGGATATTTTATTTGTATAATTATATAAGAAGGTAATGTTGGGTGATTCAAGAAGGAGGGGTGCCAACCAGGAGCAATCCTTTGCAGGACAGAATCAGCTGGACAATTTTTCTTCTTTTCTCTTTCTTTCTGTTCTTTTCTATAGTTTTGTAATTATTTCTCCGTATCCATAAATCTCGATTACCCTTACCATGGTGGGGAAAAAAATTTAGTGATTTTGGAAGGGTATTTTTTCTATTTTTAATGCTTGAGTTCATGTAAATTGTTGAATAAAAAATCTATATCTTTTCTGAAATGTTGTTTTCAATTTCATATAGTGGTTTTTATTATCAAGTGTGATCGTATTTGATTTTTCCTTTGGTCAATGTTCGTTACCTCCTTCCAATATGTTTTGGTTTATATATTATGGAATATACCAATTTGTAGTGGTGAATTACTCGGCGATCGCCAGTACGTGTGAAAGTGGTGGTGAATGTTTTTGATTCCTTGGGATAAACAAGACCCGATCGGGTATTGCCTATGCCAATTGAAGAAATTTAATACAACTCTCATTCACATAGAAAGAGAGTAGACCAAACTAAGATCTTGGTAAAGAATTCTCTCACCATCACCATTCAGCTAAAGGAGTGAGAGGAAACGATCGTAGAATCTCACTTTAAACAACATAGAAGAATAGGTTAGAATCAAACAAAACAAGTATAGCATTACAATTAGAAAACTGAACCTGACCTAATAACCCTTCTCATATCATAGTTTTCAATATTTTCATCTGTTATTTTTTTCATTCAATTTTTAATTTTCTTTCCAAAACCAGTTAAATCTTATAAACCACCCATTTTCCTCTAATTAAGTGACCAATGTAATTGTTGTGCACTCCTCTCTGGATACAATCTAGGTTAACCACTTTATTACATTTTAACTTGGGTAGTATTTGTTTTTGTCACATCCCACGACAAGAACGTGTCACTCATATTCATTATATGTTATCATAATTATGGTCTAATTATAATATACAAATTAAAACTCACTATGAGAATTTAATATGAGTTCTTTAACTCTGAAATATATTTTATCCTAATAAAATAAAATAAAATCCATTCCTAGAATGAAATAAAACTCCATTAAGGGTAGAAAATATGATATTTTAGAAAAAAAAACATTGAAAATATGATTATAAGAAGGTTCCCAAAAATATTTGTTTCTTTAATAATTTTACCATGATTTTTTACCCAAAGTATTTCCTCCAATATTTGAGGTAATATTTCAATTTTACTAAAACAATTCCCAAAAATATAAGAATAAGGAGTCCTCAAATCAAAATATACATTTTCATAATCTAAATAAAGAAGTAATGTTCATGTCACTATTTTTTTATGGTCTCGTATTCATCGAAGTAGTATAAAATAAATTTTACACAACCTAATTCTTACAGTCTTGATGATTTAAATCCTTCAAGAACTTCGTCAAACACACATCATCATAGTGTCCCATATCATTATAATTAAAGAACCCTTTTATTGAATTATCATTATTGTAATGAACATTACCATTTCTCTTTTATTTAAATTCATGGGCCAAATTTCTTGACTTACCTTATCTGTAACACTTTCTATACTTCATTATACATTCCACATAATTCTTTTTTCCACACTTATCACTAGAAGGAAGTTTAATTTTTTTACTTTCATTTTTACTTGAGGGATATTTCCCCATTTTTTCCACCCAGGATTATTCTTATATTTTTAGATATAAAGAATAAAAAAATAAATCTCAACCTTCTCAATACATCAATAAATTTTCTCATAACTTCTTATCTTTTGAAAAAACAAATCCCTTGTCAAAATTGGTTTCAATCGTGAATAAAATCTATCAATTTTAATATCATGTTCCAAAATAAAATTATCTTTTTACATGGATATTCTAGTAAAATTATCTCCATAAGTGGAAAATGATTCCTACTCCTATTTCTGCAAATCAGATAATTTCATTTCAATTCTAAATTTAATAACTTTCAGAAAATATTTCTCAAAGAAAAGATCCTTAAATTATGTCTACTACATGAAATAAATCTAATATTTCTATTTGGTATTGTTAACTGATGACCACTAGTGGATTAATTTTCCATTAAATTAATAAATGGAAAGAAGTTACCTTGTGATGCTCTAAACAACACAGAACTTCAAATATCTTATCAAAATAATTATTCCATCATTCAACTACCATTGAGTCTGATGATCCAATAAAATATAGGGGGTTATATTTCATGAAATTTTCTACTATATACATGTAGCTCTATAAATAATTAAGATACTCTATGGCATGGGTACCACCATTAATATCCAGTATTAAAAAAATTAGCATTGGAACAAACTGCTCTCTTATAATTCCAACTATTCAAGGTTGTTGATTCGAAAGGATATCATTTCCTTGTTTCCTTCATATTTCATTCACCTTGTTTACTATATGTAAAACCCTTTTAAATATAAATATATTAGATGATGCAATATATAAATCCTTAAAATCTATATCAAGACAATATAAGAATAAATTAAAATTTCTGAAAAGTGTTTCTTAACATCATTTTATCCTCTAAACATATCTACGTCTTTTCTTTGAAACCAACTATAAAATATTGTAGAAAAATAAACCTATAATTTCATGATTTATAATAAGTTTTTATCTTTATTAAATTTGCAGGATCTATTAGGATTAGAGTTCAGGAGAATTTGGAGAACAATTATATATCAAAGTGTACATTTCCACATAGTGTGCATTTTTTCCCCAAAATAGGGTCTTATGTTTAAACTCCTATTTCATTTATGATACTTTTTCTTTGTTCAAGACATGTTACCATTGACCTTGATAAATTTATCACACATTCATAGTTCTTTTAAAAATAGTTTAAAAATGGGATGATAAAAACCAATATCAATAATGGATATAATAATAAAATTAACATGTTTGTCCATTTGAAAATCATGAAAACCCATAAGAGAGTTTTACTATTAGATAATATAATTTGAGCTAAAATAATCATTTACCAATACATAAAATAAACTTTATTTCCAAATTTTTTCAATAAACATATTATATGTAATCGTTAATGAAAAAAGAAAAATCATGAGGGTTTCTTGAAATACATGATAACTTTTCGTTAAAAACACACATTTTATCTAAAAAGTCCATAAACTTTCTAGTAATTTTATGATTATTTTATTAAATAATGAAATTAAAATATTTATATAAAAACCCATTTTAAATTATAGAATATCATGTACTTACCTTGTGACATAATCTTTATATCACTATTAAAATCACCATTATAAATGGATAACCTCCATGGTTAAATCCATTATGTCTCCTCTTGTAGAACATATCATTAACCAATGAATTAGAGGGATATATCAGACACACCAATCATTATAAACAATATCCAATAAAAATAACATTAATAAAATAATAAAATCATTCAATTCTATCATAACACTCATAAGAATTGTCATTTTATAATCTATGTAAATACACTTTCAGTTATCTCATAAAAATGAGAAGAAATTCCATTTTCTCTTGAAAAAATTTTAAAACTAAAAAATACCAAATAAATGTGAATAATAAAATTATTAAAAAAACATAGAATTTTTATAGGGATATTTAAAAATAATAATGTCCATGATTATGGGTAAATTCTGACATTTGGTAAATGTTAAAAACATTCTTTTTGAACTTTTGTAAAGATATCCAAAATGAGTTGTATGGTATGCTTCAAGAATTTTCTTTTAAAATATTTATAAAGAAAATCAAGTTAAATAAAAATGACCTTAATCATAGATTTTAGTATAAATATAACATTATTAAAATAATTTAGATAATGTGGATATGGAAGAGAAAATGTTTAAAATATTTAAAAGACGGTTTTAATGAAAAATCCCTTACCTTGAGTCTCGACTAGAAACATGTGTATTTTACTTTCAAAAATAACAAAATTATATTTATTATTTACCATATTAAGAAAAAAATTAATTTTCCTTTTATTATCATTATACCTTTTATTTCATTTTTTATTATGTTCTTTTTAGTTACTAAATCGGCTATTTTTATATCAGTCGTTTTGAGGTTGTGTGGTTTATAATCACATAATAACATCAGTGTGTTGGACATGATAAAAGGGGTTATATTTGTATAGTATATATAATATTAAACATGTTATAATTATCATGTTTAAATATTAAATATACTTTCAAAACCATCAATTTAAGGTGTTCTTGAAAAATGAACTACATCATTTCATAGAGGGGGTAGTGCACACGTACATATGAGTGACGTTTAATTTTTATAATCGATGGAAAGTAAATAAATTAGATAAATATTTTCTTTTAAGTTATTATAATAGTATTACAATGATAATATTTATTCATTAAATCCATCTGTATGACCATCCATGTGATTAGAAAATGAATAATGAATTACATCACTTCATGGATGTAGTAGTTCACATGTGCACACAAGTAGCATTTTCATTTCCCATAGGATAGAATAGAGTACAAAATAGTTTTTAAATCAATATAATAACATTTAAGTATAGTAATTATACTAATTTAATAATATTGGTATGGTTATAATATATTTTAAAGAAGTAGATGATGAAATAAATTTTAATGAATTTGGTTATGACTTACACCTCTTCCATGGCTAAATTCAAATTGTCTTTCACCTTAAGACTTATAGGATTGGTATTTTAGTGAGAATAATGCCTCTAGGATGTGGGTATTATATTCGGTGAGGGATTTATATATATATCGTTTTATCTATAGTACTAAAAGTTTTTGTATAAGTGATGAGAGGTGATGCTCTTTTATAAGTGAAAGGACTGCCACCCTTGTAAATATTAAAAACTTTAAAATATAACAAATATATTTCTCATGGAAAGTGGATCCAATTTAGTAAAATTTAAATTATAGGATAATTTTGTGTCTAAATACAATTATCATATTTAGAAAAGTTTTAGAGATATTTAACCCTTATCTATTAGGTTAACCCCCTTATTTACCCTTTTCACCTTTACCATGGTACTAAACGTTTACCATGGTAACTATTCATTATGCATAAAAATGAAATTTACCACATTAAAAAATTAGAACATGATGATTCCAAAAATAGAATGCAATTTCTAAGATTATATTTTATGAAGTGGTAAAAATTACTTTTATATAAGTTTTCAAAATGCCAAGAAAACCCAAATTTAGAAAAATGACATTTTTAAGCATAAATAAGATTTTACACCCAAAACTATAATAATGTTGATTGTCATAAATTTTTCTAAATTATTATTAAAAATGGATGGATTTTAGATATTTATATCAATAAAAACCCGAATTTCACCTTCCAACCACCCAATTAAATGCAAGGAAATAGAAATAATTTATTATTAGATTAAAATATAACTTGTGTTACAAAACTTAAAGTAAGTTTTTCAAAATTAAACATAATACTTTTAAATGATTTTATTTAATCCTTAAATATATATTTTGATGAGAAAAATGATTTATATTAATTCATTCTTATATCATAATTTTTTTATAAAAAATATGGAATTTGTAAAATTTTTATTTTTCACAATTCACCCAAAAATCATCCATTTTAGAAAAATCCAAAAAACTCACATTAAGGTAATTTTTATATGATCATATAAAAAATTAAGTCCATTTTATCAAATTAAAATTCTAAAATTATGAAATTTAACTTTTAAATAAAACTATATAATTCATGGAAAATGATTTAATTAGAATAAAACTATTTCTTTTTCAATTCAAAATATACTTAAAATTGTTAGAGTGAATATGAATACACAAAATATAATCATGAATATTAATAAGAAAATAAATTTATTTATTAATATCATTACCTAAGATTTAAAATTTATAAAACTCATTCATATTATAGCTTATAATAAACTATTGAAACCTTTCCAAAAGTGGTTGTAGAATGAAGTGTGTAGTATGATAAAGCCTTAAAGAAGTCCCTATCATATTAACTTCGTTTACACGCCTAATCAGATTGATTATATTTGTGGAGAAATAAGTTCCTTATGTTTTTACATCTAAAAAATAATTTTAAACCTCATTCCTCACATGTATAGCCTACTCCTAATATAAACTTTTCATATTATCAATCATCTTGAACACATCCATGTTCTCATGTTTCTTTAACAAATTATACACTATATATATATCCATATGTGTAGGTATACTAAATGAATCATTTAAATTAGTACCATAAGAAAAAAAATCATTTGTTGAATGGATTTACTAGTTTGTTTTTTGGGAAGGGGTTCCTCTTTCTCCCTAGGGTATCCATGAGCTGTGATAATCTATTAATGGTTAATAAATATCCACTATTCCTTAAGGTGTTATATGAATTTATTTAAATAGAGGGAGGTTGGGAGAGATTTTTTTTTCTTAATGATTTACACAATTTTTCTTACAAAATTCAGATTTAACATGAATTTTTTATATTACATAAGGATTTAAACTGATTATATAGTCCTCTAAGGCTCTCAAAAATTTCTCAAACCTTCAACTTATTAATGAAATGTTTCAAAAAAAATTCAAAAAATAAAAAACTTTGTAACTCTCAATTCATTTCCTATCATTAATTTTTTAACATTTAAAAAATAATTTTGCATTCGTAAATTCCTCTTATCATTATCGTATAATGATCAAATTTAATATAATAGCTTCGGGTAAGATACATATGTTATGTCATGTTTAATAATATAATATATACACTACCATGCATGAAACCACATCACAATAGCCTTAAATATTTCTTGGTTTACCCCATCGCAAACCATGATGTGGTTTAAACATCCATTTCATGGTCTCATATTTAATGTATATATCTAACAACCATGGGTGTGTATTACTAAATAGATGAATAACTGAGGTAGGTGGTTTTTCTCATGGACTATAATGACGTTTTTTCTTTTTTTGTCTTATATATAGTTTATATTATATTTATTTGATTTTTATTATTATCTTTAGAATGACTATGTGAAATTATATGACTCTGTAAAATTAGATATCATTATTTTAGACTAATAGTCACCAAATGATATTATAGTTGTGAATATGATTTATTTGGTGACACCATGGTTAAATGAGTTTCATTGACACATCTAATGAATTTCATAGAAGGTATAAGATGATATTTTGGTTTCTTTTCATATAACTAAATAGTTGTATCTCTAAATGGGATTATAAAGCTAAAAGAGATTTTAAAAAATACTTCAACATAAATGGGGGGTTTAAATAAAATATTTTGAAATGTAATTTCAATACAAAGTGTTTTGTTTCCAAAGGGTGTTTTCATTGGTTCTTGACCAAGGGACATGGGTGTGGAAAGAATACATGAGATTATTTTTTAATGGTTTGAAAAATAGGTGTCAGACTCCTGTTTCAAAGAAAGGAAAATAAATTCAATCTTGATAAATGGTTTGGCTTGATTGACCTTGTCACATGACCTTACCCACTAAGGCCCAACATGGGCAAAACATGAGCCAAGTGTTCCACCCTAATCCCACATCCAATAGGACAAGGTATAGTTATTGGAACTAAGTAAGAAAAACTCATAATGTGGTAGGCATTAGCTTATATCAACCTGAAACAAATAATGATATCTGATGAAAAAATAAATAACCAGTAAAATATATATTATTATTGAACCATATATAACAAATGCTTATAAAAAACACTAATGTCATAAAATATACCAATTACATAGTTTGTAATGTAAAAAGGTACAAGATACAAACCCATTAGTCAAAAATAAATTCCATCATAGGAAAATGAGATGAAGAGGTCCTTGCATCCATACATCTCCAAACATGAATGTCACCTACTAAAATCACATATCAGTACTGTTAATCTCTACCAACACAATTTACACCAAGTTTACCAATAGGATTCATCACTTAATAAGATAATCCAACACTAGAACTACCAAGACACACATCCCCGTGTTCCAAAGGCTGCTAACAATCAACTGGGGTCTATGGTGATACTATGTAGAGCCTATACCCCCCCCCCCCCCCACATTAGAGAGTGAAATTAAAGATAAATAAGTCATAAATAATACATTCATAATAAATAACCATTATATTATAAAAAAGAAACAATATGTACTAAATAATAATAAATTTCATGTGGAAACATGCAGTCAAATATACTCCCTGGCCTCCCACCTAGCCAACCATATATACGAAAACACAAAAGAATAAAGACATATACAAGAGGCCCACATATATCTCTAAGCCACTCCTCATCCCAATATCCAGTGTCATCCAAGATATCCAATAAAAAGGTCCAATATTAGTATGCTACCCATATTGTACCTACAAATGAGTGAAGTATTCTCAGGTACCCAAGTGTCATGGCTGTTGGAGTAGGGTGTGAGTGAAACTCAGTGGGGTACCACCAATGAGGTCCTATAAATAACCAATAAATAAAGGTGAGAAAATTTCATATTATTAGAATATAAATAAGATATTGAGTGAAAGAATAAATAAATAGTCACTATCAATCCTCTGGTTCTACCATGGAACCCTTGTCGACCAAATCCAATTTCAACCAGTGTTGGAGTGTTTCAAGCACATGGTGTAATCATGAAAACCATAAGTAACCACATTAAGGGGTAATATGTCCTACCCTAGAATTAGTATCTAAGTAAATACTTTATTTGTAAAATGTTGTAGTGTCTTTGATCACATTTCATAATCATGCCAACAAATGTAATCACCCATAGGGTCCGACTTGCCTCAATATACAGGAGATAAACACTCGAAGCTGACCTAACCGATATATATAAGATAAACAGGTGGGGGATAAAACACCTGATATACATGAGATGAACACATGGGGGATAACCCACTTGTTATGCATCTGATAAATACATAGGGGATGACTCAATCATAATAAATAAGATAAAAACATGGGGGTTGACCCACACGGTATAAATGAGATAAACACCTAGGGGATGACCCACTATATAACATCCTTGAACCCACACTCTTAAATATGATGCTAAAAACATCATCATTTAATTTCTTTCTTTGATACTGATAAATGTGATCTAATTTTTTCTATCCAAACCTTACAACATCAAACTGACATATTGGATCAGTTACATAACTAAATGTCTTCCAAGTTAGTGTTTTAGAAAAAATAGGATAAACACTTACATAAACAACACTCATTAATTCAATAGTGTATTTTCACACTATACCCATATATTCATATTCCATATTAGGTTATCATCGTCATCCATATGAAGCCCTTTTAAAAATAATTCATTAAATATCATTCTTGATAACCTGTGGAAAATGAAACAAAAGAAGGGTGAGATCAAATAATTAGTAAGGGTAAACATAAGAATTAATAATATAATTTTATCAGTGTACATAATAAGATCATAAGGGTATGATTCCATATCCAAAGTGATTGATTATAATATAAGATAACTTATTCCTATCAAACATGGATCAATAAACACGTGGCATGAAATAATGATTTAACGAAGGAAAGAGTCATGAGAATTAATAATCATGAGCCATGTTATGTCAATCTTGATCAAAGGAAATATTTAAAACATATATAAAGCATAAATAAAATGTATTTGTATCTTAGGTAATTTTCTTCATATCCTTTTTTAAACCCATATGATAAATAATTGAATCCCAGTTAAATCCATAGGAGAAACCCTCTAGTAACTCCATCCTTTTTGCCTCTAAAGATAAGGGACATTAACAAATACATTAGAGCGCTATCTAGTAACACCCATTGTATATTCTATATAGGGCTCACTGAATTATATCTAGGTGAACCCATAATATAAGATATATTTAGCACACTCATGAATTATAATAGTGCACAACCCTTTGTAGAAGAATATTGGGATCACCCATTCATCATCAATAATTTATAAGTAATATTCATGAATAAAACATTTAGATCCATTCACTTTTCAATCATAACAACAATCAATGTTATTTCATAACTCAATTAACCCATGGAAAGGAAACAGGTTCCATGAAAATCATATAATCCATACAAAGATAGAATAAGAATGTTATCAATACAACATATACTCAGTGGCATGTAATTAACATCATGGAATGTTTCAATTTATGAGTGGAAATACCATAAAATTATTATTAAAAAAATTCTTGAAAAAAATAACCTTTTAACTTTGAGTAAAATCAAAGGATGTCATCTTAGATAGAAAATTATTTTTAAATATCACTTTGAACATTTATTAAAGAAAATGTAATTTCCATTTTGAAAACACTTATTTAAAATCTATAGCATTATAAAATATTAAAAAAAATTAAAATAACCTTTGAAATGTAAAAATTAATCTTTAAATAGTATATTTTTCATGATGGTGTAAAATTCCATTCATTCTAAGTATGTTAAAAAAATATTACTTTCACATTTATAGTAAGAGTAAAAAGGTGTCTTATTCAAAAAACAAAAGGAATAATCCTCTTTAAAAAATTGTAAAAATAAAATTATAGGCAAAAATAATTTAAATAATCATAGTAAAATATTTTTTGAAGAATTTTTTGAAAACATTTATTTTTATGAAAAATGGTATTTTATCAAAGATATAAATGAAGTAATATTTTCTAGAAAAAGTATTCTCAATCATTTTACACACCAAAGAGAGAAAAATGGTACTATTACATGGAAATTTCATGAATAAATAGAGTATAATAAAATATATTAGGTTTAATAAAATATGATCATATTATTTCCTCCCAAATAACCATTAATATAAATAATCTCAAAAAAGAAAATAGATTATATCATAAATCCTTTTCAACTTTGTTAACTCCTAAATAATAATACACATAAAACATTAACATCATATGAACATTAAATATCATGGTCATAAGTATATTCAAAATATAACATATCAAAGGTGTGGTAGATACACCTCGTGAATGAATATAGTTGTATAACATAACATATGTTCCAAAGAAGACGATTTGAGATGAGAAACACTTAAAATAATCATAACATTGATGTGAGGATTAATCAATTAATATATTATGTATATAAAATATAAATGCACATAAAAATTATAAATACAACATAAGATAATAAAAAACATTACACACATATTATTATAATATCAAAGAAAATCAAGAAGTCATATAACCCAATGAAAATAAATTGACTTCTAAAATTCTATACAACTTGATAACATTCATGTCAAATCCCATATGATGAACTAATAAAAATTAAAACTTAAAATTCCATGATTTATGAATAATTAATGTTATTAAATGTAAAATTTTAATTTTATACACTATATAAAATAAATTATGTGTATAATATTAAAATATGCCTCAATGAACAAAATTATGACGAAGTCCCTTAGCTCGAGCCCTGACATTCATTGTATATCATCAACTCCTATATAATAAAATTATATAAATTATTTTATTTATTAAGAAAAATTTAAAGGTTTAATACCTTATACTTAAATATTTTATTTTATTTATTTTTAATGTCATATTTAAATACTTAATCAATTAAGTCTCTACCGGGTGTTTTGAGGCCGTTTGGCTCATTATTTCAAAACGGATCTGGTGTGTGGAATATGGTCAAAGAGGACGTTATTACATCATATATGGAATAATAATCATGAAATAATTTTCATTTCTATAAATAATTTATAATTTTAAAATTAATTATGAAATATGTTTATGAAAAATGAACTATGTTGCGATCATGGAGACAGTAGGTTGTTTGTATGCATGAGTAACATTTCTATTTTTCAACGATCGTTATAGAAAAAAGGTAAGTATTATTATATAATTATATAACGGTAATTATATAATAAATACCATATTAATTCTTTAAATATACTTATATATATCATCCATTTGATTTTTTGTTGAAAAAATAATCACATCGCTTCGTGGAGGTGGTAGTCCACACGTACGCACGAATGACATTATCATTTTTTAGTGAGTGGAACGGTATGAAATAATATTATATATTATGTTTTAAAATGATAAATATTTCATGAATATAAAAATTATTTCATGTATATATATTATATTCATTAAAATTATCCATATTACCATCCATATAAAGTGTTAGAGAAAAATGAATCACGTCGCTTCATGAGACTGTAGTCTTTCATACACATGAGCGATGTTATCGTATTCCCCCCCCCCCCAGATGGAGATTAAGAATTGATATGTTATATAGTAATTAAATAAGTATAATTATTTATAAACTATCATATATATATATATAGCATTAATCCATAATGATATATAGTCTTGAGAGGTGGTGATGGAAACAAATTACATCAGTTTGCAAGGTGGTAGTCCACCGTACACATGATCGATGTTTTTTCCCATTTGGTTGAAGATAAGGTCGATTTGGATTATTAAATTAATATAATAACATATAATTATATGTTATATACTGGTTTTACTATATTATAATTATTATGGCATTGGTGAATGTGGTAAGATAAGAAGAAAATAAGAAAGAGTTTGGTGAAGACAACTACCTTTTCTTAGAACAAAGAACTTTGGATATCTTATTAATGACCCAAGGTTTTATATTTTTTTCATGAAAATAAGATATATAACTTATATAGGGATTTTTTTAAGTGATTTTTTCAAGGTTTTGTCGATCCAAATGGCTAATGATGTGTGAAGAAGTGTAGGGGGAGGTGGCCTTTTATAATGGAGGAGGAGTGTCATTTTTGCAAATACCAAAAAATATTCTTTAAAGGAAAGTAACTACCACCCAAAGTGCCTAAAAATTTGATAATTAAATTATTTTTGGGATTATATGTTTTGGAAACACCTCCAAAATAACAAAAAACATATGTTTTAAACATGTTCCTCCTTAAATTCTTTGTTTCTTGACTTTTACCATTTTAGTATTCACTGTGGTGATTGGCCTTTTTATCTAAATAATTTATCTTTTAAGATTAGAAATAAAATGATACTTATTAAATAATTTGTATCCTATGGTTATAAAAATTAAATCTAATTTATAAAATAAAAATCATATTTTTTTGGAAAATTAATTTTAACACAGGCACATGAAACAGGAAAAAACACGTTTTACCCTTTACCATGATAATAATGTTTATATTTATTTAGGGGTAAATTTAATTATTTTAAAAGGACCATTTATTTATCGAGGGAATATGTTTTATATTTTGAAGCATATACAAATAAATTGGAATATGGAATGATTTTTAATAATTTTAAATTATTTAATAAATCATTATTTATTACAAAATAGAATTAATGTCAATTATAACAATATTCATTTAATTTGACGTTAAAAAGAACAATAAATCGATTGAATTAAAATATATTATTATTAAACCCATATATCATGTTACATTTACCTAAAAAAATTTATGGATTATAGTACTTCATTCACTCTATGTTACTTTTAACATTTTTAGTATTATTTATTTTATTTTTCTATTAATTACATAATTATTGTGTTGGTGTTTCTTATAAATTTAAAGTAATTATAAAAATAATAAAGATTAAAAATTAAGTAAATTCATAAAATTAGTTTCATTATTCTCAAAATGACCATCAATATTCATTCACATATTTATTTTTCCCATGTGTGAACACATAATTGAAATTGAAAATCAAGATGGTGATATTTTATATTTTTATTTACTTAAATTATTATATCGGTCACTTTTATGAAAAATATCCCAAAATAACATAAAATTGATCTTAAGGTAATAATAGTCTAAATATAACTAGAAAATATAATTTATACAATTATTTTGCGTCATTTTAATGCTTATTGTTTTAGTTTAACCCCTGGTAAACCTATTTTAACCTTAACCACAGTAAAATATTTTTAGTGATTTCACTTATCATTATTAAAAAAAATATCTGAAATTAATAGATAATATAAATTATTCTGATTCAATTTATAGAATCCATTTTACTAAATTTAATCCACATAAGGGACAGAATTTAATTTAAAATTAAACATTTAGGCGCGAAGAAAAATCTATTTTAAAAAAACATATTTTTCATTAATAATATGATTTTATATAAAGTCTATAACTAGTAACCATAATTATATGAATTTAAATCAATATTTATAGATATAAAATTTAAAATTTTAATTTAAAATATTTCTCATTATGATTTTTATTAATTAATTAAAATGGTTAAACATTATTCAATTTAAAACAGTTTTTGGAAAATGTGTTTTTAAGCTAAAAATGAACTTATACTAAAATATGGTATAAATATGATTTTTGTAAGGACCCAAACCCAGTTTTATAGATTCAATGCCTTAATTTGATACATTTTCATATAAACAAGGAATATACATCCTGAAGTACCAAATATTTTAGTAGTTTTGGAAAGTTGGATATATACAAAAGTTCAACAATACAACTTGAAAAAAAATACAGCATAACAACTTCTTTTTAATCACACATAATCTCCTAGATTATCCTTGTAATTAATTTACAATATACTTCTTCACAACCTTGAGAAATTAAACATGTGAAAGGGTTGATCTTAGATGCTCATTAAGGAGAAATAATATAGTGGAAGAAAATATAAACACTAGGAATGATGAAATACTCAAAATTCATACCTTCAAAAATATACTTCAGAATAATATGGTAGGAATAAAAACTGAGTAAATAATTCCATAAAACATCACCATGGATATTCTAATAGTATAATAATCACATACACTATAAGTATATAATTTCATAATGATGTAATGCATAATGTCTTAAATTTTGAAATATATCATCAAGACTTCATCCAAGACATCTAAAAATGATTAAGGCCATGGCCAAAACCATATCTGAAAATGGGCAAGGCCTCAGCCAAGTCCATATTTGTTTTGTATCATGAGACCTACCGATGCATCGAGGGGATATAATGGGACCCACCCATCACTTAATAAGTCCAATTAATTCCTTGTATGAATGGATATAAACTTAAACAATATATACATTCATATTGAAAATAACATATGAAATGTAAATAACTTTCCCCAAACATAAACACTAACCATTTAGAGTAATACGGTGAATGGTTTCAAGATAGCATATCCATAGTAAAACTAATCATAAACCATTAAATACAATATGGTAAATTATATCATAAAATATTAGTCCCTATTACTCATAAGATTCAACATGATTGTTGAAGTATAAAAAATTACTCTTATAAAATCATTGAGTAATTCCTTGGATAAATACTCTTTTACTTTAAAAAGAAGAGTTATTTTTGGAAAAATGCTCATATAAAGTGAAATAATATAGTACTAAAAGTGAAATAATATTGTTTTATCCTAATAAAATGAGTAATTTTTAAAAAATAATGTTTTTTAAAAACAAATTATATAATTCCCTTGAAAATAGGTAAGAATTTGAGAAAATCCCCTTAAATCGTGGTTGTTTTTCAAGAAAAAAAATTTAAATATCCTTTTAAAACATGTATATATCCATAAAAGAAAGAAGTATTATGGTTGGTAAACATATATTTACCATTTATACAGAATTTAGAATGGGTAAATTATAATAAATAAGAATTTAATTGGGATTAAGAAAGATAAAGAGTAACAAGAAAGAAAATGGAGGTTCAGGTAGAAAACCCTTACCTTATGTCTGAATATGCTCTTCTATTGATCATAAGGTCATAGAATATAAAATTATACTTATTAATAATTTAAGTAAGAACCAATTAGAGATTTATTTGATTTATTATTATTTTATTAAGTTCATTTATGGTCATTTGTTATGGGTTAAGAGATTCAATGTCATCATTTGGGAGTGCTCGTTTCATTAGATTTCATGATCAGCTCATTTTTATAGAAGTTAATATAAAATAATAATTGAATTATAGAATTTATGTTATATGTTATTAATTTTTACATACAAGGATACATGATCATATAAGTTATTTGGTAGCTTTGAGTGAGAATGAATCATTAGATAAAATTTTAATGATAAATGCTTGGATTAATTTGGTGGTTTTTCGATTACCTTGAACTCATTTTCTTTTATAAATTAATTTCATGTGTAAAAAAATGATTAAAAAACATTAAATAGTATATATTACATATATTATGATCTGTACCAACCATAAAAATGGTTTCATGACCAGAATTGAAGACGTTAATAGAAGTTGAAAACCAGTCATCCTTGAATGTGATAAATTAACACATCACAGATGGTGTTTTCATTTCTAGTATAAAATGGAGGGGAATTGAGAGATGATAATGAATTATTCCATTATAATAACTAAATTAAAATAAATTTATGGTTCAAGAGTTATCATAAGATTTTAATGAAATTAGTCAAGGAAATAAAAATAAATAAAGGAACTTGAAAGTAAATAAAAGAATTGAAAAGAGGAATTTACCTCTTGAATTTATCTTCCTTGAGAGCCTCTTTAGGGGAGAATATTTTGTATTTTGAAGATAAAAGGGGGTTATAGACATGGGGAGTAACATGGGAGTATATTTTAGTATAATTTGTACAGGGCACATCACTTTAGAGGAGTGAAGAGAAGATGGATTGAGGGGTGGTTTTTATAGTGGAGGAGAGGAGGGTTTTTCCATTATTTTATTCTTTTGGCTCAAGACTATGAATTGTCTTGATTCTTATTACTCAAAACTATAATAAGTTCATGTGATTTCAAACCAGTGGTCATTTACATTATCCATGACTCAATCATGTGGCATAAATTTATTTATTTATCATATTTCATAAATTATCAAATTTCACTACTCACCAAAAATTCAAGTATTTCAGAAAAAATCCAAAAAAAAATCACTCTAACCATTTTTTAATGTGCAGAATTCAAAAATTAAATTCATTTTATCAAAATAATTTAATAAATAATAGATATTTAATTTTTAAATAAAAACATATTTTACGTGAAAAATGCATATTTTAATTTTAAAAATGATTGTATAATACTTTTAAAAAATAACTACGGTCTCATAAAATTATCCTAATTTCATAGTAAAAAAAATATTTATTGAAAAATAATTTTTTTTAAGAGTTTTATTTTAAATAAATTTATTGATTTGAAATTATAATAAAATATTTATTTTCTTTTTTTTTTTGTGGATGTATTGGCCAAGAGGCCAAGATAAATTTATTGAAACTAAGAATGATTACTTGAGTCTAAAAGAGGGTGCTTTATTACAATATTTTTCATAAAGGGGAATCAGGCTAGAAGGAATATCATTAAACTAAGTGAGATCTCGGTTGATGCCTTTGTTGATGAGCCCATATGCCATGTAATTAGCTTCTCAATACACATGAGTGATGATGTAGTTGCAACTGAAGTGGAAGACGAGATAGTTCATCCATTTTTTAGTGAGTTTCCAAGACAGACGAATCACACCATTTCAAATAGCTTGGACCACCATGGTGGAGTCAAATTCAAACCAGAAGTTATCCATGCCTTGATGTTGATCAAAGTGGACTACATGGATAACACTAATCATTTCAACCTCAAGATAGGATGAGATACCACATATGCTATAAAATAGACCTGGACTTTTTTGGTATAGTATCTAAAAATAGAACCAAAACCTGCAGGTCCCGGGTTAACAATTTATGCTCCATCGAGATTGTTTTCAATATAGTTTTAGATTGGGACCTACCAGAACACTTTAAAGAGACCTTGTTGTTTTTTAAATTTTCTAGGCACTCCACATTTCTGAAGGATCAGGAAATATTGCATTGTGTTGTAGCAGTGACCTAGCTGTAACTTGTTTTCCTCTGTCGTAAATTTGATGGGGTGTGATAGAGAATCTTGAATGAGAAAGCGAGACTTCCCATCCATGTTTCCATTATGTCCATCCTACATCAGGTGAACGAGTTAATCTATAGTGAATCAATGAAGTTGTTTGAGTTGAGGTGAAAGTTGTATTTTGGTACAGTATTATAGCATGGCTGTTATATAGAGGATTTTAGGAATGTGAACATTAAAAATGTCCTTCAGCAGATGCCGTAAATATGAAGCAGTAGCACATGAAAGGAACAAATGTGTGATATCCTCTATATGTTAGTTTCATAACCTGCATCTAGAACATAAAACAATGCTTTGAGATTATAAGGAATCATCAGTAGGTAATTTATGATGGGAATGCCTCCAAATTAGGGTTAGTCTGGATGGCCTAATCTAAGGCTTGTGATAAAAATTGATCCAGGAAAACTCATCATCAGAATCAAAGTTGGAGTGGTAATATCATTTTTGATCATGAATGCCATTCCGAGTAGTCTCTCATAATTGAATATCTTTAGAAGGAGAAAATATATAATTGTTGAGAATGCTATTGTGATTATCAAATATCTCCATATTTATAAGAGTTAAAAAATAATTGATAGATACATTCGTATCCCTAGGGATATGATGTGGAACCACTGAATCAAGAAGAGGGGAGCCCATCCAATTATCAAGACATAAATTTAATGAATAATCCTTGCAAGCAATCCATCCTGAATGAGACATAGTAATAGCATAAGAAGATTTAATTAATTGACAAATAGTGGAGTCCATATAATTGTTTCAGTCTCTTTTTAATTTATCAATGAATCTAACTCTAAGAATGTTGAGAGACTTTGAGTCACTACTAAGAAGGTTCCAAGTGAACGTGGAATGAAGGGGATCATTAAACAAATTGATGTTTTTAATTTCCATGCCTACCTTATCGATAGGTTTGTAGCTTTTTATCCAAGAAATGGGGGTTAATTTCCTTTCAGGAATGTTTCCTCTACACACCATATTTTGAATAATGTGTTGAGATGAGTGAGCAAATAAGTAGGCCATTTGTAAATCATAATGGAATGAAATAGTTTGGAAACATTGGTGTGATTAACTAGAAAAATTCTACCAGCCATAAAGAGAGTTGTCCCTTTCCATGAAGAGAGTTTCTTTTTTATATGATCAAAAATATTGTGGAAATTGTTGTCTTTATGGCGTCCCTAGAAGAAAGGAATACCAAGTTATTTCATAGTTATGGATCCCTCTCTAATTCACAGGTCCATCCAGAGTTGAGATCTCCTAGCTAAAGAATTGTTTCTTCCAAAATAAATCAAGGATTTTTTCCAGTTAATAGCTTTCCCTAAAACATTTTTATAGTGAATAAGATCCTTCTTTAAGTGTTTCATGTTACTTTTAGTGCCATACAAAAAAAGATCATGTCATCATCATAAAAAAGATGATTAGGATCTTCCAATTGTTTAGATTACTATATAGGTTTGAGCATTCCCTAATCCATCATATGAGAAAGAAGACTACACAAATAGTCTTCAGTTATGGAGAAAATAATGACAGAGAGTTGGTCACCTTGTCTAACACGCTTTGAGAAAGCAAAATAACCTTTCAGAGTGCCATTAATGAGCATATAAATATGATAGGAATCAAATAGAGATTTAAACCAATTCATGAAAATGAAATTGAAACCATAAACTATATAGTACCTTAAATATGAATCCCCAATACATGGTATCAAAATATTTTTTGATATCCAACTTAAGTACAACACATCCACCCCTTCCAAATTTTTTTAGAAGGTTGACACATTCTGAAGTCGATCTTATACAATACTAGATGTTCCTTCCTTTCACAAAACCAAACTGGTTCCAAGAAACAATTTTTCTAGAAATAGTGGTGAGTCTATTGAAAAGAAGTTTGTTAATAATTTTATAACTGGTGTTGATAAATTCAATGGGTCTAAAGAGATGAATCTCAAACAGATTTTCAACCACGGGAATGAGGGTGAGGAATTGTGAATAAATTCTATGAGGTAATGTATCGGTAGTGAAGAAGTATTTGATCATCATGAAAATATCCAAGTGAATTACATTATAATAAGTTTTAAATAATTCATTAGTGAACCCATCTGATCCTAGGGAACTATCCAGTTTAATGTTAAAGACTGCTTCAAAAATCTTAAATCGAGAGGCAGACTAGTGATTCTAGTGTTATCTTCAGTACTTACCATGTAAGTAATAATACCCTCTTGACAGTCATTAATGAGTATAGGGCCATTGAAAAGTAAGTGAAAATATGATTAGCTAGGGACTCCTCATTATCTATAATTATATCACCATCTTTAAGGAGACTGAGAGGTTCACAAGGTTTTTGGGTTTTTTGGAGGGTGTTATAGAATTTTTGTTTCTCTCCCCATCCTTTAGCCATATAACTCTAAAGTTTTCCTTTTGAAGCCTATCTTTGATGGAGAGCAGTGAATTCATCTTGGTGGTAAGGTTTATTTTATGATGGATATTCACTTCAAAATCTGATAACATAGCTTCACATTGGATCTGGTTGAGTTGAGTCTCAATGGAGGCAATATCACTCTCCATATTATTGTAGTTGTCCCAGAACCAATGTTTAATATGATACCTTAAATTCTTCAACCTCATAATGCAAGAATAGGAATCGTTTACACCATGATCTGAAGACTAGAAAGAAGACACTAGATTGAAAAAATCAGGGTGAGAAGACCAATAATTATTGAAGAAGAAAAGAAATCATGGCTTGGAGGTCCTATTTATAAGGCTGACCAAAATGGGATGATGGTCAATGTTAATCTTAGTAAGAGTGATTCTTGAGATATTATCCCAATTCTCAAGGAATTTTTCATTGTTTAAGTCACAATAAAGTTTATTGGCAACCATATGAGTGTTATGACTTCTTTACCAGGTGTATTTTTCACCAACAAGATTAATATCAATCAGTTTACAACTTTCCATACAATACTTAAATTCTTTTCATGATAGAGTGTGGAGGATAGATCCTAATCTTTCACTAGGACACAATATTTTATTTAAATCACCGAGAATAATCCATGAGTCTTAAATTCCTTGTTTACAAAGTTCAATGCTCTACCAATGTCTTATTGTTTTCAGATAATTTTCCTTAGTATAGAAAAAAGAGCATAAGAAATGTGTGACATTATTGAAAGCTTCACAAGATATAACTTGATCATCAATGGTTTTGATTGAGGCTTCATAACACAATGATGAGAAAGGATCCAAAGGGTATCAATATTAACAAAAACATTATTCCTACTAAGAATATTGTTACCTCTAATTTCAGGGCCAGCCACACCAGGTGAGTAGCATTTTTGGGGTTCAGAAATTCCCAATAATTTGGGTTTGTGCACATGAATGAATCTGTGGAGAGAGGTGGAAGTGTCATTATTGGTCACTCTCTGATAGTTCCAAAAGAATAAATTCATTTATACTTTTGTTTTGGGGTAGAACCTCCTTTTTTATTTCCACCTGATTTCTTATTCCTTCTTGATTTCCTGATTGAAGGTTCTTGTGAAATGCCTTTCCTAGAAGAGATTGTTTGACTTGCAGGAGCTGGGGGTGAGGTACGTTCTGTTCTTCTTTTCATAGGATATGAGGAGTGATCTTTTCTAGGGGATCATATTTCCTACATAATCCTTAAGTTTTCTAGAGTTGAAGTGTATTTTTTAATAGATTCATCCTTTTCTGTAGGCGTGGAAACACTTAAAGTGGGTTGAATACTGTTTGAAGTCTCAATGAGAACTTGTTTGACAGAAAGATTAACAGGAGAGGCCACTATAGGAATAGAATAATTGACATTTAGAGAATCATCACTGCATGTAGTATGATATGTATCTGTATGATTTTTAAAGATAATCTGTGCTAATGCTGGAGAAGAGATCTCACAAATATAAACCACATTTTTATGCTACTTTGAAGGTGTCATGGTATTATGTGAGTCTAGAGAATCAGATTCCATCTGACTTTTGTGACTATCTGGAGGCAAGGAAACACTACTAGGGGTGTGCTGAGTTACTGCATTATTATACTTATTAGGGGTGACCCGATCTGGAGATATGTGGAAAATTTCATCATTCTAAGGCCCAATGTACATCTACTTTCAAGAAATACCTACCCTGTTAGTGTTTGTGACCTTCAAATTTGAGGTTTTAGAGATAAGATGATTAATGTAATGAATATTCTCAGGGATAACATTGTTGGAAACCATGTTTACTATAGCAGTGCTCTCAGATATATTAGCATTTGGACTCATTTTCCTTATTGTAGAGTTCATAGTATGAGTATGATTTATAGATGCAGTAATTAGTGAATTATCAGAAGAAGTGAAAGAGGTAATGAGATACAAAATATCCTGG
Source organism: Viscum album (assembly GCA_963277665.1). Classification (NCBI taxonomy): domain Eukaryota; kingdom Viridiplantae; phylum Streptophyta; class Magnoliopsida; order Santalales; family Viscaceae; genus Viscum; species Viscum album. The sequence goes on from OY728156.1 coordinate 1,011,737,479, forward strand.
GAAATATCAGATTCCATGTTATCCTCCTTGGTATCCAACTCTTCTTCCTCCATAATATTGGCCTAGGAGTTCTTGGTTCTATAATTTGTAGTTTGGGTTGTTTCTTCACCCATTTAGGTTCTTAAAGATTCTTTGAAGGTTCTCCTTTGACTATACACTTAACCTTAACCTTTTTATTTTTTCTATTTCTTTATAGGAATAAGTTTCTAAAGTTTTCTTCATCTACATTTTCACGAACCTATAATTGGAAAAATAATGTCCAATAATTTTTTAAACATCACAGAGTGGGGGCTTAAACTCATACATAACCTTATCCTAAATTTTGAGATCTTTGGTAAAGAGATAAATGACTTATGGAAGCTTGTAATCTATATTATCTTCAAATTGGATCTTGGTATGAAGTCCAAGATTACCAAAATTGTAATTTTATCCTATCAAACTCTAAATATCTTACTTATCATAATGGTGTATGTTAGTTTTTCGAAACTCAAATCACATAAGCAGAAAAATTTTGTTCATAATCCTGGTTATAAAAAAGTGTTGTTTCATAGAGACTCGGTGTTTTCATGCATTCAATATTAAATTTATTTTTTAATTCTTGGCGTGTTACAACCTCCACTCCTTAAAAACTCTCATCCTCAAAATTACTAAAATTTTACCTCATAAAAAGATTTGGGTAGGTCTTCATCATATGTTCCTCAGGCTCCCATGTTGCCTCTTCAATTTTATGATTTTTCCAATGTACCTTTACCAGCTAAGTCATTTGATTCATTAATGCCTATTATTTACTGCCCAGAATCTAGATAGGATATTCATAGTAGGATAAGTCAGATTCCAATTCTATACCTTCAAAAGTGAGGACATGTGTTGGGTATATCATGTACGTCCTCAATAATGAGACATGGAACACATTGTCTACCTTAGACATGCTTGGAAGAATTTATTAATGATAATACACAACTCCAATTCTCTCTAAAATTTCAAATGGTCCAATATATATGGGGCTTAGTTTCCCTTTCTTCCCAAATCTTATTACACCCTTCCATAGAAATAGTTTTAAGAAAACTAGATCTACCCCTTCAAATTCAAAATCCTTCCTTCGATTATCAGCATAGATATTTTTCCTACTTTGAGATTCTTGAACATCGGATTGAATAGTCTTTACCATAAATTTTGTTTCCTCTACAAGCTCTGGGCCCACAAGCTTCCATTCACCAACTTCATCCCAACATATTGGTGTACGACATCTCTTTCTGTAAAATGTTTCATATGGTTCCATTTGAATACTTGAATGGAAACTATTATTTTAGGAAAATTCCACCAAAGGTAAGTAATGATCCCACATAACTTGAAAGTCAAGAGATCATGGTATCAACATGTCTTCTAAAGTTTGGATCTTCCTTTCTGACTGCTTTTCAGTTTGGGGGTGATAAGCAGTACTCAAAAAAAGATAAGTGTCCAAATATTTCTGAAGATGTTTCCATAATTTCAATTTAAATTGTGGATCATGATCAGACACAATTAAGATAGGTTCTCCATGAAGTCTCACAACATCATTAATATAGAGTCTTGCAAGGAGAACCAATGGAAAATCCTCCCTTATAGTGAGGAAATATGTGGATTTCTTAAGACAGTCTAAAATTACTCATATTTCGTTATTCCTTCTTGTAGTTTTGGGTAATCGAGTGACAAAATCCATGGTGATTTCATCCCATTTCCATGTAAGAATAGGTATAGGTTGCATGATTCATCTAAGATGTTGTTGTTTGGCATTCACTTGTTGATAGACCAAACATCTTGAAACATAATCTGCAATTTCCGTCTTCATATTATCCCACCAGAAATATTTATTCAAATCTCTATACATTTTAGTTCTACCAATATGTATAGAGAAATTCGAACTATGGGCATCATCCAATAACTCCCTTTTTAGGTTGGGTATAGCTATAACACAAATCCTATTCCAAAATTTTAAAATTCCATCTTCCTATATGAAGTCTTGCAACTTCCCATCATTCATAGCATTAATTCTCTTTTGAATATTCTTGTCATTAGGCTGAAAACTTTTATTCCTTCCTAATAAGGATGTTTGGGCAACCAATTGAAAAAGTCATGATACTTCAACTTCTTTTATGATTCCCATATCTATCCTCACTAGATCCATGTACATAGGATCCTTGTCAATTCTCATTTTGTTAATAACTATTGGATCCTTCCTACTCAATTCATTAGCTACCTTATTTTCCTTTATTGGGTGGTAGTGTATGAAAAAATCATAATCCTTAAGCAGCTTGAGCCATCACTTTTTCCTCATGTTGAGTTATTTTTGTGAGAAGATGTATTTCAATATCTTGTGATCGGTATATATCTCACATAATTCACCCTGTAGATATTGTCTCCATATCTTCAGAGAAACTATTACAGCTGATAACTCAAGATCATGAGTTAGATAGTTTTGTTAATGAATTTTTAACTACCTTGATGCATAGGAAATAACTCTATCATTAAACATAAGTACACATACAATTCCTTTATTTAATGCATCATTATTGATCAAAACCCCATCATTCCTCAATGGTAGTGTTAGTATCAGAGCATTAACTAATCCTCTCTTTAATTCTTAGAAAACTTCCTCACATTCTTTTGTCCATACTAACATAACCCCTTTATGAGTAATCTTTGTTAACAGTTTGGCTAATCGGGCAAAGTTAAAAACAAAATGTCGATAATAAAATGATAAACCAATAAAACTATATACCTAGATTATGTTTTTTGGTGTAGAAAATTCCAAAACAACCTTTGACTTTGCAAGATCAATGGATATTACATCCTTAGATACAATATGGACAATAAAAGAAACTGATTAAATCCAAAATTCACACTTTCTAAACTTCCCATATAATTCATTTTTTCTAAGAGTCTTTAGAATAATGCGCAAGTGATTTTCATGATCTTTGTATTCTTTGGAGTATACCAAGATATCATCAATAAATACCACAATAAATCTATCTTGATATTCCTTGAAAAAACCTATTCATTAGATCCATGATAACATAGGGTTCATTATTTAGTCCAAAAGGCATTACTGTAAACTCATAATGACCATACCTGGTTTGAAATTATGTCTTTGGAATATCTTCATTCCTCACACATAATTGATGATATCTAGATCAAAGTTAAATATTCTAAAAATTTTAAGCTCTAAAAATTTTATCAAATAAATCATCAATTCAGGGTATGGGATACTTTTTATTTATCATAATGGCATTTATCTCCCTATATTCAATGCACAGACTCATAGATCCATCCATCTTCTTGATGAAAAGAACATGGGATCCCCATGGGTAAGCACTAGGGTGGAAATACTTTATCACTCAATTACTCTAGTTGTTTCTTCGGTTCTACTAACTCCATAGTGTCCATTTTATAAATATTATTTTATATCGATCTTGAAGCAAGAATTAAATCAATAGTGAACTTAACTTCCTGCTCTAGAGGATGTCTAGGTAAATCCTCTGGAAACACATGATCATATTCTTGCACAATAAGTATATCCTCTATTTTAACATTCCTTTCCTAACTCATAGATATTACATTGTATTCCTCCCCAATAATTGAGTTCAGTTGATCTACTAGGGGGTGGATCTAGATGGGAATCAAATGGTGAGGTTTTTTCTCTAAAGATAAATAATTATACATCATTCTCAAAAAGTGTAACTTCCTTCTTATTTCAATATATTTTTGCATCATAATTTGAAAGACAATACATAACAATAATTATATCAAATTTGATCCTTAGTATGATGATAATGTTTGAATATAAGGAAAGTTTATGTGTCGTAAGTGGGGTTGATCAACACATCTTTTTTGTAATTATACTTCCCTTAATAGTTTTAACTAATAGCTCCTTTATTAAATAAAATTGGAAATATCTAATTTTATTGGAAAATTGGGAAGATATAAAAGAATGTGATGATCCAGAATCAAATAAATCATTGGATAAGTTTGAGGAAATGATAAAATTACCTTCCACCACATCATTAGGAACTTTAATCTCAACAGCTGTGACAACGTAATCTTTTCCTTGCTCCCTTGCCCTTTTCTAAGGCCAATTTCTTTGACACTTTGTAAAATCATTAGCATAGTGCCCCATCCCCCTATAATTATATCATTGAACATTTATATCTTATTTCTTTCCCTTGAAATAATCATCACAATGGCCTTTCTATCCACACTTATAGCACATGCCTTTTTCCTTTTAAGCAGGAACCAGGGTGATTCCTTCTATAAGTATCGCATGTTAGAAAATTAACCTTTTAATTTTTCCCTTTATTCATTCTATCCTCTGCCACAATATTCTTCTTTTATTTCCTCTTATATTCATAGGACTTATATAATTATTTCCCTATCTTGATAGGACATGAGACAATGTCTCCATATGATGAGAAACATTGGTAGACTACTGCCCTTTGGAGGAATGGTTTTAAGCCATTAAAAAATCAATCAATATTTCTCCTTGGATTATGTATATAGTTTATATAATGACTTTATAACCTTGTAATTTTGTCTTCAAACTTTAAAAACATTTTTATCCTCTTTCTTTCTGAGACTCAAGAATTGACTCCCTATATTTACTCGTTGTTAAAGGGGAAAATATTTTTCTAGGAAATTTTCCTTGGAATCCCTCCATTCCATTTTTCTATTTCTTCTTCCTCATTTTTATTTTGAATTAAGTACCACCACTAATTCACATCTCTTGATAGATGATAAACTAACATGACAACCTTCTCTCTTTCGTTACATCCCAAAGTAACAAATATTTTTTCTAAAGAACTTATCCATTTCTCCGTTACGAATGGGTTTATAGTCCCATTGAATGATAGAGGTTGTTCTCACATAAAGAGGTCTAAAATTTCTTCTCCACATTTTAGATCAATATGATATATATGGGTAAGGTTATTGTTCATAACCTAGTTCAGTTGTCCCATGATATTTATAAGTTCATCATCACCAATCGTAGCTCCAGAGACAACATCATTATCTTGCATATAAGGGCAATCCCTACATGGGATACATGCATTCATTCGGTTTTTGTTCCTTTCACTAGGAACCATTTATAAATAATGTCATGTACTAGATTAGTTTATGAATCAAAATGTATAATCTCAACTAAGAAAAATAAATTTCATAAATTGAAATCCTATACATAAATAATTTCATAATCATGGATTGTTTGAGGAAAAATTAAAATTACTTTCCTCAAAATGGTTTATAAAGAAAATGTTAATTATCCTAAGAATATCCCCTAGGAGTGTCAAAATAGGTACATAGTAAGTCCCATTTTCATATACCAGGATTCCCTAGGTCAATCCTGAATCACCTTTTAGGAGTTATTACTACTAGGTACATTTGTGCCAGAACCATTCCAACTTGTATTATCCAAATAGGGATGTGTTTTCTATAAACATACACATAATCTATTACTTACCAAAATTATAGTATGTTCATGTATGTTTACCCTCAAACACTACCTTAGGGTTTTGTTCTTTAATATATGTTATCTAAATCTAGTTTCTATGTTTTCTTCTAAAATTCCTGTAATACCAACTGTAATGACCTGAACCCAGTTTCACAGAGCTAGTGCCTTAATTTTTAACATTGATATATAAACAAGGAATATGCATCCCAAATGACCAAATAGTTTTGTAGTTTTGGAAAGTTAGATAAATACATAAGATCAACATTACAACTTTAATGGAAATACAACATAACAACTTCTTTTGAATCACACATGATCTCCAAGATTATCCTTGAAATTCTTTCATAATATACCTCTTCACAACCAGGGGAAAATAAACCATGTGAAAGGGGTGATCTTAGATTCTCAATAAGGGTAAATAATACATAAAAAGAAAATATAAACATTAGGAATGATGAAAAACTAAAAATACATGCCTTTAAAAATATACATGAGCATAATATAGAAAGAATAAAATCGATTTAATAATGCCATAAAACATAACCATTGATATTTTAAGAGTTTAATAATCAAATGGGATATCAATATATAGTTTAATAATGAGGGAATTCATAATTCTAGACATTATGAAATATATTGTTATGGCCTCATCCAATACATGTTGAAATGATTAATGCCTTAACCAAAACCAAATATGAAAATGGGAAAGGCCTCGGCCAAGTCTATATCGCTTTTTTCTCATGATACCTACCAATTCATCAAGGGGCTATAGCAGGACCCACCCATCACTTACAAATTCCGATACATTCCTCATAATATGGTGATAAAATTAGACAATATATATGTTTATACTGAAATTAACATATGAAATATCAATAACTTTCTCCAAACATAAACACCAACTATATGGAGTAATATGTTTCATGGTTTAAAGATAACATATCCATAGTAAAATTAATAATAATCTATTAAATACAATATGGTAGATAATATCATAAAATAATAGTCCAGATTACTCATAAGATTCAATAAGAGTGTTGAAATAGAAAAAATTACTCTTATAAAATCATTAAGTAATTTCTGAGATAAATAATCTTTTACTTTGAAAAGAATAGTTATTTTGAAAAAATATTTGTATAAAAATAAAAGTGAAATAATATATTTTTCTCATAATAAAATGATTAATTTTATATAAATAATGTTTTTTAAAAATAGATTATATATTCCCCTCGAAAATAGGTAAGAATTTGAGAAAATTCTCTTGAATCAGGCTTGTATTTTGGGAAGAATTTTTGAAAGATCCTTTTAAAAAATGTATATCTACACAAAAGAAAGAAATATTATGGTTGGTAAACATATATAGATCATTAAAACATAATTTATGATGGGTATATAATAATAAATAAGAATTTAATTGGGATTAATAAATTCAAAGAGTAACCTGAAAGAAAATGTAGTTTCCGGTAGAAAACCCATACCTTATGTCTGAATATGTTCCTCTCTTGAAATTAAGGTCCTGAAATATGAAATTATTCTTATTAATAACTTAAATTAGAACTTATTAGAAATTTATTGTAATTATTATAATTTTATTATGTTAATTTATGGTCATTTTTTATGGGTTAAGATACTCAGTATCATCATTTGTGAGTGCTCGTTTCATTAGCTTTCATGATCAGTTTGTTTGTACGAAAGTTATTGTAAAATGAGAATTTAATTATAGAATTGATGTTATATTTTATTAATGTTTACACATAAGGTTAAATGATCATATAATTCATTTGGTTGCTTTGGGTGAGGATGAATCATTAGATAAAATTTTAATGATAAACACTTGGATTAATTTTGTAGTTTTTCAATCACCTCGGACTCGTTCTATTTTATAAATTAATACCATGTGTAAAAAAATGATTCAAGAAACTTTCATAGGAAATATGACATATATTATGATCTTTTTAAACTATAAAAATGGTGTTATGAAAAAAAATTAAGATTTTAATAGAATTTGAAAACCGTTCATCCTTGAATGTGATAAATTGACACATCTGGGATGGTGTTTTCATTTCTTGAATAAAAAGAGGGGAAATGAGAGATGATGATGAATTATTCCATTATAATAACAAATTTCAAGTACATGTATGGTACTTTACTTATCATAACATTTGGAATAAATGAGATGACGAAATAAAAATAAATAAATAAACTTGAATGGAAATAAAAGAAATGAAAAGAGGAATTTACCTCTTGAATTTATGTTCCTTGAGAGCCACTTTTGGGGAGAGGATTTGGTCTTTTGAAGATAACAAGGGATTATGAATGTGGGGAGGATCTATGGAGGATATTTTATCATAGTTTAGACAAGGGATAAGGCTTTATAGGAGTGAAGGAAAGAGGGAGTGAGGGGTGGTTTTTATAGTGGAGAAGAGAAGGCTTTCCATTATTTTAATCATTATTTTATTATTTTGGATCTGGACTATCAATAGTATTGATTATTGTGAATAAAAATAGTAATATGTGTATGTGAGTTCAAAACAATTGTCATTTACATAATCCATGACTCAAGCATGATGCAAAAATTAATTAATTTATCATATTTCATAAATTATGGAATTTCATTATTCACCAAACATTCAAGAATTTTGGAAAAATACCAAAAAATCACCCTAACCATTTTTTATGTGTAGAATTAAAAATGAACTCCATTTTACCAAAATAAGTTTCTAAATAATAGAAATTTTATTTTTAAATAAAATCATTATTTACTTGAAAAATACATATTTTAAATTTAAAACTGATTTTATAATACTTTCAAAAATTAAATGAGGTCTCATAAAATTATCATAATTTCATAGGAAACCCATATATTTATTGAAGAATAAATTTTATGAAAATAAATTTTATTTTAATTAAATTTATTAATTTTAAATTTTAAATAAATATTTAATACTCCCAAAAATATCGACACTAAATTATTAATTTTTAAAATATTCACTCTCATTTATATGGTGCCTCGATTTTGTTTATACTAACATGGGTGTGGTTACTATTTGAAAGGGTTCATTACTATTCATAAGGCTAAGTTACTATTCACAAAAATTGTAAGTTGATACTATCATATTCCAAATATCTTACATATCACAACTGAGTATGTGAGTTTTTCAAAATTCAAATCATAAAAGCAGAAAAATTATGTTCATTAGCTATGTTGTAATACAATGTTGTTTCGTAGGGACTCGGTTTTTCATGCATTCAATATAAAATTTATTTGTAAATTCTTGGGGTGTTAAAATTTAAATGTAATTACTTAAATTAAATATAAATATGTAATACTTATATTGATTTAAATCAAATTTAAATAATAATGGGACTTTTTCATTTCTTAATTTATTGAAAATAAATTATAGTTTTACAAAAAATAGTATTTTTACTATTCACTAACAAATCAATAATTTCTAAAAAATAACAAAAAATCACCCTTAGTTAATTTTTATATAATTATTCAAAAAAAAAATTCCATCTTATCAACTAATATTTCAAAAATGTCTATAAATTAATCATAGTATTTTCTCACAAAAATAAATATTTTTTTTAAAGAAAATATATTTTTGATGAATAAATTTAATTTAATAAAAATTTATTGATTATTTACTAATAATTTGTCAATAAATTCATATTGAGTAGGAAATATATATATATATATATATATATATATCATAAATTAGTTAATAATATTTGTAACCACTAATTTAATGACTAGGTTAAAATGGTCATATAATTCACGGGTCAATTAAGATTAGGGTTGTGTGTTGAATACACTATCAAACATAATATTCCTATTTGAAAATAATTTGGTGTTACATCCCCCCTCACCCCCTTAACATATTTTATCCTCTGAATTTTAAATTGATCTAAAAATTATAGTTTTTATTTGAAAATGTTTTTTTGAAATCTCACATTGTAAAAAGGGTTAATAAAACAAACACTTGAATTCATGGAGAGGGAAGTAAAATGGTCATCTAGAAGAGTTCTTAACTAGGTTTCCAAGTAAGAAAACATTAGTGGGATGTGAAGTTAAGGAAATGGAAGAAAACATTAATTCTAAAATAATGAAATAGGGTGATAGACATTATTAATCATGAGAGATTTAATGATCAAGAGAAAGTTAACAACCACGGGAATATAAACCAAATAGATGTGAAAAATTCCACCATTTCATCAAAAATGAACATAGTAGGATATCATATTCATATTAAAGGTAATTTTCCTAAATTTTAATAATTACTTTCCATCTAGAATAAGAAAATTAGTAAATATACATTCTTGATAAGTTGAATTTCATCCATTAATCAATTTTCAATCGAATCTCATCTTTTTATCTAAAAAATGAGGATTAAAGAAGAATTTTTAATTTTTGGAGCAATAAATTAAACTTATGGAGGATTGCATTACCATAAAATAGTTAACCAAGATATTCCATCTATTTTTATACATTAACCAAAAAAATGGTTATCACAAGGTAAGATAATTCCCAAAATTAATAAACCTTCATATAATGAAATAATTCATTAATAAATAAAATTCAATAGTAATACCCAAAGTACAAACTAAATCATTCCATAAATAAATAACCTTATATCCAAAATAATCCCAATAACCATAACATTAAATAGTGTTTTAACCTAATAGGTTATATCAAACCTTTCCATTTATATGCCCAAAAATATAGTGATATTATTCTAAAAGAACATTAATAACTTAATCCTCAAATAAATTTTCAATCTCATGGTTATTTATATGATAAAACAGGTGTTCCCATAATTTCCTTAATATACAAGATCTTATAAATCCTAATTTTTATAAATTACTTAAACAAATTATTCACAAAATTTAAAGTCATACTTCATGTTAAACCATATATTTACATATACTTCATCCCAATAATGAAATTTTAGGGGATATTTTATTGGGATGAAGTATATGTAAATCTATAGTTTATGATCATGCACTTTGATTATGAAATCATACACTTGTGATGTTATTATGTTCAATGATGAAATTCAAATGTTAATACATATGTTTACCCTTATTGAGATAGGAACATCCAATGACACTATGAAATGTGGATTTTATACAGGAGGGTCTCATTCTCATAATATCCAACTAGATATTGCCAAGGTCACACACCATGAGAAGCTACCTCAATGTTTTATGAGTCCTCCCCCCTAATGGCCTATATTATTTTTTCCCTCAAATAACATCATCCGGCCATAGAATATATATTCAAGAATCATGTTATGGCACTTCTGGTTTCTCATCATAGTAGGGATCCACTATGACCCTTTAGTGCAATAGTTATCCTTTGGAAATTATCACATTCATTTTCATATAGAAGAATTATAAAGATGTGATAAGATTTTTATTAATATTATAATACATGAATATAAGTTTATCATAAATTAAAAATTATTTGGTTCTGGGCCACAAACTCAAATAGACTCCCACTTGCACTAGAGCCAACTCGTAACAACCTATAACCTGATAGCTCACACATGATATTTATGCTTGTATTAAGATCGGCCTTTAGTCATGGGGTCTTCCGCATTCTCTTCCATGGACACTCTGCTCATTGCAATGTCATCCCTTTGATAGAAATCCCTTAAGAGGTGATACTTCTAGATAATGTTCTTTGTCCATTGATGTGAACATGGTTCTTTTTCTTGATCCTCCACTGCAGTATTATCACAATACAATGTGATAAGATCATTACTACAAGGAACCACATAAAGCTCCTAGACAAATTTCCGAATCTAGATGGATTCCATGGTTGCATAAAAAACCACTATATATTCAGACTCTACTGTAGACAATTGGCTTCTTTGAATTCTTCCAGCTCACAGCTCCTCTGTTGAGATAGAAAAAAATCTATATTGTGACTTCAGATCATTTTGATATGTCTGAAAACTAGCATCAATATACCCTCTTATGAAAAGCTTCTCATCTCCTCTATACACTAGGAATATATCCTTAGTTCTTATCATATACTTAAGAATTTTCTTAACAGTAGTCCAATGTTGTTCTCCTTGATCTTCTTGACATCCACCTACCATGATCAGTGCATAGGAAACATCAATACTGGTACATAACATGTCATACATGATGGATCATATAGCTGAAGTGAATGGGATCTTACTCATCCTATATTTCTCTTGTTGTGTCTAAAAACAAATTCTCTTAGAAATATGTAGGCCATGTGACACTAGAACCAATCCACTCTTGGATTGTTCTATACTAAATATAATTAGTATCTGGTCAATATATGTACCCTAAAATAGTCAAAGAATCCTCTTAGATCTATTATGAATTATCTTTATCCCTAGAATGTAGGCTTTTTCACCTAAGTCCTTCATGGAGAAAAACTTGTTCAACCAGTCTTTAACTGACTGTAAGACTAGTATATCATTTCCAAGAAGTAATATTTCATCAACATATACTACTAGGATAACAAATGAATTACCATTAAATGTTTGGATAAACACATGGGTCACATTAATTCTTAGTGAAACCAAATTTTATTTATGGATTCATCAAAGAAAATGTTCCATGACCTAGATTCTTGATTTAATCTATAAATGGATTTTTGTAACTTTGAATCTCGTTTGGCTTCACCTAGTGTCACAATGCCTTCTGGTTGTGTCATATAGACATCTTCTTGAAGGTTATCGTTAATTAATGCTATGTTGACATCCATTTTCTAAATCTCATAGTCATCGTAAGATTCTACGAAAATTATGATTCTTAGGGATTTAAACATGGAAAATGGTTAGAAGGTTTCATCATAGTCAATTCCTTGACAGTGTTTGAATCATTTAGCCACTATCATTTCCTTATAGGTGATAACTTGACCTTCCATATACATATTTCTCTTGAATACCCATTTTCATCCAACATTCTTTACATAAAATTGAACATCGACCAGAACCCATACTTGGTTCTGATACATGGAATCCATCTCATAATTCATAGCTTCCAGCCATCTTGTAGCTTCTGATATCTCTATTACTTCCTTTTAGGAGAGAGTTTCATCATTGTCCAATAATAGTGATTCACCATCCTCGGTGACTAGGAAACGAAATCTCTCTGGTTCCCTTACCTCTCTTGAGCTTCTAGGTAGTAATTGTGTTTCAGGAACCTCTTCTATGAGAACCTATGGAACTTGTTCCTATACCAACTATTGAGTATCATGATAATCAACTTCATCGAAGTGAATCTTTCTCCCACTATTCCTTTTGAGGATGTGCTCCCTCTTAAGAAAGATGGCTTGTCTGGCGACAGTCGCATTCTTGTATGAAGGGTTATATAGGTAACATCCTCCTGTTTCCTTGGGATATCCTATAAAATACACATCATTCCCCATGGTGCTATTTTATTTCCTGATAAGGCCTTTATAAAATCCTCACATCCCCATACACATATGTGCAAAAAAAACGGGTTTCTTTATATTCCATAACCTGGAGGGAATTCCATTTGCCTCCTTAGTTGGTACTTATTTTAATGTGTATACTGCATTTTGTAATGCATATCCCCAAAAGGATAATGGAGTATTTGCATGACTCATCATCAACCTCACCATGTCCAACAGGGTGAAGTTCATACTTTCACTAACACCATTCCTCTATGGTGTATAAGGAGGAGTGAGTTTATATATAATCCCAAACTCCCGTAAAAGGTCGATGAACTCTTGGTTTAGATATTCTCCTTCTCAATCTGATCGAGGCTTCTTTTTTTTACCAAGATGATTCTCTACTTCATTCTTGAATTCCTTAAATTTCTCCAAGGACTCTGACTTATACCTCATTAAGTAGATCTGGCCATATCTACTCAAATCATCAGTAAAAGTAATGAATTAAGAATATCCACCTCTAGATTCTACTGAAAATGGTCCACACATATCTTTGGGTACCAATACTAAAAGCTTTATGGCCTTTTCACCCTATCCACCAAAATGTGGCATGGTCATTTTCCCTTGTAAACAAGTGTGACATCTATCAAGTGTTGTTGTCTTAGTACAGTCGAAATAAACACCCTGGTGGAGATTTATCAAGAACTTCTCATTTACATGACCGAGACGATGATGCCACAACTAGGTGTTGTATGATTTATGAGAGTTTATTTCGTTATGGATTGTAAATACATGTTTTTCATAATTTTATACATACTAACTATTGTTTAAATGATCCATACCATAACATAAATTGTTCTTATAAAAGAAACAACCCTTATTTCCAAATTTAAAAATAAATCCATCCATATCCAAACATGATAAAAAAAAAATTGGTAACACTCGGTATATAATAACAGTTATGTAAATTCAAAAGCAACCCATTTGGAAATGTGAGATGGAAATTTCCAATGTCCAATGCAGCCAGCCTCGCGCCATTAGAAGCTTGAAGATCCACCTCTCCTTTATAAATATTTTTAAATATACTTGGTTCTTGCATTTGAATATAGATGTGTCCCCCACAAGCTATATCTAATACCCAATGTGTAGAAATGGAATGATTACACTCGATAATGAATGTGCCTTTAGCATCCCAACACTTCTAGGTAGAGTTCTTTTTTTAGTAGACTGGCTATCCACATGCAAAACATACCACCTCTCATTCCTTTCTCTACCTTTGGATCTTTCCCTTCTTTGAGGGATGGTGCTCAGTGGCTTCATACCATTTATAAACCCTTGGCCCTTTTTCCTTGTCCTTCCTCTTCTTATTCACCATAAGGGATGTGGTTTTGTCATGCCCATTGTCCTTATATACCTACTGAATCAAAGTTCGAAGTTCTGATAGACTCTTCTCATTATTTCTCATGTTGTAGTTTACAATAAATCTAGAGATGTTCTTGGGAAGTGATGATGGGATGATATTGGTATGAAACTCATCAGTGAACTTAATCCATAAGATTTCGAGGCTTTTAATATATCCAATAAGCTTTACTACATAATCCCCAGCTGGCTCAAACCCTCTAAGATTATTTGTGAATTTTTTTTTGGAGATCTCATATCCCTCTTGTCTCTCCTTATCTTTGTAGAGATCCTTAATGTGAGACATCATGCAATACACATCCATGTTTTCATGTTGCTTCATGCGCTCATTAGGTATGGATGATAGCATGAAACATTGAAAATATGTGTCATCATAAAAATGTTTCATATAGAGTGATATTTTCTCATCAATTTCCTTGATTCTAGGTTCACCTAAAATAGGCTCCTCCATCTCATACAATTTTCTCTCATGGTGAAGGATGATGCATAAACGCCTCTGCTACTCATAGAAATTGGTGTCAGTGAGAAGGTTTTCCTTCTCGAGTATGGTTTGTAATGATATGTTTGGTGTCATTTTTCTTCATATTTCTACAAATTAAAATGAGAAAATATTTATTACTTTATCATGATAAAACTAAGGCAAATAAATAAAATAATACTTATTAGTCTCCCACTATTTTATTAAAATTCCCTATCCCTCTCCATTGACATCAGAATATTCAATTTCCTGAATATTCTAGTAGTAAGGATCCATATTTCCCTTTGAATTACCCTAACTAGGGTTGGTCAAGAAACATTAAAGGTTTTATGCAGGCATTCCAAATTACAATTACATTAACTAGCAACTCCTTGATCCACTGAGTGGACTCCCAAATCCTGAAATCATTTTATTTTGGATTTCCTCAACCTTTGCCTCTTGGTCACACCAAGTCCTACTATGGAAGACAACCCTTGATTTGAACCAAGTCAAGCTAACCCAAAACCTCAAATTATAATTCCTAGGTAATTGAAATCCCCTCAACTAGGGTTGGTCAAGCACTTTGAACAATGGTTCTATTCTAACCAAGATTATGGAAGGCTATACCGACATAATATTTCCTTGAGGGATTTTATCCTTATACGTAAATTTCAATTTTATTATCTTTCTTACATGATTTCTAATATGAAGTGGGATATACTTAAGTGATTAACCATGTATAAGATAATATCTACACATAAGTTGATATTATTCTAGTTCCATCTTTAATTTTTTCTTAATTAATTTATTGTGGGATCGTGACAACACACCCACAATAAATAAACCATTCAACTGACAGAAATAAAATAAATGGCATGGAAATTAGCTTGTTCTATTGGTTAGTTTATCTAGAGGTTGATAAAACCAATCCTTATGGGAGAAAACACCTTGAACCTTTTGGGTTCGTGTTTACATCTTTCCACCAATCCACTTTTGTATCTCTTGGATTGGCTTCACATTGGATCATAACTTGAGACGCCTCCACTATCTTGGGAGCTCCATCCATTACATATGCTTTTATCTCACATATAGGTGAGGGGTAAAATGGGTTTTACATAAAAGAAACTTTGGGAATGAAGTCTCTACATATTAATGAGGAGAATGCTCGCAGGCCAACAATTTTAATTAAAAGAAACCATCCATATACAAAAGGTCCTTGTCTAACTCATGATCATCCATACATGCAATTATATTTACACATAAATAAAACTAGAATTAAATTATTTAATCGTTCTTGTTTAAGATTAATCATGCTCAAAGAAATTAATTATTATCTTTAATTAATCAATCATTTTATCTTAAACCCTTTTCTAAATTTCCTTGAGATTCTCATCCATCGTAATTTTAAACAAATAAATTCATTTAAAATTATCTTTGTACGTAACTTGTACCTTGGAGGAATCCCAGTGAATTCCCATTCATAAAAACCCAATGAGTATAAATGAACATTACACAGATGTTAAATTAAAACATATGTATAAAACAGTTATCACGTGTTGTGCCCCAGCTTTACACTCGCACCATGGTACATGCCTCAAGGGTTTGTATAATATAATAATAAATTTTAGTGAATATGCGTAATTTGGATGAGTACTCGGTTTGTAGTTCCAACTACATGGTGTGTACTATCATTCACTATCCATCAGAACTACACACCGGGGAATATAGAGAATAGATATACTTTATAAATCTTCGAAATACATGACATGTCCAGTGGGCCACACGTCTTGTAGTATCTGTGTTATAGGGTCTCCAGCCGAGTAAGCTGTGTACGGGGTACACGACCCAACCCTAACCCTAAAGACTACATGCTGTGTCCAATGGGCCACACGGTGTGTAATATGAAAACCATGTTCCACCTATTCCTAGTCAACACACAGAGTCATAAAGACACAAATAAACTCTAACACGTGAATTAGTTTTGCAGACCATCCACAGTGCATTAAACCTTGACTACATGGCATGTAAGGCCGAATACACACTGTGTGTTCTAGTGTTGAATGTCCAGGAACCTTTGACACCTCCAGATGAGATCTTTAATTTTTATTTTAATCAAAATTAAAATAAAGGAACATTTTTGTAAGATAAACGAGAAATGAAAGAGGAGGAAAAAATATCGAGATTCGGATTTACAAAACAATTAACTTGAATTAAAATAACTAAATTATTAAATTCATAAATCATCAATGAAAAATATAAATAATTATAATAAATGACATTACCGCTCTAATACCACTTCTAGGTTCCGGGCATAGCAGAAGCACGTTGATGGGTGTACCTAACTTTAATCTTACAATTAACAATGATCAATCGAACATCCATCACGAGGATAAAACACCAGATCTTCATAATAGAACAAAGAAAGAAATTAAATAGGAAAGTCTTAGAACCATAGATAGAATGATCATATGTTGGTTATAATTAATTTAATTAAAAGACAAGAATCACCTTGATGTAATTCTTTCTCTATCGATGTTTCTTGTCATGATCCATTGTGATCAGTCCTTGCATCATAGAAGCCAAGTGTAGACTTCCTCTAGCAGTGATCCACACATGCTCCACATATCTCAGGACATCGCTGAAGGGAACTCCAGGTGCTATCATGGAAGAACCTTTGCTTGCGATGTTCGCCTTCGATCACCTTGAGAGTCGCTTCCCAAGTGCTCTCCTTGATCCGGTGGAGGAGGATCTCTCTCATAACTTGAGAGCTTTATCAGAGGAAATTAATTATCTCTTGGAATGAGATATTTCTCTAGATCAGTTTTACACAACCACAAATAATGGATAGGTCTAATGAGAATAATGTAATTCTGATTTATATTACACAGAATAATAAAATAAATTAATTACCCAAAGGCATTTATTCATTTCATTTAATTACTAGTAATACCCCATATATAATAATAACATTTTACTATTATTATCACTTGACCTGCACCAAGAGAATTACACCTATTATTATTTAACTAAATAAATATTATTATTTCTCACAAATCCCAAGAAAAACTACATGATGTGTATATATTAATATACATAGTGTGTACTTTGGATTTTCCATTTTTTATTTCATCCACCACACTTACTAGACCTTGAATAATGACTATTTATTTCTTAAATAAATATCATTGCATTACTCACTAATAAATATATTATTTTTTCCACAATATATTCTATCAAATAGCTAGGGTCGAAATAAATGTGATCATGCATCCTTGAACAATTATTAAACCACAATTGGGAATAATATTTATTCAAAATTTTAAATGAACATTTAACTGAGATATTTGGACACACTTAGTTTGTGACCCTCTAGTCCTCTTTCTCAGTGGCATTAGGCAGAGCATGACAAAATTCCACGGTTAGTATCTAGCAACATTCCAAAGAACCTATAGATAATGAAGTTAATGCAGCAATGACGTGTCACCTCTCATGAATTCTCACCATGTAATGTAATCCCTTTGTCTCGATATCTCTAATAAAGATGGTTGAATTCTAGTGTCATCAACCCATGTTCTCAATTATTCTTTCTTTGACATCTTGAAATTAAACTCGCCCATTTATCACCATAGACATTGATTTATATAGGCTATATCAATTCCATCAATGGTCCTAAGATATCAACTTCTGTTATGGAACATAAGGGACAAATCTTTTCTTGCATTATCTATTAATGTAATATTACTCATGATGTGCCCAACTTATCCTACCCCGCTGCGAAGAGTGTGTCATCACAGTTTTTATAAATACATATAAGTTTGCGAGTTATAATACCCATTAATAATAATCTTAAATTCTAAGGACCAATACACACGTCCACAAATAGGAACATCCAATGACACTATGAAATGTGGATTTCCTACTAGTGGGTCTCGTTCCCATAATATCCTCATATATATTACAAAGGGAACACATCATGAGAAGGTTCCTCAAAGGTTTATGTTTCCTCACCCGTAATGGCCTGTATTATTTTTGTCCCCCAAATAACATCATCTGGAATTAGAACATATATTCAAGAATAGTTTTATGGATCTTATGGGTTCTCATCATAGTAGGGATATGCTATGACCCTTTAGTGATACAGTTATCCTTAGGAAATTATAACATTCATTTTCACATAGAAGAACAATCAATATGTGATATGACATTTATTAATTTTCAAATCCATGAATACAAGTTTATCATAAAGTACAAAAATGTTGGTTCTTGGACACCAACTCCAACAATCACATGGGTCCCAATTCCATAAATAGATCTTCAAAAGGAAACACGGTTTGAGAGTTATGGGATTTTAAGTAAAAAGGGGCCATTTAGGATCGGGTCTGGTATGACCTGGTCGGACTAGCCTGCTGGGTCCGGCCAGCCCCGATTGGTCCTGGCTCACTATCAGTTTGGCCTGCTAGCTCTATCTCAACCCACTCAAGAGGACCAATTTGGCCTGCCACCTCCCACCGTCACAGTCCAGCTGGACCTCATCTGCCATCGGACGCCTGCCAAAATCCCCTGTTCACCACCCCATAGAACTTTTGTTGGGGGTTCTGCCCTGCTGGTGGTCGTGCCATCGTACGCCCCAGCTGATGCAGTCACACATCTCCACCAATGTTTTGGTGGTCCATTCTTCAAAACAAAAGGTACCACATGATCCTAGGGTTGTAAACACATATTCTATGGGCATTAAAACATCATGTAATCACTCCTAGGGTCTGACTACATTTGGAACCTCCTATGAAATTAACAGCGTGACAATGGGGGTCCACCAACAAAGAACGTATGAACATGGGAAAACAAGAATCTCATGAGCACCCCTTAGAATGGACCTTGGCCTTGTTCGTTGGCCTTGGTCTGTTTGTGTTAGCAGAATCACTAAATAACAAGAGAAGAATAATCATTAAGATATATTCCCTTCAATCTTGTAGTTCTAACAATCCGGTAAGAACGATCGAACCATAGATCAACTTGTTCATGGGTTGGTCCGTATTCGTCGTTAAAATTACGAATGGAGAAATAATTCATTCAAAAAATAAATCCCCTACCTGGAAGTATGGATCTGTCATTGGAGAAGAACGAAGTTTCACCACTGTCTTTCGTTGATCCTTGGTCCTTAGTTTGTGATCTGTGATCTTTTGGTGTACATCATTTTCCCATGGGAGGAAATATCCAAGATCTCCTCCAACATTCATAGGGAAGGATCAATAATAATGATCTTTAATCCCTACCAAACATTAAAGATGTATTTCATCATTATTGTTTCACTTTGAAATTGCATCGCCACGCAGTTTCATTTATTAAAGGAAACAACTTCATTGTCCTACGTTGCAGCATTGTTGCGTCATAACGAAACGACAAAAGAAAAATAAAAATAAAAATTTATGTTTATCTTTATTCTTATTTAAAACGTCTGAAAATGATTTTTCACAGCCGAACCATGTTGTTTGAAGTTAGGTCATGCATAAGAAAAACCGGATGCTCTGAACACAATAGTGCCATCAGATTTTAAATCTGAGAACTCATTTAAAAGTTATTAAAACTGAGAACATGTGCTATTTTTAATAAACTTAAAAATTGCTCAAAAATTTATTCCAGGAACCCTAGGCCTCAAAATCGTGTTTTGTCTCAGTGCCTGGTCTTGAAATAATCCCATATAATTTTCAAAAAAAAATCGTGGAAAATCTGGGACATTACACAACCTGTCTTATAAGCTATATCAGGCTCACCCATTTATCATCAATAATTTCTAAGAAAAATTTATTAATAAAAAATTTATACTTATTCACTTTAAAATCATAAAAATAATCAATGTTCATTCATATATTTATCAACCCATTGAGAATACATGGGTTCTATGAAAATCTCATAATACATCCAAAGAAAGAATAAGGATGGTATCAATACAACATATACTATTTGGAGTGTAATTAACATCAAGATTTTTTGACATTAATGAATGTAAATACCATTATAAGATCATTAAAAATATTCTTGAGAAAAATAAATTTTTCACTTTGAGTAACATTAAAGCATTTCATCTTAAATGGAAATTTGTTTTCAAATATCACTTGGACAATTTTTTGAGAAAAATATTCTTTCCATTTTAAAAACACTAGTTTAAAATAAAGAATAATTATAAAATATTTAATTAAAAAATTTACTTGAAAAGAACCTTTAAAACTTAAAAATTAATCTTTAAAATATTGAGTGGTCATGATAGCGAAAATTTTTGTTCATGCCAAGTGCGTTAAAACAAAGATTCCTTTCACATTTTTGATAAAATTCCAAAGGTGAATCATTTGGAAAATGATAGTAAGATTACTTTAAAAAAACTTATAAAAATATAATTACGGTTAAAATTACTTTAAAAAATCATCAAAAAATAGTTTTTAAACAATTTTTAGAAGACATTTATTTGGAAGAAAAAGGATTTTTAATTAAAGAGAGAAATGAAGTTTTATTTTCTAAAAAAACAATTTTCTCAAAAAATTTAAGTACAAAAGATAGGAAAATTGAACTATTAATTGAAATTTTCATGAATAAAAATAGGATAATAAAATATTTTTGGTTATATAATGTAAGATCATATTATTTCCTCCCTAATAACCTTAAATATAAACAATCCAAAATGGAAAGGATATTGTATCATAAAGCCTTTTCCACATTGGAAAGTCATCAATCATAATACTTGTGAATGAATAACATCATATGAAATTTAAATATCATGAAAATAATGATATTCATTATATAACATATCAAAGGTTTAGTAGATACACCTCATAAAGTAAGATATGTGTATAAAATAACATATGTCCCAAAGAAGACAATTTGAGATGAGCACCCCTTATAATGATTATACCATTGAAGTGAGAATTATTCAATGAATTTATTATGTGTATCAAATGAAAATCCAAATAAAATAACTGTAAGTAAAATATAAGAAAATAAAATTTAATTAAACACCTCATCTTAGAATATAAAATAAAATGAATAAGTAATATAACCCAAAGAAAAGAAATTGAGTTATGAAATTCTCTGACACTTGGTAACATTCATGTAAAATCCCCTTAGATGGAATAATTCAAATTGAAACATAAAATACCATGATGTATGATTTATTCACGATATTAACTGTATAATTGTAACCATAAACACCATGTAAAAAATTAGGTGAATAACATTAAAATATGTCTCAACGAAGGAAATTTGAGACGAAGTCCCTTACCTTGAGTCCATACATTCCATGTATGTCTTTTAAATCGTGTATAATAAACTTATATAAATTATTTGATTTATTAATATCTTTTTAAAGGTTTAAAAACATAATCTCAAAAAAATTATTTTATTTTTTAATTGTATATTTAAATATTTAATTAGTTAAGTCCATGTCAGGTGTTTTGAGGATGTTTGGTTAATTGGTTCAAAATAGATTTTTTTTACCATGGTCAAAGAGTACATTATTCCATCATATATAGAATAATAATCATGCAATAATTCTAATTTTTATACATAATTTATAATTTTAAATAAAATCATAAATGATGGTTTTGAAAAATGAACTGTGGTATAATCATGGAGATGGCAGGCCATACGTACACATGAGTAACGTTTCCATTTTTCAAAGATCATTTTGGAAAGAAGGTAAGTGATATTTTATCTTTAAATAATGATCATAATATCATAAATACCATATTATTTCATTAAATATACTTTTATATATCATCTATGTGATGTGGTGATGAAAAAAATTGCATCGTTTCATGGAGGCGGTAATCCACACGTATTCATGAATGGTGTAATCATTTTTTAGTGAGTTAAAAGGTAAGGAATAAAATAATATATTATCTTTTTTTAATGATAAATATGTGTTGACCAAGGTAAAAGGTGTCATTATTTAATTATTTATATAATAATAATCATGACATAATAATTATATTTATAAATCATTTATACTTTAAAACCAATCATTAAATATGGTTATGAAAAATGAATTGTGTTATAATCGTGGAGATAGTAGGACATACATACTCATGAGTAGCATTCCCATTTTTTAGAGATCATTATGGAAATAAGGTAATTACTATTTTATCTTTAAATAATAATCATAATTTCATAAATACCATATTATTTATTTAAATATACTTATATATATAATCTATTTATGTAGTGATGAAAAAATAATTACATCATTTCTTGGAGGCGGTAGTCTAAACGTACGAACGAACGACATTATCATTTTTAAAGGAGTTGAAATTTAAGGAACAAAATGATATATTATCTCTTAAAATTGATAAATATGACATTAATATTATAATTATGTACTATATATCACATATATTCATTAAAATTATCCTTAATACCTTCCCTGTAAAGTGTTAGTGAAAAATGAATTGCATCGCTTTACGAGGTGGTAGTCCATTGTACACACGAGCAATGTTATCGTATCCTCCATGGAATATAAAGTAATAATTTATATGTGATATCATAATTAAATAAGAGTAATTATTTTAAAAATAATATATATATATATATATATAATTTAAATCCATCATTATATACATCTTTAAGAGGTGGTGATGGAAAAAAATTACATCAGTTCGCAAGGTGGTAGTCCGCCATACATACGATTAACGATTTTGTTTCCCATTTGATGGAAGAAGAGGTGGATGTGGGTTTTCAAATTAACATAATAAAATATATGTATTTTTTAGATACTATTTTTATTATATTTTAATTATTAAGAAATTAATGAAGTTGATAACAGAATAAGTACAATAAATAAATTGTTTAGTGAAGAAAATTACATTCACTTAGAATAATGTCCTTTGGATATATTAAGGACCCTAGGGTTGGTATTTTGGGATGAACATAATCTATATAACCTGTACAATTATTTTTGGGGGGATTTTTTTAGGTTTTGATCAATCCAAATTGATTAGGAGGTGTGAATAAGTGATAGGAGAAGGTGACCTTTTATAATGGAAGGGTATTGGAATTTTTCAAAATACCCAAAACTATTCTATAATTTGGATTCACTCACACCCAAAGTGTCAAAAAAATTGATTAAAGTAATTTAATTATGGTGTGTTTTATAAACAAATAAATCACAAAAAATACATGTTTTAAAAATGTTTCTTCTTAGCTTCCATGTTTCATTACTTTTACCATTTTAGTTTTCAATATGGTAACTAGCCTTTTATCTAGGGAATTTATCATTAAGGAATATAAATAAAATAATCCTTATTAAATGATTATTCTCCAATTTTTATAAATATTATATCCAATTTATTAAATAAAAATTCAAAGTTTGTTGAAAATTAATTTTAACTCAAGTGGATGAAACACGCAAAACCCCATTTAACCCTTTACCATGGTAACAAGTTTTTTACTTATTTAGGGTTCAATATAATTAATATAAATGGAAAATTGTTACATGACTAGAATATGATTGATATATTTATAAAAATACAAATAAATTTTAAAATATTATTATTTTTAAGAATTTTAAATTTTTTAATAAAATAATATTTATTATAAAATAACATTAATGTCAATTTTGGAAATATTCATTTAATTTGATTTTATAAACATCAATAACAAGGATGAATTAGAATTTATTATTTTAATACCCATATATTATGTTATATTTTTATACAAAATTCATGTATTATAATAATTATTTCAATATGAATTTCTTTTAAATTTTTTACTATCACTTATTTTATTTTTCTATTAATTAAATAATTATTGTGTTAGAATTACATAAGAATTTAAAGTATTTATATAATTAATAAAAACTAAAAATAAATTACCCTCAGTAAATTATTTTTTTTATTCTCAAAATTATAATCAATATTCATTGACATCATTATTTTTTCCCTATGTGAACACATAATTGAAATTTAAAAGGAAGAGGGTGACATTTTGTATTTTTCTTTACATAAATAATGATATTGGTCACTTTTAGGTAAAATTGTCCAAATAAATATAATAATAGATCCTAATATAATAAGGGTTAAAATATGTGGAGAAAATCGATTTTAGAATAGTATTTGGGGTCATTTTAACCCTTATATTCTCAGTTTAACCCCTTAATAAACCTGTTTTAACCATAACAGTGGTAAAAGATTTTTATTATTTTCACTATTAATTATGAAAAAAAATTAATCTATCTATGATATATAATATAAATTATATTTATTAAAAATAAATAACCTATTTAATAAAATTCAATTCATAGAAGTGGCAGAATTTAATTTAAAATTAAACCCATATATAAGATGAAAATACGGTTTTCAAAAAACCTGTTTTTTAAGCATGATATAATTTTATATTAAATATATGACTAGTAACCATAATTATATGAATTTAAATTTAAATTTATAGATATAAAATATATAAATTCAATTTAAAACATTCCTTATTATGATAATTAATTAAAATGGGGAAACATTATGCCCTTAAAAATAGTTTTTTGAAATATGTGTTTTTAAACCCAAAAATAAACTTATACTAACATCTAGAATAAAGTTGATTTAAATTTAATTACTTGAATTAAATATAACTAAATAATTATTATTTTAAATTAAATCAAATTTAAACCATATTGTAACTTCTAAATTATTTAATATATTGAAAAGAATTGATAGTTTTATAAAAATTGGTATTTTCACTACTCATTGAAAAATCAATATTTTCCAAAAAATCAAAAAAAAATTAACCTAAAGTTAATTTTGATATGATAATTTAAAAAATGAATTTAATTTTTTAAAATAAATTTTCTAAAATCTGTAGAATTTTATTATAATATTTTGTACCAAAAATAAATAAAATTCATTTTTGAATAAAACATATTTTTGTTGAAAAAATTTTAATTTAAAAAAATGATTGATTATTTACTAATAATTTATCAATTTATTAATATTAACAAGTAAATTTATATATATATATATGTGTGTAATTATTTTATAATATTCACAACCTCAAATTTAACAAATTTTTTATAATGGTCATATATTACACAGGTCATTTAAGCTCAGTGTTGCGTATCAAATACATTATCAAACATAATGTTCCTCTTTTAAAATATCAGGGTATTACACACCAAGTATATATAAGATAAACATCTGGGGACTGACCCACTGAGTATAAATAAGATAAATTCCTTGGTGATTTCCAACTAGGTATACATGAGATAAACACCTATGGTATAAACCATCTGATATATGTGAGATAAACACCTGAGAGTTAACCCACACAATATACCTGAGATAAACACCCAGGGGTGGACCCACTTGGTATATAGGCCCAAAGGATGACTCCAAATTACATTATTCCATAGTATCTAAAACTATGCACAGGGGGTCATATCCCTTACCCATGGGTCCAAGGAGCATGTCTAAGGAATCTCAAAGTTTCAGGACCACCCCCAGTTCATATACACAACGGTTCCATGAGAGTTTTCATTTCACTATCATTGGGAATAGAATCTGAACCCTAGGCATCCTGGGAATCCCATACATAATAGGAATCTTTTAGGGTTACAACACCTCCCATATGACATCTTATATAATGTGTATCACTAAGGTTGTCCATCTACCCAAACCCATACCACATGATTGAGGTCTAGCTTCCAAGAACAGGACTTCAAATCATCAACTCCCATATCCCATAAACCTCCTCTCTGGGGTCCACATGTCACTGGGGTAACCACTGGGGTCCCCTGGGTCTTATCAAAACTATGAAACCTCATAAGGGTCTATCATATTTAACTCATCTCTCAGGACAACACCCATCACTATGTAGGATTAGTTTCCCTCAACATCATTACAGTCTCATTGAGGCCTCTCTGGCATCCTATGAATGTCTCATAGAGAAGAAGGCTCAAATCCCTTCTCAATACCCAAGTCATCACAAGGTTGGTTTGAACACTTGACTTATCATCAAATTAACCAAGGTCTTCCAACCCAAGTTACCCCCTCCCAATGGGGGAGGAACACTTTTCCCATGAGAATTACACTATTCTAAAGCTTAAAGATATCACAAGAGTCTATCCTGGCCTACTAGGGACAATCAATCACATCCTATCACATACCACTAATCGGAGGTCACCAAGGAACCAATGTTAAGGGAAACTAAATCACTTGATTCATTTATGTTATTCCCCACAGGGTCCATTCATCTCATGGAATACATTTAAATAAAATATGTGGCCATCAGTGGATGATGAAAATCAAACCAGAGCCAAGGACCCTTGTGGCCTTAGCACTTTGTTCATCTCATTCAAAAAATCATTTTAATTAATCATTTTACTTAACAAATGTAATAAAAATTAGTGGAAATAAAAAATAACACATTTCACATATATGAATAAATGAAATTATCGTAGGGAATATATGTGAGACCCCATACCTCTATCAAGGAGTTATATCCAAGTTATGCTTTATAATGCGTCAACCAAGCTCATCAAATAATTGTCTAATATCTTACCATTAATAGAGATCCTACCTCAAATCCCACATCCTAAATAATTAATCATAAATAATTATAATTAATTAATTAAATTAAACCAATATATAATAAATGTAAAAAAATCATTAAACATCCCTATCCCATTGAAACCTCAACCAACCACACCCAAAGGGTCTGTAGCACATCCCCGACACCACCCTTGGATAAATACCTATAAATAAAGGTCCAATTAAATTAAAAATTAATTTTATTTCATCCAATATCCTTAAAAAATCTTTATACTAAAATAACTTATCCAAATGCAATGTGAAGGCATGTGGACATCATCTTCAGATGCCCCCTTGCAAGGCTGCAAAAAAGAACCTTCAAAATCAGATGATATCATTGCGATCTAGTTAAATCACCATTAAACCATAAAACATATACTTTAAATTGATAGGAAGATAATGGAATATAAGGATGGATAATAATGAAATAGGAGTCTCACCTTGAATCATAGGAAACGCCTCAATAACACCCCAAATCGAAGGGGGTTAAAGGAGGAAGCGGAGGGATCCACTTGTCCTTGAGAGATATATAGAGAGAGTAAGAATATGGGAATTCCCTATTAAGAAATTGGGATGGAAAATCATAACTTTCCCTCTTTAATGAGTCACATGGTTTGGATGCATGGTTTTCCAAACTATGCATCCACTGTTTAGCTTTTACTATCCAAGTAAAAAAACTTCGCATAGTTGGTCCATACTATTTTCCAACCCATGTGTGTAATTCCCCAACTCAAACCACTGGGTACAATACGAATATCCAAAAGACATCATGAATGCCTCCAAATATGAAAGAGGCTATCAACTAGCAGCAAGTGTATAAATGCCTTCAATGGAGATATTATACCCTCATTATAATAGACATACAAAAATAATTATAATTATTCGAATAACATGTCGAAGAATATATATATATATATATATGTAATTAATAATAGATGTCACACAATTCATAAGAATAAATAAAAAGGATTCCAGTGTAGCTATCCAAACCAAAGTATAATTTTATAAAAATATATAATAAAAATATGTGGAAAGCCCCCAGAATTTATCTCGGTCCATCCATGAGGTCCATGCTCCACAAATCATTTGTCTTAAATGGGTCCCTTCCCTTTTTCCTAGATCCCTATACATGATTTCTACATAATAATTGAGATTCCATTGCATGGTGTGACTAATAAAACATAGTAAGATGCCACCAATGTGTCTTTAACATGATTTAGCATGAATATGATTGTAATTAAAGATAATAAATAAATGTTAACATAGGTAAATAAACCATAGAAATCATTTAAACACTATCCAAGACACCATGAACCTCTATTGTAACTAATTTATCTCAATGATGTAAAATATATGAGTGGTCATAGAAACATCACAAGTGAAGGAGCTGACATTGATGTTGATAAATTTTTGTACATGCCATAGGCCTCTTAGTCAGACCATAATAGGTCACTATTCCCTGTTTTTATCTGATGATTCAGGTAAAATAGACCATCATGACCCACTATCACCTCATGGTTCAGATCACATATGACCATCATACCCCCAGGTCATGACACACTAGGCCATCATACCCCATCATCTAACCAATCATATCATCATGTAATATGTAGTTTCTAAACATGATACCCCTTCAGGTTTACCGATCCAATATGGTCCCACCTTTCACTTTAGTACCATGCATAGAATAACGATAAAACATATACCAAGTACAACACATGGAAATAGAAACATCTTATATAGTAAAAACATAGAATATCTTGAGTGAGGAATAACATATAAACATGAATGCATGTGATCAAACTCAACCTGGTCAAAATAATATCAAAATATGATTTCATATCATGTTAATGATCATATAAATAGCCACTATTTGGTTAGGAACTTCCTACCTCAAGGTTTTTTATGAATTAATCCAAAGTTCATTATGGATCAAATCTAAAACTGAGTTGAGCACCCATGGAGAACTTGCTCATGCATTAAGGATTCCTATTTCATCTTTTGATTCATCAAGAATAAGGTTTAGAAAGATATACCTAAAGATATTTTAATTCAAGAAGTTATTCCTAGAATCACATACCTCATAAAGTTTTTCAACGAAACTTGTTTTGAGGTATATCAAAGGAGGGGAGGCCAATTCCCCAGACCCATTATCAATTCAAAAATATATCATGAATTACCATTCAATTCTACAAAATAACCTTAGGTTTATCCAAAACACATCGATCCACCCACAAAACATCATTGTAAAAAAGGATCCAAGATGAAATTCAATGAGAATAGAGACTTAGGATGATCAATCTAAGGTACCTTATGTGGAAACATCCACACTTCATTAGGTATCAACTTCTTGTATAAGGGGTTTCATTGAATCATTGAATACACCACAAATATAAAAAAGGATCATTAATGTATTATAATTATATCATTGATCCTCTATAATGAAAAGGTTTAGGATGACGGTTTATAAATACATACCTATAAAATGTCTGTAATCGATGGTAGATGTCGATTTGGATCAAGATAAATCATCTAAATGCAATATTCATGATTTATATATGAATTAATAAAGAATTACTCATTTTATCCACATATAAAACATTGATCCTTCATATATATATGCTCATCTCTCAACAAGGAAGAGGAATTTAGTTTTGATCTAGAGAAAAATCACCCTATTAGTATCACAGGATCGGTCAAACCTTGAATAATAAAGGGGAAATAAATAGGAGATCTCTAGAGATAAGGTGGAAGGTATAAAATTAAAAATGGATGATTTAGGTTTAGAATTGGTTGTTAAAGAGTTTCAAAACCAAGTGGAATTAAAGTCCCATAAGGTGCATTTAATGGACCCTCAGATTGGGTGCATCAGCCAGCTAGTGGGGATCACAGACTAGATGGTGTTTCTAGAAGAACCACTTAGGTTCTTCTAGAACCACTAGCTAGTCGATACCACCCCAATAGCTATATTATAAGGTATACAAAAACTACCAAACTTGTAACAACTTTATTGGCTAACTAGTGGATTCCACTGGCATTCTGGTGGCAGTTTATAACCATCGTAAGGTCATACCTTCACCCAACTCTCTATAGTTCAATTCACAGACCCATATTCACTAAAAATAAACCTCATATCAAACCATAATAAAGATGAATCAAATTATAATAGAAAAAATTATAAATATAAAAAATCATGTACATCAAAACAATTGAGAATTTTATAGTGTGACAACCAGGCAAAACACCTCTACAACATTATGCACAATTTTTATACAACCATGCATATACCATGATCTAAGCCCCATGTATAGGACACATCATATTGTTTCCTTTGATATCTACATTTTTTACTCAAAAAAATTATCTAACTATTCCAAATAATTGTTCTCAATATGATTTGAACTAAAAACCTCCTCATGCTCAGGGTTCTACGTAGTTTCCTCCTAACTGTACACACCAAATTGTGCATCCTAGATAGAATCCTCTAAAACTACTAGAATTCATCCCAATGAAACAAAGACACACCCGGGAACCCAAGGAACCTATCAACCCCCAAACATATCTCAAATTACCACATCGAGATTCTCAAACTCTAAAGGTCTTTATCTGAATCATGGTTCTCAAAACGGACTATCCTCCAAATTTCAAAAAATCAATATTTCCTCTAAAAATCATAACTAATAAAGGCATGAGGATTTAAAATATCCACCACATAAAACTTATTATACTTTATAAGTATCAATAGTCATTCAACACCGCCCCCATCTACATTATTCCTCAATTCATATCAAAATGGGTGTGTCCCATCTAAAAAATCTAGACACCCTCACCCCACACCACTCCAAGCACAAGGAATCTTATTCACCAGAAGTAAACCCACCGATTTCCACCAACATAAAACTACCAAGACAGTTATTGAATACACACATCAATCACAAGACATCAAAAAATCACTAAAAATTCATCACTATATCTATGGTACTTCCCCCAATCAAGCTTAATTCATAACAGTCAATTCCAAACCACATTGTTGTCCTCTATTAGAATCGATTATCAAACATGCTTCCAATGTTCTACCAAATCACTTTATATGTTTTCAAACTCACTTAACCCAATCATTCCTAAAAACACTGGACAAAATCTGATACCCATCCTTATCCCGGATTTTGAACTGAACCATATTAGTATCCACACCCATGTAGTGGCCCGAATATGCCCAAATTTCCTCTAAAGGCCTCACCCAAACCTTGGAAAACACTCATAATGTAAAAATTATATATATGATGTGGTTTGTATCCTACCATATCCAAACACATGTAAAAATAAAAATTAGAGCTCCTCTGTCCATATTTTCCCAAAAATTCTCAAACATTAATTGTTGATGCGCTATCTATTTACCCAATCCTAATGCATTAAATCCTGAAGGCATTCCATAATCGTAAAAACATGAAAAATAGATTCTAAACATGACTCTCGATAATATTACATGGTTGAATCATAATCCATTCAAACCTTTATTTAATTTTTACCATAAGAACTAATGCACTACAGATCTGAATCACCATCAGATCACTATAGCTCCATCCCAAGACACACTCATCTACTATCAACCTCTGAAACTATACCTCCCTAGAAATATGTGTCAAGTCCCACAATCAGTTCAAACACTCCATGGAAATCAATCCCTTTAGGACATATCCTCTACCATGGAGTGATATCTCACACCTACTTCCAAGCTTTGGGAAATTATGCCTGTCAGTATTCACAATTTTCATAAGTCCTTTTATTTCACATGACTAATCATCAATTCAAAAATAAATAGTTTCATGTGTATCTAGTTCAAGATACATTGATCTCATCCAAATTTAATGGGTATACGATCCCCCCCCCACCCAGTCTCTCGACCTAACTCATACTCCAGTGAGTTTTATATCGTCACACATAGGCTCATGCACCTAAAATATCAACCATTACCCTAAGTATTTCACTTCCACAAATCTCAAATCAACCTTGGAAATACTCTTCAAAATCAAGAATTTTTACTTATTCCATGTTCAGTGACATGAACACCCTCCAACCTAAGTATTTTATCATAAAAAAAGCATCTGTACATGCTCTAACATTTCACTACTCGGAAACACATCCAAGTCAATAGGGTTAGGAAATCGATCAGTATTTCCCTCAAAAACTAAACTTTGATACCAAAACACTTACACATAAGATTATTTTCTCTGGAAAACAGAATATATAATCATTCCTATACCATATCCCTAATAAATCATCTTGTTCACTAATATCAAGTCAAGGCGCCCATCCATGATTTCCACATTCATGATATTTAAGGTATCACCACGCTTGCATCCAATATTCGGTGGCATATCCTATGCATCAATCTCATATCTCAACTAACCTACTCATTCTTACCACATCTAAAACAATCGCAAGCTTTGGTTAACCCCTCTCTCTCAGGTAAACCTTATGTATTTCATCTCACCTCATCTATATCACTCAGATCACCTATATTGATCTGCATCTCAAGGGAAATAGGCTCTCCTGCCAAAACCATAGGTCACATCTCATATAAATGATAACCCATGAGGCAACATCCATAATACCATATCAAAGGACACACTAAAACTCATGTAAAAACTTACCCATTATAGAGTCTCATGTATGTACATCAGGTATCACATGCCAAAATCAATCACCAGCACCTGGGGAACCCACCCTCTCTGAGAATCCCCACATCAGACTACTCTCTGGAGTACCCACTCATATCTGCACACACATATACATATATAAAAGAATCACCCTATAATGTCCCATATATAATACTTGTATCTATACAGGTTTGGTTATATAAAATTCCAGTAAGAATCTATATGGTAGAATACCATATTAACTATTGTTTACACTTTAAATTACCAAGCCCTTTTTCTTATTTAGATTCATCATCAAGGCATCAAATTCTTGTACCAAGCTACTAAGGGTCTCTATGCATCCTCTTCACCAAGGGATTGCATAGTTGTAATATTTGATCACCTCACTAAGATACAAATGACCTTTCATTAGAGTAAAATATATATGATTCTTGTTAACTATAATTTCCTTCCATGTTATATAGGAGAACACCATATAAGTTGTTACTAGTATTTTGGATAGTTTACCCCATCGTCAATGATATCAATCACACAAAGTCATGCATATTTCATGTGAATCCTATGTGCCAAATATGATGCATTAACACAGGACTATTTTCATCAAGATAAGATCCAAATACCCTAATAAACCATAAATCATAAAATCCATCACACATGTGCATCAAGATAGGTGAAAATCATACAACTGTAACATTGAAAACCAATGACATTAGTCATATATCCCAGGTAATCTAGAATTGTTATCGAAAAAAATTCAAACCACCAGCTTGATAATAATCATAGAATCCAACATGTTCTTAATCTATATCTACCATATCCCCAAATAATAATTAAATACAATCATTTGATACCACTTTTTCATGTTCCATCCTGGCTCACACTAAATAGTAACCAAATCAAGGGAGAATGGACCCCAGTCACGACTCTCTAGACTCTTGAGAATATCAACTAGTAGTAGGGGTTTATTGTGGAATTGCGGGGATACTATACCCCCATATCAGAGTTTACAATGAAAGAAAAATATTTCAAACATTATCCATCACTAATAAATTACCATAAGAGAACATAGAAACAATATAACCGAATCATTAATAATAAATGTCATCTAGAATCTATAAACTCCTTGGATTCCAACAGGTCTGAACATCTATACAAAAAAAACAAAAGAAAAAAACATATAGGAGTCCCTACTACATCTCTAAGACTCACCTTATTTCAGTCTCTACTATCATCCAATCTATCAAGTTGAACGATCCAATATCGTGCATCTTCCCATCTTGAACTTATAAATGAGTGAAGTATACTCAAGTACCCAAGTGCCATGGCTACCCATGAAGAGTTTGAATATAAGTAAATAGGGAACCACTCATGCAGTCTCATATATAACCAATAAATGTAAGTGTACACATATGATATGCATAGAATATAAATAAAACATTGTGTGGAAGTGAAAATAAATATCCACCTTCAATCCTTAGATTATTCCATGGATCCCCAGTCAAACCAAACCTACTTCGTCTAGTGATGGAGTGTCTTTAAGCATGTCATATAATCATTTCAACCATAAGTAAACATGGAAGGGGGGACATGGACTACCCTAGAACCAGTATATGATACCATACCTACTTCATCCAATGTTAGAGTGTATCTAAGTGTGTTGTGTCATCATGGACATTGGGGCCCAACTCACTCTGGGATATAAGAGATAAAAACCCAGGGTTGACCCCCCCAGTATACATAACATAAATTCCTGGGATATAACCAACCTGGTATACATGAAATAGACATATAGGGGTGAACCCACCTAGAATAAATATGATAAACAACTAGGGGTTGACCTACTTAAGGGATGACTCACTCAGTAAACATAAGACAAACACTTAATGGTTGACCCACCCAGTATACATGAGATAAACACCTGAGGGCTAACCACCTATTATAAATTAGATCAACACCTAGGGGTTAACCATCCTGATATACATAAGATAAACACTCATGGGCCGATCCACCTTGTATACATGATATAAAATATTGAGGTCTTACCCACCGAGTATACATGAGATAAACACCTGGTGGCTCACCCACCTGAGGGATGATGCACTAGAAATACATAAGATAAACAACGGAGGGCTGAACAACCCAATATACATGAGTTAAAAGCTCATGTTCTAACCCACATATTATAAATAAAATATTACACCAAGGAGCTAACCCACCCAGTATACATCAGATAAACACCTAGGGGATGAACCACCCGTTATACATAAGATAAACACACGAGGATGACCCACCCGATATACATATGATAAACACTCAGGGACAGACCCACCCGATATACAAAATATAAAAATTTGGGGGATGACCTACCCGTAATACATAAGATAAGCACTTGAGGGTTCACCCAACCATTATACATGAGATAAATTCCTAGCGTATTACCCACCTAGTATACAAGATCAAAGTTCAAATCCGAATCAGGGTTGTCTATAGTATATAAAATGGTTTGGGGTGTTGCAAGCCCTAGCCATAGATCCAAGTAGTGTGTCCAAGGCATCTTGAAGTATCAATACTATTTTAGGGTGTTTACATAACCACTCCATGTGTGTTTTTATTTCACATTCATAAAGCATGCCTTCTAGACCTTAGGCATCCCATACATAACATGAATCTTTACGGGGTAAAATGTCCCTCTTGTAAAATATCATATAACATGTCTCACTGAGTTTTTCCAACTGACCAAACCCATCCCACATGACTGAGATTGACCTCTAAAGTTTATAAATTAAAATTGTCAACTCCCATGTCCCATACACATCCTTTTAAGGGTTCACGTGTCATTTTGGAACCCACTAGGGTCCCCTATATCTCATCATAGTCAGGACACCTCATAAGGGTCCCTCAATTTCAACTCATCACATGGGTCAACACCCCGTACTCAAAGTGATTAGCATCCATTGGAATCATCACAGTCTCATTGAGGCCTCAATAACCTCTTAGGCATGTCTCACAAGGAAAAGGCTCAAATACCTTCTCAATACCAAAATCATCACAAGGTTGGTTTGAAAACCCAATGCATCATCAGAAAACCCAAAGTCTACCCACCCGAGTAACCACCTCTCACTAGGGGAGGAATTATCACCACACAGTCATCCCACTAGTTGTGGGGTTAAAGGAATCTTAGGGTTCAATCTTGGATTACTAGGGTAAATCACTCACATATTATCACATCCCCCTAAATGGAGTTCACCAAAGAATCTATACTAAGGGATGCTATAAAAATTTAGTTATTTATGTCTATCCCCTCAGGTTTCATTCATCTCCAGTCATACATTTAAATAAAATCATCAACCATTTTGGATGAGTATAATCATGTCAATACCAAGGACCCTCATGGTCATGGAACTTTGTTCATCTCTTTCAGGAATTAATTTTAATCAATAATTTTACATAGAAATGGTCATCACTCTCAATTAAGTGACCAAATAACACATTTAACATATATAAATAAATTTGATTATCATAGGTCATGTATGTGAGACCACCTACCTCTATCAAAGAGTTACTTCCCAAGATAAGCTCCACAATGCCTCAGCCAAGTTCATACAAGGAAATCCTAAAAATATATCATTAATCAAGCTCCTACCACACATCCCAAATCATAAATAATTAAATTTAAACAATTATAATTATTTATTTAATTTGAAAAAATGTGGAATAGGCGATGAACAATTAATCGAACCCCACCATCATAACAGAACCTTGACCAACTGCACCTGGAGAGTCTACCGCACATCCCAACACCAATATTGACAAAATACATCCCCATAATTGCCCAATTAAAATAAATATTAATTTAATTTATACCAAAATCTTATAAATATTTCCACAGTGACATGCCTCATTAAAATGGAACACGGACATCATCTCGGGACACCCTTTGCTAAGATTCACAAAACCCCCATCAAACGTGGAATATTTTACCATACTCTAGAGAAATCACCCCAAACCCTAAATTAGATATGTTAAACCAATAAGAAGACAAGGGAATATAAGGATAGAGGATTCTAGAAGAGAATACACACCTTGGATCACTATAAAACACCTCATGAACACCCTAAATCAAAGGGGATCAAAGGAGGAAGAGAGACATGCCTCTTGGATACTCACAATAGAGGGAGGAAGAATATGGGTTACCCTCCTAAGAAACCAGGAGGAAAATTTTATAATTTTTCCTCTTTATTCTATCTCACAGTTTAGAAACATTATTATAAAAACTATGTAAAAACTATTCAAACATTATGGTGAAAGTAAATAGACTCCACACTATTGGTTCTCACAGTTTTCCAAGCCATGGACAACCCTAAAAAATATCTCTGAATCACTATACATGTTTTCTCAATAACCATTCACTAAGCCCCAGGTCCAATACACCTTGTATGGTTTCACTTAAAATATGCATGGATTACTCTAAACCATTCTCTAACTATGCTAGACCATTATGCACAATAAAATTTGAATAGAAAACCTCCTCATGTTCAGGGTGTTTCATGGTTTCCTCTAAACCATGCACACCAAACCATGCACCTTAGTGGAAATCCTCCAAAATCTTCCATAATTCAACTAGAATCTCCTGAGACTCATTAGATAACTCAAGGAACCTCTCAGGCCTCAAACCATATACAAAAGTACAATCTCATCATGCTAAAACTATCAGATTCTTGATCCAAATCTTAGTTCTCAAAATATATCATCCACAATTTTTTGAAAAATTAAAACTTTCTATGAAATTAATAACTCATAAATTTATGGGGTTTTAAAGGAATACATAGTATGAATCCTTGGAAGAATAAATTAAATCCAATCCAAATCATCATCTCCAAACCCCTAGTATGTGAGAGTGTCTAGGTAGAAGGCAATAAAATATCTAAATATGTTCAAACACTAAAATTATTAGGGACATAGATAGTCTCATATTTCTAATCCATCATATAGGGTAGTGGTATATGGTCTAGAGGGGGTGAATATACTAGATTAAAATTTTAATCAAATAAATTGATTAATTAAAATAATTATCAAAGTTATTTATTAAGGTTAATTAGCAGTGGAAAAAGTAAATAACGTAAGGATGTTTTTTATAGTAGTTTGTTCCAAAGTGGAACTATTTCTACTCTTATACCTATCTACTCTGTGAGAGTTACATGGGCACTAAAAATTATTTTTATGAGGGAATAATAACACAATTACAGAATCCTTTTCTAGTGAAGGGATATCCATTGTACTAACTTTTTTATAGGGAGTCACAACCCTTACAACCTGACTTTATATATAGGGAGTCACAACCCTTAGATCCAAAATTTAGAATCCACAAGTCAAAACCCAAATAAACAGAATAAGAAATAATGATTTTGTGATTAAAATCATAAAAATAAAGATATAGTGTGTGAGAGAGATGGGAAAAAGTGTTACAGACTCAGAACCAGATGAAAGATGATAAAAAATAAAAGCACAAGTACTGGTTATTATGGATTAGCTTGGCTCATCTCATTAAGGAAATTTTAGTCAAAGAAGAATTAATTCATCCCTTGATATATCATATAGGTGATAAAACAAAGTTTCATCGGATGTTATAGATTTCACAGCAGGTTCAATTTTTACAACACTTTCTCTTTGAAAAAACAGAGTATAAAAAATGTTTATGTGTGTCTTTAAATTTGTATCTTGGTATCTTGTCTTATCCTAAAAAATATAAAGATATATATATATATTATATTTAGTAGTTATATTAGCCTCTATTCCTTTTTATTTTTATAATAAATTGATTCAAGAGCACTCATAAATATCTCTATAAAAAAATGCAGCAATTTTGCCTCTTTATTCCTATAGAATAAATCATAAAAAGAATTTAAAATAATTTGAATTAAGTCTTCTAAAAATATCTCCAAAATAAAATCATCATTGAAATATTTAAAACATACATTTAAATACATTAAAAACAATTTAAATTTAGTCAAAATAGTTCTTGGAAAGTAGTAGCAAAAACAGAAGTTAAATTCAAAAATTTGAATTTAAATAATCTTGAAACCGCCGACTTAATTGGAAAAAAGACATTAAAATAATTGATTAATTTTTCTCTTGAAATATTCCAAAAAAACATTAAAAACTCTTTTATCATAATTTTTATATTTAATTTGAATTTATCTAGTAGAAAAACCTTTGAAAATAATCCATATATATGTAGAAAATCAATTTTCATAAAAAAAACACTAAATGAATAGTAAATTTAGGAATGAATAGAATCATAATGTAGGGTATGAACAGTGACTTATTTTAGGGATGATGAATAGTAATTTAGTGTTGGTATGATTAGTAGTAACTTAGCATTAATGAGCCATACTTTTCACTATTCATGAACAGTGACATAGTGTATGGATGATGAACAATATCTTCGGGTTAATAAACCATACATTACACTATTCAGGAATAGTAATGTAGTGTATCGATGATTAACAGTATCTTAGGGTTGATAAACCATATTTTTTACTATTCATGAATAGTAACATAGGGTTGCAGAACCATACTCTTCACTATTTTGAAAGTAAAGTTTTCCATACTTTGTGAAAAGAACTAGACATCATACTTTAACAAACTTCAACGGATTTTTAAGGGCTCTAAACAGAAGATTCAGAATTTTTTCTAGGAGACTTATTTATAGAAAAACTAATTATATATAAAAATAATCAATAATAAAAGAAACCCATTATATATTATTCTAAATATCATCAAAAAATAGAAGCAACAACATTCTAGAAAAATAGAAGTTCTGAAAAATCAAATCAGAACTTAAAACAATTTAATGACCATTAAAATGACCTATTTAAACTTATATATAAACTAATGAAATCAATATAAATATGTTTTATTTATATAAAATAAAATTTCATTAAAATATTTTATCTTTATAAGTTGTTTTAAAATAAATACATAAATTTTTAAAAACTAAAATCTATAGAGTTTCTAAAACTGTGGCAACAACTGAATTGAATTTTTAGAGTAATAAAAATGTATTTTAAGACTTCCTCATAAACTAATGAAATGTAGATAAATATCTTATATATCCAACATGATAATAATCTTATAAATCCATATAATTAATTTTATGAAATCATCAAAATACAAAAAAAAAATTAAACGAAAAATCACATGTAATCAAATAAGTAATCAAAAAAAGAAAGAATGCACATGAACAACACTATCTCTTCTCTAGCACATAATAGTTTGAACCTTAAGAGAAAAATAATATTCTTAGATAATTAGGAATATAATAAGGTATGGAGTCAACAGCCTACCACACATCATGTATCAAAGGAAATCCAGAAGTGATTGTGAAATCAAATGTCTCAAAGTATCTATTCCACTCAATCTTTCTTCCACACCACCATAACAATCTGCTAAGGTGAACCTTCTCTTCACTAATGTAAACAAATTATTTGAGAAGTATAACACCACATATTTAGAAACCATTGATACTATGTCATCATTCTATACATCCATGGGGAACCCACAACTTGAGAAAGAATGGATTTTAGTCACGGGAGTACTAACCCTTACCATCATAACCAACCAAGTGTGTTGTAAGGGAGAGAAATCAGGACATAGGAGAGTGTCCCACTTTCATGGAGTAGTTTCAATTTGA
Source organism: Viscum album (assembly GCA_963277665.1). Classification (NCBI taxonomy): domain Eukaryota; kingdom Viridiplantae; phylum Streptophyta; class Magnoliopsida; order Santalales; family Viscaceae; genus Viscum; species Viscum album. The sequence continues at coordinate 1,011,778,149 of OY728156.1, forward strand.
ATCACCATGTAGTTCCAAGGACCCCACTTCCCAAATATGAAACTCATTGCACCTCTATGGAAAATTGGTGTGGGACTCATGCATCATTGGAAGACACTACAGTCGAGGGAGTTTATGACCCTAGTGGGGGACCCACACCCTATCTAATCTCGTAGATAAGGTAGTATTGACCTCATAGAAAGAGTTCATGCACCCTGAGTATATGGGGAGTATCAAAACCTATCTTTCATATGGGGGACTCAATCCTAGACACAACATGCCACTAGTATAGTACTAATTCAGATAACACTCTAATCGTCACACCCTATAACAGCCTAGGTAAGGATTTAAAAATTCATTTTCATTTTTATTAGTATTCATAAATTACATATTTATATTTATAAAAATATTAATTAAATTTTAATCAAAAATTAAATAGTTTTATTAAATTATATTCTTATAATGTTTTATTTAAAGTTTAATATTCAAATTATAGATTTTGAATTTTAAAAATAATAATTTTTTGAATTAAATGGATCGATATTATCTTAATATTATTTTTTAAAAAAAATTCTCAAATAATGATTTTTTAGTGAATATTGAAAAATACAAATTTTTTTTGAAAATTGTATTTTCTTTTCAAGTATTTATAGATTGAAATTATATTTTGAATTAGTTTCAAAATTTTATTTGTTCATATTGATCAAACATAATCCAATTATAGTCTTTTTAATTAATTTTATACATGGATTTGGTATAAAAAAATTTATACTTTAAAATAAATTTTTCTAAAAAAAACATTTTTATCACGTTTTTACAATTTAAATTTAAATTTAATTATTCCAATTCTGCATTTTGAATCATAAAAATGTATCTCGTATTTCGAATAAGGAATTAAAAAATTGGTAAAAAAATTTCTTTTTTTAGTCATTATTAATAGTAATTTTAGAATATATTTATTACCATAATAAAGGTTAAATGGGTTAATTAAGGGTAAAAATACATTTATAATTACTAAAAAGTAACCCTAACACTCAAAATAATTTTATTGGATGATTATATTTCATCCATAATCATCTAAACATTAATAGATTACCATTTTTTCCTATGGATATGATTAAAATCTTTATAATACATTATGTAAAAAAATCAAAAGTGTCATTTTCTTTATTTTATTATATTTAAATTTTTGACATAGGGATAAAAAGAATGTATTTTAAGTTCTATATGGATATTTGAAATATGAATATTTTTTTAAAATGGTAATTTATTTCTAATTTTTAGTGATTAAATAATTATCATAAAGTCTTATGCAACTCAATTACCATATTTATTCAATTAATAGAAACATTAAACAAAGGATTTAAAAAATATAAACATAGTAAAATTTGGGTGATTTATAATGTCCCATGAAATTTTTAGATACATTAAACATATTTGGAGTTTTTAATGGTTTATATTTTAATTACATTCTAGTCTTGATCTTTGTAAAGTCAAATTAAAATAATAGTTTAAAATTTGTCATTAATGATATTTTATAATAAACAATGTTTTATTAAATAATTTAAAATTACTAATAATATTTTATTCAACCAATTAAATGTTATATTAATTTATAATATCATCAATGGGCCATTTATGGTCCATTTTTTCTTTTATAGTAACTTTATTGATCCCTAAAGTGTAAAAACATTAATACAAGGGTAAATATCAAAAAGGGTTAACATAGGTTAAAACAAAAATATAATGGGTAAACCATCACCTAAACTTGTCCAGTTTTTATTGAATGAGATTATTTTGACTCATAATTATCCTAGAACTGAATATTATAATTTTAAATCCATTTTATTATGATAATTAATTTAAATTAATTTAATACTTTAAGAAATTCAAAGAGTACCCCTCCCCTCTATTATAAAAGGGTCCCTACCCTCATCTTTTCTCAATACTTAAATAATACTTCATCTAATAACTACAAAAATACATTCCTTAAATCTATACCCACATTCTAGAGGCCTCATTTTGATCAAAAAACTAAACTAGAAAATCTTTTGATTTAAACCATAAGAGGTTGTCCAAAGAAGAGGTACAGTTCTTAACCTATCATGTTAAATTTTTTTCTTTTTATAACTCCTTAAAAACTTATTAAAACATGATGAAATAATAACACTAGTATATTCTATATAATTATATGTCGGTATGTTAATGGAATAACCTATATCCATCTTCTTTTCTATCAAATGTGAAACGAAACCATCGTTCATGTATATGGAAGACTACCACCTCGCGAACTAATGAAATTAATTTTCCATCTCCTCTTATTATGTATGTTTTTAAGGTTTTAAATGACTTGTATTTTCCCAAATTTATTTTTAGAAATCATTTTGGAAAATTTTTAGACAATGCGCTGAGACGGTGTGTGATTCGGAGGCCTGTTGTGCCTGGAAAGATTCACTGAAAAATGATAAGTTTTTAATAACACGTGTGCATGAATTTTATGAAAAGGTGAAATAAAATTTAAACTAGAGCTCGGAAATAAAATTTGACGGCACTATTGAGCTTATAACAATGGTTTTAACCTAGGTGCGACATAACTTTAGTCGGCGTGGGTCTTCAGTGCAAAACCCCAAAAAGGGCGTAACCATAAATAAAATAAATAAATAAAATTATTTTATTTTTAAAATACTAATAAATAATAAACAATAACTTGTATTGGAAATCTGAGACCACTGTTGAGTTTATAAGGGACTTTTCCCTTATTTTAGGCCTTACATTAGCCGATGCGCACCGATTGTGAAAGATAGTTTTTTGGACATAAACTTCTTTAAAATGTTTTAATAGAAATATTTTATTCTTGATGAAATTATGCATTTTATTTTAATACAAATTTTTTAGAGAATCTGGGGTTATCACCATAACCCTGAAATTCCTCTAGGGCGAGGAGATAGAGCTCTCTCGGTGAACGGAAGAAGATCGTGGATCGATGATCAACAAAAAACCTCATATTCGAAGGATCTTCACCTATGACTACAATGTATTGATTGTTCTTCGTTAGTGGTCAAACCAAATCGAGGTAGGTCATTTAATATCTCCATCAATTTTCTCCCGCGTTCATAGATTCAAACGACGAATGTGGATTAACATATAAACGGGTTGATCTGTGGTTCATCAGTTATTGTGGGATGGATAAATTGTTGTGGGGTTTAAAAGGGGAGATAGATCTTTGTGACTATCTATCCATATTCTATTTTAAACCTTATAACATGAATGGATCATGTTTTATATTAACAAGGAAAAGATCCCTTCTTTGGGTATTCTTTGTGCCTTTTCTATCAACTCAACCTATTGCATTCCTCTCGCATTCTTCGTGAATTCTTCACATGTTCTCCACCCATTATTCACTTGTTCGTTGCCTTATCCCTACATCCTTGAAACCATGTGAGAGAAATATGAATCGAGGACTGATTCCATGATCGCACTGTAGAGGTGTGATGGAAGTGTAAGGAAGTGGTGGCTCCAGCTGGTTTAGGAAGAGTGCGGCAGGACAAGGCGGCCAACGGTGAAGGAAGCACCAGCCTGGAAAGGGAGGTCAGGCTAGGAGGAGTGCAGCAGGATAGGTCGTCGATGGGGAGACTAACAGTGGTGGTGGGATGTGGGCCTGAAGGGACTGCATTATAGGGGTCCGCGGTGGCGGAGGCCGTGGGCGGCGACCGGGGTTCGTGGAAGGAAGCCATAGTAGTGGCATGGGGATAAAAATCGGAGCTGTGTGGAACATAGGCAGGGAGCGTGTGGGGCTGCAGGCCAATAGGGTATGATTTGGTAGCCACTAGGTCAGGGTGGACTGTGTAGACTAGGGGGAATGTCCAGGGAGGGTCGTGTCTGGCAAAGTAAACAGGCTCATAGCATAGGTCAGACCAGATAATTTGGGCCGCTCCAGCTACCCAGTGGGCTAGACCCACTAGGCCAAACCCCTTGGGTCAGGTCTGGTCGTGCTAGCCAAACTGGGTCAGGTCAGTTTGGTTGGACCAGTTCGGGTCGTACGACAGGTCAGTTCAGACCTGGACCAGGCCTGGATAAGGCCTTTTTACTAAAATGGTAATATCACTTAAATGGATCATCTTATTGAAGATCTCTTTGTGGCATTGGGACCCTTGCGATAGGGTGATCCTTTTAAGATGGATTAGTGGGTTTTTAATTGTATTAGTAGAGGTTAATAGCATACCCTTGATCTTTTCCTATGATGGTTAGATGTAGGATCCTATTCTCATCATAGAGGATGACATGTATTCAAAGTGAGTTGTCTTAGTCTGGCTTCGACAGTTGACTCAGAATGTTATAGCATGTATCGCACCAGTTTACCTAGTTGGTCCTCACTACTCTTTTTGGTACCTTTGATAGGGTTTTTGTACATGGTGTGAGAAATATTTACATAGGAACCTATCCCCAATCTAGGATTATGTTTCCAATAGGGAGAGTAGTCCCCCCCAATGAGCCATAGCTATGTAAGACCCCCTATCTATGTATCGAGATCAGATTATTTCCGTTCAATGTGACTAGACCTGACAAGTGTGCTTCAGACAGTTTTTATTGGTTGATGTTTGGTTGTGAATTAGTGACTAGTGACTTGGAGTTGTATTACTTATTGACACTCTAAGTATTATCGAAACTCCGTATAATACTGAAACTTCATTTGTTACCAACACTTCATGTGTTATCGACACTTTGTATGTCATCTTGGGTCCTTTTGGAAGACCTGTTCTACGTGCTTCCATCAAACAACTTGAGGAGTGAGATCTCCCAGAACGAGCATGCTACGAACAAAACCATGTAGATGGAAGTGGATGAGACCTTGCATCTTGGAATCCTTTATGAGTATACATAGATGTTCGTATTATATGTGTTTTAAACATATATATGTTTTTAGATGACTATATCTTCTTAGTGGTGTTTTCCCTTTGTGGTATTCTCTATGTGGTATCTTCTTTGTGATGTTTCCTATGTGGTTTTTTACTTTGTGTTTCAGGATGTCTTACTGAGTATTTTTTTACTCACCCCTGCACGGGCTTTTACTGCACGTGTCGTGTCTTGTGCAGACCATAATTTTTTTCAAGGATTCCAAGGTGGACCAAGACCAAGTAGTTCTTAGAGTGATACCTAATAGTTGATGTGTTATCCTATGGATTCAGACATATATTTCTATACATACCCTACAGGTATGGTATTTTGTAGTTGAGCTTCAGGACCTTGTTTTATAGAGTGTTTATTTTTTTGGGCTTGTATTCTAGACCAATTTTACTTTACTATAGTTTACTTTCCTCTCAAACTCTGTTTGTTTTGATATAGTGGTATGAAAACATTTATTTTACTTATAATATTTACTTTTTAGTTTTTTGGGCTTGGATATATGTGCGTGTGTACAGGTTCTTGCTCAAATGACTCTCATTTGTGGGATATGCCTACTCAGTTCTAGTCACCAGCCCCTAGCCTATTGGATGTGGTCATGGGGTAGTCATGGAATGGGCCTCTCTAGGATGGGTCATGATACAGTGGTATCAGAGGAGGTTGGTTCTACTTTAGGACAGGGAGTCTATGAGATTGGTTTGGGGAAAAAATGTTAACTGTTTTGAGTTCCGATTTTAGGCCAGGGACTTCAGTGTTGGTGTGGCGGCTGATGTATCCATACATCAGGACTCTAGAAGCCTATTTTTCAACTTGGTATATGAAAAAACTAGTTTTAAGGAAAAAATAATGTTATATACATCATATATAAATGGTTTGTGTTTTCCATGTCCTTCTTTAGTCAGTTCATCAAGTATAGTATTTTAACTGTGATACATCTTGTTTTCTAACAAGATTTATTCATGATGCTAGCCATCAATGTTTCCACGGTAGTATCGATAGTTCAACATGATTTTTTATGAATAATCCTTGAGGGGATCTAATCACGGAGCAGTTTTCTTCAGGATGGTCAGCATGTGGTGCTTTATCCTATTGATCAGTTCGTAGACCCACCTCCAGTGGTTTAGGTGGATGGAGCATGCCAGAATGAGTCATAGATTGATTTTTTGGATCAAGATGATGATACCAAGGGTCAAAATATTTATCGTAGGCTGCTGAGGCAGAAATCACCCAGGATGTAGGGTCATAAGGACCTCCCAATAGTAGGTTCATGACGTAAGCCACTGAATAAGAGGTTTCATTGAAAGTTATAGGGGCATGCTAGTTCTTTGAGGAAGAGGTGTTGGTATGCTTGTCATGGGAAGAGACATTCTATGTGATATTTTACCACTATTCAATATACATTCATAGAGGTAGTTGATGAACCTCCAAGGAAGAGGAAACGATAGGATCAGACAGATCCTTCAGGTGTTGGACATGGCAGAGGAGTTGGGAAGTTGTGGGAGGTGGTGAACATTTTGATTTGTTACCAGCACCACACCCAAGTGGTCCATACTAGACTCAGGGAGTTAGAGGATATGGGAGGAAACAATTGCAGATGGTCGAGACTTATGACCCCAATAATCCATAAATAGTAAAAGGTGTGATCTGTGTCTTTCTAATTTAGTTGTAGTAGATAGACACTTGTGATAGTTTTTTTATTTTTTTGTCACTTTTCATGTTTGATGCTTATATATTCTTATTAAAATATTTACTTGAACCTCACATTTAGAGACCCTACTAGAGGATACCCAATGATCAAACACTGGTGGTGATAGTGTGACTTGACTCTTAAAGGTGAGAGTTTCAGTTGGAATCTCTTGGTAATAGTGTCAAGGCCTTATGATATCATTCTCGGTATGGACTTTTAACCATAGTTCATTCTCATATTGATGTTCTAGGAAAAATGGTGTCAATATTCCATGATAATAGAACCATATCTCCCTTTTTATTGGAAAAAGGAAAATCTTTAAATCTCGTGATGGACTCACGCATAGGAGGGTACATCCGATTACTCTTTAGTTGGCTAACCCGACCCTCAGTGAAGTAGATTTTTTGAGTCCTTAGTTTCTTGTAATGGTGGAGGAGTATAAGGACGTCTTCCCTGAAGATATTGCAGTTTTACCTCCATAGAAAGATATAGACTTCTACATTGATCTACACCCTTGGATGATACTAATATCTACACCATCATATCAGCTGGTTCCCACATAGCTTCATGATCTAAAGGTACAATTGGAGGACATGTCTAGGAAGGGCTTCATGAGACCCAGTGTTTCACCCTAGGTATCACTAGGTGTTCTTCATTTATCTCATACATATCATCTTAGATACTGGAGTTGTAATGGATCCAGTGAAGGTCGTGGTATAGTTTGACGAGTGCTCCCCTCTTGAGGTTTTCAGAGGTGGGTGTCAGGTACATAGTGTTCTGTGATTCATCAAGAACCGGGATTGGTTGTTTCCAGATGTAGAGGAAAGGAGTGATTACCAATAGTTGAGACCAATTTAAATCAAACAATCAAAACAATACGACCCATGATCATGAGTTAGGAGCAGTAGTATTCTCATTGAAGATGTGGTGACACTACCTGATGGGTGAGCGATTTATCGTCTACTTTGACCACAAGAGTCTCATGTATATGTTCTCTCAGAAGGATTGTAACTTGAGACCAAGGATATGGCTATAGTTACTCTAGGAAAATTTCTTAGAGATTTTATATACTCCTATAAAGGGGAACGTGGTAGAAGACACTCTCAGCAGGAGATCTAGCTTATAGTTGTTGAATGAGGCATTGAAGTAGTGGGCCTATTTATAGATATCCTTTGTGGATAGAGATAGACTTAGAGAAGATTACATCTAGTCAATGGTTGTCACCCATCCATTCTTATGGTTAGTCTAGGAGTCACAACTTAGGGATACCGAATACGAGACTCTACGTGCTCAAACTTCCACATGAAATTCCCCTGATAGATATTCAAAACGTGGGGAGAACGTTGTTCTTTTACAAGGATGCACAATGATTCTAGTGGCATTATGAGAGGATGTTATTAGGGAGTTTCATGCATCCCCTTTTAGTGGTACATCTTGGTGTGTAAATAATGTACCAGGACCTCTGATATCAGTTTGGTATCCATGGATGAAGAAGGAAGTTTCAGATTTTGTGTCTTGATGCCTTACTTTTCGAGAAAAAAAATGAAGGTTGGGCATCAAGTTCCAACAGGTTTGACTCAACCCCTTGAGGTTATAGAATGAAAATGGGATGGAATAAAAATAGACTTTTTTATGTGTTTACCATGTACATCTAAGGGGAATGATACCATATGGGTTATCATTGACTGACCCACCAAGTTGGCCCACTTCATACCTATCCAGGCGCAGAGTTTAGTAGAGATCTTGGGATGCCTCTACATTCAAGAGATAGTTTGACTCCATGGAGTTCCATCGATGATTGTTTAATATCATGATACTCTCTTACCATCTTAGTTATGAAAGGTATTACATGATGCATTTGGGACTCTGTTGCACTTGAGCACAGTGTTTCACCCCCAGACGGATGGCCAGACTGAGCAGACCATTCAAGATTTGGAGAACATGCTACGGGATTGAATGTTAAGTTTTGGCCATAGTTTGGAGGATCACCTACCTCTGGTGGAGTTTTCATACAACAACAGTTATCCATCCACCGTCAGTATGGAACCATTTGAGCCTTGATAGGGGCGACCCTATAGGTCTACACTTTGTTGGACTAGCCCCAGAGAGTCAGTACTCATGGGGCTAGATTTGGTGTAGGTGACTACAAAGAAGGTGTAGGTCATCCAAAATAAAATGAAGACTACATAGAACCATCAAAAATATCATGCCGACATGCGATGGAGGCCTTTGGAGTTTGAGGAGGGACACCATGTGTTCTTTCGAGCCTCTCCTCGACATGGGATACAAATATTTTTTCAGGATGGGAAGTTTTATCTAATGTTTATTGGAACTTTCCTGATACTCTGTATAGTTGGTGAGGTGCCATACTGCTTGGCTCTATCCCCACAGTTGGAACGGGTACATGATAACTTCCAAATGTATCAACTGAGGATATACGCGTATGATTTATCACATGTCATTGACTGGGGATAATTTTCCTAAAAACCTAGTAGAGGTCATGGACTGAAATATGGGGGTCATTTGTGGGTGTTTGATTTCTATCATGTGAGTTTGGCGATGGAACGGGAATCTCTAGGAGATCACATGGGAGCAAGAGGCTCAGATTCATGCTTAGTACCCTCAATTTCATGATTAACTCTTTGTTTTGGATTTCAGGGATGTAAATCCTTAATTTGGGGAGAATGTAATGACTTGAATTTTCCGAAATTTATTTTTAGAAGTTGTTTGGAAAAATTTTGAGACTGTTCATTGAGAAGGCATGCGATTCTAAGGCCTGATGTTCTCAAAACTATTCATTGAAAAATTTTATTCTTTTAATAACACAAATTCATGTCTTTTTTGAAAAGGTGAAATAAATTTTCAACGAGTGGATGAATCAGAAATATGAGGACACCATTGAGCTCAGAGCTGTGGATTTATCCAAGGTGCGACTTCACTTTAGTCAGTACAGGTCTTCAGTTGAAAAACCTAAATAGGTCATACGCATAAATAAAATAATTATATTATATTATATTATTTTTAAAATTCCTATAACTCATAACAGGTAACTCATATTGGAAATATAAGACCACCGTTGAGTTCATAAGGGGTGCTTTCCTTAGGTGAGGCCTAAGATCGGTGAGCATGGGCCTACTCTGAAATATAGTTTTTAGATGTAAACATCATTAAAATATTTTAATAAAAATATTTTATTCTTGGTATAATGACGTGTTTTATTTTAATATTCATTTGTAAGATAATTGAGGGTTATCACCATAACCCTGGAATTATTTTTAGGCAAGGAGATGGAGCTCTCTAGGTGAATGGTAGTGGATTATGGATCGACAATCAATGACAAACCTTAGATTCAAGGGATATTCACCTATGAAAAAGATGCAATGACCGTTCTTTGTCATTTGTTGAACCGAATCAAGGTAGGGTTTTCAATATCTTCATGATTTTTCTTCCTAATTCATAGATTCAAATGATGAATGTGGAATAACCCATGAATAGGTTGATCTGGGGTTTTCCCATTATTGTGGGATGGATAAATTGTTGCAGGGTTTAAAAAGGGAGGTAAATATTTGTGATTCTCTTTTCATTGTCCTTTTTTAAACCTTCTAACATGAATGGATCAAATCCGACACAAATAAGTAAAGATCTATTCTTCAGATGTTATTTATTCATTTCTCCTCCTCTCAACCTCTCACATTATTCTCACATTATTCGTGCATTCCTCACACATTATTTTTATGTTCTTCACATTCTTCATGCGCCCTTGAAATCCTTTGTGAGTAATCTGAATTGAGGACTGGTTCCATGATGGTACTACATAGGTGTGACGATAGCACAAGGCAGCGATGGCTGAAGTTGGAGACTCCATCCAGTCCAGACAGAGTGTATAAGAGAAAGGTTGTTGGCAGGGCATCCGATGGTGGGGAAAGCACTGACCTGGAAAGGGAGGTCAGGACAGGTAGAGCGCGGTAGGACGGGCTACCGGCGGGCAGACAGTGATGATGGTAGGACGTGGTCTCGGCGGTTCTGTGTTGGAGGTCATGGGTTGAAAACAAGGGCCATGTTAGGAGTCCATAATGACGGTAGCAGGACACAACATGGAGTCGTGTGGAGCGGAGGTGGTGAGTGCATGGGGGTCGCGGTCCATCAGGGTGTGATGCAGCAACCACTCCATTATGTTGGGCCATGTCTGGCGGATTAAACCAACCCCCAGTGGGGCCGGACCCCTCTATTCGGGAAAGTCCCATTAGGCTAAGCTGGGTCGATTCAGCTGGGTCAGGTTATCCAGACCATGTTGGGTCGGACTAGGTTTGGCGGGTCAGGTCAGACTCATACCGGACCCAGATCATGCATTGTTTACTAAAATGGCCATATCTTTCAAATGGAGAGTCTGATTAACGAGTCATCTATAGCATTGGGACCCTTGCGATTGGGAAGTCATTTTCAGAGGGCTTAGTGGGTTTATATTTGGATCAGAAGAGGTTGAGATTGTACCCTTGTTCTTTTCTTATGAGGGTTCAATACTGGATCTCATTCCCGTCAAAGAGGATGACCTGTTTTATGAAGTGAATTGTCTCAGCCTGGATTCAATATTTGACTTAGTGGGTTAGAGTATTTATCACACTAAGCATCCCAATTAGTCTCCTCTTCTCTTCATAGTACACTGGATAGGGTTTGTTGGCAATGTGTGAACAATATTTACATGGGAATTTTTCTCCTATCGAGGATTATGTTTCCACAAGGGCTGGGAGTCCTCACTATGAGCCCTGGGTGCAGAGGACCCCCTATCTATGCATCAAGATCAGATTCTTTCCATTCTATATTATTAGTCATGAGGATTTTGCTTTAGGTAGTTTTCAGTGGTTTATGTTTGGTTGTGACTTGGTGACTACATGACTTGGTGGTTGCATAAATTATATAAACTTCGTGTGTTATCGACACTTTGTTTGTTATTGACACTTCGTGTGTTACTGACACTTCGTGAGTTACCAACACTCCATGTGTTATCGAAACTCTGTGTCTTAGAGAGATTGGATGTCTTAAAGAAACTATATAACTTTTGGATACCCTAGTGTTCTCTTGGGTCATTTTTGTATACCTCTTATATGTGATTCTATCATATATCTCAAGGAATGAGATCTCTCAGAACAATCATGCTACAAATTGAACTGTGTAGCTAGTAGTGGATGATACATTTCATCTTGGAATCCTTTACAAGTATAACTAGATGTTTTTATTATATGTGATATAAACATATAATTATTTTGAGTTGAGCATATCATCTTAGTGGTGTTTTCCATTTGTGGTATTTTCTGTAGGGTATCTTCTTCATGATGTTTTCTCTGTGGTCTTTTACTTTGTGTTTATAGGTATCCTATTGAGTATTGTTTTACTCACCCATACATGGGATTTACCCACACATGTCATATCTTGTGTATACCATCAACGTTTTGATAGAGTCTGAGGTAGACCGGGACCATGTGGTGCTTTGGGAGAGGCCAGACAGTTGAGGTTTCCTCCTTCGGCTTCAGACAGTTGTTCCTGTAACTATATCTCAGGTAGGGTTTTCTGTAGATGATCTTTAGGACCTTTTTCTACATACTCTTTTTGGAGGGCTTGTATTCTAGCCCAGTTGTACTTTACTTCACTTTACTTTCCTTCCATACTCTGTTGGTTGGGATATAGTGGTATGCATGCATTTTTTTACTTAGTGGTTTTAGTTTTTAGTTTTTTTGGGCTTTTATATGTGTGCATATGTACATGTACATAGAAAAATGCCTCCCATTTGTGGGAGTGCATACTCAGTGCTAGTCATTAGCCCCTGGTTTATTGGAGGCGGGATTGGGGTAGTCATGGCAAAGGCCCCTCTAGGATAGGTTTTGACAACGATATATTTAATATGTATATATGATATTCATGAAATATTTATCATTTTCAAATATAATATATCATTTAGTTTATTACCTTTCCATTCACTAAAAAATGATAATGTCATTTCATACATACGTGCGGACTACCACCTCTAAGAAGCGACGTGGTTCGTTTTTCATCATTGTATCACATGGATGGTATATATATATGTATATTTAAATACATAATATGGTATTTATTATATAATTATAATTATATAAATATAAAATAATACATACCTTCATTCCATCATGATCATTGAAGAATGGAAATGTTACTCATGCATGCGTATGACCTACTGCCTCCATGATTATAACATAGTTCATTTTTCATCACAATATTTCATGATTGTTTTTAGAAGTATAATTGATTTATGAAAATGATAATTAATTCATGATTATTTTTCCACAGATAATGGAATAACATACTCTTTTACCATCATCAACCGACTGAAGTTAGTTTAGACATATGACACGAATATCATCAAACATCCGACATGAACATAATTGATCATGTAAATTGAATAAAACATGGTAATATATAAAATAAGAAGAAATAATAAAATATAAATAATTTATGAAGTAATTAAATAGTTAAAATAATTATATTATTTATGAAGGTAAATAACTTATGTGATGAGTCGGACTCATGGTAAGGGACTCTCTTTTAAAAATCCTATTTTAAAGTATTCTTTACAACTATTTTTCTTTCATTCCCATGTTTTTAAAATTATATTATTAATTAATTTATATAAACATAAAATAATTATAAATAATATTTTATGTCACTTTTTACTTTCTTTTAAATATTTTTAAAATGATTATTTTTAAGGAATATTTTGAATTTATTTTCAGAAGGAAAAAAGGAAAAATCTATTTTAACGTATATGGTGAAAATTAATTTTCTCTCTTCTATAAATTTTATTTTATTTTTTGCTTCATTTATAATCTATCATGTTTTATTCAAATAAAAACCATCTTTCTATTTTTACAGGTTATTTTAGTTTTGAAAATGGGTTTTTAAAAGGAAAGGTTATTTCAATATTAGAAAGAGTTTTTCATATGGTTTCAAATGATTTTTCAAGGGATTTATAATGAAAAGGTGTAAGAATAGAATATTTTATTCACAATATAAAACATGATAATTATATATGAGAAATAGGTGATCCTAATATGTATACATAGGTTGGTTCCTATTATATCTCATGTTGATGGGTGTGACCAATATAGTTTATGTGAAGGGTGATCCCCATTTGATCTCTTCAATGCATTGGGTAATATTCCTCATCTTCAATGGTAAGATAGAGGGAGTTAACTGGTATGGTTTCTTATATGGATTTAACTAGACTCCAGTTATTTCCAACACGGTTTTAAAATTTGTTGAGAATATGATAAATTAAGTCACCTAAAATGGATTTCTATTTTATTTATGATTTTCAAGGTTTTATTTGAGAAAAAGTTTGTTTTTCATATAAAAATTATTCATTTCATATGCTCAAAGAATAATGTGATAAAGGTAACTATTTTAAGGGTTTTCATTTTTTTACTATAATAATGAATTTATTCCTTATATGTACCTTATTTATTTTTTTTAATAGCATGTTTTAATAAAATCATGATGATTAAGGATGGTTAGAAAAAAAGAGCAAGTCGAGAGTCATGAAGATTTTTTTCAAAAATAAAATGTGTTTCATTTGAAATGTTTTATAATGTTTGAAAATTTTATATCAAGTAGACATGTTTGGTTATAAGGTATGGGTTTATTATGTATGATTTATGAAATAGTTATCTAAAACTCTAAACCAGAAATATCCTGGATTATGTATGAAAATTAATTCATGACTAAAAAAATCAAGATATGTAATGTTTAAGGACGGTTCGTTAAAGTTAGTATCAGAGTAAAGGTTTAGATAAATTTATATTTTAGAATATTGAAAATATCATACCCATAAAATATTATACTTTATGTTTTTTTTTTTGAAATGATATGGAATTTGAAGATTACCATGTTGATTCATCTAATATATGTCTATTCATAATGGTTTTTCATAGAAGAAACAAGGAAGATTAAGTAGGATGGTATCGAGAGGAAAATAACCTTCTAAATTAGCATCCTAGAATGGTTGGAATTGAAATTGAATGATTTTTTATAGTGATTGGTTAGTTAACATAGGATCTAAATAGTGGTGTAATCGATTTTAGGGAGAGAAAATATGTTCCGATTGGGGAAGAATCCCCTTAAGTTTCCTCTGAGTATGTTTTTGGTGTGGTTGTGTTTGTTGACAAAGCCCGATAACCGCAAATGAGTATGATTGGTGTTTTCCAAAGACAGGTTTTTAAGGTGGCACAGTTTCCCACTATTGCCATATTTTGGGGCCTCAAAATCGTGAGTTAAATGTTGGAAAAAGAAGTATTTCTTCATAGGAGTGAATGGTATAAATAATGTTGAAAATTTTGAAAAGGGTGAGAACCACGTACCATAGTTAATGGGTCACGTACCCTATTCTGGGAATGGTATGTAGAGAAATAGAAACGGTAGGCAGATGCGGTTCACGGAACCAAAAACAGTTTGCAGTGGAATGTAGTGTGGTATGCAGATATCTTGACATCGATAAAAGAGATAGACTGCATTGTAGCCAAGGCAGTATGCGAGCGGCATGGAAAATGGTTTGCGGATGACTTATAGTTTGCAGCGGCTGAAGGATTGGTATGCGGAGAAGTCTGAATCGAAGATTTTGTAAATATTCAATTAGCATATTTTTTGAATATCTTCTCCTATATAAGAATCACTAATCTCGCCGATTATAGTGGATATTGAACATCATTAGAGAACACATTTTGCTTCGGTAATTTGGAAAAGTCCAAAAGTGGTTCGCACTGAAGGTGTTCACAGGGATTCTTAACCCGCAAATGAAGTTCGGTACAAGAAGAAGGAAGTCTGGTATGCAGAAGGAGTTGTCTCGATATGCAGAGGAGGAAACCCTGGTACGTTAGAGGTATAATTACATAATCTTTATGCGGAGTGAGAGCTCTGGTATGCGGAAGTGAAGATAGTCTGTGAATAGAGAACAGTTCACAGATAGGATGGGTTTCGCAGATGAGATTCGCTGAATCGGTGCATGGTAGTGGTACGTGATCGTAAAGGAAAAGGTAGTCCGCGAACAGAGGAGGTTTTTAGAAGAGCCAGTTATATGTGGAGTATGCGGTTTGTGTACCAAACTCAGTACGCAGGAGAGGAAGGTGGTTTGCAGTTTTCTCAAAGAAGATTTAAGAATCTTAAATTCTGTTTCTTAAAGTATTTTTAGATACCTAGCAGTACCCGAGAAGGTGGAATTCATATTATGGTAAAAAAGGAACTTCAACAGAGAATCTACCTACAGTTGAGGATGCATGAATTCATGAAAATTAAGAGACCTATATGTCCATAAACAATGTTTGACCTACAAGTTAATAACTGTGAGAGGATTCTTTTCCAAGAGCAGTGCGTGAAATAAGAGGAAGACAATGGCCCTTTCCACCAGTACTGCTCTAGATAATGAGGCATAGGGAGTGACCCTTGGTAAAGCAGTGAGAAGAACCTAAACCTTGTAAAGGTAGTGATCCTGTTCATAGAAGATCTTGCTTGAAAATTGTTCTTATTATTGGCAGTGAGCCTTAGTGAATTTGGAACATCAGCACATTGTCATTGTCTGCTCCTTGGATGTAGCCTAGTTAGGGTGAACCAAGTAAAAATCATTTTGTCTTGTTCTTGATTTCATATCTATTCGTATACTGATATGGGAGGAAGTGGGAATTGAGTTTTTTCTAATAAGAAAACAAGGAATGAATGAGAAAATGTTTTAATCTATCATGCTCGGATTCACCCCCCGCCCCCCCATCCCCTTAGGGTATTCAACTTAGTGGACCTAACAGTTACATAGAGGAACATGTTAATAGATGAGAAATTCATATAACAAAACCCTCTAAATTTTGGAGGAAATTCATATCCAGTTGTATCCAAAGGATGGATCAATTCTGTAGAAAATATATTTGAATTCATGGGGTTTTTAGGACATCAAAAGGTAACCCTTTCCATTTATCATGTTGAAGGTGAATCTAATTGATGGTGGTATTTTTTTTAAGAATACTAGAGATATATATGATATTAATATCATGGAATCGGACACAATTAAGAATATTTTTCTTGAGAAACATTTCCCTATGTTTGTTCAACTTAGTATGGAGAAATAAGTTTTGGAATTGAGGTAAAACGATGAATATTTAGTAACTGCATATGAAATAAATTTTAAAATGTTTTCTAATGAAATGTTATACTTTATTTGTAACCATAATCGTAAAATAAATAGATCTTAATTAGTATTTAAACCAATTTTATAAAGAGATTTGGATACACTATAATTTAAAATTTATGATAATGTTGTTCATTATGCTTAGAAAGATGAGATATATTTTTTTTGACAGTTTTATTCCTCATGATGAAAAAATTATGAAATAGTCAAGGTGGAAAGAAATGGAGAATAGACCAAATAATATTTATGGTGTTAAGACCTCAAAATGTTTCAAGTTTAGTAAAATAAATTTTAAGGAATTATTGATAGGATCTGTAAAGTGTTACAGATGTGGTATGTTGGTAAAAGGGTTTATGACTATAAAGAAAAGGGTCCCAAATAATCCAAGAATGGGGTAAAAGATATCCAATTAATGGTGAGGTTTTTTAATTACAATTATTTGTGAAATTTTGCTAAAATGTATCTGAAATTAGTTACTCAGGGTGTAAATCATCATAACTAAAAGCTTAATGGGTGGGGAAATGTTTTTCAAATAATATGGTATATGTTGGGAAATCTAATGAAGTGGTGACAGGTATGTTACTTGTTTATTTGAATTATTATAAATCCATCTTTGACTCTAGATCATAAAATTATTCAATTTCTGAGAAATGTTCAAGTAAAATATGAATATTACCTATTGAAAATAAGATAAAACTTTTGGTGAAAACTCTAGGTGTAAATATTAAAGAAATAAATATTTATAGGAATGTTCTTATTTTTATTAGTGGGATAATATTTCCTGCAAATCATGTTGAACTATCCATGGTAGGGTTTGATATTTTTTTGGTTATGTATTGGAATTCATTTTATCATGATAAGTTTTTAAAAAAATTATAATAATGTGACATTTCTTGATTTCATACCTTTGATAACATTCCATGAAGCTAAAAAAATTATTAGAGATGGAAGTGAAATTTATCATGCTCATGTTGTTGAAACAAAATAAAAATTTCAAATTAGTTATTATCTAGTAGTGAATGAATACATGGATATATTTCCTAATGATTATTCTAGTGTTATTCTTGAGTGGGAGGATGAGTTTAATATTGAATTGGTTTCTGGTACTAAGCATATTTCAAAAACACCTTATTTAATGGACTAAGTAGATTTTTTTTAATAAAAATATCAATTGAAATAATTTTTAGATAAAGGTTTCATTTATCCAAAACTTCGCCTTGGGGTGACCCATTCTTATTTGTAAAAAATAAATATAGTTTAATGATACTTTCCATTGATTATAGAGCCTTAAATAACATCACTGTTAATAATAAGTATCATTTAGATCATATAAATGATTTGTTTGATCAGATCCCAGGAGTGAATTATTTTTGGAAGATTGTTCTTAGGTTAGTGTACCATTATTTGAAGTTTAATGAGTAATATATTCCAAATAAATCATTTTTAACTAGATATGGGGATTATGAGTTCATAGTTATTCCCTTTGGGTTGTCTAATACACCAGTAGAATTGTTTGACCTTAGGAATAGAGTTATCTATGAGTTCTTGGAAAGGTTTATAGTTGAGTTTATTGATTATAAATTAGTATATTATAAAATATATGGGGATTATGAAATAAACCTAATTATTTTCTTCAATCCATGAAAGAAAAGAATTTATATGGAGAATTTAGTAACTGTGAATTTGGGTTACAAAAAATTTCTTCCCTTGTACATTTTGTTATAAAAATTGTATAACTATTGACCATGTTAATTTGTTTTAAAGAATGTCCAAGACCAAAGAAACATGGAGATTCATATTTTCCTTAGATTAACGGGTCTCTACTGGAAGTTTTTTGAATCTTTTTCTTGGTTATCTATCTCCATAAATAAGTTAACTTGAAAGGAGTTAAACTCTTCAAGATAAAATAATGTGATGGTTTTTATCTAAAACTAAAAATAATATTAGTTAATGATCTAATTTTTGATATGTCCTCTAGAAATGGTGAATTTTTAATTATATTTATGCTTCATTAAGGGACTTTGTTGTGTCCTAATTTATAATGAACAGGTAATTTCTTATGCTACACAAAAACTAAAACCTCATGAGTTAAATTATCCTACAAAACATCTATATTTATCTGTAGTGGTTTTTTCTTAAAAAAATTATAGGAATAATTTATATGGAGTAAAGTGAAAAATATATACTGGTCATAAAATTTTGAATAATATATTCACTTGGATAGTTTTAAACATGAGGTATAGAAGATGGTTAAAACTGATTATGAATTACTATTTCATGATTCATTACCATCCTGGAAAATCGAAAAAAAAGTAGTCGATTCTTTGAGTCGGAAAACAAATATTTCATTAATCATGATACATTTGAAATATGACCTTTTGGTTAGTGATTTTATGATTTTTATTCATACAAGTTATGGATTTAGGATCTTCCTCTGTTTTTTAGGTGTTAGTACAATTTTCTCTATCAGAAAGAATTAAAAAATCTCAAATTGTGGATCATGATTTAGAGGGAAAATATAAAACATTAGGAATGGTAAATTTATATAGTTTAATGTTAATGAATAAGGTGATATTATATTTTGGAAATAGATTTGTTGTGCCTTATGATTCCTAATTTAGGGGATAATTATTGTGTGTAGTACATAGTTCCCCATTTTTCATTCATCTCAATAACACTAAGATTTATAGATCCCTTCGAGATTCTTACTGGTATGATGGAATATAAATAGATATTTAAAAATTTACCATGAAATTTTTGAATTTTCAATAGGTAAAATCAAAATTTCAATTACATAAGGGTATTCTTAAACCTTTTCCAATTCCAGAGTGGAAATGGGGAAATACATCCATGAATTTCATGATGGTATTTCCAAGTACATCATAGAGTAATGATTTAATTTTTGTTATTTTGGATTGAATAATTAAATATTCACATTTAATTTCCATCTATGATACTATGTATTTAGATCAAATTTCTTGACTCTAAATCAAGGAGATGTTCAAGTTATATTTCACTATGATCCCAGGTTCACCTCATGTTTTTTAAAAAACATTAGAATTCATTAGGTACTAAATTCAATTTCAGATTATCTTTTCATCCTTATTTTAACAGGTAGTATGAGTGGAAAATTAAGACCTTATAATACATACTTCATTATTATTTAATTTATAACATGTTAATTTGGTATTATCATCTTCCATTGGATGAGTTTTCTTATAAAAATAGTTTTTATTCTAGTATACAGAAGGCGCCTTTTATGGAATTATATAGAAATCGATGTCAAATGTCATATTTTAGAAATGAATTGGGTGAAAGGAAGATGATGGGAACAAATATTGTGGAGTAAATAGTTGATGAGGTAAATATTATATAGCATAAAATTAATATGGCTCAAAGTATGTAGAAAATCTATCTAGATAACTGAAGGAAATATCATTCTTTTAAGGTGGGTGATCATGTTTATCTTAAAGTATCTCCATAGAAAAGTTTTATGTTTTTTGGTAAAAAGGTGAAGCTAATTTCATATTTCATTGGACCATATGAAACCCTTTATAAATTAGTATCATTATCCTACTAGGTGAACATTCCTTTGAGTTTATCCAAAGTACATAATGTTTTTCACATTTCAATGTTAATAAAATATGTTCCAAATTCATCTCATATTCTAATACCATAGGTTGTTCAGTTAGAATATAACCTTTATTATGAAGAATATATTTTTTAGATTCATGAACATATAGAGAAACTATTGAATAATAAGGTGATTTACTAGGTTAAGTTTTTATGTAAAACCATACAGTTGAATAAGAAACATGGGAATCTGAAAGTGCTATGAGGGAATGATTTCCCTACTTGTTTAATAAGTGTATCAATTTGTAAGGACATGATTTCCAAAGGAATAGGAGAATGTAACAACCCATATAATGATATAAGAAATCATTTTCATGTTTATTACTATTCATAAATTAGATATTTATATTAATTATAAAAATATTATACAATTTTAAATCAAAAGAAATACACTACTAGAAATTTGACTATTTGTGATGGGCTATTTGTGATGAGATACCATTGAAAAAAGCCTTTTGTGATGAGGGAACATCGCAAATATCCCATTGCAAAAAATGGTGTCACAACTAGTATTTTTTACAACAGTCCCGTCACAAAAAATATTACTTGTTATGGGAAGCGGGCCCGTTGCAAATAGATGTCTGATTAAAATTATATATACAAGAAAATTTAGCGATAGGCCCGTCGCAAATAGTTTTTGTGATGGGATAACAGCCTGTCGCAAATAGCTTATATGTTATAAACCTTTTGCAATGGGCCCGTCACAAAAAAAGTTATTACGATAGTAAAGAAACCTGCCGCAAAAAACTTTTAGAAAATATATATAATCTATTTGCAACGGGCCCCCCGTCGCAAATACTTAATAAAATAAAAAATATATTAATATTATTAAAATAATAAAAAAATAAAAACCATTAAAATCTTTAATATTTTAAAATACTTAATAGAATAAAAAAATAAAACAATTATGATTAATGAAAAAAATAATATTTATATGATTAAAATAGTAAAAAAATATTAAAATTCTCAATATTCAGAAAAAATATATAAAAAATCATAAAATATTCTTATTATTATTATTAGTATAATAAAAAAATATTAAAAAATATAATACAAATAATAAATAATAAAATAATAAAATATTAAAAATATGAAAAAATTATGCAATATTCACACCAATATAAAAAACAAAAACTGTAAATAGTTCATATTATATCAAATTTTCAATTCAAATGTTTTTAACAGAACAAAAAAATCACTGGGGGGGGAGTCTTCTGGAGGAGCTGGAGGAGCTGGAGGAGCTGGAAAAGATGGTGGAAGAAACTTCATCCCTAAACTACGAGTCAGACGGTGCATGTACACCATCTGATCATGTTGTTGCTACTGCCATCGACACAAGTCCTCCACATGCTGATGCTACTATAGTTACTATTAACGTGTATCTTCCTGATACTTCTGAAAACTCTCTATAAGCTCAGTTTGAGCTCGCAACTGCTCCTGATACTATGAGCTAGTAGATGATGCTTCTCCACGAGCTCCTCTCGAGATGGATGCTGATATCGCAACAGTACCATAATAAGTACCAGAAGTCAAATGAGAGATGATACCAACTACTCGACCCTTCTCGAAGGAATACTGGGTCACCTGCATCTATGTCGCCTCATTGAAATGGTGGGGCACTAGTATGATTAGTCGTCTCGGCTTGACTCTCAGCCAGTGTCTGAGAGATCGTGGCCTTATATGACTCCTTCAATTTCAATATGAAATTGAAATAGTGAAAATATTGTATGAAGTTAATTTTCAAACTGAAAAATAAATAATATTGAGCACAATCTAACCATAACGATCACCTCTAATCTCTCCAGTGGTTGGATCACCGTACATCCTCTGACAAATGTCATACTCTGTAATATCAAGATGCTCAACTGCCTATATAAATATAAAATAAAATGTTTATATGTAATGTTATATAAAATATTTAAAAAAGATACTTACCAGATTCTCTCTATGCATACTGAATGTACAACTACCGGCTCGATGTGTTACCTCCTATCTCCCCCAATTATGCTGGCCCAATGAATATCTCCTCTGAAATCCACTACTCAACTAGTCTGAACATAATCCATCCCACATGTGATATGAAATGTACTCTGGTCAGTGGGCTCTACATGACTCATCAAATACTGTCGCTCCTACTTTCTTAATGGTTGTACTTCTCAAATTGTGCAAAAACTAATGGAAACGCTCACGTATAGACATCTCTTATGCCTCGTAGATATCGTCATGCATGCTATCATCGATGGGATACCATAAACCCTACAAATAATTTATAATATCAAGTTATTAATGAAATAAATTTATACATAAATATTATTTATGTACGTACCAGAAAATGATTGAACATTCTAAGACACGCATCAACAAAAATTTGTTCCCATGTGATACATGGCTGAGAAAAATAACTGTGCAAGATAGAACTCCCCTGTCCCATAGCTACATACACAAAACTATGAAAAAAGAACAAATAATCAAAAAATTAGTATATAAATGAATTAATGAAAGCTAACTAAAATACATAGGTTATCATACCTCTGTGTGTGTGGATCGAAACCAATATGTGGACGTCACCCGGGGATAGGGTCAGGAATCATAATGCATACAAGACCGTGCCCCCTCCATGTACCCCCTGATCCGCCAGTAGCATGAGGTTCAGATGATCCCAAATCCTCCTCATCCAAAGGTATCTCAGCCTCCTCCAACTCATGAAGTAGATCGTGGTCAATCTAAAACACAAAATAATTATTGTTAGAAGATAGTTGAAAATAACTATTACATATAGATATATATTAGTTATGATTATAACCAGCATTTAACTATGTCAATGTTCAGCTTTATCATCGTCTTCATATCTGACGATGTCAATGTCTTCATATTCATCATCAGTGTCATCAATATCCATATGAGTTTTGGTTTCATCATCTCTTTCCATTTCAAATTCATTTGTAACATCATTAACATTATTGTAACTATTGACCCTTAATTGTGGGGTGTCATCATCGATATTCATGTCTCTTTGTGAAAAAGCTGGATTTTGAGTAGTCTCTTGAAAATTTTCAATTCCTTGTACTTCATCGGAACCACATTCAATTTGAGTAAACTTATTTTGCTGAGATTTCATTTTTATTATGCTCCACCAATCACTCTGGTCTCTTGAAGTAGCACAGTACATTGCTTAATATATTGGATGTGTATGTTGAGCCAATGAAAATGGTTCATTTACTTCAAAAAGACTTTTATATTTAATATTGATGATTCCATGAATCGAATGAACATTCAAGCCTCTCTCAATATCTAAACACCAACATTTAAACATTGTTATGTAATTTTTCCCTATATAACACGGTTCAATAATTTCATCCAGCATCTCGTAAAAGTCAACTTCAGTTTCTCTATGATGCGATCCTCTCAAGAAAACTCCACTATTCATTATTTTTTTTCATTCTACATATGCACTTGTATGAAATTGAAAACCATTCGCTACAAATGCATTGTATGATTTAACTATTTTGGATGGTGGGTTACTCAATATACACAGTCGCTTATCAATTTTTTCTGCATGTTGAGACACCTAAAAATTTTAAAAACAATTATCGATGTAAAAAATAATAAACCGAATTGATATGTTAAACCATAAATAATTTATGTTACCAATTTTTGAAACCATTGAGGAAAAAAATTTGTCGGCGTTCTTCAAGAGAAGCTGCTGTAATTTATGGAAGATTTTTCTTGATATGTTTATCATATAACCTACAAATAAAATAATTTTACTTACTATCACATAAATTATATAATAAGTGATAGAAGCACTCAGAGTACAAATAATTTCATTAATTCATAGTTGAGCAGAACATATGTATGAGTTCTGTGATGTCTATCATCTGAAAGCTATCGTTCATGAAATCCACTAAATCCAAGCCATGTCTAATTAAAAACTAATAATTGATTGTCTATTTCATCATCATAATTCCCCTCATTCCATCCCATGCGGTTGTGTTTGGAGATATATACAGATTTAAAATAATGGGAGCAGAAAAAAAAAGCAATTTTCTCTTGAAAATAAGCTTCATCAATTGAGCCTTCAAATGATGCTTTGTTACGTACTTTTTTCTTCATTTTATGCATGCATCTCTCAAATGGTTACATCCATAGAAACTTTACCGGACCTCCACATTTAGATTCATGTGTCAAATGTAATATCAGATGTTCCATTGAGTCAAAGAAATCCGGTGGAAAGTTTTTTTTCCAGTTTACATATAATGACAACAACATCTTATTTCAGTTTACTTAGTGAAATATAGTCTTTTTTCACAGAAAAAAAGTCTCAAAAAAATATGATATATCTCTAATAGAATCCCAAATCATAGAATTCAACAAAACTCTGAATCCAATAAGTATAATTCATTCCATTATAACATGGAAATCATGACTTTTTAATCCGATAATATGACCATTCTTAACACATCTGCCCAAATTGAAAGCATAGCCATCTGGACAGTGTATAACCTGCTTTTGGATTCCACTAAAAAAATAATAAGCGACTCTCTTTGGACAATGTATAAGCTTCTTTTGGATTCCTTAACCTCTATGATCTGACATTTTGAAATAGTTCAAGTTCTGGTCGTCTGTAAATTTGGGAAAGATCTAATCATGTCTTTACATTATCTTTGGTCTTACCAAGTGTATCCAAAACTCTATGAAATAAATTATCAAAATAGTTCTTCTCAATATACATTACATCCATCATGTGGTGGACCAAAAAATTAGACCAATATATAAGATCCAAAAAAATGTCCCGTTTTATCCAATTATGCTCTTTTCCAAAGACATGAATTATCTATTGGTTTACTGTTGGCCCAAATGTGATTGGAGGTAATGAAAATATAACCAACTTTAACTCTATACCTAAGATCATTTTTTGAGGTTCATCCCTTTCAATTTTGCCTTTTCTAAAATGAGATTTGTTTTCCTGCGAAAAGGATGATCGGTTGGAAGAAATTTGCGATGACAGTCAAAATAGAATGGATTTTTTCTATTGATGATCATAAAAGGCTTTGTTGTCTTTAATACAGTAAGGAAATGATTTTGGGCCATGTGTACTCCTACAGATAACATTCCATATGCCGAGAAGTCACTAATCGTCCACATCAATGTAGATTTTAATATGAAATTTTTTTTCACATCAACATCATATGTACTAACACCATTACTCCACAATGAATTTAACTCATCAATCAATGGTTTTAAATAAACCTAAATATTATTTTTAGAATGTCCTAGAATTAATAAGCTCCAAAAGATATAGGTCTCATTCATCAACATCCATAGAGGTAAATTGTACAGAGTTATAAAGACAGTCCAACATGAATACTGACTACCATAAGAATCAAACGGACAGAAACCGTCAGTAGAAATACCTAATCTCAAATTTTGGGATTCTAAAGCAAAAGATGGATATAGTCGATCAAAAATTTTCTATGATTCACCATCATATGGATGATTCAAACTTTTATCAGTTCAAATCTTGGTTTTGTGCCATGACATCATTGACGTTGTGTTCTGAGACATAAAAAAACGCTGCAACCTAGGTGTAAGGAGGTAATATCTTAACTTTTTCACAGGAATCGATCCAGACATCCTCGATTGAGCTTCTTTATACCTCAATTGTCTACATGTGGTACAACTATCCAATGACTCATTTTCACCAAAATATAAGATGCGGTCATTTTCACATGCATGAATCTTCCAATAACTAAGGTCCATATTACGAACCAGCCTCTTGCTCTCATAGAAATTTGTAGGCAACACATTTCCTTTAGGTAACAGTGTTTTAACCAAAGAAAATATATAATCAAAATAGTTTTTTGAAATTTCATTATCTGATTTAATATCTATATATTTTACAACCGATTCTAATTTTTTTATCTTACAACCGAGATATAATGTATCCTCAGCAGACCTCAACAACTCATAAAATTCAGATGGTGCCAACTCAGGAGTTAAATCAATAGAATCTTTAGTTTCATTTTGTTGAAAAAGTGAACAAGTAACATCATATGTTAATTTTGAAATCATGATGGATCCATAATCAAGTTATTAGTATCTTCTCTGGAACTGTGTTCACCATGTTTATACCAAAAACCATAATCTGGTTGAAAACCAAATCGCAGGAGATGTCCCCCAACCATATCAAATGTCCCAAACATTCTCAGAGCACATTTTTTACAAGGACACTTAATTGTGACTTATGAAACAAATTCTGGTTTTGATGATGCAAATGATAAGAAATCCTCAACACCCTCAAAATATATAGGATTTAAACTAGAACCGTTTGGATTTCTGTGCTGATTTATCCAAGCGTGATCATATAATAATGATTGTTGTCGAGTTCCTTGTTCCATTTTCTTTCTACAAAATATAAAATCATTACTATTTTGGATTAATTTGAAATTATAAAAACCCTATCCAAAAAAAGAAGATAAATATTTAAAACTAATTCTTAATAATTACCATTAATTACGGGTGACACAATTTCCAGTGGATTGACGGCTACTCTTTTATTTGAAGGCTCATTTACTTGCAACTTTCTCACACTAAAATCACAACGAAGAATCATCTTGGAGGTACACTTATTCATTTTCAACCATACGAGAATGCATAAGCATACATCCGAGCAGATTTTACTTTGTGATTTTAGTGTGAAAAAGATGAAAGTAAATGAGCCGTCAGATAAAAGAGCCCACTTTTCGACGATAAATCTTCTTTCTTGCAATTATCACTGCCTTGAAACATTATGAAAAATGTGGTCCTATGAATGCATATTCAAACTCATGCATATAAGATTGGATATGCATACGTAGAAGCAAACATTTTATAATGTTTTGAGTCGGTGAGAGTTGAAAGGAGAAGAGTCGTCGAGCAAAAGGAGTGTCGTAAATCCATTGAAAATTGTGCCAAGTTATTACAATTTATTATAATTTATTACAGTTGATTTTTTTGTAATTATTGCTAATTATTTCTAATTATTACTATTTATTGCTATTTATTTCTATTTATTATTATTTATTTCTAATTATTTCTAATTATTTTAATTATTGCTAATTGTTGCTAATTATTGATAATTATTGATAAATATTTCTATTTATTGCTATTTATTTCAATTTATTTCTATTTATTGCTATTTTTCTAATTGCGACCATTTATTGCTAATTATTTCTAATTATTGCAATTAATTAATAATTATTGATAATTAATTGCTAATTATTGCAGTTCATTGAACTTAATTGCTAATTATTGCTAATTATTTCTAATTACTACTAATTATTGCTAATTACTGGTAATTATAGATAATTATTGCTAATTATTGCTATTTTTTCTAATTATTTCTAATTATTGCTATTTATTGCAATTTATTGCTATTTATTTCAATTTATTGCTATTTCATTCAATTTATTTCTATTTATTGCAATTTATTACTATTTATTACAAATTATTGCTATTTATTTCTATGTACTGCTATTTATTTCTATTTGTTTCTAATTGTTTCTAATTATTACTATTTATTACTAA
This sequence comes from Viscum album, assembly GCA_963277665.1. Taxonomy (NCBI): domain Eukaryota; kingdom Viridiplantae; phylum Streptophyta; class Magnoliopsida; order Santalales; family Viscaceae; genus Viscum; species Viscum album. Next base: position 1,011,806,111 of record OY728156.1, read on the forward strand.
TTAAATCTATTTATTTCTAATTATTGCTGATTATTGTTATTTATTGCTTTTATTGATATTTATTGCAATTAATTGTTATTTATTGCAATTAATTGATATTTATTGCTATTTATTAGTATTTATTTGTATTTATTAGTATTTATTGCTATATATTGGTATTTATTCCTATTTATTACTATTTATTACTATTTATTCCTATTTATTACTATTTATTACTAATTATTACTAATTATTAGTATTTATTAGTATTTATTAGTATTCATTAGTATTCATTAGTATTCATTAGTATTCATTAGTATTTATTACTATCTATTAATATTTATTACTATTTACTACTATTTATTACTATTTATTACAATTTATTAGTATTTATTTCTATTTATTAGTATTTATTTCTATTTATTAGTATTTATTACTTATTATTAGTATTTATTACAATTTATTAATATTTATTACAATTTATTACTATTTATTAGTATTGATTACTATTAATTAGTATTTATTATTATTTATTATTATTTACTAGTATTTATTACCAATTATTACCAATTATTACTAACTATTACTAATTATTACTATTTATTACTATTTATTACTATTTAATACTAATTATTACTAATTATTACAAATTATTACTATTTATTACTATTTACTACAATTTATTAATATTTATTACTATTTAATACTATTTATTACTATTTATTACTATTTATTACTAATTATTACTAATTATTACTATTTATTACTATTTATTACTATTTAATAGTATTTATAAGTATTTATTATACTTTTTTACTCTTTATTAGTATTTATTGTTATTTATTAGTTTTTATTAGTATTTATTTGTATTTATTACTTTTTATTAGTATTTATTTCTATTTATTGGTATTTATTAGTATTTATTACTATTTATTAGTATTTATTTCTATTTATTACTATTTATTACTATTTATTATTAATTATTAGTATTTATTACTATTTAATAGTATTTATTACAATTTATTAGTATTTACTAGTATTTATTACTATTTATTGGTATTTATTAGTATTTATTAGTATTTATTAGTATTTATTTCTATTTATTAGTATTTATTTCTATTTATTTCTATTTATTTCTATTTATTTCTATTTATTTCTATTTATTCCTATTTATTTCTGTTTATTTCTATTTATTTCTATTTATTTCTATTTATTTCTATTTATTTCTATTTATTTCTATTTATTACTATTTATTACTATTTATTAATACTTATTACTATTTATTACTATTTATTACTATTTATTCGTATTTATTATTGTTTATTCGTAATTATTGCAAATTATTACTAGTTATTACTCATTATTACTATTTATTAGTATTTATTACTATTTATCAATATTTATTACTATTTATTAGTATTTATTACTATTTATTAGTATTTATTACTATTTATTTGTATTTATTACTGTTTATTATTATGTATTTCTATTAATTATTATTTTTATTACTAATTATTAGTATTTATTACTAATTATTAGTATTTATTACTATTTATTACTATTTATTAGTATTTATTAGTATTTATTACTATTTATTACTATTTATTACTAATTATTACTAATTAATACTATTTATTACTAATTGTTAATATTTATTACTGTTTCTCTAATTATTACTAATTAGTGTTACTTACTATTAATTACTACAAAATATAGCTACTAATTACTAATTTCCGCTAGTTATTTATATACATTACTAATTATCGTTAATAATTATTAATTATTACAAATTATTAAGAATTAATACTAATAATTTTATTTTATTATTACAAATAAACACTGACGACAAAACAATTTAAATCTAACTTAACTACAAAAATCAGCAATAATTAAAATTAATATAAAGAAAGGAAATAAATACTTAATTAAATAAAACATAGATACCTTTAAACTTGATCTCTTATAATTGTAGACGGTTTCACAACTTCTTCGTAAAAAAAAGCTAAACTCTCAAAAATTATCACTCCAAAATTAGAGTTTATAGATTCAGAGGAACAAGAAATTCAGGCAAAGAGAAGAAAAAATGGAGGGGGTATATATAGGATAGATTAGTTGCGACGGTATTCCTGTCGCAAAAAGTACTTTTTTTGCGACGTGCCCCATCGTAAATATCTTCGGCCGCATTAATTAACGTCGGCAGTTAAAAGGTTATTTGCGACGGGGCCCGTCGCAAAAAGTGACCTGCCGACACACTTTTGTGACGAGATAACATCCCGTCGTAAATATGTTTTTACCACTGTCGGTAATTTACGATGGGACCCATCTCAAATACCCTTTGGGAGTCGAATTATTTGCGATGGGGGATCCCCCTGTCGCAACTAGGTCTTACCGCCTCCCGACATTTGTGACGGGTGGTGCCAACCCGTCGTAAATAATCTTTCGCGCAGTTTGGCGCACAAACCGCGTCAATCCGTGCGTAACGTTTTGCGATGGGGCACATATTATCGTCATAAAGAATTGGTTATTTGCGACGGGTTGACCAACCCGTCGCAAATAACCTCTTCGACGGACTATTTGTGACGGGATTTATTTCTGTCGCAAATAGCCGTCGCAAATAATGGTTTTTCCCGTAGTGATAGTTTTATTAAACTCTTTTCTTATATGGTTTTATTTAAAAGTTTAATTTACAAATTATAAAATTTTAATTTGAAAATATTAATATCATTTTTAAATTCATCATGTCAAAATTATCTTAAGATAAATTTTTAATGATTTTTTTAAAAGTTTTATTTTTCAATGAGTAATGAAAAATATGATTTTTTGATAAAATATATTTTATTTTTCTGTATTTATAAATTTAAATTATCTTTTGGATTGTTTTTAAAATTACAAAAATTTCTTTTTATTAAAAATAATCTAATGATAGTATTTAGAATTAATTTGATACTTTAATTTTCTATAAAAGTATTTTTATACTTAAGAAAACATTTTTCTGGAAAACGTTTTTCCTCACCATTTGACTGTTTAATTTTAAATTAAACAATACCACTTATCTACTTTGAATATTGAAAAATAGATTCCATATTTAGAATTTGGATTTCAAAATTTGGTAAATATGCTTCTTTTCTTGTCATTATGATTAGTAATTGTAGTAAATATTTGTTACCTCAGTAAAGGTAAAATGAGTTAATTAAGGGTAACAATAATTTGATAAGGAATAAAAGTAACCCTAACACTTTATTTAATTTTATTTGATGAATCTATTTTATTCATAATCATCCAAAATACAAATATATTCCCTTTTTTATATGTCCTTGATTATGACCTTTATAATACTTAATGTAAAGAAAAGTAAAAAATGTCATTTTGGTTGTTTTATAATCTTTAAAATTTTGAAATAGGGATAAAAATAAGGAATGTTCAGTTATAAATGGTTATTTGAAATATAGATATTTTTTTAATATTTTAATTTATTCTTAATTTTTAGTGTTGAAATTAATAACTTAAATCTTTACGAAACATTGGCACCGTATTTATTCAATTAATAGAAAAAATATATAAATGATTTTAAAAATATTAAAAGTAGTAAATTTTGAGTGATTTAATAGTATCCCAAATTTTTTAATAGATAAATATGAAATATTTGGGATGTTTTGAAGATTTATCTTCAAATTTAATTCTTTTATTGATGATTTTAAAATCGAATTAAATCAATAGCTGCGAAATTGACATTAATGGTATTTTATAATAAATAATGTTTCATTAACTAATTTAAAATTCACAAAAAAAATTATTCAAGAAACTAAATGGGATATGGTTGATAATATTTACCATAGTCTATTTGTGGTTTGTTTTTCCTTTTATACTAAATTTACTGACCCATAAAGAGCTAAAACATTAATATCAAGGTAATTGTCAAAAAGGGTTAACACTTGTGAAAAAAATATAACAGTGAAATTATCACATAAACTTGTCCAATTTTTATTATATGAGGTGATTTAGACTCATCTGTATCTTTATTTAAAATCTTATCAATTTGGATACACTTTAATAGGAAAATTAATTTATATTAATTTAATAATATAAGAAATTCCAAGAATGCCCCTCCCCTCCCTGATAAAAGGGTCCCTCCCCTCCTCTATTCTTCACAATTAAAAAAATATTTTGTATTTAAAATACCAACCCAAATCCATTCCTTACATCCCTCCCCATGTCCTAGAGGTATTGTTTTGATCAGAAAATCAACCTCAGAAATATTTTGTTGTAAACCTTAAGAGGTTGTCTAAAAGATAGTTATAGTTCTTAACCATGTGTTTTCATTTTGTTTCTTTTTCTACATCTTTAAAATACTATCAAATACTAATGGAATAACTACAATAATATCTTCTATATAATAATTTGTTATTTTGTTTATAGTATAACCTATATCCATCTCCTCTTTCATCAAATGGGAAACAGAACCATCATTCAAGTGAACAACAGACTATCACCTCACAAACTGATGTATAGTTTTCCATCGCCTCAAATTATGACTGATTTTAATTATGAATTTAATGTATAAATATTATATTCATACATAGTTATCATTCATAAAATACAATATATCATTTACTTTATTACATTTTTATTCACTAAAAAATTATATCGTCTTCTATGCGTATGTGTGGACTACTTCCTCCACGAAGCGATGTGATTCGTTTCTCTTCACCACATCGCATGGATGATATAAATATAAGTATATTTAATAAAATAACATGGTATTTATGATATAATGATAATTCTATAAGGATTTAATAATAATTATCTTTTTATATCACGAACATTGAAGAATGGAAACGTTACTCATGGAAATGTATGATCTACCATCTTAATGATTGTAACATAGTTAATTTTTCGTAAACACATTTCATGATTTTTTTAATAATTATAATTGATCTATAAAAATGATATCTATATCATGATTATTATTTTGGAGATAATGGAATAATGACCTCTTTGATCATAGTCAACATACCAAGTCATTTTGGACATATGAGTCGAATATCATCAAGCATTTGATGTGAACTTAAATGATTAATTAAATTGAATATTACATAGTAATAAATAAAATAAAAATGAATAATAAAATTGAATAAAATTCTCAATAAAGTAAATAATTAACATAAGTTTATTATTCAGGATGAGAAATAATGTATGAAACAAATCGAACTCAATATAAGGGACTCTCTTTTAAGAATTATCTTTTAAAATTTCCCTTGATTTTTTTATTCCATGTCCATATTTTTTAAAATATATTCTTAATGTATTTATTTTATAATAAAATAATTATAAAGGATATTTTATGTCTATTTTTAATTTCTTTCAAATTTTTCCAAAATGAATATTTTTATAGATTTTTTTGACATTCTTTACCAAAGACAAAAGGAATGTCATATTTTAACATATACGAAAACAAGTACTTCTCCTGACTCTATAACTGTTATTTGTTTTTAAGACTCCTTTACAATATTTCATGTTTTCTTCAATGAGAAATTATCTCTCTCTTTTCTGGGCATTTTAGTTTCAAAAATGTATTTTTAAAATAAAATGATATTTCAATATTAGAAAGTGTTTTGCATTTGGGTCCAGAGAGTTTTTCAAGTGTTTTATGATTAAAAGGTGAAATAATACATTAATTTCTTAATAATATGGTACTTTGGAATTATATATGGTAAATGGGTGATTCCAATATATCTTATATGATGGGTTGATCCCTATTATAGCTTAGAGGCTTGTGGGGGTCGTTAGTGACCCGTAGTAGTAGGGAGCCTGCCTGAAAGAGATTTTGGAGTTTTGGTGTAGGATTCATCGATGATCATGGGGTTCTTCTAGCTCTGGTGAGAACCTAAATGTGGTGGGAATTTTAAGAACATGGATCTTCTTTTCAGGTATGTTTTTCCTTTTCTGGTCATTTTTGGGAAAAAGAGGAAATTCTAGAAATTTTCAAAGTACACGCCAGGTACTTCTTTTCCACAGGAAGTCGGGTGCTGGTCGTGTATCCGCCATGCACATGGTCATGTGAGGGTGTTCGGAGGCCACTTAAAGCGGAGTACAGAAATAGTAAGTACACGGCGTGTACTTTCGTTTTTTCATTAAACGCACTGAGGTCGCGTCTGACGGACAGAACACACTTATTTTAGGTCTCATTTGTCCGAGAGCGCCGAGAAACCACGGATCTTCTACGAGCCCCCAAGCCTCCATCCATCCTCTGATTAGAGCATCGTTTATTGTGTTGGAATCACAACAGTGAGTTCTTCCTTCTCCGAGAGCATCGTTTTCAAATTCATCTTCTTTTCCAAGTTATCGTGGGTTGAATGTTTTATAAGTTTTCATAAATATACAACATTCTAAGGAGATTCAAGCATTTTTGTTCAAGTATATCAATCTCCTAAACCTGATGTAGGTGGTTTGTGCCTTTCTGTTGAAATTCTTTGAGTATTTTGTGCAAATTCCACTAATACCCTTGAACAGGGTATTGTGTGTTTACCGTTTTGCCCTATTGCTTGACTACTTTGCCTGTATGTCAGAGTAGAGATTAATGTTTGTGAATAGGGTAATTTTTTTGTGCTTTGGATTTTTTCCCCATGCATGTTTTGCCTTTTTATGACTGTTGGGTCAATTTTTTCATGTTAGGCTATTTTCAGTTGTCATGCCTAGTTGTAGGATGCAGTGACTTTTGTTCTTATATGTTGTTATGCTGTAGAATTCTATCCAAGTATTTTTTGAGGTTTACTTTGGCCATTACGTGATGCTATACTTTCTTGACTTAGACAGGTCCGTGAGAACATAGTGTATAGACCCTAGGGAGAATTTACGTTGAGGGATTCTCCAGAGTGTCTTTATAATTATACGATGCGAGACCATAGGGGGAATTGACATTGAGTTCTTCCCCAGAGTGTTTGTAGTTCCTCGGCGTGGGCCACAGGGGGAATTGACATTGAGTGCTTCCCCAGAGCGCCTTTAGTATGATACAAGACTATATGAGGAATTGATAGTGATTGCTTGCTCAGAGAGTCTATACTTTAGCTGAACCAGAGGGGTGAGACTGTGTGTGCTGCCCAGAGGGTTGCTTGTACTTGATAGGGAGGACCAGGGGGGATAGGTTGTGGGTACTTCCTAGAGGGTTACCTATTATGTTATCTGTTTTTTTGTTACATGTTGTGTGGTGTTTCGAATGCTTAAACTGAGGTTTGTTTACTGCTTAGTGCTTCCTTTTTTACTTTTTTATGTTCTTTTACCTTCCATATATTCACTGACTGTTAGGCACAGATCTTGTGGTAGTTTCCTACTAGGATTTAGTCTCACACCCTCTTTGGGCCATGCTTTTAGGCCCAAATAGATTATATTGTTGCAAGTATAGACAAGTTCAAGCACCCTTCTACTTCAGGTACTTGACTTGCTATGGAGATGGAGAGCATGGGACCAAGCTATGGCTTGAAATGCTGAGGAGTTTATCTATTTTCTTTTTCACTTTGGTTTAGCACTGATGTATTCTATCATTGGACTTGTTTGGATGCTTTACTAGACTTATTTATCATGCATAATTTATATATGTGCTCTATTTGTTTACACTTTTAGTCTTCTATTGTTTACTCTTGTATGGATGTTTACTACTTCTACTATTGCTTTTGCTTATCTTCTACTGTGTACTCTTCCAATGAGGGCATAGTTTCCCCACTATCACACCCAAGGCCCTCACTGCTATTCGGCAGCCACTGGCATTTGGGGAAATGCACTTTAGGCCATGTGACCAACCGGGTACGGGGCGCCTCTTGGTGGCTTCCGGAACCGGGACGTTACAAAGTGGTATCAAAGGAATTATTTTCTCTTGACTTACTGTTGGGAGCCTATAGCCAGGGATATAATGGAATAGATACCTGGTAATAAGCTGTGCCCGGGAGTAGCTAACTCGTGTATAGGGAAAATCCATACTACCTCGTTTAATGAAATTTTACTCATTTGCAATTTTACTGTTGATTTTATTTCACCTTTGGGTGATTCACATGTCTTTTTCTATTACCGTTGTTGTTATTGAGGTTCTATTTCTGTCACAACCTGATTAGATGAGGGTGTTCCATCTCATTCATCATATAGGCACTTGTTATGAATCACATGTCATGCATTCTTTCTATGCCATCTAGGATTCATTAGTAATTTTATGTTGTTGTAATAGATGTTGTGTCGAATATGCATGTTGTTATGATAGATTCCTTGATAGAAATATCTTTTGTTTGATAGAGAATTGTGTGTAAGTTGTTTTTGAATGAATTTCAAACTTTGGTTCTTGAGGTGTTATAGGCCCTCATGGACTGGAATTTGGTGGATCATTGCACTGTTTTCTTGTTTATAACATGTATAAGATGCCAAAATTTGATTCACGGGGATTGTGGGCCCTCACGGATCAGAATTTGGCACTTTCAATGCTTATTTCAATGTTTTCTAGGTTTCGGGTAGTTTCTAAGGCTTACTATCCAGAAAAATCCATAATACACATCGTGTAATGTTAAGTACACGCCATGTGTTCTTCTGTTCAGGAAGAAATAATTTTTCTTAAGTACACACCGTGTACTTTATGTACACGACGTGTAGTCTCTGACCGTGTCATAGGCCATGTGGGCAGAGACACGGGATGGGAAAAGTCTAGTGGACACACATCGTGTCTAAGTTGAACATGTCATGTAGTATAATCCTAGGAACCCGACCATGTAACTAACAACACAGGTCAGGTGAAGCTTGTCCAGTACACACCGTGTCTACCTTGAACATGTTGTGTAGTCTGACCCAGGTACCCGACCGTGTCACGAACAACACGGGTCAGTGTTATCCTTTCACGTACACACCGTGTCTATTAGAAACACATCATGTAGTTTGAGCCATGTATCTGACTGTGTCACTAACAACACAGGCCAGGTGAATCTTGTCTAGTACACAATGTGTCTACCTTGAACATGTTGTGTAGTTTTGTCTTAGGAGAGACGTGTGGCTTAGCCGTGTATAAGGACCCAGGTAGGGGAGAGGATTCAAGTACACACCATGTGTTTTTAGAACACACCGTTTGTTTGGGGTGTTACACAACCTGTTAAAGAAGAAGTATATGCCCATGTGAATGACTTAAGAAACATGCCATATAGGAAAAGTACATACTGTGTAGTCTTGTTTTAAAAAACTTGAATGATTTTCTTCTTTTGTTCCTTTCTTGTCCTTCCAGTTTTCAGTTTCTGATAGTCTTGAATCTAAGGTGTGAGTTTGACCTTGCAGAGTCATGCCATTGAGATGTCCTCCAGTCCTCCGCCAGTTGTAGTGTAGTGATCAGACGCCAGATATGGATGATCAGGGACTTCCTACAGATCCTTCTGTTGTGCCAGCCTTGGCACCAGGAGTGATACCAGTTACAGGTTCTGATGCATAGTTTAGGGAAGGGTTTCTGAGGATGATGCAAACCTTCCAGGGAGCACCGACTCCTGCCTCATCTATGGCAGACTTGACGTGGGTTTTCCAGCAGCAGCATCCTCCCACCTTCACAGGGGAAGGAGGACCTCAGGCTGCAGAGTCATGGCTAGAATCCATGTTCACTTTCTTTGAGCATCTAGAGACGCCTCAAGAAAGTCGGGTCAATCTCACTACCTACATGCTATGAGACTCTTCCAAGAGGTTGTGGGACGTGATCTCACTGGCGAGTCATCAGCAGGTTATGGCGTGGGAGGAGTTTCAGTGCGTCTTCTATTACTACTTCTATCCGGAGACCTTAAGGGACGATCGAGCCCGAGAGTTCATGAGTCTGGAGCAGGGTACTCTTTCGGTTATGGATTATTCCTCTCATTTCACTGAGCTTCAACATTTTACACCCCTCTAGGCCGGAGATGGGTTGTTCTTGGCAAGGAATTTTTAGGATGGTCTCAAACAGGAGATCCGCTCATAGGTGAATATATTCAGGTTGACTTCTATCACTTCCATCGTCAACAAGGCACTGATTGCAGAGCACAATCTGAGAGATTCCAGAGCTGAGAACCAAGGTAGTTCCTCTTACAGAGTTAGTACTTTGGCCGCTGACAACAAGAAGCAGCGCATGGAGTCTTCACGTGGTGATCTGAGGAGGTGAGACACATATTCAGGTAGTGAGGTAGTATGATATCAGTGTGGAAGGGATAAACATACGAGGACATAGTGCCAGAGAGACCCGGTGGAGTGCTGATCTTGCAGCAAGATGGGACACCTTCAGTGTTTCTGTCAGACCTTTTCACTAGTAGCAGGTGACAGGGGTTTATCCATGACTCCATGTTTAGGAGCAGTGCCACCAGTTTCTCACCAGTCTAGGAACTGGAGTTCTTCTGGCCGTTCGGGCCAAGGTGGAGGTCGAGGTCATGGTGGTCAGTCACCAGTCTATCAATGATAGTAGGGCAGATCAACTCAGAGCGGTCAGGCAGGGTCACAAGGTCGTGGTACAGGTCAGACTTTTGGAGTGGAGCAGACCCAACAAGAGCAGGTTATCAGACCCTTTACAGTTCTAGGTACAATCTTAGTAGCCTTAGTTTTATCTTCTGATTTTTTCTATATCGGAGCTTCCCATAGTTTTATATCTGTTTCTATTGTGGAGATCCTTGGTCTCTGCATCTTTTCCTCTGCCGACATCTTGACACTAGAAACTCTGTTGGGGACAATAACATTTAGTGTACGTCAGTGCAAGGAGTTCCCTCTTGATGTTGGTGGGTATCACTTACTTTGGGATCTCTATGTACTAGGGATGACAGGCTATGATGTCATTCTTGGGATGGACTGGATAGTTCCCTTCCAGGCAGTCGTTGACTGTTATCGCCACAGGGTGAGTTTCATATAACCAGAGGATGGATCTTTTCTTCATAAGGGCGAGCGGGATGTCCAGGCGAGCATAGTGGGTCCATAGAATCATGGGTTGGGATTAGTTATAATATAGATTTCTAGTCTTTATCTGGATGACCAGGGGACTTCACAGTTAGACTTTCCTCCAATGGTGGATCGTTTCAGAGATGTATTTCTAGAGGATATTTCAGGTTTGCCTCTAGAGCGTGAGGTGGACTTTTCTATTGATCTTGTGCCAAGGGAGGCATCAGTGTTCATTCCTCCTTATAGGATGGCAACACCAGACTTGCAGGAGCTCAAGAAATAGTTGGAGGAGTTTCAGGAAAAGGGTTTCATCCGACCTAGTACTTCTCTTTGGGGTTCACCTATCCTTTTTTTAAGAAGGCATATGGTACCCTTAGGCTTTGTGTGGATTATTGAAAGCTAAACCAGTTGACGGTCAAGAACCGATATCCTTTACCTAGTATTAATGATCTCTTTGATCAGCTTCAAGGAGCCTGGGTGTTCTCGAAGATTTACTTGAGGTCTGGTTATCATCAGTTTCTCATTAGACCATCTGAAATACATCTTACAGCCTTCCAGATTAGGTATGGTCTATAAGAGTATATGGTTATGTCATCCGATCTCACGAATGCGCCTATAGTCTCCATGTCACTGTTGAACTGAGTGTTCCATCCATACTGGGATTCCTTTGTGGTTGTCTTTGTGAATGATATCTTGGTGTACTCTCACACTCGACATGACCATGCCACACATCTTGAGATCATTTTGAGTACACTGAGAGAACATCAGTTATATGCTAAGCTCTCAAAATCCCACTTTTGGATGGACCAGATTCACTTCTTGGGTCACGTTATTTCAGAGATAAGAGTATCAGTAGACCCAGAGAAAGTGAGAGTTTTAGTTTCCTGGGAGCAGCCGAAGAACGTCTTTGAGGTGCAGAGTTTTCTAGTGATGGATGGATACTACAAACGTTTTATACAGGACTTTTCATGCTTAGAAGCTCCAATGAGAGGTCTGACCAAGAAGGGTACAAAGTTATTATGGTCAAATTCTTGTGAGTCAGCCTTTCAGGAGCTGAAAGGGAGGTTGGCTTCAGCACCAATACTAATCTTGCCAGAGTCGGGCAAGAGCTATACTATTTTTTGTAATGCTTCAGGTATCGGGCTGGGAGCTGTGATTATGCAAGGTGATGGAGTCATTACGTATGGGTCTAAACAGTTGATGCCACATTAGAGGAACTACCCAATGCATGATCTAGAGTTGGAAGCTGTTGTTCACGCCTTACGTTGTTGGAGACACTATCTTCTGAGAGAGAATTTTTTGTTTTTTACTGACCAAAAAAAATCTCAAGTACATCTTCACTCAGTGGTATTTGAATCTGAGACAGTGGAGGTGGGTTGAGTACCTATATTTCTTTGACTTTGATCTTTCTTATACGCCTGGGAAAGGTAATGCAGTGGCTGATGCGTTGAACTGGAGGACTCAGATACAAGCAGTTCGGGAGGCCATCAGTGAGTGGAAACTTATGGCTCTATTCTCTGAGATGCATTTGAAAGTGCACAATAGACAGGGGCAGACTTTTCTATCTTCTGTAGCTGTTAACTCTACCCTTCTCGGTCGAGTACGAATGAGGCATCTATCAGATTTTGAAGGCCCAGTCCTATGGAAAAGTGTGTCGGGAGAGAATCTTATTCCTGGGTGGACTATAGGCAAGGATAAGATCTTTCATTTCCAGGGACGCGTATGGGTGCCAGTAGATATACACGAGGAGCTGATGCGGGACTTTTATTCCTCAGTTTGGGCAGTTCATCATAGCTTCACTAATATGTATCATGATCTACACCATCAGTAATGGTGGCCAAGTATAAAGAGGGATGTTGTTGGGTTCGTCATGAGATGTTCCACTTGTCAGTAGGTGAAGGTAGAGCATCAGCGACCAGTAGGGCTTCTGAAGTAGTAACCTATTCTTGAGTGAAAGTGAAATGAAATCACGATGGACTTCGTGGATGGTTTTTCGAGGTCTCCATGAGGGAATGACGCAGTTTGGGTTTTCATCGACAGGCTTACGAAGGTCACTCATTTCTTGCCGATCAAGTAGACCTTCAGTGTTGATGAGCTGGGGTGGTTGTAGATCTGAGAGATTATACATACTCAAGGGGTTCCACACTCCATTGTTTCAGAAAGGGGTGTACATTTTACTTCTTAGGTCTGGAAGGGGCTTTAGAAGGCTTTGGGTACATAGGTACTTTTGAGTACAGCATACCACCCCTAGACTGATGCCCAGTCCGAGCGTACAATTCGAGTGCTTGAGGACATGCTCTGAGCATACATTCTGGACATTGGAGGTTCTTGGGAGAAGAATATACCCCTGGTGTAGTTTTCCTACAACAATATTTTTTAGGAAACTATTCAGATGGTACTTTATGAGGCTTTATACCATAGGCCATTCCGATCACCCTTATGTTGGCTAGAGGCAGGAGAGGCAGCTTTGCTGGGACCTCGTTTTGTTCAGGAGACCACAGAGCAGATAGAGTTGATTCAGAAGAGGATGGCTATTACACAGTCTCAACAGAAGTCATATGTTGGTCAGAGGAGACGACCTATGGAGTTCGAGATCATCGATCAGGTTTTCTTATGTGTCACAATAAGGTTGGGGAACAGAAGGATCAGGAGACATGGTAAGCTTTCACCGAGGTACGTCGGGCCGTTTGAGGTGTTGAAGATAGTGGGGATGGTTACCTAACAGTTGCAGTTACCTCAGAGGTACCGGGATATGCACGATTTCTTCCACGTTTCTCACCTCCGACGTTACTTTTCAGACCCATCTCATGCTTTCCAACCCGGGGGAGTCGAGTTGGAGGTGGATGCATCTTTCGAGTAGCATCCTATCCGGATTGTTTATCACAATATGAAGGTTCTCTGTGGCTGGTATGTTCCTCTGGTATGAGTTCTATGTTAGCACGGACGGGTGCAGTACGAGACTTGGGAGAGGGTGGCCGATGTACGATCACAATAGCCGGAGTTGTTCGGGGTTTCTTCTTCTATGCCACGCTAGGGAAATTCAGGAACAAATTTCTTTAAGGGGGGAACTTTGTAATAACTCAGATCTTATTTTCAGGTATGTTTTTCCTTTTCTGGTAATTTTTGGGAAAAAGAGGGAATTTTGGAAATTTTTAAAGTACACTTTGGGTACTTTATGAGTAGATGTCATGTACTTCTTTGCTGCAAGCAACCGGGTGTTGGCTGTGTAGCGGCCATGCACATGGCCATGTGAGGGTTTTCGAAGGCTACTTAAATTAGAGTACGAAAATAGTAAGTACACACCATTTACTTTATTTTTTTCATTAAATGCACCAGGGTCACGTTTGATGGACAGAACACACTTCTTTTAGGTCTCATTCGTCCTAGAGCACCGAGCAGCTGTGGATCTTCCACAATCCCCCGAGCCTCTATCCGTCCTCCAATTCGAGCACTGTTGATTGCATTGGAATCGTATCAGTGAGTTCTTTCCTTTTCCCAGAGCATCTTTTTTGAATTCCTACTATTTTACAGGTTATCTTGGGTTGAAATTTTATTAGTTTTCATAGATCTATGACGTTCTATGGAGATTCAAGTGTTGTGGTTCAAGTATATAGATCTCCTAAACCCGAGGTTGGTGGTTTGTGCCTTTCTATTGAAAGTTTTTGAGTATTTTGTGCGAATTACACCAATACCCTTGAACGAGGTATTGCGTGTTTACCGTTTATCCCTATTTCTTTACTTATTTTCTTGTATTCCTGAGTAAAGATTAATGTTTGTGAATAGGGTAATTTTTCTGTTCTTTGGATGTTTTTCCCATGCATGTTTTTTCTGTTTATGACCGTTGTGTCTAGTTTTTCCTATTATTTAGGCTATTGCCAGTTTCCATGCCTAGTTTTAGGATGGAGTGACTTTTGTTCTGATACGATTTTATGCTATAGAATGCTAGCCAAGTATTTCTTGAGGTTTAATTTGGATATTATGGAATGCTATACTTGCTTGACTTACACAGGGCCATGAGAACCTAGTGTATAGACCATAGGGATAATTGATGTTGAGAGATTCTCCAGAGTGTCTTTATAATTATATGATGTGAGACTACAGGGGGAATTGACGTTGAGTGCTTCCCTAGAGCACTTTTAGTACGATACAAGACTATAGGGGGAATTGACAGTGAGTTCTTCCTTCGAGAGTCTATAATTTAGATGAACCAGAGGGGTGAGACTGTGTGTGCTGCCCGAGGGTTGCTTGTACTTGATAGGTAGGACCAGAGGGGATAGGCTGTGGGTACTCTCTAGAGAGTTACCTGTTGTGTTATCTTTTTTGCCGTTACATGCTGTGTGGTGTTTTGAATGCTTAAACTGAGGTTTGTTTACTGCTTACTGCTTCCTTGTTTACTGCTTCCTGTACTTTTACCTACTATATATTCACTGACTATTAGGAACAGATATTGTGGTGGTTTCCTACTGAGTTTTAGTCTCACACCCTGTTTGGGCCATGCTTTTAGGCCCAAACAGATTATATTGTTTCATGTATAGACTAGGGAAAGCCCCCTTCTACTTCAGGAACTTGACTTTTTATGGATCTGGAGAGCATGGGACCAAGCTATTACTTGCGATGATGAGGAGTTTATTTGTTTTCTTTTTCACTTTGGTTTATCACTATTGTATTCTATAATTTTGACTTGTTTGGCTACTTTTCTTGACTTATGTATCATGCATCATTTACATATGTGCTCCATTTTTTTACACTTTTAGTCTTCCTTTTTTTACTCTTGTATGGATGTTTATTGATTCTTCTATTTCTTTTTTTTATATTATGTTGTGTACTCTGCCAATGAGGGCATAGTTTCCCCACTATCACACCCAAGGCCTTCACTGCTAGTCAGTAGCCTCTTGAATTTGGGGAAATGCAATTGAGGCCATGTGACCAACTAGGTACGGGGCGCCTCTGGGTGGCTTCTGGAACCAGTACGTTATAGGAATGATGGTGAAGATCACATGCATTAGAGACCTTGTTATGACCTCGACCTTGGGTTGTGGTGTGCTTTCATCTATGAGAATAGGGGTGGCATGTGGGTGTATGCTAGTGAGGACCTCAGTTTGGGGTGATGGATGGAGATGACCATGAAAATATAAAGAACATAGGATATGAGTATACCTTAGTATTTGGGGTGGTTTTAAACTTCAACCTTGGGACACATTTTTGATGGTAGGTTGAGGATAGGCTGGCGCGCATGTAATGGTGTTTTCTTTTCAGGATAGCAACGACCTATATTTGGGTTACATGAGGTGTGGTGGACCACATGTTGGGTATCCAATGACGGATGGGCCTTTGAAATAATTTTTTTGGTTGATGTTTCATGTGCTTATTTTTTTTTGAGGGATGATCGACTATAGAGGTTTTTGGATGACCTGCAATGGTATGGGGCACTGATGGGTGATATGTTCTCAAGTACCATGGGCTGTCAGTGTTATGGGATGTCAACAGTGAGAAAATCCCACTAATGATGTATGGACTAGCACCTCTGGCGATTTCCATGAAGGACAATCGTGATCATGTGACCGATGATGCTGAAGTGCATAGTGACATCCAAATTAAAAAGTTTTTTTGACTAATGACCTCAAGTGGTGTTTTTCATCTAGCCTCATCATTGCGGTCAGGTGTGCGAGATCTTCATGGTTGGCAGTTGTTGGTCAGTATCTTGGTTTCTTCAGCTGGTGTGGGTGTTTCTATACCTTTTCCCCTTTTAGATGTGGATTTTTGGGCCTAACAAATAAGTGGTTCCACAGGCCATGTTGTGTGGGTCTTTGGGTTAGTTCTTCTGGGTGGTTTAGTTTTCTACTTTCCTAGTTTGGTGGTGCTTTATGTGCCGCATACTTACAGGTTCTTATTTTCTTTTTATTTTCATTAATAAATTTTTGGCCTAAGTTTGCTCAGTATATGAACCTTCTTGGTATTATTATTATTATTATAATTCTTGTTATTATTATTATTATTATTATTATTATTATTATTTTGTTTAGGTTATTGGACTAGTGGTAAAGAATCCTTATAATACTACATCAATTACATGGTTCAAATCTTGTTGGTCTCCATTTATGGGGATAAATTAGGGTGGCATGTCTATAGGGGTGGAATGCATGGGGTGGGGGGCATGCAGTGGGAAAATAATGTGCAGAGGGTGCAAGCTATGGATAATGTCATCATTAAAATAATTTCATAAAATTTGAGTGGTAGGACACTCTATGTTGAAGGGATGACCTCATTAGTGATCGAGGTGGAAACTAAGGGTACCGATGGGTTGGCATAAGTGAGATAACACTACTGTGTGAGTTAGTAACTAATGATGAAAAAGGTAATGGAATAAGTGGGGGCGGTGATGCTGATGGAAGCCATTTTGGGGTGGCAGGAAAGGTGGTTCGGGCCATTGCAAATGATTATGGTCCTAAAGGGAGAGAAAGCATCGATTTTCAGCAATGTCAGTAAGTGGTGGCATTTTTGATGAACCAAATGAGGTCAGCTGATGGCAGTCCTGATGGGAGATGTACGACAACGAGGCTAGTTGCAGGCGGTGTGAAATATACTATTCATGGGGTGTCATGACCTAATAATAGTTATGGGCCAATGGCCTTATTGTAATGGGTTTTAATACCCATTGGACCTATAATGGCCATGCAATGGGATCTCTCTTCCCAGAATAACAGTATCATTATTTCATTTCAATAAAAGGGTGAATTTCCCCCTATATTTTTAAAAATTATTATTATCATTATTATTATATTAGGTGTTTGGGTGTACAATTATATTCAAACACACACACCACACACACACTAGTGGGAAAGGCAGGTCATATCCCCCCACCCCCATAAGAGATAACCCACCCATCCATCCCTATTTATTCATATATAAAATGCTCATAGTGCCAACATTAGATTTCCTAAATGCCCCTTTGTTTTGATGGACCAAAGGCCCTACTTGCATCAACATGTTCATGGGTCTACACCCCTATCTTGCATCATGATTGCATCACTACTAGCCCACATTATGTTTATGTAACCATCAACTATGTCCACGCTTGCATTAGTGACTGCATAATAAATCCCCCAAGGGGATTTCCAAGATTCAAACCCTAGTCTTTTGGATGTAGGAGTATAGATTTTACTACTCAGGCACAAACCCAACTGCATATTATTATTATTATTATTATTATTATTATTATTATTATTATTATTATTTTTACTCTCCCATGTAGTAATGAGTAGGACATGTTTGTCCTCACTTTCTCTCATAATTATTACTAGGATGATTTGGATGAGGAAAACCCCATGTGTGACAAGTCTCTATAGGTTTCCACACTTCAGGTGGAGCATCCCCTTCTTATAAGGTGAAAACTTTTGGAATTTGGATTGTGGATTGGACTTATCCATCTATTTTTTTAATATAATGTAAACAGTGTATGAAATTTGGGCAAGGCCACACTATAAGACCATAAAAGTGAAAGGCCTCCTCAAGGTTTTAGGAAGAACATTAAAGATTGGTTAGACTCGTAGGTTGAATTTATATTTTCATTAATGGATCCAGATGTCATTGGATACATGGACTACTTAACTATATTTAAATTGTTATTATTTAATATCTAAGACAACTTATGATCCAACTCTGAAATGGAATTTCAATATCTATCTTGGAAATATAGGACTTATAGCATTCTAAAGAACTCCACTAACACTTCATCAGATGAGAAGTATTATCCACCTCAAAGTACCAGGGCATGATAGAGAGGCAGATATACTAAAAGTAGAGTCTGGTATCATAGAAACATAGAATATAGATGGAATTATAAGAATTTATTTCCTATGTTTGTTTTTATTTTGATGAGGTAATTTTATGTCATTTTTTACCCCATCATGTCCTTTTTTTCTTCAATTTTTAATAAATTTTGGGGTCGCAGGCTTGGGTATCTAAGTATGTGGTCGAAATGTCTTATATTATTATTATTATTATTATTATTAATACTACTAATACTAATAATAATACTACTACTAATACTACTACTATTGTTATTATAATAATATTTATTATTATTACTACTAATTATTTTAAAGGTACGGAGTAAGTCCCCCCTTATTTTATTGAAACCAAGACATGCACTTGCTATTATGGGAAAAGGGATCCCATTGCATGGACATTGTTGGCTCATTGGGTATTGAACCCATCACAAGAGGCCCATATACCCAAACCCATGTTGGTCAAGTACTCCTTGTGCACAAAAACCCTACTGACCTCACACCTTCCCATCACTATCTCACCAATGCCATCATCAATCGATCGTCAACTCTATTCACTACCATAGCTTGCTGCTTCTCCATTCCCATTGTTATCCATAGTTGTTTTCTCACCAAGAAGTGCCGACATCACCCTCATCGGCTTGTCATAATTCGCATCTTCTGCCTCTCACAACCATTATCTTGTCTTTGATTCTTTCTTTATCACCATTGATTCTCACCCATCGGCATCCATCACCCTATTGACTGCATCGTATGTTGTCCTCCCATTGAAATTATCCCCCTCCCACACCCCTCTACACTTTCTTCCCCCATTTCACCCCACCCCAACCATTCATTATTCCACCAAAGATGTTCCATCCTAATTTATACCCATAATTGGATACTAGAAAGATTTGATCCCTACTTTTTGATGCAGTATTACGGGGTTGCCTTTCCACTAGGAAAATACCCCAACTGTGAGTACACACCATGAACAAGAACCCTGATGACCTCACACCTTCTCATAACCATCCCACTAGTTCCATCATCAATCACCCAATATCTCCATTCACCACCACATCCCACCAATTTTCTATTCCCATCATTATCCAAAACTACCTCCTCACCCACCAACATCGACTTCAATGTCGTCGGCCCACCATCATCTGCATCTGTTTCCACACATACCACTAAGGACAAATCATAGATGTCCACCATTATTTTCACCCACCACTGCCATCTCTATTACGACCATCACAAAACTTCTTCCTCACCCCACAGTGTGGACTTTATTGCCACTAGGTTTTATTTGTTGCCGCCTTACTCACCATTGAGGCTCACACGTTGATGTACATCACCCTACCAACTACATCATATATGGTCATCTGAATAAAATCATATATTTCCCACACTCCTCCACACCATCCTCCCCCATTTCATGCCACCCCCACTTTTCATTCTTCTCCCAAAGACATACATCCCTAATTTATCTCCATAATTGGAGACTAATAGGATTTCAACCATTTTTTTATACAGTATTACAGGGATGCCTTACCACTTGGAAAATAATCCATCTATGGTTATTATTATTATTATGATGATGATAATAATAATTATTATTATTCAATAATATATATATATATATATATATATTAGGTTTTCAAGGGTATAATTACATTCAAACACACATACACACACTGTACACACACAAGCTGAAAAGGAAGGTCATAACCCCTCAGGGATAACCCACCCATCCATACCTATTTATTCATATATTAAATTCATTTAGGCCCAACATTGGATTTCTTGAAAACCCCTTCATTTTGATGTCCCAAAGGCCCTTCTTGCTTTAGCATGTCCATGGGTCTGCACCCCTTGCCTGCATCATGCCTGTGTTACCACCCCCTATATTAGGATCTATGTCACTACCTGCATCATAAATCCCCCAAGGGGATTTCCAAAATTCAAACCCTGATATTTTGGGTGAAGGATTATGAGACTTACCAATAAAGAACCACCCTAACTACTTATCATCACCATAATCATCATCATTATCATCATCATCATCATCATCATCATTATCAATATTATTATCATCATCATCATCATCTTCATCATCATCATCATCATAATTATTATTATTATTATTATTATTATTATTATTATTATTATTATTAAAGAGGGAATGAACCATGGGTTATAGCCCATAGTCTTGAAATTTATTGAAAATAAAAGAAACACATAGAATAAGGGGAGATGACAGATGGAATCTAGTGAAAAATCACTACTACATAGAAAAGAAGTTGGATTCTTAAAAAATAGTAAAATATTAATAATCTATGGGATAAAAAAATTCCCATAACTCTTAGATGATATCCCCTCCTCTATGTTTTGGGATGTTTCCATGTCACATCATCCACTTGAGGGTGAATATTATCATCTTGTGGGGTGGTATCTTAAAGAGGATAAAAATCCCATTCTCCAACAAGACCTGAGCCCTCTAATGCCCCCTTTAAATCATAATTGTTCATTGCATAAGGATTTTACTTCAACACAGATAGCCCCATGAGCATAGTCAAATTACTCACAGAATACCTCCCTACTATTATATCTCTTTAGGATGTCAAGTAGACTCAAACTATTTTTACCATATTTCGGTGGATTCATAATAGTGTCATGAGAAACAGTGGACCCTTTCACCCTATATTGAGAGTGTTGCAAACTACCAATGTCGGCCACAACATAGGGCCACTCCAAGATCAAAACCATGCCTTTATTTATTTAACTTTGTACCCTCTATCTACAACCTGCTAATCCTCATGTAATAGTTACTGATCAACTTAAACTTGAACATCCAATTCCAAGGTAGCCTACTCCTCTTCTTCATCATGAGGAGATTAATCCACTATATCAAACCATTTTTATAGATCCATTTTAGTAGAGTATACAATGGATCCTTGAAAAATAATTGTAGCCTAATTTGACACTTCCTACTGTTCATTTCAAAAATCAAGGACCTTTTGATCCTGCTGCAATTTTACATCAGGTCTAACAACCTTCTCTCAATTTGTGACAAGATAATCTCAAAAAAGAAACACCATCAGAATTTATTTCATTTCCTTTCAAAGGAACAACCCCACCCACATCCTGCATATTATCATCCCCAATATCTTTATGATATGAGCCTCACTTCTATAGATCGTCCCTTTAACAGTGTGATAAAGGGTCTTTAATAATGATAAAAAGTGTTATTTTCCTAATCAATATTAAAAGAGGGCCCCTTTATCAGGGATTTCCTTAGCACTGATAAAGCAGGGGCATTTATCAGTGCTATAAATAAAACTGGCAAAGAGGGACCTTTATCACATTATAAAAAACTGATGGTTAATGGCAGTTTATTCATGGAATTTATTATAATCGCCAAGAAATAAATATGGTTTAAATAATAATAATATAGGGTCGGTTTTATCAAACAAGTACTATATTTTTTTAACATTTTCAATTAGAAGTGGTTTCAATTAAACCACCACAAAACCTTTCAAAATAACCCTAATCTCTACCCTGCCCCTCCCTCGTTCCCTCTGTGACCCCTACCCCTTCCTCCAACCTCTCCTCCAACCCAAACCCCCGTGACCCTACTCTCTGACCCCGATCCCCATGACCACCCCCCTATGAAATCTTCTATGGTAAGCTCTCTAGTGATGTGAACCCCCCCCCCACGCACACACACACACAAACCTCTTCACCTCCACTTTCCCTTTATGTGAGCTCGCGTCCCCTAACCCCACTGACCCCCCCCCCTAGACCACCTCTCTAGCCAGCTTATTGGTGGCCCAAAACCCTATCTGAAATCATCTATGGACGACTTTATGGTGAAGAGACCCCCCCCCCCATACACACACACACACCCACCTCCACACCTCCCCATTCTATATATGCGAGCCCATGGATCCAGACCCCTGCACCCCCACCCCTCCGACCCAGAACCCCATGACCATATCCCCCTCTGAAGTCCTCTCTAATCAGCTCCTTAACGATGTGACCCCCCCCCTCCAACCTTACTCATCCAAGCTTAGTTACCCTCTTTGGCAGTGACATGGACGCCCCACCCCCTTGAGATCCCTCTTCCTGGCTCAGATCCCCTCCTCAGCGGCAACTCCAACCCCTTACAAAGGTTGCATAATTATCATCCTAAATTTTTTATTGATTAGAATCAGATGAAAATCATGGGTGATAAAAATAGTATAGAATTTTGTTATTCATTTGACAATAATTATATCTGTAATTCTGGTTTATATTATGTTATTTGGATTTTTCATGATATTCAATTATTGGTTATGGTAACTGGAACATCCAATATATTTTCATTGATTTTATTTTAACTAAAAATATTTTTAATAGAACTAATTATAGTGTGTAATTTTATTTTTGTTGAGTAAAATGTCTAATTTTAAATAATTTTATTTTAAAATCACAATAAACATTATTAAAATTTATCTTAACATCCTGCTTTTTATGTTTAGCTCAAATTGAAGGATCATCTTTTTTGATGTTATATGAATAGAGTTGATTTATATAATTCATGGAACAAAATAATGTCAAACTAAATAATTTCAATAGAATATAGAAATATATATTTTAATATTTTGGGTATGCATGACATATTGTGATATCCAAATAATGTATACTTTTCATTCATATTTTTAAAGGGGAGCTCCTGGTCTTATTTAGATCATGATAAATGGTTCTGATATTTATCAATGTAGCTAATTTTTCAATTTAATTAACCCTTATTAGCTAAAACACTGGGTTAGAATACCCCATTATCATTTAATTGATTCATCTCATTCATCTATGTTTGTGATAAATAATAATTTATTTGATTCGTGTTTTAAAATTAGAAGTTTAGTAAGAAAAGTTTATTATTTGATTAATCTAATTTTTTTAAAAAATATTTTAGTTCATTAATTTTTATATATGTAATATACCTTAAAAATTTTAAATACATTTATTTTTAGAAAAAAAATTATGATCCTAATCGATTGGTATCTCAGAGCACGCCTCCACTACCATCATCTTCTGTCGATCCTAGTGATTCCATTATACCCAATACTACTAGTGAGCCAACCATTTCTCTATATTTCATTAGTATCCCACTACCTGATTCACCTCCAATGATGGAGTAGTTTGTCACCTCTTCAGATAGTAAATATTAGTGATTTACCATTACTGGTATGTATGTCATTTTGCAAAAAAACTTTATATTTTATTAAATTTCTAATGCATTTTTCAAACAGAAAAAGACAACCATAGAAAGGATATAAATATGAACATTGAAGATGTATGGGACCTGAAAGACGTCAAGATTATAATTCCATTTGATCAGTTTGGGGTGCCAATTGGTGATGTTACCAGAATATATGGGTAGATTCTTGGGTAGCTTGCTTGTGATACAGTGAGATTTCCCATTAATTATAAATATTGGAGGTATATTCTTATAGCTTAAAAAATTGATGTTTTTTATTCTCAAGTAAAGGTAATATTAATTTAATATTCCTTTATAACTAATTTAAAATACATGAGTAAAATTTTGGAATATAATTATAAAGTGTTATGTTTTTTATTTCTAGATATTTTTTCATTTTCATTTCCCTGACTCCATTTCACACCCATGGACTTTGAAATTTTTGTCCAAGAAATGGTGAGATTTTAAATGGAGGTTATGGAATGACTTTAATGACACTTCTTTGAGATCATGATAGATGTATGAGAAGTTCATGAAGGCATTTCTCATGATCAAGGGAAGATATTTTTCGATATCAATATAGACACATATCATTAGGTAATTGTATATTTTATAGTATCTTAAAAACATAAACACAAGAAAGTTATAATTTTTATTAAGGTTTCTAATTTTTGTAGGAATTATATAAAAGAAATACTATTAATTGTGATAAACAATTCATTCCTCACACCGCTGGGTCTCAACGTTTTTGACAAAAAGAAAAATTTTGGTTTGTATTTTATTCATTATTATTTATATAATTTTATTATAATTCAATGTTTTTTCATAATTGTTTATATTTTTTTATTAAGTCTAATGAATTAGGCCAATATTTTGGCCGAACAGATATATGGTTTAAAGTGCATAGGAAACCTAATGGTAGTTTTGTAAATGAACCTACCAAAGATGTTGGAACATGTAATTATCATTACTTATGAAGTTCAGATATTTTAAAAAATAATTTTTAATATGTTTGTATTAAAAAGTTAAAATTAAAGAATTTTAGGATGAAAACCCTTCCCAATCATCATTGGTTTCCTGGAATGATGCAATTGGAATTTTTTTAGGGAAGTAGCATCTCGAACGTGTATATGGGATAGATTATGGGCCTACTCCTTTATTTATCTTTGGTAAGGAAATGTCATCCATTACTACTACACTCAGCAGAGGTTCAAGTAGTTATTTTGATTAAGAATCACAAATATAAATTGAAAGATTGATACGAAAAGTTAAAGAATAATACTCTTATAGTCATACATAAGATTAGTGTCAGTAAAAATGGAAAATGCATTAGTTTCTTTATTTTAGCAGATGATCAGCATGATCCCCAAAGAAACTTACAGCCTTATAGATCATTCTAGTGAGTTAAATTCTAAATTCAATATATCATTCACACATTTTAAAAGAACACATACAACATCCATAAAAAACTAAAATCACATTAATAGATTAAACACACATTTTCCGTTATACCGACCACATCTTGTTCCATATTGAAGTGTGGTTGATTTTAACATGTCCAAAATTAATTATTGATAATTATCCATCAGTTCTAAAATAATACAGGCTTCTTTGATTGGTTTTGACTTAGTAAACACTTCAAAAAGGTATAAAAGCCTTTAAAAACAAGTGCTAGGGGGGGTTAAAACTAGGAAAACAATTTCATATTTCTATAAAATCAAGGGAAATTACTGTAGACTAATTTGTAAAATGTAGGAACCAAAGACACTTCATTATGAATAACAGTTTTCTCGTTATGACCAAAAACGTTTTTTAGTGTTTTAAATCACTAAAATAAGTGTTAAGGGGTCAAAACTAGGAAAAAAATGTTGTATTGTCTTGAAATTAGCGTAATGCCGTTATATATTTAATTTTAAAATTTTTGAACTGACATAACGTCATTTCAAATGATGATTTTCCTATTAAGGTTTTAAACATGTTTTTAATGCTGTAAAACACTAAAAGATTCATAGAAGGTTAAAAACCTATAAAATGACATCAAATCGATTTGGAATCATGGTAAAAATAATAAATATTTAATTTTGAAATTTAATAACTCACAACACATCAATCTGAATGATGGTTTTCCTGTTATATCCATAATCATGTTTTTAGTGTTTTAAAAAAATAAAACGTGCAAGGAACATTCAAAACATGGAAACCAACATCATATTTCTCTAAAATAAGGTTAAAACTACCATAGATTTAGTTTTAAAATGTAAGAACCAACGACCCATCATTCTAAATTAAGTTTCTCTCATTATGGTCATAAATGTGTTTTTAGTGTTTTACAGCACTAAAATGTGCATGGAATTCTCAAAACTAGGAAAATAAAATTATATTTCCCTAAAATCAGGATACAATGACCGTAGATTTAATTTTGAAATGTAGGAACTGACGGAATTCCATTCTGAATGACGGTTTTCTTGTTATGGCCATAAATGCGTTTTTAGTGTTTTAAAAACACTAAAAGATGCGTGGAATGATCAAAACTATGAAAAAAATGCCATATTGCCTTGAAGTTATTGGAAAATTACCATTGATTTATTTATGAAATAAAGGAAGTGATGGTATATCATTCTGATTTACGGTTTCCCATTATGTCAATAAATACATTTTTTAGTGTTTTAAAACACTAAAACAAGTTTCGAGGGGTAAAAACCATGAAAAAATGATGGATTATCCTAAAATAAGGGGAAAAACTTTAGTTTTAATTTTGAAATGTGATAACTGAATTCATGTCATTCTAAATGACACTTTTATTCTTATTGACATAGATGTGTTTGTAATGTTTTTAAACATTAAAACGTACATAGAACGGTCACAACTAGAAAAACAATATCTTGTTACTCTAGAATCAGGGGAAACCCGCCTCAACTAGAAAAACAATATCTTGTTACTCTAGAATCATGGGAAAACTGCCTTAGATTTGATTTTAAAATATAGGAACCAATGACACATCATTCTGAATGATGTTTTCTCATTATGGCTATAAACTCGTTTTTAGTGTTTTAAAACACTAAAACATGTGTCAAACTATCAAAACTAAGTAAAAGATATCATATTTCCCCAAAATCATGGGAAAACCATGAAAGAATTAATTTTAAAATGTAGGAACTGACATAAATTCATTCCGAATAATGGTTTTCACGTTATGTGTGTAAAAGAATTTTTAGTGTTTTAAAACACCAAAACATGTGTCGAACGATCAAAACTAGGAAAATTACATCAGATTGCCCTAAAATCAGGAAAAACCCATAGTAGATTTAATTATAAAATGTTGGAACTAAAAACACATCATTCCAAATGATGATTTTACTATTATGGTCATAAATGTGTTTTTAGTATTTTAAAACACTAAAACATGCATGGAACATCCAAAACCAAGAAAAATACATCACATTGCTCTAAAATCTAGATAGAATTTCCATAGATTTAATTTTCCAATGTAGGAACTGACGGCATGTCATTCTGAATGAAATTTTACCCATTATGTCTATAAATGAGTTTTTAGTGATTTAAAATACTAAAACATGCGTGGAATGGTCAAAAATAGGTAAACAATGTCATATTTCTAAACAAATTAAGGTTAAATGACTATATATTTAATTGTATAATTTAGGAACAAACGACATGTCATTTTGAATGATGGTATGCCCGTTATGATTGTAAATGTGTTTTTAGTGTTTTAAAACATTAAAACAAGTATTAGGGGTCAAAAATAGGTAAATAGTGTCTGATTGTCTTGATATTTAGGGAAAACCATTGTGGATTTAATTTTAAAATGTACAAACCGAATATATATCATTATGAATGATTCTTTGTCTATTATGGACATAAACACATTTTAACTGTTCTAAAACAATAAAACATGCATAAAATGGTCAAAACTAGGAAAAGGATGTTGTATTTCCATTGAATCAGGGAACATCAACCATAGATTTAATTGTGAAATGTAAGAACTGATAGAATTTCATTTTGAATGATGATTTTCCCATTATGACTGTAAATGTGTTTTTAGTGTTTTATAAAAATAAAACATGTGTGGAATGGTCAAAACCTTAGAAAATTACCTCATATTGATTTGAAATCATGAGAAAACCACTAATTAGTCATTTTTTAAATATAGGTCATGTTGTGAAATGAAAATATTTTAAAAAAAATTATTAAATAAAATTCAAACACACCACACGTCGCTTAAAAAATAAAATAGAATATTTGCTTATCCATTTTCAGTTTCAAGTAATGAATCTTATCTTAAATAGGTATGTTTCTATTTTCAAATTGTTTTTCATTATATATTATTTTTTATGTTAACATGTATTATTTTTTATTAACAAAATAACAAAATTTATGTGAAGCATTCTGAATATATTCTGCATCTTTTCTTTTTCGTATTTCTTTTGCTAAATGTTATGGTTTTTATTATAGGTAGCAGATGACAATAGTAGGTAGGAGGTTAACCATTATGATCCTTGAAATTATTCAAAACTCATTTGTGACGATTCTTATTTTCTATGGTATGCTAGAATTTTATCAATTATTCTATTGTAATTCTGATTTATTATGTTTAGTTTTAAATTTTGTTTCATTTTTTTCAATAGGTGTTGAGATGATGTGATCGGTTCCATTTTATAACATGTAGAGGTAGACAGATGTAGTTGAGGTCATGAAATATATTTATATTGGGTGTGGGATATTTTTGGGTATGTTTTATATGTATATATTGTGACCAAGGTATTGGTTGATGTGTGGGGTGACTCAGACTTAGGTTATTTTGATCATGGTTATTTGTATATGATGATGGATGTGTGATGTATGAATAATGGGGTTGCCATATATTTATAATTTAGTTTATAACATGTTAGTTTTTTTTTATTTTTATAGTTTTTTATTAAATATTTTTTAAAAAAACAAAACAAATTTATCCATGGTTTGTATTAACCACCGCTAAACATATAATATTGAATGTATTTCATAGCAGTTATGAGGAACTGTAGCTAAAAATAATTGCCACTAAATTCTTATAAATATTAACATTTATTTTATTTATATTGGTATCATTTTTTAATGAACCACTACTAATTAAAAAGTAAACCACTGCTAAATTATCCAAAACGACACTTAAAAACCCCACTGCTAAATAACACAAACCACCACTAAATGACTAATAACCATGAAATACGCGGCGATTTTAGAAATTTCCACCAATTTATTAGGATGAATTTTAAACTGCTACTATACCACTAAAAAACCACCGTAAATGACCAATTCTTTTATAGTGTCAGTGCAAGAAATAGAACTAATAAAGGCCCTACTACCGCAGTGCATTATTTTAATTACAACACACTACTACAATAACATGTATATGGAAAGTTCATAATTTAATTGAAAAATTTTCAAATCACAGATACATAAATAGAACTATATTGTAACGATTTTAAAAAATGTTTTGTACAATTACATTAGAATGTAATATCAAAAAAAAATCAACAACATCAATCCTTCATTGTCTTTGGCACCTGACCTCCTCTAAAAAAAGCATGATCATTGTATAAGTTTCTAAAAAAACCTCCCCACCTTGAGAAAAATAATCCACTTGTATAAGAAAACAATTATTATGTTAGTAATACTAAAAAGTAATAAATTAAACATAATACAAAACAATACATGAATAAAATGTTAATTCTAAAAAAAGGATACACTTGGAGTCATACTGGTCACATTGTGCAATGTATTGAGCTGGGGATGATTCATACACATAACAAATGACTAATGTATAATTTTACTATAGTATAGAAACAATATGAATATATTTTCTTGGTTTTGATTATGTCAATTTCTTTTACTAAAATGTCATTTTAAACTGAAAACACACACTTTGAGTCACACTGGTAATATCATGTGTTTTTTTGATGTTAAAATGATTCATAAACATCACAAATGACTTATGAATCATTTTCCTAAATTATTAAGTCAATCCAAGAATTTTTTTCTCTATTTTTAGTGAGTGACTCACCTATTGAACTAAAATTTCAATTTTAGACTGATAACAGACACTTTGAGTTATACTAAGCACACTGTGTATCGAAATGAGGTAAAGTTGGTTCCTAAATTTCAAAAATGACTTATGGATAGTTTTTCTAAAATATCAAAACAATTTGAATGGGTTTTCTTAGTTTAGAGTATGTCACTTTTCTTTTTTACTAAAATGTCAAATTTAAATAAAAAGACACACTTGGAGCCATGTCATTTACATCATGCGTTAGATTGAGGTATGGTTGATTCTAACACATAAAAAATGACTTATGGATCATTTTCCAAAAGTATCAAAATAATATAAATGTGTTTTCTCAGTTTTGAGTATGTTACTTGTGTTTTTCACAAAAAATTTCATTTTAAACCGAAAACACACACTTTGGGTCATATCGGTAACATAATGTGTAATTTTGATGTGATATTGATTACTATAAATAAAAAATGAATTAGGGACAATTATAGTATATTATAAAGTAAATCATAAGTCATTTTCTTAGTTTTTAGTGAGTGGTGCACATTTTGAACAAAAAAGTCATTTTTAAATTGATAACAGACACTTTGAGTCATACCGGGCACACCATGTATCAGATTGAGCTGTGGTTGATTACTACACCAAATAAGTGACTTATGTATCATTTTAAAAAAGTATTAAAATAATATTAATGTGTTTTCTCAGTTTTGAGTATGTCACTTGTGTTTTTTACGAAAATGTAAATTTTAAATAAAAAGACACACTTTGTGTCATACCAGTAACATTGTATGTCATATTGAGGTGTCGCTGATTCCTACATGTCAAAAATGACTTATGGATCATTTTAATAAAGTATCAAACCAATAAAAATGTGTTTTATTAATTTTGAGTATGTCACTTGTGTTTTTTACTAAAATGTCATTTTAAACCGAAAACACACACTTTGAATCATATCGGTCACATCGTGTGTTGGTTTGATGTGAAACCGATTCCTACAAGTCATAAATGAATTATGGACCATTTTCCTAAACGGTAATGATAATTTGAGATTTTTTCTTATTTCTCAAAGAGTGACACTGTTTTGATCTAAAATGTCAATTTTAAACTAATAATGGACACTTTGAGTCATATAGAGCACACTATGTATTAAATTTAGGTGCAGTTGATTCCTACATGTTAAAAATGACTTATGGGTCCTTTTACTATTGTATAAAAACAATAAGAATGTGTTTTATTGGTTTTGATTTTGTCACTTTTTTTACTAAAATGTCATTTTTAACTGAAAACCTACACTTTGAGTCATATCGTTCACATCATGTATCAATTTGATGTGAGAATGATTCATACATATCACAAATGACTTATAAATTACTTTAAAAAATTATCAACACAATAGGAGTGTTTTATCTTGATTTTTAGTGAGTGGTGCTTGTTTTGAACTAAAATATCAATTTTAAACTGATAACTGACACTTTGAGTCATATAGTTCACATCATGTATTATTTTTACATGAGAATAATTTCAAAACATCATAAATGAATTATAAATTATTTTCCTAAATTATAAACACAATCAGATATTTTGTTTATTAGTTTCTAGGGAGTGACACACATTTTTAACCAAAATGTCAATTTTAAACTTTTAATGGAATCTTTGAGTCATGATGGTAACACCGTGTATCATATTTAATTTCAGAGGATTTTTATACCTCAAAAATGAATTATGGATAATTTTTTTAAAGTATAAAAAAAATATGAATGAATTTTATTAGTTTTGAGTATGTCACTTGTCTTTTTTACTAAAAAGATGATTTTAAATAAAAAGAAACACTTAGAGTCATGCCAGTCAAACTATGTACCAGATTGAGGTACGAATTATTCCTACATGTCAAAAATGACATATATATCATTTTACTAAAGTATCAAAATATTTTTAATGCACTTTCTTGGTTTTGAGTATGTCACTTGTTTTTTACTAAAATGTCATTTTAAACTGAAAATATGCACTTTGAGCCTTACCAGTCACATCATGTCTTGGTTTGATGTGAGAATGATTTCTACATGCCCTAAATTTTTCATGTATCTTTTTTCCTAAATTTTAAATACAATCACATCATTTTTTCTTAGTTCTCATTGAATGACACATGTTTTGAGTTAAAATGTCAATTTGAAACAAATAAAAGACACTTTGATTCATACTTGGAAAACCATGTATTAGATTGAGGTGTGGCTAATTACTACACATCAGGAATGACTTAAAGATCATTTTAATAAAGTATAAAAACAATATTAATTTTTTAATAAGTTTTGAGTATGTCACTAATTTTTTTACTAAAATGATAATTTTAAATAAAGAGACACACTTTGAGTAATAAAAATCACCTTGTGTGTTAGATTTAGGTCAGGATGATTCCTAGACATCAAAAATTATTTATGTGTCATTTTCTTAAAGTATCAAAATAATATGAATCCATTTTCTTAGTTTTGAGTATATTACCTGTATGTTTTAGTAAAATGTCATTTTAAACTGGAAACACACATTTTAAGTCATATCAGTCATGTTGTTTATCATTTTGATGTGAGACTGATTTTTTCATATTAAAAATGACTTAGGAATAATTTTTTAAATTATCAAGACAATATAATAATTTTTTCTTGGTTTTCAAGGAGTGACATAGGTTTTGAAATAAAATATAAATTTTAAAAAAATAACAGCCACTTTGAGTCATATCGGGGACACTGTGTATAGGATTGAAGTGAGGATGATTACTAAATATCACAAATGACTTATGGATCATTATCCTAAATATCAAAGAAAACTAATTTTTTTCTTATTTTTATGTTTTTCACTTATCCTTTTTACTAAAATTAATTTCAATTTAAAATAAAATGACACGCTTAGAGTCTTACTAGTCACACAATGTGTCATATTCAGGTATAAATGATTCCTACATGTCACAAATGACATATAGATCATTTTTCTAAATTACCATAACAATACAAATGTTTTTTCTTAGTTTTGGGTATGTGATGTGTATTTTGAACTATTATTTAAATTATAAACTAAAAACATATAGTTCGAGTCATGCTGAGCACACTCTGTTTCAAATTGAGGTGTGGCTAATTGATTATGTTATTTTTTTTATTTCAACTATATAAAACAAGATATATAATAGATAACATATTTCATTTGGATGGAATGGGAAACCTCATACTTCCTGAAACACTTCATGTATCAGGAATCATAGGGTTTTCTATTCTACAAAAAAGGAACATGTTCTCTCTTTTCTATCTTTTTGTAGATAGTTCAATGAAAAATATGACTTCCTAAATTATCTGTAAAAACTAAATAGTTATTAGATAAAAATTAGAAAGAAACTAACTTAAAATTATTAGATAAAATGATGAAAAAATACCTAAATAATTAGTATCAATTAACCTTTTCATGATGTCTGTATACATTCTTGACCCATTTCCTTATTTCCATTAACATAGTTATAACCTAAAATTCTAATCTCTCATGATCATGTGCATATTTGAAAAACCACCCCAACTCAAGAAAGATAATCCAACTGTATAAGAAAACAATTATAATTATAGTAATACTATAAAGAAATAAATTAAACATAACTATGAAATAATGTCAATTTTAAACTGAAACCACACAATTAGAGTCATAACAGGTACACCATGTATTGGATAGAGGTATTGTTGATTCTTACATTCCAAGAATGAATTATGGGTCATTTTACTAAATTATAATGACAATATAAATTTATTTAATCAATTTTGAGTATTTCACTTATCTTTTTTACAAGATTTTCATTTTAAAATGAAAACATTCACTTTTTTCATATCGGTCACATCGTGTGTCGGTTTCACATGAGATTGATTCCTACAGATCAAAAATGACTTATAAATCATTGTCATAAATTATTAATACAATCCATGTTTATTTTATTGGTTTTTAGTGAGTGGCACACATTTTAAACAAAATTGTAAATGTTAGACTGATAATGGATACTTGAGTCATACTAGGCACAATGTGTATCAGATTGAGGTGCAGATAATTTATACATGTCACAAATGACTTGTGGATAATTTTACTAAATTATAAAAACAATAAATGATTTTTCTTAGTTTTATGTATATCAACTATCCTTTTTACTAAACTTAGTGTCAATTTTAAAGAAAAAGGCCCACTTGGAGTCATACTGATCACATCGTGTGTTGGATTAAGATGATAAAAAGATTAATTATGCTGAATATAATATCAACATAGAATTTTCATCAGATATTAGTGGAAAGGTGCATATTTATATAGTAAATAGAAGGACATTAGGATGAATTTCGGGACTTCCATGAACATCTGAATTTTTCACTACTTATTGACCACATAGGATGAACAATAGGTGGGTGACACCACTTGTAAATGTGTGATGATGAAATTATAAGGAAATTTCTATTTATTAGTAATTTAATTGGTTGAATTAACCAAATTTATTGTAATACTTAAACCTTTTTAAGAAATGAAAATGTAGTAGTGTTCTACCTTGAATGTTGAATGCATTGAAGAATAAAAAGAACATTGCATCATCATAAGTATATCATCCATTTAGAGTGCATGATCATATTACATTAGGGAATCATCCTTGTTGAAAAATTAATTTCTTCAAGATCTCTATGAAAATTAGAAAACTAAGTATCAGATAAAAAAGAATGAAATTAGCTAAAAAAGTAGACAAAATGATGAGAAAATCAACTAAATAAGTAGTATAAAGTCACATTTCAGGATATATGTGTACATTCTAACAACATATATGCTTACCATTCATTTCTAAATAAATCTATTTCCTTTTTTGAATAAAATTAATTTCAATAGTTTTGGTAGTAGAGGAAAATTATAAATACACAAATGATTAATATATATTTTAAATTAAATTGTTATTATATTTTAAAGCGCCTATTAGAAGATTCTAGTTTGTTGATAGTATATGATATCTTTAATAAATTTGGAAACATAATAATGACAATATATTCCACTGGTTTGTTTTTTAAATTGAATAAAAATTAAAAAAAGTAAATTGTTTTGATATATGTTTTGATAGTGAAATATTATTATTTATACCCAAATACTTATCCACTTTTAGAAGTCGATAAGATCCCTTTTCTCATGGAATGTCATCATTCAATGATTTTGACGATATTAAAACACCTCCCTATCATAACATAATTTTCATTAAAATATAATATAAAATATAAATCTTGAATTTTAGTTGTAAAACATTATATGTAGTGTATTAAAAATGGAAAAACATCATCATGTATAGTTGTTTGGTTGGGTATCTATGTAGTTAATCCAAAAAATAAATCTTTAGAGTATCCAAATTGATTTTGATAAGTAACCAATGTTGCCTAAAAAACAAAAAATAATAAGTAAATAATTGAATGAAAATATATTTGATATGATTAAATTGTATAGTTTTACCCCTACATCGTTGGTAATAAGAATAGTTTTTCAACCTTAAGTTTTCACTATTACATCAATCTGATTTGATTATAATGATATTTCTTATGTATAAGTGATGTGAGGACGAATTAGTCCATATTTTAAATCATAAAAACACACCTCATGTATACGTTTACAACTAGACACTTATCCATTTATAGTTGAGGATTTCATTTACATAAAAAAATAGAAATATATTATATAATGGTATCTACATAAATTTGTTCTTAAAAATCAACTATGACATATTGACCACTTTGTAACCTTATATCTAAATGAAATTTTAATGTTAGTAAATGTGGAATATGAATGGGTGGGATAAATTTACTTTGTGGATTTATTTTCATTTGGTTGGTTAATCCTTTAGATTGTTTTTATTCGAAAATACATTTCACCCCATTCCCTTTCTTCATCTATAATAACATTCATCGGTTCACACTTTTTTTCATTAACTGCTAAATGTTCTTCCTGAGAAATAAATTGGAAATCAATACCTCCTTGTCAACATTTTTTTAAAATATCTAATGGAAATGCTATGAAAGTTCTAGTAACATTTTCAACTATATGAATATCTTTATCATCACATGGAACATGTATCTTGGTGCTCAAATCATGAGCTACATTAATCCCCACTCTCATATAACCTATTGTAAGTTATTGGTTATGTAAAATATACTCTACGATATTGAACATAGTATCCCTTGAAATAAAGTGATGAGTGGGTGTTGATAGATATAAATCAAAATAATTTTTAATAAATATAATATTAGTTCAATAAAAGGATTAGTATCTTAATGATTCACATTTAGAGAAAAAAATATGAGAATATTGATTACCTCATCTAAAATAGCTCTTTGAGGAGAATGGATCACCTCAAAGATGGTGGGGGCGGGGGTATATTTGTCTAGTGTTTGTTCTTGTGTTGTTTCTTATCATTTATTCTTTCCCATAACATTTTCTAGAAACTCTAACTACCAATTAAATTTTACTTCAATAGAATAAAATCATGGTTGAAAATATTCTATTTTCTAATCTTTATCCCATATTCATTTACTTTCTAAAAATATGTTCGAGGTTTCACCCTAAAACCCACACCTTTAACGTATCCATACTATTTTGGCCACTTCATTTCCACTGATAGTAGTTGTTCATTGGGTACATCTATTGATGATTCTTATATCTAATTTTGATAAAATAAATAGGAAAATAAGTAATCAATATTATGTAATACTGATTTAAATAAAAACAAATTTTTATTATGTCATACTTACACATTCTTCACACACTTTTTGTGTGTTTTAATCTATTAGTATACCTTATTTATTTACACATCTTCCCTTCTATTGCACATGAAATGGGATAAAAGTGTATTTAGATTTCAATTTTTCAATCCACATATAAATAGAGGAATATAATTTGGTTTTTTTTTCATGTCACATAAAATTATTATGGTAGATTTAAAATACGTACAATTTTTTTTCAAGTGAATCATACCCCATCCTAGATTTATGGTAGGTGTAAATTGTTTATTCTTCTCATTGCCTATTTTCACCACTTAGTTATTGTTTAAAAAATTAACAATTATTAATCCAATTGATTAATACATGTATTTTCATATAATTTATTACCAATCACAATGTACTTGAAAATATGTCTCCTCACAATGACCAATAAATGCATCCCATGATTCTTATATTATCTTGTGTGCATACATATATGGAGGGTGTGGTTTTATTTTCCCTTCAACATCATTGAGATGTAAATTCATAAGAATTGTGTGGAAAACTCTGTGAATATTTTTCAGTAAGCATTAATACAAATTTCATTCAGGATACATCTACTATAAATTCACTCTATAAGGTATAATTAAGAGTAATTCACTGTATCATTAAATTTTTTTAGTAAAATAAATAATGTATATCATAATGTTACCCTAATATCTTTTCCAATTATTGAATGGTAAAAACATTTTTCTACGAATCTATATCAATCGATACACATTTATAAGTGGTGAGGCCAATGTAACTACTGAATATGGCCTTATTAGGGTTAACATCCTGTTTTCATGTATATCATTCAACCTCTATGTTTATGCCTTTGCATCTCACCATAATATTTTTTTCAAACACCGTCACACTATGGCACTTCTTTTTTATATGGGAAACCATTTGTTAACAATCTACCATTTCATAAGTTTCAAAATTTTCATTATTGTGTTCCTATGGATTGGTAGCATTGGCATGTATAGAAGGTTGTTATTCCTCTATACTGGGAGCACCATCGGGTTAATAAACCTTTTGTTCCTCAGGATTGGGAGAATCATCACATGTAGAATTAATTATCTACAGAATTTTTTGAACATTTACTTTATATTACATAAATACCGTAGTGAACAAATAAAAATAAGATTCAATGCAATGTATGTTATAAAAAAAATAACTGGATTATTAAAATCACTTTTTTTAAAGGGAGAATGTATTTGGACCCTCTATGGAGTATCTAAATAACTTAATTATGGTCTACTATGACATACAATACCCCATATGTATTGTTACTATTATGAAATGATAATGATATCCTAATGAAAGGGTTATCCTGAGTTAAATTTTCATCAAAACCTTTAGTGGTTTTGGTTGATACTAGAACAATTAAACACTTTCAGTTTGAGGTATCTGGAACATAAAATACTTGTATTTCCTTTGATTCCATTATAAATGGTTCATATTTTTACCATTCCTTACTAAAATCTTCTTTCATGAATCCCAATTCATTTATTTTAACAACAATCCTATAATAAAACAACTTGCATTGAAAAATAGGCATTTGTAATGTTGTATAATCCAACTCCAATAATTTTTTTTGATGATTCCAAAGTATGAAATATTCACATAAATTGAATTTTTTTTCCATGATACTAGATACATGCATCACTTAAACCAGAAGTGTAACTCCACTTTTTTCATGGTACTACATTCATCATGTTCATTTTTAAAAAACGTATAAACATTAATTACATTAACATTATAAGATAATACATACACACTTAGTCCTTTTACTATCCATCAAATTCATTCTAAAATTAAATCATGATTTTCAACTAACTCCTTAAAAATGTGGTCTCCAAACTATCCTATACAATGTTTAATATGTATATTTGATATGTACATTTTATTGCTTGAAGGATTCAAATGCCAAAGAATTTATTTATGGGTTTCAACATATGGTAAAACCTAAAAGCTATTATGAAAAATGTAAATGTGGGTTTGCTTCTGATATGTAATAGTGATTTTGAAAACATCTATTCCAAAAATTCATTTACCCACAATCTTCCTAGTGAGATGAGATTTTGTTAGATCAATGCTTTCTAAACTAGATAGGTAGTCAGTGCATAATTCAATGGATTCCTCAAAAATATATCACTCCACAATACAACCTTCTAGCCGATTTCCATTTTTTACATACCATTTCAAAATATTTATATACCATTCAATGGGGTACGACCATCTATAAATTATAGGACCACATAGTCAAACCTCTCTTACCAAGTGAACGATCATATCAAAGAATGCTGTTGGGAAGAACATTTCCAATTCATATAATATGATGTTTATTTTATTTTACATAATTGTAAATTTCACTAGGTCTATAACTTTTCTATATATAGATTTGAAAAGAAAACATAGCTTGGTTAATGTATGATGAAATTCTTGGGGAAAATAAAATGTGAAGATATATACATTAGATCTTACATCAAAACATGATAGTAAAATGATTTTAGAACCTTTAACATTAAATCAGTCATTTACATGATATTATTGATATTTGATGAATACACCTCTAGAAATTTACATTATTCAACAATTTAAAAAACTGATATATATTCTACTGGGAAAGACTATAAGAAGTTGGTGGAAGAAAATTTTGTTTTCACCCTTCATTTATGGGAACTCTTCCCATATCCCCATGTCAATCATGTCCAACCTAGACTTAATTCCATCCTTTATTTTTCAGGTTTCATTTAGTAAATTTCTAATGAAACAATCGCATACACTTCTTTTCAACATGAATAAAATCAATAAAATATCTAATTTATAAACAATTCTTGTATGGTAATTCAAAAAAACTAGACTCATTTTCCAACATGTTTTCGTAAGGTTTTTTTAAAAAAGTTTTACCAAAATCCGTGTCCATTTCTTTTACTTTATCAAATACTTGATCACCTATTAGTGAATATGATGTTGTACATTCTTATAAACTCTCATTGAATGATTTCATCCAAGATAGAAAATTATCTCACTAGGTTAAAAATATATGATGTCTTAGAAACACAGTCCTTGATGAATGTTTCAACCTAATTGACTGTGTACCTTGTTCTCAAATGGGACACCCTTGAGTTACTTTAATTATATATCATGAAAATTTTCTATAATGGGTCATTCATTATGAAGTAACAATAATGGTTCGGTCATCATGGAATTTTCTACCCTTCTAGGTCATGGATCCTACCTTCAGGTGGAGGCCAAGGTGATGCATTATGGTATCATCTTATGTTGTCATAAATGGATCACTATATCATATAATGAAACTGATTACAAAATACTTCATAAAACCCTCCCTGGCATTGTCTCCAACCCTTGGTCGATCCATCATATCATTAGGAAGTGCTGGAGCATGATCAACAACACTACCAGAGTGTTTCAGACTTAGCAAGAGAACTAGGTCATGGACCAACTTTCTTATCTTGATGTATATGTTCTATATACCATTATATTTCATAATGTTATTACCTTAAATTCCAAGGAAGTTAACCTGGTTAGAGGGTATTCCCTTGGTCTGCATTATTTCAGGCCTTATTAGGCCACCTATCTGGGGCTACTTGGGCATATTTGTTCTGTTTTTTTCCCTTTTCCTTTATAAAAATTTACTTGATGATGATGAAGAGAGTCTATCGAGTGATGAAGTTTTCCTTATTTATTTATTGTATCATCATTCCATGAAAATTACATTGCAGTATCCTCAATTCCATATAGGTTTCTAATCGTTAGAATGATTTGATATTGCCATAAAACATTTATAGGACCTGATTCATCTTTCTTGAATCAAGAAAAACCCAAAATTGGGAATTATTTATGTTTTTTTTGGTCCTTGAGAAATATTATACATTCATTTGGGCAAGCATGTATTCTTTCATTTATCATACCCATTGAGCGTAGAATTAATTTTTCATTATATATTCAGCTATGAATCTCATTATCTTTTGGGAGCATATCATTCAAGAGAGAAAGTAGTTCAATATAACTAGAATCACTCCATCCATTTACAGCTTTTAAATGATATAGATTTAGAACAATTGAAAATTTTTTATATTTAGTACAACCAACATACAATGTCATCTTTTCACAACTCTTTAACTTCTTAATTTTTTTTGGAAAATAATGATGTTCATCTTTAACTGTTATTGACATTTCATGAATATGATATTAATTATCATTCACACCTATAATCACATCCTTGATATGGTCTTATTCAATGTCTACGATTTTAATCATATTATATGATCTATAAAACATATTTTTATCCTAATCACTTGCTACGTTCAATTTTTTTCTTGTGTTTAGTCCAACAACTATAACTTTGATATATTCCATAAAAGATCAAGTGTTTCTTAAAATATTATAAACTAATTTTTATTTTATAAAAATAGTGTAAACATGGAAAAAATATTTGAGAATATTCATATACATGATCTTCTATAAACATGATGAACTCTTTCACCCCATCTTCATAATGTTTTGCTATATGATTGGTATCTATCCATTTTTTATTCATATACTCTAGTTTTATTTGGTAATATTAATATTTAAATAAATACAAAAAAAGGTTCCTTTCAAATAAGGGGAACCCAAAATTTGAATGTTTCAAATAATTTTAGCGTGCTTTGAAGGAAATGCATAATTGAATTTAAGAAAATAATTACACCACTGGCGGTAGGTGTTATCCTCTAAATTCATCCATAATGATAAATGGTACTAGGTATGGGATTAATACAACTCAGAGTAGTTTAAGAAACATAGGTGCATGTTCAGAAGAGATAGGGGATGAGTCTCATATAAAAAATGAATAATAACTATTTCAAGTATGAAGATATTAAGGATGACAGTTATCACTTTAAATCTAAATGTTCCTAGGCTATGAGCTAGAAAATAACTACACAACATTTCTTAGTTTCCTATCTAAAGTTCAAAAAAGAAGAAACTATAGTTTAATCCCTACAAGGGGATCCTTGATTGGTGTGACTGTGAGAAGTCTTATTTTCGTGGTCTTACACACACTCATGATGAGACAACCATTGCAATTTCAGCATTCAAATAAAGTCTTCAATTACTCCATGAAATAGAAAAGGGTTTTGACCGCAAGACTAAATTTCAGTAGTGCTTAGCTTCCTGTGAGGCCAAGGTTGTGGGATTGGGGTCATTATGGATATCTTATATGTTGGATGAATTTAGTGAAATTATCTTTCCATGGTATTATTATCAATATATATTATGTAGGAGGTGATATTTTGTGCATCTAGGAGGTCTCTGAAAGTTAATATGATAATATAAATATAGATACCACCCTTTTCACATAAACATGTATGCATTTATAAATATAGATAGAAATCATCCCATTTAATTTATAAATATAGATACCACCCAATTTTTTGACACTTATTTTAGGAAGTGTTCAAAAATGAAAATGAAATTATTATGTGAGTGGATCAATACTTTAATCAATAACAGAGGATACTTTCTAAAGA
The DNA here is from genome assembly GCA_963277665.1 of Viscum album. Taxonomy (NCBI): domain Eukaryota; kingdom Viridiplantae; phylum Streptophyta; class Magnoliopsida; order Santalales; family Viscaceae; genus Viscum; species Viscum album. Next base: position 1,011,848,356 of record OY728156.1, read on the forward strand.
TTAATTGTAAAACAAAAGGTCTATCACTTATTTATCATCCCTTCTCAGTGATAAATTACCACTATCATAGAATATTCAATAAGGTATATTCTTTAGAAAGGTTATACTATACTATCTTTTATAATATTCTTCTTCAACCTTTTCTTTTTTAATGTATCCCTATACATTCAAATCTGGTATTAGGCTATATAATATTTTTTGATCCTTCAATGTTCCTTAGGTTTTGTTGTATTTGATAGTTTTCTTGAATGATACCAAGGTAATACATTGCTTCCCTTTTCTAGTTTCATACTTCATATAAAAAACAAATCAATACCTAATTATATGTTAGTTATAGGTTGGTTCTTAAGTTAAATTGGTGGTTAAATTCTTTTTATATGAATTGAAAGTGCTTCTATGTAATCCTTTTGGTAGTCATACACCTCTTTTCTCTCATATTCCCTTATAGATATGCTGAAATTAGTATAGAGTTGAGTGTATTTAAGTAAAATGGAAAAAACTTGTCAGGAATGACTTATTAATTTATCTCATATGGACTTTAAGGGTTATTTAGAAGTTTTTTTTGCCTTTATGATGAGTTATAAGAATTCCTTTGGTATTTTCATGTTTCTTTAAATGATGATATAATTGTACATGTTCATTCCATGGAATGCCTTATAGCTACTACCATTTATTTAAAAGGTGTCCATGAGAATGTTTTGGTTATGTTCTTTAAAGTTTTATGAACACATATCAAGATATTACATGTATTGGTTCTTAATTTTTTCCTAAATTCTACTTAATGTTTCGTAAGTAAAAAAGAAGGGGTATTTTTTAAAAATTTATGATCAATTAATCCATTTTCTAAATAGTTTCTTAACATTATTTTTTTATCCTTGATTATGAAACAAAATTTTATTAATTATTAAAAAATAAATTGAACTAAATTAGTTATAGATAAATCTAGTTTAAAAAAATTTCAAGGATTTCACCTTTTGAATGAAAGTTGTTTAGAAAATAAACCTATCTAAAATCATCAAAAAACAAAATGAAACAAAACCAACTAAAAATTGATGATGAATTCGTTGAAATTTACACAAGCATATTTCTCATAGTTTCAAACCCATATGAGAAATGTTCTGATGTTTTCATCATAGAGTAAAAATTAAACCCAATTCCTCACATAGAGGTCAATGGAAAGTTATAAATTTCAATAATTTGAAACAAAACATAATTTACTGAAAAATAATATCAATAATAAAAACCAGTGTTAGTGTAGCAGGTTGGAGATCAAAAACAGTGGAGGAGTCGAGCATCGCAATGCTCATTGTGTTGGATTGATTTGGTTAGCTACGTTAGCATTGGAAAAAATCATAAAAATGATGTACGTAAAGTGTAAGTGGGGAAGGAAAAGATCAAATGAGGTGTAGTAGGAAAAACTGGACTAAGGGGTTGACACCCATGCAAGCCAGGGTGGGTCTCAGAACGAGGGAAATAAGCAAAAAAAAATTCTTTTTGTGTTATGTGTGGAAGCTTTTGATCCTTTTTTATTTTGTTTTTTTTTTGTGATGGCAACATTATCACTTTATGTGTCTTTGTAACCCTTATAACTACACTTTACTTTTTAATAATAAATTTTGAGGGTGTGGGTTGCGTCATCAACTCACACTCGAGCCACATTAGTATATTTATATGTAATTATATATAATCATATAAATATATATATATATATATAATTATTTAAATATTTTTATCATAATTTTATAATTATTTAAATATATATTTAACAATTTACAATTATAAATACAAATAAATATATTTAAAAAAATTATATATAATTATTAATATGTTTATATGATTAAAAATATTTATATACAATAATATATATATATATATATATATTAGGTGTTTGGGGAATAATTATATTCAAACACACACACAGGCCGGAAAGGCTGGCCATACCCCCCCAGGGGATAACCCACTCATCAAGCCTTATTTATTAAATACATGGCATGTAGGCCCAATGGGAATAAATTTCATAACATGACCTAAAATCTCCATGCAGCGTCATGCCCTCATCATCTTTCCAGAATCACCAAGATTGTGTCATGCCTACGTCACCACCTGCATAGTATTGTAATAATACTTTCACCTACCCAGATTTGAGCCTTGGTCTAATGCAAAATTACGGGGAGTCATTACCACTCGGGTAAGCCCCCAACTGCTACAATTATATATATATATATATATATATATATATATATATATATATTAATATTTAAATTTATATAATTATAAATATAATAAATATATTTATTTTAATTTTATCATTATATAAATATATTTATTTATTTATTTATAATTACAGTTATTAATAAATTTATTTAAAAAATATTTATATATAATTATAAATATATTTATATAATTGTGTGTGTGTGTGTATATATATATATATTAATATATAATTATATATAATTATAAATTTAATAAATATATTTATTATTTAAATGTATTTATTATAATTTTATAATTATTTTGATATATATTAATTTATATAAAATTATAATTATAAATATTTTTATATAAGTTGTTGGGGACTCGCCTAAGTGGTAAAGGATCCTCATAATCCTGCATCAAACTCGGGTTCAAATTCAGGTGGGAGAAAATTCCCGCTGGCATGCGGTGACGTAAGCATGATGTAGGTAAGCAGTGATGCAAGTAAACGGTGATGCAGCCATAACATAGGCATGATGATGCACTAGGCCATTGGTCCAATTTGTGGGCCTTGGGTCCATGCAATGGACTTCATGCCCACTAGGCCTTCAAGGCATGTCCTAAATAAATAAGGTCAGATGGGTAGGCAATCCCTCAGGGGGGCTATGACCTGCCTTTCTGATCTATGTGTTTGGTGTGTGTGTATTTAATTTAATTGTTCTCCCAAGCACCTAATATATATATTTATATAATTACTTATATTTATATAATGAATATATTTACTATTTAAATATATTTTCTATAATTTTACAATTATTTAAATATATATATTAATTATAAATAAATATTTTTATAAATATTTTTATATAATTATAACTATATTTATATAATTATATATAATTGTATATATTTATATATTTATATATTTATAATTATATACATTTATATAATTATATATATATATAGTTATATATATATTTATATAATTTTATTTATTTATTAATTAATATATAAGTATCTAGTTATAAATAAATATTTTTATAATTATTTGTATATAATTATATATATAATTATATATATTTATAAAATTAGTTATATTTATATAATTATATATATTTATTATTTAAATATATTTACTATAATTTTATAATTATTTAAATATATATTTTTTATTTATAATTCTAATTATAAATAAATATATTTGAAAATATTTGTATATATTGATAAATATATTTATATAATTATAAATATTTATATAACTATATAGATTTATATAATTATAAATATATTTATTAATATATAAGTATATGTAATTAGAAATATAATAAATATATTTACTATTTAAATATATTTATTTTAATTTTTATAATTATTTATATACATTTACATATATATATTATAATTAAAAAACTATTTAACTAAATATATATGTTTATATAGAATTATATATATTTATATATATATTAGGTGCTTGGGTATAACAACCCCGGTCATTATTACACATTTAAACATGATTTATTACATATATTTTCACTTATTACAACTGAGAAGATCGAGAGGTATAATGTCTTGGGAAATTAAGAGTAGTACATAACAACATAAAACATGAAATACAACAACTTTATTGAAAGCTTCTTTTACATGACCACAAAATTTCATCATACTTAACACTATATGGGAAAACCTGAGGACATACATAAGAAATGGATGGTCTATAAAGTCTAATAAAGGAATAAACATGAAGTAACAGGAAGGTAATAATACATATTAGACAAAGCATGTCAATGAGGGATGAAGGAAGATGAATATAAAGGCATGATATAGCATGATAATCATAAGATGGAAATGTGGCAGCAACTTAAAACACTACATCAAAAACATAAATCAAATACAAACCACAAATACTTCATGGTGGAAAAATTTCCCATAAAGGAATCAGGTAAAACCTTGTCCTAACATGACATATCATGATACTAACAATTACCCAATGCATTGTAATGCTATCTGGGTGCACCCTTCATAGTCATTTCAATCTCATGTTTAAGTGTGCCACATAGATCATATAACATGGATTCATTCAACATCATCATGTATTCCATGATCAAGGAATGTGGAATATATACATGTAAGTCCTCAGTCATGGAATGGGTATGGTATTCACTACACGATGATTTTGGCCTGGAAAATCACAGTGCAATTTCTACATTATAATGACGTCAAATAAAATTCATAAAATGGATTGATGGGAGATAAATGGGTATCTCATAATTTATACATGAAATGGATAGTAAGGGGATCATGTAACAGAATATCCCAACATATTAAATGGAATTTAAGATGCATAATATAAAAGAAGTGCTTTAATGGGAATGAGGAGAGAGAAATCCCTTAGAGAATTTTGGCATGGTAACTGGTGTATATAAAAGATCATGAATTGCTTAATGAAAGTGTAAAAAAGATCTCATTATTTATAAATCAAATTGATAGTAAGGAGAGTATGTATGAATATATTCCAATATGTTAAAATTGAAATTAAAAGGCATATCACAAAATAAGTGCTTGATAAAAGAGGAGAGTGGAAGATCCCTTACATAGATATGTGACTCCAAAGGCTTGGGACTGGCTTATTAGAAGCTTGGGGTGCCTTGGGGGACTCTAGGGAGTAGGGGGGAAATGTTGGTCATTATTAAAAAAAATAGTGAATATAAATGGAAGCTTTGGTGGGTTTATATAGGAATGGAAGGGGGTTTATTTATTATTTTGGTTTTGGACAACTCATAATAGAATATTCAAAACCAAAAATCATACCATAGTTTTTTCCCATGGTTTCTAGAAAATGGGAGCAGTATGAATTATTTTATAAGTCTAAGATACAAATGTATTAAAATATTTCCCTTTCTTATGTGGAGGTGAGTCATACTTTCAAAGAAATGATTTTAAAATCTTAAAATATATTATATGTTTTGGAGGATTCACTAAGTCTTTATAAGATAGATAAGATAATCGTAAAATTAAATTATTTTAAATTAAAAACATAGATTTGGCCGAATATCTCTTTTAGAGCATTTATTACATCATTATTAGTCCATTATTATGTCACAAAACACACCATATATTTATATGATATTTAAATTTCACTCGCAAATTTGACTGTCTCAGAAAATTATGAAAAATTAACCATTGGATAATTTCAGCATCTTCATTCCAAAAAAAATTAATTTTATCTAATTAATTTTATAAATATTTTAATTTTCACTTTTAAACTAAAAAATGACATTTATTGAAAATTTAAGGGTTTTAAAAAAATAGTTTTCAACCTTAATAAAACTTAATTTTGACTTCATAAAATTATATAATCATTTATATTTAATAAAATTAGTTTAATAATAATATTTTATTATAATATTATTTATTTCAAAAATCCATTAATTTATTAAAAATAGTTTTATTAATTGAATTTAAATATTAACTAAAAATACTATTTGTACTTTAAAAATCATTTACAGAGTAATAAAAATAGAATGAAAGTATATTCATTATTCCATAAAAAAATATACATAATCATAATGCTAGGTTCTTGTTACATATCCTTTAATAAACCAACAGACACCCTAATAGTAAGGTTTGTGATGGTGGGGCTTTCAAGGGGTCGTTCGGTGAACATGGTTTGGGTCGTGATCTCGATGAGCTTGAACTTCTCCTGTAAATGGTTTTGATCATGATTATGTTTTTGGATCTTGACATGGGATTAGTCTAGAGAAAAACCCATAAATTCTATCTCCCTTGGAAGCTCTGATAAATGGTCTTCATAGGGAATGATCCTACAGGTTGAGGCCATCACTTCCTTTGTCTATTCCAAAAAGATCTGTTAAAAATACATATTTATACTATTCATGTGATCACTGTTCAATAGCTATATTATCAATGGTAATGATACTTAATGGTTATTTAAATCCAACTCGATATAAAGGAGTTCATGTGTTTTATATATCCACAAGATGTTAAATTAAAAGAAATGGAATTTTATTCATAAAATACTAGGTCGTTACAACCTTATCCCTTAATAAATTTCACCCTTGAAATTTCATTTTCCAACACTAAAAAAGATTGAGGTAACTCTGCTTCATCGCCTTCTCTAGTTCCCATGTTATTCTTAAAACTTTTGGCTTCTTAACAACACCTTGGCGAGGGGCATTGTATTAGTTTATATAACTTTTTCTCTATGATATAAGATCGTCACCAGCTGCTCCCCAAAAGAAAGGTCATTCTCCAATGGTACCATCTCTAGATTGAGTATATGTGATGGGTTCGGTATGTATTTTATTAAGAGGGATACATGGAATACATCGTGTAATTGAGACAGGTTTAATGGGAGTGCTAGTCAATAGGCCACTGCTCTAATGCGATCAAGGATCTCAAAAGGGCTTATGTACCTTGGACTAAGCTTTCCCTTCTTCCTAAGTCTCATCATTATATTCCATGGAGATATGCGGAGGAATGTCATGTCTCTAACATCAAACTCTAGGTCACGACGATGATTGCCAACATAGCTCTTTTATCGACTCTGAGAAGCTTTGATGTGTTGTTTTATGATCTTAACCTTCTCCACCATTTCTTCAACCATTTCCATACCTAGAAGTTTTTGTTCCCCAACTTCATCTGAATATTCCGGTGTTCTGCAATTCTCCCCATAAAGGGCTTTATAAGGGGATATTTAGATGCTCGAATGGAAACTTTTGTTGTAAGAGAACCCCACCAAAGGAAGATGTTGGTCACATACACCTTTTAATTACATTCATCAATATCACCAAATTTCAACATGTGTTTTGATAGTATTCTTAGATTGACCATCAGTTTCAGGGTGATAAGCCGTATTGAAATTCAGCTTAGTGTTTACAGCCTGTTGGAGACTTTTCCAAAACATAGAGGTGAATCTTGGATCACAATTAGAAATAATCGATAGTGGTACTCCTTGTAGTCATACCACTTCTCTGATGTATATATATTTTACATGATTCAGTGAGAAATACTCTTAAATCGAAACTATGTCTGTTGTCTTTATAAGATGATCCACAATAAACCAGATAGCATTATTTCCATTGTATGTATTCAAAAGTATAGTGAAAAATTCTACGATGATTTTTTCCCATTTCCAAAATGGTATAGGTAATTCTTGTATCATCCCTTTATAATTATACATCACAGACTTCAATTTCTAAAATACCAAGCACTTTGATGTATATTCATCAATCTCCTTCTTCATGTTATCCCACCAATAATTCTCCCAAATATCTCAATACATCTTTCTGTTTCTTGGGTGAATGGAGAAATTCAAACTGTATGCATCATCTAAAAGTTATTTCTTTAACTCGGGATTTTATGGAAAACATAGTCTTGGCCCAAATCTCACAATTCCTTCTTCATTAACATTGAACTTCACAGATTTCCTTTTTCTGATAGTTTCCAATTTCTTTTGAATTCCCTCATCATCTTTGTTATCATCCTTTATCCTTTCCAAAAGGTTAGTTGTGAAATCATTTGTGAAAGTATTGATAATTTTCCCTTATTTATTATTCCCTTTTCCATCTTCATAAAATTTAAGAATATTAGATCCTTTTCAATTCTCATCAATGATGGAATTGTTGGGTCCTTTATACATATAGAATCTTCCACCTTGTTCTCTTTCCCAGGATTGTAGTGGATTGAGAAGTTGTAATCCTTAATGAGCTCTAACCATCTTTGTTGGTGCATATTCATCTCTTCATATGTGAATATATACTTGATGCTTTTGTGATCTGTATATATTTGAAACTTCTCCCCAAAGAGATAATTCCTCCATATTTTCAATGCAAAGATCACAGATTCTAACTCCAGATCATGTGTGGGATAGTGTTGCTCATGAATTTTCAACTACCATGAGGCGTAGGAAATGAATTTTTCATTTTTCATCACCAAACATCCCAATCCATTATTTAAAGCATCATTGAAGATTACAAAAAGCTCCCCACTTGAGGATAGTGTGAGCATAAGGGCAATGATAGGCCTCTTTTTCGACTCCAGGAAGCTTTCTTCACATTCATCATTCTAACAAAACTTGACTCCCTTCCATGTTAGCTTGGTAATAGGGTTTAACAATCATGATAAATGTCTCAAAAATCGGTGATAATATCCAAATAACCTAACGAATCTATGTATATCCATCACAGATGTTGGCCTTGGACATCCCTCAGTTGCCTTTGTCTTGTAAGGATCCATAGATATCTCATTGATTATGATGATATTCCCCAAGAATGAGACTTTATTCAACTAGAACTATCACTTTATATACTTTTCATAGAGATTCTACTTTCACAAGGTCTTCAGCATAGTTCTTAGATGTTCCTCATGCTCCTCTTTGGTTTTAGAGTATATTAGAATATTGTCTAAAAAGACTACCTCAAATTTGTCAAGGTAATCTATAAAGACTCTATTGATCAATTCAATGAATATTGTTGGATAATTATTGAGTCTGAATGGCATCATTATGAAACCATAATGCTCGTACCTTTTACAAAAAGCAGTCTTGGGGATATCTTCCTTATTCACCCTTATTTGTTAATATACCTACTGCAGATCCACCTTGGATAAGTATTGTGCTCCACGTAACCGATCAAACAAGTCATCAATTTATGGAAAAGGATACATGTTCTTTATATTTATTTGGTTGAGCTCATGATAATCGATGAAAAGACACATTGACCCATCCTTCTTGATGAAGAGGACTAGTGAACCCCACAGTGAATCACTTGGACATATAAACCCTTTATCCAGATTCTTCTATAGTTGTTTCTTCAGTTCCTTAAGTTTCATGATAGCCATTGTATATGGAGTCTTGGATATTGGTCATGCCCCAGGTATAATATCAATAGATAATTCGACATCTCTTCTAGAAATAAGACCAGACAATTTATCAAGAAACACATCAATAAATTCCCCCACAATAGGAATGCTTTTAAGGATGGTTTCATCCTTAGAATCAATCATCTGAGCCAGATACACATTCCCATAAAGCGTTAATATGCATCCTTAGGATGTTGTTTTTGTGGAAGATTCATCCTCCTCCATGAACTTGTATATAATCAAGGGATCGATTCTCCATATAGAGAGTGACTTCCCCCTTTCGGCAATTTATGTTGGATCTATATAGGAAAAGTCAATCCATGCCCAGAATTGCATCAAATCCAACTAAGGGAAGTATAACAAGGTTCACTGTGAAGTTGAATCTAGAAATTGTGACAGAGAAGGAGTTATATTCAAGGGATGAAATAATTTCTGCATTTTCCATCTTTACCGACATCTCTACTTTCATTCTTTGTGGTGATGTTTGAATAATTATACTAAACATTCATTATATAAAGGAATGAATATAACTATGAATGATGACCCAAACTTTCACTTTTTGATTATGGTTTTTACATTATCCATTATAGAATTAGGGATGAGTATCTAATAAGTTGAATATATAAAGGTGAATCCATTGACATTAAAAGGATAACTTATAAATTACATTTATCTCCTTAACTTAGGATTTTCTAAGCTTCAGTGTATGTTATCCATGATCTAATTCCTAACATATATTCATATGGTATTTTTTACTTCTTCCCTTAATAATGGTTTATAATCAGATTATGAATTTTCCAAAGCATATCTCCCATTATTGTCAAACCAAGTGTGTAGTAAGGCTCATTTTCATATACTTGGTTACCTAGAGTCAAGCCCAAGATACCTTGTAAGATTTGTTAATACTAGGTACATATGTACCAAAACCAAGTCCACTTGTACTATCTAGCAATGGATGTATTTTATTTATAAACCACTTACTCTATACTTACCAAAATTTAGAGATGTTCTCTTACACTTATTCTTATTCCTAAGGGTTTTCACTAGGATTTTCTAATCCTAATCCCAAAAATAACTAACCTATCCTCTGATACCAACTATAAAAAAAATAATCTTTATTACACATCTAGACATGATTTTACATTGATTTTAACTGATTATAACTCAGAATATTGATAGGTATAGTGTCTTGGGAAATTAGGAACATTACATAACAACATAAAACATTAAATACAAAATCTTTATTGAAAACATCTTTTCATGACCATAACATTCCTTCATAATTAACACTACATGGGATAACCTGAGGACATAAATAAGAATGGGGTAAGATACAAATACTAGTAAGGGAATAAATGTGTAATAACATGGGGATAATAATACAAGTTAGACAAGGAATTTTAATTAGGCATGATGGAATATGAATATAAAGGCATGATATAGCATGATAATCATAACATAGAAATGTGGAAACAACTTAAAACATTACATAATAAACATAAGTCAAAGCTAAAACAGAAACACTTCATGGTGGAAAAATTTATCAAAAAGGAATTAAGTAGATTCCTATCCCAACATGATATATCATGATAATAAACATTACCCAATGCATTATATATTTATCAGGGAAAACCCTTCATAATCATTTCAATCTCATGCTTAAGTGTGCCGCATAGATCATATAACATGAATTCATTCAGCATCATCATTTATTCCATGATCAAGGAATGTAGAATACATAAATGTAAGTCCTAAATCAAAAATTATATGTGCATAATGTTGAATACCCTTGATATAAGAGTTGGTATTCCATTCACTACATGATGATTTTGGAATGGAAAATCATTGTGCAATTTCGGCAGCATAATGTCATCATATGAAAATACATAAAATGGGTTGATGAGAGAGAAAGTGGTATATAATCATTTTTACATGAAATGGATAGTAAGGGGATCATGGAACACAATATCTCAAAATATGAAATGGAATTTATGATGCATAATATAAAAGAAGTTCTTTAGTGGGAATGAGGACAGAGAAATCCCTTATGGAATTTCTGCCTCGTAATGAGTGTATATAAAGGATCATGGATGGATTAATGAGAGTGAAAAAAACTATAAATATTTATAAATCAAATGGAATGGAAGGGTATTATTTATGAAAATATCTTAACATATTAAAATTGAATTTAAAAGGCATGTCACAAAAGGAGTGCCTGATAAAAGTGGATAGTGGAAGATCCCTTACTTGGATGTGTGACTCCAAAGGCTTGGGAGGGGATTCATGGGAGCTTGGGAAACCTTGGGTGGACTCTATGTAGTAGGGGGTAGAGGTTTTTCAATATTTAAAGAGTTTTAGTGAAGAGAAATTTAATCTTGGGTAGGTTTATATAGAAAAGGAGGGGTTTTTCTTTATTATTTTGGTTTTGGAAACCTCATAATAAAATATTCAAAACCACTAACCATCACATGGTTTTTTCCCATGATTTCTAGAAAATGGGAGTGGTATAAATTATTTTATAAGTCTAAGAGCCTAAGATATTAAAATATTTTCATTTCTTATGTGGAGGTGAGTCATACATTCAAGGAAATGATTTTAAAATCTTAAAATATATTATATGTTTTGGAGGATTAACTAAGGCTTTATAAAATTTATAAAATTAACTTAAAATTGCATTATTTTAAATTAAAAACATATATTTGTCCGAATATCCCTTTTATAGTATTTATTACATCATGTTTGGGTCATTTTGATGTCATAAAACACACCGTATATTTATATGATATTTATTTTTTACCGAAACATTTGACTCTTGGAAAATTATGAAAAATTCACAATTGGATAATTTCGACATCCTGATCAAAAAAAAAATTATGTAAATAATTTTATTAATATGTTAATTTTCACTTTTAAAATTAAAACTGACATTTATTGAAAATTGACGGGTTTTAACAAAAATAGTTTTTAAACCTTAATAAAAATTACTTTTGACTTCATAAAAATTATATGATCATTTATATTTAATAAAATTAATTAAATGATGATATATTATTAGAATATTATTTATTTCAAAAATCCATTAATTTTTTCAAAATAGATTTCTTAATTTATTTTTAATATTAAAAAAAATAATATTTATTCTTTAAAAATCATTTACAAAGTAACAAAAACTGAATAAAAGTATATTCACTATTCTATACAAAAAATAATGTGCATAATCATAAATCTTGGTTCTTGTTACATATCCCTTTATTACACCAGAATATTACCTAAGAGTAAGGTGTAAGATGGTGGAGATTTCATGGGCCTATTCGGTGAACATGTTTTGGGCCATGATCTTGATGACCTTGAACTTCTCACGTAAACGGTTTCACTCATGCTTAAGTCATTGGATCTTGGCTTGGGATTGGTCTATGGAAAATCCTAGAAATGATATCTCCCTCAAAAACTATGATAAATGGGCTTCATAGGGAACAATCCTACTCGTTAAGGTCATTGCTTCCTTTGTCTATGCCAAAAGGATTTGTTAAAACCTTATATTTATAGTATTTATGTGATCATTGTTCAATGGCTATGTTATCAATGGTAATGATACTTAACGGCCATTTAAATCTAACTGTATATAAAGTAGTGCATATTTTTTCTATATACACAAGAAATTAAATTAAAATAAAGGAAATTTTATTCATAAATGATTGGATCGTTACATTAGGGGTACAATACCATTAAACACGCAAACACCACACATATAGGCTGGAAAGGTATGTCATAGCCTCTATAAGGGATAACCCACCCATCAAGCCTTTTTTTATTCAATACATGGCCCAAAGGCCTAGTGGACATGAAACTCATTACATGGATAAAAGTCCCCAAAACTGTCCCTAAGGCCCAGTGCAACATCATGCATGCATCACCGCCTACCTACGTCATTCCTACATCATCGCTTGCAATTAGGAATTCACTCCCACCTGTATTTGAACCTGGGTCTGATGTAAGATTACATGGATCCTTTACCACTTGGAGAGGCCCCTAACTACAAAACAATTGTGCATGGGTCGTACACCTAGGTCCATTGGGGTTCTTCCAAGCAACTGTGTACCACACATACCCCATCTAAGAAAATGGAGTTGAATAACCCTGTTCATAATATAAACAGTGTCCGAGTCTCACGGGACTTGAGCCTTTTCCAGTTCCCCCAAACAGCAAGATGGATCAATAGGTTAACCACTCTACTAATGCCCTTGGGGAAACATGTTATATATATGTAATTATAAATAAAATATATTTATTTATTATAATTCTGTAATTATATATATATATATATATTTATGATTATAAATAAATATATTAAAAAATTATTTATATATAATTATAAATATAATTATATATATTTATATATATATAATTATTTATATTTATATATTTATTTGTATATTTATTAAAACATATATAAATATATAATTATAAATATAATAAATATATTTATTATTTAAATATATTTATTGTGATTTTATAATTATATATATATTTATTTATTTATAATTATAATTATAAATAAATTTATTTATAAATATTTTTATATAATTATAAATATATTTATAAATATATTTATATAATTATGTATATTTATAATTATATATATTTACACATGTATACATTGAAAACTTTGGAGCTCAAGGGCCCCTTTATTAAATAAAATCATTAAACATTGGAAGAATATACATCATCAAATGTCCACAAACAAAACACTGAAAAAAAAGACTGACATAAATCTAGAGGCTCGAGATGTGGTGCTAATGCTATAGTGAGAGACACGTCCACCCCGACCGTGAGGATATCCTCCCTGTCTCCATGTTTTGACTTGTATCCATGGCCCACCTCTGTCATCTGACATTCCATCCTCACTGGGATTTTTCACCTCTTTTGCATTAGTCATACTATCACTAAGATGTCCATCTTCCCAACTACTTCCAGAGGTAATAAAATCAAAAGTGTTAAAATTATTTACTTTTGAATATGATTTGTTTATAGGCTGAACAAAAGCTTTGTTTGATAAATAATTTTCATAACCCTTCCTAATAGAAGCTTCAAGATTGTTGACTTATGTGCATGAAGGAAAACTATTCGTAGGGACATAGACTTGCCAACTCTTGATAGATCCAGAACCTAGGAAAGTGCTCTACTATAAATTCAAGAAACCATGAGATTTAAATTTACCAAGGATAGGGTCAAACTACAGCCTAACAAGAGCCAACGAATCCTCTACCTCTTCCACAATGCCTATCTTTAAAATCAAATACTTTCTGATAGCATCAAAAGAACCTTTCATGCATTGGTAAGGTTCCAAAATTTATCGTGGTTTCTGATGAACCACTAGAATATTGCACAAAATATTCGAAGTCTGCATAACACTGTCCATACCATTTGAACAAACATTAGTTCAAGTTGGATGTCCACTAATAGAATAATATACTATAAGACTAGAAATAATATGAGATAAAGAAAAAACTGAAACATTTAGAGGAAGATTATTTTACAAAGACAAGTGAGATATGAATTCATTGAGGGGACTTGGATTTCTTGGAGGGGGAAATCCCTCTCATTATCTTTCACTATATCAGAGTTACCTTGAACCCAAGGGTGGGTATTTTGAGTTTTTAAATGGAAGAATCATATTTGGACTTCCCTTTAATATGTTTAGAGAAAAGAATTTTTTGTTCCTGCCATAAGAAGTTGTCCATATCAGCCTATGCAGAGTATTCCCTAGAAGCTTTACTATCATAAAAATATGCACTATCATTTTCATCCCATAAGTCCCTAGTTAAATCATCCTTGAAATAAAAAACAACACATAAAGGATTTTTATCAGCAATATCATCCCACGACTTAATGGGCTGATAAAAAATGTGGATAGGGGAAACAAAGGATATTTCATTCACAGGGGAAGTTTTAGTCCTAATTCGAGGACTATCTTAGAAACTTATTCTCAGAGTAGGATCATTAGAATCAATGATTTTGGTTCCCTAAGGAGGGCTATCCATATCCACCTTGGGATTTCCACATGAAGAAACTATGTTCCTAAAAATAGAGTGATGTAAAGAATAATTTATATTAAGATCTTTATCTTGGTTATCAACTAATTGAATGAGATCCTTACTAACCTTAATTTGACAATTCTGAAGTTCATACCCTTTCACTTTATAGTTAGAACATGTGATATGTCTCTCACAATTCGACATGTGATTTACAATAATTTTATAAGAATCAAAGAATAATGAATATCTTTCATACTCAATTCTAAGGTTAATTTCATCTTCAGGAGTGGAGAGAACAAATTTATCAATCAAAGGCTAACTTAATTAAATTTCTTCCAAAACCCTTGAAAAGTGACCACAGTTAAACATCTTAGTAGCAATGTCCATTTTTATTAGAATTATAACTTCTGAATCATTATCAAATAAAATCTCCAAGTTCCATAAGATCGAATTTAAACCATTAATTTTGATCCAAACCTATGTTCTGGTATCATTTAAATCATTAAGATTAAATTTTAGGTTCCAATCATGAAATATTTGGGTTTCAATCCTAATATTGATCAAGAAAAAACTCCAAGTACGACCCTTAAATTCAGAATAAGGGAATAAGATGTGAAAAAATCCATGGCTAAGAGAGACACATTTGAAATTAAAAAAAATCCCAAATAGAAACTAATTGAGCAACTGGATCAAAAACATCCCAAGGTTTCATAAATTTTGAGAGTGAGATGTGGGGAAAAGGAGTATTACAAAGGTCAATCCATTCTAAAATGTCATCATCTGAAGAAGATACATGGGAAGTAGAACCATTTCTAATGATTCACTATGAAACCTAGTCTTTAAGGATAGTGAAGGATTCTCCCGAGAAACTAGAGAATGAAGATAATTCCTTAAATTCTTCCACTATGTTTTCCTTGGTCATCTTAGAAGTAGTTGATCTCTATCAATAAAAAAATGATTCAGAATGTATGAGAATAGATTCATGTTGCACGGATGAACTAGGGCACCATAGTCATCCAAGAGCACAAGAGATACCTTTTCCCATTCCTCTATCTTGTAAAATATATATATTAATATATAAGTATATATTATTATAAATATAATAAATATATTTTTTATTAAAATATATTTACTATAATTTTATAATTATTTAAATATATATTAATTTATTTATAATTATAACTATAAATAAATATATTTTTAGTTATTTTTATATAATTATAAATATATTTATATATAAATTTATTATTTAAATATATTTACTACAATTTTATAATTATTTAAATATGTATTTATTTATTTCTATTTATAATTATAAATAAATATTTTTATACTTTTATAACTATATATATTTATTTATTTGAATAGGTTGAGGCTAGAGGGTCTTTTTATTAAAAATAGAAAAAAACAGGGGAAAAGGGGAAGGTAGGGAAAATAAAAAGTGAGACAACCACACCAGCCACAAGACTCACAGTCAAAACCCCAATAACAATAGTACCAAAGCACAAAAATCTTCCAAAAAGTCATCACTATAAAGATAAACAAAAATACCCAAGTCAGGGAATATTACATAGCATGTGAATGAGTTCCCAAATTATGTAGAGAGTCGCGACCTCCATGGTCATAGGGACATCGACCTTGCCTCTAAGTTTTTTCAGGCTTCCATTGGTTTTATTTATTATCCAAATCACCTTATATAAATCTATTTTCATTATTGGAGGAAACAACCACCATGTTAGTTGCACCATTATAAAAATAGTTTTCATGGTTTGGCAGATTGACACGATAAATAGAGGTTTCCATTAGATCATGAAAATCGAAGGAGTTACGGTTGGAGACTTGATTCTTCACACAAGGTTGACAAAAGTTAATTCCCTATTTGAAAGAGATCTTGGTTAAGGAAGATGATGAACCTAGGGTAGCCTAATTCTGGAACATGGGATTTTCTAATCTTAGGTAAACTGATTTTGAACTGCCAGAACATGATGAAACATTAATCTGGTGAGCATGAGAAGCCACTAGAATGTTTGAAGGTTTTTTGAACCCAACCTAGTTCACATTTCTAGGAGATAATGTAGTAGGTCCTTCATTATCATTTTTACCTTACTTCATAAAAGGTTCATTGATCCTTATAGTTATTTCCGTCGAACTGTTTGTCCTAACTAGTTTGGGTTTTTCTAATTTACTTCCAACCAAATTATCTTCCTTTATCCACTTTATTGAATCCATATCAACTATTTGGAAAAATCAATGGTTTCCACCTTCCTTCTATCAGAATTAGAGACAACATTCTTCTCAGAGTGGGGTAAGACATCCCAACTGAATTTGAGAGAATCATTTTTAGTGCCAGCATCATTATCAAGGAAAGATACTATAGACTGAGCCAAGGGTGATGGTTGATTGACCATGGAATGGGGAGATACTTTAATTGATTTCACTTTATTAGAAGAAGCAGGAAAAAAATCTATCTTCCCTTTACTTTTTGAATTCAATTTATGCTCCTTCTATAATTGATGGTTGGAAACCTCATGTACATTCAAATCATGATCAATATGGTCACCCATTGAGCATTTTTAGTATTCTCTCCCTTATATCCCATATCAAGAACATCATTAAAAGTAAATCATTTCAAAAATTATTGATCAACCTCTATAAGTTCAAACCATGAATTTTTTTATTCCTAGAGGACTAGGATTGTGAGAATTCTTTGCATATAATTTCTGAAATGAAGAGCCAGATTTAATCTCTTCAACATCACTTCTTATTTTTTTCGGTATTCCTTTGAGAGTTTTCTATAAGATCCAATATCCTCCCGGTATAAGTTTCTTATGAATTTTTATAATCCAAAGGAATACATATAGAAATAGGAGTGGTAGCCTCTATCATGATAGCAGGTTTCTCCTGACTCAACCACTTGCCTTTGACTAAATTTCCAACTTCATCATCCACTAGGGGTATTTGATCCCTATCAATAGAATTATCCACCTAATCATTATATTGGTTATTAACATGAATTTTATCTAAATAATTATTGGCTCGATTCTTCCTCTTATAGATCTTTTCATAATGTCCCTTTAAGGAACAAAATGAGTAGGATAAATCCCTTATGTATTCATCCTGTAGATGTCCTATATATTGAAAAAACATGCAGAAATAAGGATGCTTCTAAAACTTTATTTAAAGATAAAGATCATCCTCATCAATGGAAAACACTACCTTATCAACCAGGGTGACATTAAGGTCAACTTCAACAAGTATTCTTGCATAGTATCCCAATTGAGCAGCCTCAGTGGCTTTTTCCACTTTTATATGTATTCCATCAGTAGATTCTATATCAAATAGAATATGGGGGCTCCATGAAATCTAAATAAATTGAATTATTCTAATCCATATTTGAGATTAGTATTTATTTAGGTTAAATGGATTAAAGTTGAAACCCCAATCCTAGATGGAAAGCATTCTTGGTTTTAGGGAAAGGGAACCACAACGGCATGACCTTCACTTTCCTTCATCTGAAGGAAACAGCAAGTGGAAGTATCCCTTACCAATTGGAATACACCTCCAATATTAGAATCCCCAAATACTCATAAGAAGCCTCAAAATGTCATCATTACTCCATGATTTCCCCCCAACAGGTAGAATGAGACATTCCATAATGGAAAATTGACAAATTTTAAGCCTATCTTTAATTATGTCTTGATTAACCACTACATGAGCCGTAGATCCTCTATAAACTAATCTCTCTAGAAGTGAGTCTTTAAGAAATTAAAAAATGTGCCTATTAGAATATTCAGTATTATGAAGTCCATTCTGGATTGGAAAATATCGATCTTTTAGATTTTTCAAGTAAAGACCAAAACAAGACGAATCCCAAGATCCTCCCGCAACAACCTTGTGGGAGTCGAATCAACCTTGAGAAAGGAAATATTCGGCCTAATCAAATTGATATGAAGACCTCATGAGTTGTAATCCCTAATATTCATCAGGAGATAGAGAGAGAATCTCTCGTGAACCTCCAATATTTGTATAAATATGTTTATATATAATTATATAATTATATAATTATGTAAAATTATATAATTATATATATATTAATATATAATTATATGTATTTATAAATATAATAAATATATTTATTATTTAAATATATTTATTATAATTTTATAATTATTTAAATATATATATATATATTTAATATTTTATAAATACTTTTCTAAACATTATATATATTTATAATTTCATAATTAACTAATTACATGTCATACATATACACATGTACACATATTATATATATATATATATGTACATCCCACATACATGTGCACATATATATATATACACAAACATAAATCTATACACATACAACATCAATATATACACATCAAAAAAACACACACACAATATAATACATACACATATATGCACATAGACATTGATATAAATATATAAGTTTAAATATCACATATTAACAATACATTATTTATATTTACATAATAGTTTGAATTATTAAAGTATATATATATATATATATCAATATATAATATGTATATTAATTATATTAATAAATAATGTAGTTAATTTATATAAATAGAAATTAATTTTTGAATATAAATATGATAAATTTATATATATTAATAATATATTTTATTAATTTTTTTTATTTGTTCTAATAAAATAACTGATAAAGATTAAACGTTATCAGTTCTAAAACAAAGCACTGATAAAAGGTTTATTTTTATTAGTTATTTTATCTAGTACTGATAAACTTTACCCTTTTATCAAGCTTTATGATTAATCCTGGTAAAACTCAATGTTGGATAAATAAAAATATATGGTAGTTCCTGAAGTTCTAGAAGATTTAATGGAAGACTGTTTTACCTCCAAGGATTAAGGAAATTTCACATTACCTATATGAGAACCCTTTACCTTAGAAGCCACATTGAACCGAACCTCCTAGGGATTAATAGTCTTACCAGAGGAGGACTTCAGACCATTTTTAAAACACATTCTCTCTATATGTTCGTATATAAAACAAAAATATCACAAAATTTCTTGAATAAGAAACCTTCTAAATGTCTTAGATAGAGTTTAGATGCAATGAGTCTGAGTCCAGCATGGTCTAAATTTGTAGATGAGGAACTCACCTTTAAGTAGGCTTTAATTGGGAAAAATGGTTCTAGTGATAGACATTCCTAAAAGGATGGTTAGATAGATGATGAAAGGGATTCTAAAGAGGAAGTTGATGAGAAACTCTATCTTGAGAAGAATCTGCTCATGAAAATTTATTTCACTTTATCTTTGCAATTTATATTTCTAGTTCTAATTATTCACACATCATATATATTTTTTAATGGATGAATGATTGTTTTTAGATTAAGATTTGTGATTTTTTATTAAATAATGATAATTTAATGTGTTCAAAGTTATATTTTTGTTTATCAAACAAGTTTATTTTTTTTGTGAAATATTCTATGGTATTTTTTATTAATATTTATAAAAGTAAATTTGAAATTATAATAACTTATTTTCAATTTTTGATATTGTTTTAAGGATAATAATGAGTGAAAGTTGGATTAATGCACTTCAAATAAGTGATAAATATGAGGAAGGTATCATTCTTTTTTTGAATTTTCTAAAAAAATGTTATAAAATATGGCATGTTTTCCTATCCATACATGAAATGTTTAAATATGAAGAAGTTGAAAAATAGAGAGATCAAAGATAATTTAATTTTTCATGGTTTTAATATTAGTTATAGCTATTGGGTCTGTCATGGTGAAACTGGGTAGAATTTCAGATCTATTACTAATGGTGATTTTCAAGATGATAATTCTCATCGAATTGAAGAATGTATTTTTGATATTGAAGTAGAGGAAATTAAGAAAGAACCGAGAATTGAGCATCTATATGGTGATGCTAAAAACTATTATATCCAGATTTTATGAAGTTTAAAATTTTGTATACATTATTAATATTGATTAACATGAAGGAAAAAATGGATGGAGTGACAAGAGTTTTACATAGTTGTTACAATTGTTAAATGGAATACTTCTTAAAGACAATGATCTTCCAAATTCACATTATAATGTAAAGAAAATACTATTCCAAATGTTTTTGGGGTACAAGAAACGTACAATAATGTTCAAATAAATGTGTGCTATATAGAAAGGAACATTAATTTCTATTAGGGTGTTATAAATTTGGGATGCCATATTATAATTTGAAAGACAAATCATATTTTGATTTAGTAATTACATAGACTCATACCAAGGAATTTTGGTATATTCAAAAATTCCTCATTTAAAATGTTTATTTGAAAATTAAAATTACAAAAAAAGGTTAAGATGGAATGAAAATGAAAGGATATGTGATGGAAAATTATTTTATCCATATGATTGTCCACAGTGGAAAAATATTGATCAATAATTTCCTACATTCAGAAACAAAGTTATAAATATCATACTTGGATTATATAAAAATGAAATAAATTTATATCGATGACTTAGTAGCACACATAGTTCATGGAATGTTTTAACAGTAACATAAAACTTATCTCTTGAATTTTGTATGAAGTGAAAATATTTCAGGTTGAATTTAATGATCTCTATAACAAAATATCCTAGAAATGATATTAATTTTTTCTTATCATCATTAATTGATGATTTGAAACTATTATGGGGGGATGATATTAGGTTTTATGATTCTTATAAAATGAGATATTTTCAATTGTATGAAATTATTTTGTTAACTATAAATGAATTCCAAGCATATTGGAATTTTTATAGATTTAGTGTTAATGAGGATAAAGCTTATCCAATTTGGGAACAATAGGCTTAATAGTATCAACTGAAACCTAGGAGAAAAATAGTATACATGGGTCATCTAATGTTTTTTTATGGATCATTCTTATCCAATATTAGGCATTTAATGACTCATAATAATTTAGTATTTTTTCTAAACCTTTTTCCACTGATCAGTATTTTGAGAGGGTGAAAAACATTGATGTGACATTTGTAAAGACACAAAAATCTAGTAATTATTGAAATATTTGGAATAAACTGCCATTATTTTTTGAGCTACCATATTGGAGATATCATGAGGTCAAATATAACATTGATTTTATTCATATGAAGAATAATATATGTGACATATTTATTATAAAATTTTTTGGTATTAAAGAAAATACTAAAGATGGGTTGAATGAAATATTGGGCTTACTCAAAATGATAATATGTTTATAGTTTGATCCCACTTCTAATCGAAGGTGAAGACACCTACCTCTATTTTGTCATACATTATCCACAAGTGAGAAAATTTGATTTTTTGTGTCTTCATGATATCAAAGTTTCATAGTTTTATTCTTGAAATGTAAAAAAATTATGTCACTAAAGTATTTGAAGTTGATAGGTATGAAAACACATGATTTTCACGTCATGATGTAAGGAATTATATCAGTTACATTGCATGTAATATTTCCCATCCATTTCAGAATGACTATCATGAAGGTGTTTTATTTATTGAATTCAATTTTTAATAAGGTGATTAATCTAAATTCTTTGAACACTTTGGGGAATGAATAAGTTTCTATGATTTTTCAATTAGAAATGTATTTTCCTCCATATTGTTTTGATATCATGGTGAATTTAATGAATAAAAAATTATTTTAGTTTGATTTTTGTTTGATCATTTTTTATTTTTTACATTTTTATGTAATATTTGTATTTGTATATTTGTGTACTAATTTTTTATTAGTTGTATTTGTAGGATAATGGCAGATCAAACCTCCATTACACCACATACTTCAAGGTAGGATCGTACACATACCTCTAGGGAGGACTGTAAAAATACTCCTATTGATGAGCCTCCTCATCCTTCTATATAAGAGGAATCTACTTCAAAAGGGGGAAAATATTATTATTTTTGGTAAATTTGGTAGAAGACGTTTACAAAAATTATAAATTTCCTATTGTGGGGACTAGAGGATACCAGTTGACTTTGTTGATAATGAAATTACAAGGGGTATAAATTCAAAACAATTGAAGACATTTATTGTAGTGCAGACTAAAATAAAAGTTAGTATTTTGATTTTTGACTGGATAAGTGTTGGCATAATTAAAATATCTCAATTATGGGACACAGTTTTAGTAAGATAATTTGTTATTATTTTACTTATCATGAAAATTTTATACTAATATAGGTTTCCCCCCTTCTTATCATATGAAATATGATATACCTAATACTGGAGGAGTTAAGAGGAAATATAGGTATTTTAAATCAAACCTCACATCTTATTTCATTTTAGGGCAAAGACAATATCAAAATCTATGTGATATATTTCCATTTCTAGATAAAGATACATGGAATAAATTTGTTGATATTAGACTATAAGAATAATTTTTTTTAAGTGAAATGTTACCTTTCAGAAGTATTCTTTTATATTAATGATCACATTAATGATTAATTTATTATTAATTTACAGATAAATAGGGAGATCTCATCAGGATATCCAATACAAAAATGTATACCATCATACATTATCTTGTGGAGGGTATACATTATTAGAAGAACAAATGATAACTGAAAATTTTCAAAAATTGAGAGTCTAGCCTTCAGGATCCACATAGGTTGACCCTCTTCCCCCCCAGGTAGACATGAAAAATGGATGATGGATTGGATGATCAAAAGGGGACAATATCTTATGGAAGAGTCTAGGGTTTTAGACGAGATCATTGAAAGATGTTTACTTTATTTATTTAAGTCAAATAAATTCTTTATATATTGTGATTAACTACATATTTTTTAAAACAGTCTATACAAGAATATCTTGAGGAGTAAATCACATATAGGACATTCATAGATGATAGTAGGAAGGATATTTTATCTATTTCATTGGGAAATCTTGAACACCTAATTTGTGTATAAGGATAAATGGTAAGTGTATCGGTAAAAAAGTGTATACTCATTCTAAATATTCTTCAATGGAGGAGGTTTATAAAAGAAAAATAGAATCTTTGGAAGAAATAATTTAGGATATTTATGAGAAGATAGATGATAGGATCAGAGGCTTGGTACAATTGATGTTTCCAGACACTCAAAGACAATTTTAGGCTACTAATCTCACTCATCCACTGCCACCTACAAATCCCACTCCTCTACCTCCTCCTACTTATCCAACTCTTCCACCTATTCCTATAAGACATACCATTTATTATGAGTTATATGTTGATGATCCCTAAGATCATATTGTAGAATATGGGATGATATATTATATTTTCTATACCATTAATCATTAACAAATAGAGATATAGAATCAGAGGGTCACTATACATGATATTATAGATGGATTAGAAAGAATACCATTTCCTATATATGAGTTTAGTATAGTTGAACAAAGTATCAGCCATTTTTTAGTTTTTTTATTTAGAATTGTTCAA
Source organism: Viscum album (assembly GCA_963277665.1). Taxonomy (NCBI): domain Eukaryota; kingdom Viridiplantae; phylum Streptophyta; class Magnoliopsida; order Santalales; family Viscaceae; genus Viscum; species Viscum album. The sequence goes on from OY728156.1 coordinate 1,011,872,897, forward strand.
AAATTACCATAGAGGTATGTGTATATTATAACCTTTACATTATATTATTGTTAAATTTGTTTAAACATTTTAAGGTTAATATATTTATATTTTTTATAGGAATTATTTAAAGGTAAATATATTCTATATAAAAAATAATAAATATAGGATATTATGACTTCAGATACAACTTCTTTTAGTCTTGATAGATTGTCAATATATTTAAATTTATTGTTGGATGTTTATGAAATTCCATTGAAAGATAAAAATTTTGGGTGTTAAATGACTATGACACTTTTAAAAAAAGATATCGTGGATCTTGTAACTAGAGATGAGTTGGGAATCAACATGATGCAATTATTTTCCATATAAGTCGATTAATATGTAAATTTCCATTATTTTAATATATTGAAACTTTAAATTTATGTTTGTTTTGAATTAGGTATCTTTATAAAATTTGTATGAAACATGACATTACAATAGTATATGGATTTATGGACCCACAATTTATTTCACCTATAGTGAGGAAAATTACTTATGCATAAAATTGATTTATATTGTTTAAAGACATCAAAAGAATATAGTTATTTAGTGTTGGATGCCTCATTATATTCAATAGTATGAAAAATATATCTCATAATGTGTTATATATATCTTTCCATAATAACCACTAATATTATATTTCTTATATATTAATTTCCATTGGATGTTGGGTGTTTTTTTCCAAGGGATAAGATACTTTATTGGATATACACTATCCATGGTGAAAAACGAGATAATGTTATGAATGTATTGAACTCATAAGTTTGAATTTTTTAATACTTTTATATATTATAACGAAATTTAAATCAATTTAATAAATATTATTTTCAAATAGGGCATGGAATTAATTTAGATATACAACAATAATTAAATGAAAAGAGATCAAATGTGCAAAATAAAAGGTGCCTTTTCATATACAAATACTATATTTTGGTTATAAGTACTTAAAATATTATTTTAAATTGAAAAATTATTTTAAATAGAGGGTTTTTAAATAGAAAAGAGTAAATGAATGTGGATAATACATACTAAGATTTATGTTTGAAATAATTTCAATCAGGATAGCTAAAAATTTATAGAAGGTTCAATTTTGTTATAAACCTTTCCTTTAATTTTTCATTCGTTTTACTCAGAATACATGTGTAGACGCCGGAAAAGTCCGTTGCTCCCAAACGAAGCTCCGGATGCGGAAAGCGAGGTCATATTTGGAGTCGGAAGGATGTTTCGGAGGGCCCGGAGGCCTTGCGCGGAATTTCAGAGGCTCGCGCGCAACGGTGATGTCCCGCGCGGAAAACCCCCGGGATGCGCGCAATGCGCCGGCTCGGCGCGCAATTCTGCGCGCCGCGGGTCCGCGCGCCTCCCTTACGCGCCGCGCCCGATTCCGCGCCCGCGAGAAGAATTTCGCGCTCGCACCCTGGATTCCGCGCCCGGGGTTGCCTATAAATACAAGGCGACCCCCAACGTTTCAAAGGTTGCTGGAAGTCGAAACGTCCCCCGTGCGCGCAATTCAACCCCTTCCGCGCGCAATGACGAACTTCAGGTAACCTCCTTTCTTTCGCGCAAGAAAGCCTCGGGGTCCGCCTTCGCGCGCAATCCCCGCTGGCTCCTTTCATTTGAATAAAAACTCACCCTAAGGCCTTTGCGCGCAAAAGAACCCGCTTGCGCGCAATTGCCCCCGGGGTGCGCGCAATCCGGCCTGATTGCGCGCACCCCCCCTTCTTTCAAGTGGCCATTCGTTAAAGAATGAGCCGTTGCCCCCGCGCGCTATCCGAAGCCCGGTGTGAGCAATCTCAAGCATCCGCGCGCAAGGCGCTGGCCCAATTGCGCGCCAGCCGCCCCGATTGCGCGCCGGCCCGCAGTATTGCGCGCAAAGCTTCCTTTTTGCGCGCAATCTGCCAGGGTCGTCCCCGTTGACCTCCTAAGGTTACCCACCTGTGTGGCACCCGATGATTCTCATCCCGGGTGCCCGCACCGTGCGTTGTCTTCCCGTGCGGCCCTCCAGGCTTGCGCGAAGTGACACGCACCTATGTCCAGCATGACGTTAAACTGCATAGATGTCCAGCATGACGTTAAACTGCATATATGTCCAGCATGACGTTAAACTGCATACTCGTCCAGCATGACGTTAAACTGCATATACGTCCTGCACGACGTTAAACTGTACATCGTCCGCGCTGCAAGACGTTAAACTGCCAAGTGCTTCGTCCGGCAACCTATGCCCAGCATGACGTTAAACTGCACACCCGTCCAAGCTGCACGACATTAAACTGCCTAGCCCCCATCGTCCGTGCTGCAAGACGTTAAACTGCCAAGTGCCTCGTCCTCAACACATGACGTTAAACTGTACTTCGTCTGGCAAGACGCTAAACCGTCCGCAACCTGATCCCGTGCTCCGCACGCAGGGTCTCCCCCGGTTTGGACGTGGCCCCCACCCGCTCGTCTCTGCAGGGATGTCGGGATTGTCCCCCTTTTGGGACGATTTAATGGGAGTGGCTTTTCCCTACGGGGGCAGGGTATTACAAACCCCTAGTTTCTCGTGGGAGGCTGCACATGTGTATCTCCATTGCACCTCCCCACTGCCGAAGCCAGTAGAGGGTATGACTGGGATCGAGGTGTCTTTTGCTTTCGGTCCAAGTCCCTTCCAACTGAGTTTTGCAGTATCCGGGCTGCCCCAAGTGCGTAAGTCCTGACAGAATGAACTACGTGGACTTTGATCCCTGTCTTCTATACAGGGTACGTAGGAAGCCTCCCTGAGGCCCAAGCCCACCACCTGGTCGTTCCGGTCGTATTTACGTCCGTTCGTCCATCAGTGGACCCCTCCAGGGTTCACGCTTGCGTTGATTCACCTATGAATCCGCCCCTGTGGGAGGCTGCCCGTGTGTATCTCCACGGTGCCTCCCCACAGCCCCCCTTTTCCATTTCCCCTTTTATCGTCCAGCATGACGTGAAACTGTGATCCACCCGGCCGTTCCATCCCCCTCCGTGCGAGGTGGTTCGGTTCAATCCTCCGCCCGGCGGCCTCGACCTCTTCGTGAGTCGGCTTGCCGACGTCCAGCATGACGTTAAACTGTATGCCCGAACTACGTTGACTTTGATCCGTGTTAACGCGCGGTACGTAGGAAGCCCCCCTGGGGTCCAAGCTCTTTACTCCATCATCCATCCTGATCCTTACCCGGGCCGCCACATCCCGGTGGGGTCATGCCACTTCACTCCACTCCACGTTACTTGGGAAGCCGCCCATGTGCTGGCCCCAGCGTCGGAGGTTCCCCGCAAGGGGTTCCGTCATCTGATCCACTTTTCGTGTTGATCGGTCCGATGCCGTCCCCGCTGGACGTTAAACTCGCGGCATACCCCGTGTTAAACACGGGAAGCTGAGGAAAACCTCAGGTGACACAGTTCCCCGCACCTAGTACGGGATGCCTCAGGCCATCGTGCCTTCGAGAAGCCCTATTAGGGACGGAAGACAGACGTGCAGAGCCGCAGTGTTACGACACGCCCCCAGCACCCAGAGCCACCCGGCCTTCTCACCGCAGGTTGCTGCCCCGCCCAGACTCCTTGGAACGTCCGGGCGGAAGCAGCGTAATTAACCGGTGTCCATGAAGATATGGCGCCGGGAACGAGATTCACGAACATTCTTAAGTCTATGAGGGAGACCCGGATTAGGCGACAAGTTCCGAGGAGACGTCCAAGGAAGGAGAAGCCGACATCCCATCATCCCGGTTTCGATCAAGGAGCAGACGCCCCTGAATAAGGGACGGATGCCGCCCGCCCTTGGAAAGCGGGACTGCGGGACCACAAGCCGCGCGCCCATCCCCTCGGGTTGACGGGTGCACGCGCGAACGCGTCCTGGCGGAACAGCGTAACCCGACGCACATCCGCACCGAAACAGAAAAATGGTGAACCCGACGTGAATCTCTTCTCCTCGATACGAAGACCGATGGCTTTCAGAGGTGTTGGAAGACCGGCGTGTTGCCCGGCCAAGCATTCAGTCTTACCCGCCAGGGGCTGGGGAAGGGACATCGGGCACTCCGTCTCGCAACGTCGAGGGCCTGGGTTCCCCCCACGGAAGGCGTCGTGGCGCTAATGGTTGGTTGTCGATTCCTTTTTCCTGTCAGTATTAATGGGTCATTCTCCCTGCTTTCAGAAATCAGGTCGCCCGATCTAGTGCCCGAACGCCACCCGCCCACTGGCGCAGGGAAAGGGGAAACACCGACGCGGCTACTCCGCGCGGTCCCGCCCGTTCCACAGCCGTCCCAGCAGCCGCAATTGCGGGACGACCACGCCCTCTCTCCCCCTCGGAGGTCATCCAGAGAAGGGTGATCAACACCCTGGTGCGGAGATACGAGGAAGAGGGAGTCATCCCCACTAGGGAAATGGCTCGCCTAGACCTTGAGGAGGCTGCGCCTCGCCACCACCGCCGCCCCCGAGGGCCGCGCAGGGAGGCACCGCCGCCTACCTCAACGTCCAACCGCTTCGGGAGCTTATCCCCGGAGCGCTCTGACTGTTCCCTTCCCTATGCGGATGAAGTGGAAGATGCCCAGGATCACCCTATCCGAGGTCCGCTCCAGGGATCCACGATAAGGGCTCCCGCCAGGCCACGGCGACATCGCCGCCAGGCCCCTCAAGTCGAGGAACAGGCTCTCCACCTGCCCGCGCCGCTCATCCCGGCTCGTCTGTCTCGACGCCAACGTCGGGCACGAGCGGAAGAGGATGCCCACCTTGGGGCTCTAGCAACAGCGGCCGCATTGGCCCAAGCCACTGCTGGCTCCAGTCGCCAGGCCTCTGTGCATCCTGAGCGGGGGAACTCCTATGCCCGACCCGGATCGAGGCCCCGACCGCCCCAAAGGCAGGTTGGGTTGACTCTCCCGGTTGCTGGCACTGGCAGTAGCCACCGCGGACCACCTCGCGGTAGCGCTATTCACCGGCAGGATCTACTCTGTGTGGCCGATCCAGGAGGCATGGGTCATCCCACCTCCCGATCCCGGCCCGGAGTCCTGCCCGGGATCATCTCTCCCCGCGTCCCCTTTGATATCTGTCCCGGTGCCCCTCGCACCTTGGTTCCCAGTCCTCTCGGCCCCAGCACCAGTGCGGCCGGAGGACGCCAGGACAGAGATCAGCCCTGCCCCGAAGAACCACCCAGGGGCAGGAAGGCAAGGCGTCGACGCCGAGGGAAGAATGTTGCGGAGTTCCGGACAGAGATCCGACCGGTTTGCTTCTCTGACTCAGAGGCAGAGTACGATTCGGCGACAGAGCCCCTTCCCCAATCCCGCCAGTCAAGGGCAGGGGTAGGAATGCGGCACGTCAGCCTCGTGCTCCCCGAGAGCGAGATCGATGTGATCCCCGCGTCTCTCCGAAGGTATATCCGGAGTAACGAGGGCCTGGTAGACCCCCAAGGATCAAACTTGCGGTTGGTACCGGCCCCTCCGGAAGTGCCTTCCGTCTCGATCAGAGAAGCCGGAGACTTTTTCTGGGGACCGACGGTCGAACCACGATCTGGTGCGCCCTCGGCGAGCACCGATGCTACGGCAGGATGTTCGCTCGCCGGCCCGTCCTATCGTGATGTGGTAGCTGGGGCACCGCCACCCTCAGGGGGAGGCCCGGGATATGGAGGCCAATCGGCCTGCTCGCCGTATTCACCGCCGGCCAGCCCGTCGGCCCGACGGCCCGCCTCGGCACCACTACCAGTTCCCCGTCCGTTCCCAGCCATGGAAGAGGACCGAGGAGATCTGGGTCCCGAGTTTGAGTCGTGGAGCTTCTGGACCGTCCTTGCAGAGGGCCACTTCCCTGAGAAGTTTTGGCCAGTCGCAGGACCGGGCTTTGATGCACCCGAATCGCTCACCCCGGATGAGTTCGAGTGCTTCCGCCGAACTCTCCGGGAGACTCACTCCCGTCTTCACTGCCTACAAATGCCATACCCCGGGAGTCAACTACACCTGGAGGATATTGGTGAGCAGTGCCGTCAAATTGACCTGGCCATGCTCCCCGCGGTTCGGCACCCCGGGTCATTTGGGCACCACGAGGCCCTCCAACAACGATGCGTTGAGTGCTTTCAAGTACTCCGCAAAGTTATCGAGGAAGCCACTCCCCACGTGTATATCCGTGGATGGGGGCAGTACGCTGCCCTACGCTTCAGTGTGATTCGCCGACAGCCCGATTCGTTGGGTGGCCCTGAGGGTATATCCCCAGGGACAGGAACAGTCAATATGGCTGACCTGTCGGGAGAGGGGAACGACTTGGAACTTCTCGACGGGGGCTTCCCCCCCGAAGACAAGCCGTCGTCAGACCCATCAGTGAGAGTTACTCGTCATCAGAGGAACCTCCTGGGGCTCCCCGCACCCACTGAAGCACTGACGTTGAGCCGAAACGTCAGCAAAGGAAAAGAGCACAGCGAGGCTATAAGGCCCGCCGACCCATCTGCCTCCATGCGGAAGGCAGAGGAGGATCCCGAGAAGGCTACGCTACGTCAGCAGCTCGCCGAACAGAAGAGGCTGGTTGACCAGCTCCTCGCCGAGCGCGCTGCAGAACGGCGGCCTGACTACGGTGATCCCAGGCCAGGGCAGCAGGGACCGGAACAACCACCCCTCGATGAGACTCTCCCGGGCAACCGTGATTACGCCGTGTTCGCCGACAGGAGAGAGGCCATTGCCTACGGCAAGAGGGCGCGGTATGTTTCGCCACACCCTCCCGAGCAACGCGACTACCCGAGAGATCCCGCTCGGATTCCTCCCGCTGCCCCAAGGGCCGCTCCGCCAGCCATCCCACGAGCTGCCGAGTTCGACGATCCGGTCGACGACCCGATTGAAGGGCCATGCAATGCGCTCGTGGTTAGAGATCCTCGCCAGGACTGGAACCCATGTCCGGACGATCCGATGGCGGCACTCATTGCCCGCTTGGAAGCCTTGGAGACTCGGCAGGTGGCGATCCCACCGGACGGCAAGCCATACCCAGCATGGGTGGATGACATGCCGGCGCCTCCGGGATTCGGGAATCCCACTTTCGCCCCCTTCAACGGGACCGGAGATCCGCCACAACATTTGGCCCATTTCAACTCGAGGTGCGGGCCTATGTTGGGGACTCCGGCGCAGCAAGAGGCCGCTAAGCTTCGCTGCTTTGTCCAGACACTGGAAGGGCCAGCATTTGTCTGGTACAGCCAGCTTCCCGTCGGGTCGATAACTAGCTGGGAGGACCTTCGTAGACAATTCCTCTACCAGTTCAGTTCCACGACCCGGAAGACGAGTATCGCAGACCTCTTCAAGTGCAAGCAGAGGCCTGATGAGCGAGTCGCGGACTTCGTCGCCCGATGGAAGGGTCTCACGTATTCCCTTGACATGCCATTGACTCAGGAGCAGTTGCTGACAATGTGCGTCGGGAACGTCAAGACCGAGCTGGTCCCTTCCCTGATCACTCAGAATTACCCCGGAGGGTTCAGGGACTTCTCAGACAAAGCTCAACGTCTTGAGGAAGCCCTGCAACAGGCCAGCCAGGCACACCCGCTGCCTCCTATGATTCCTGCAAGGAGAGCCAGCAGGGCTGAGCCCGCTGCTGTGGCCCAGATAGAGGCTCCCAGGCCGTTGGAGCTGCTGCCGGTGAGGCCAGCTCCGCAGCCTCACAGGAATCCGCCTCCACGGGCTCAGTTCCCGGCCCAGCAACGGCAGCCTCAGAACCGGCCGGCCCCTCCGCGTAATGTACCGCCGCAACCCCGGCGAGATAATCAGGGTCCACCTCCTCGGCAGGCCCCTCCGGCCCCTCGTCAAGACCGCGCTCCCAGGGGCCCGCGACACCTGACGTACTCATTCCATGAGGATCAGGTCCCCGGTTATTTCCGGAGCGCCCTGGAGCAGAGGATTGTGCGATTGCCTGAGTGCTGGAGGCCAGAGGAGGCACATCTCACGGATAACCCCCGCTACTGCCCCTACCATCGGGCCCTGGGGCACACCATCCAGCGGTGCTATGTGTTCAAGGACTGGCTCCAAGACCAGATTAACAACAATGTAATCAGGTTGGGCCCAGCTCCAGCACAGGTAGCGGGCGTGTTCGTGGGATCAGATGACGATAGTGGCAACGAGGACGAATGGCAGCTGGTCTCCGACCGCGGGTCCCAGAAGTATAATAACTGGATGGCCCGCAAGACGACCATTCGCGCCCAGGGAATCATCCGTGCGCGCTTGAATCAGCCTGAGCCCCCAGAACCTGCGGGTGCTGCTTCGGCATCGTCGTCCCAGTCTGCCTCCTCCAAGAGGAGCAAACGGCGGCAGCGCAAGAAGGAAGAGCGCGCCCCGCCAGTTCCGCCACTATCCCGTACTCTCGGCGATTTCATGCCCCCGGAGATGGGGGTCCCTCCTCGGATCCGCCCGGTGATGGATGATTCGTCCGATGACGGTAGTGGGTACGCTTCGGTTAACACCGTCGAGCTGGTAAATCCCTTTTCGGTTCCCGACGTTGAAGAACACCAGGTGGACCTCCCTAGCGTCCCCGGTCGTCGCCACCGTCGGAAGAACCGCAGCAGCAGGAGTCGCCGGGGCACAGCCGTCGGTACCTCCGGCCAGGCCGTGCACGCCACTGAGACTAGGCGGCAGGCTCAAGATCGAGCTCAACGTGCGCAGGCTCCCCATCCGGGGATGACGGATTCGCCTCCGCCACTGTTTGTGGTATGGGACCGGGCAGAACCGCCTCAGCCGCGTCGCGACCAGCTCCGCCCTGCCACAAGTCCATCCCGGCCTCCTGACTCCAGTACGGTGACCATTTCCCGGACTGCGACCAGTGAACAGCGAGATGCGCCAAGTACCAGTCGGCCGCCGATCCAACCGGTAAGGCCCGTCATGCCACCAACCGCAGAGCAATCTCCTGCAACCAGGAGCTCGCGCTTGGCCAAAAAGTATGATGTCCTGAAGCACTTGGCCGACATCCCAGCAAGGCTCTCCATCCTTGAGGCTCTGCGCATGTCATCTGAGATGCGCGAGGCACTCGCTGAAGCCCTGAAAAGCCCCCTCCAGTTTGAGACAGAGGTTGCGGCTGCAGAGGCCTTTCACGCCGAAACGATCGAGGACGCCGAATGTCAGGCAGTTATCTCGTTCTCTGGTAAGGATGAAGACCCTCCTATACAGGGACACATTCGTCCGCTGTATGTCACCGGCCAGTTCAACGGCCTTGAAGTCCGGCGCTGTCTTGTCGACACGGGGTCCGGGATTAATCTGATTCCAACTCGGACGCTCCGGAGATTGGGGTTGTCTGAGGATGACTTGATTCCCTCCGACCTCAGGATCCAGGGGTACGACCGCACCGAGCAAACCCCGGTCGGCAAGATACGTTTGAAGACCCAGTTCGGTGACTTGGTTGCCAACACCGAATTCATGGTAGTCTCTCAGGACACTGCGTATAACGCATTGATGGGCAGGCCATGGCTTCACCTTCATGCGGCGGTTCCCTCGTCATACCACCAATGCCTCAAATACTCCCTTAATGGTCGAGTAGGCGTGCTTCAAGGAGATGCCTCTCCTTTTGCCTCATGTGAAGCCCGCTATCTGGACGCGGACTATTACAAGAGCAAGGATAAGCAGATCCTGGCAGGTGAGGTTGAGCCTGTCGCTGTTGCAAGCGATCCCTGGGCAAGTCTGGATGACGCTTACGTCCTCCCGATTCACCGGTTGGACGTCGCCATGGTCTTGACGGTCCGCGAGTCTCCTGATGAGACGGCCGCGACCGCCCGCGCCAGCACCAGTGGCCCAGCAGGATCTGGTAGCCCCAATGCAGTTTCCAACGCAGTCTCTCCCGTGGATGATCCCTCTCCGAGTGGAGAGGGTATGGAAGACGCACCCCCAGCCTTTGAGGAGGGCGTCCCCGCCACGGTCGATGAGTTAATACAGGTGAACCTTGGAACCGAGGCCGATCCAAGACCCACGTTGGTTAGTGCCGCCATGCCCTCTGAGGAGCGGCAGCAGTACGTGGACTTTCTCAGGCAGCACCGTGATGTGTTCGCTTGGGGCTATGACGAGATGCCGGGGCTAGATCCTCAGGTAGCCGTCCACCGCCTAGGTCTCCCGGCGAACCATCGCGGGTTCAAGCAGCCTCCCAGGAAAATGCACCCATCCCATGGTGCCATGGTTGAGGCCGAAGTTGACAAGCTTATCAAAGCCAACTTCGTGAGGGAAGTTCAGTACCCCAAATGGCTGGCCAACATTGTGCCGGTCAGGAAGAAGAACGGGCAGATTAGAGTCTGCATCGACTTCCGCGATCTCAACCGCCACTGTCCGAAGGATGATTTTCCCCTTCCAGTGACAGAGCTGTTGATTGATGCCACGGCAGGGTTCCAAGCCCTCTCCTTCATGGATGGATACTCCGGATACAACCAAATTCGGATGGCCCCTGAGGATGAGGAGTTCACTGCCTTCAGGGCCCCCCAAGGTACCTTTTGCTACCGGGTCATGCCCTTCGGCCTGAAGAATGCAGGTGCCACCTACCAACGGGCGATGCACCGCATATTCAAGCCAATCCTCGGCACACTGGTGGAATGCTACGTCGACGACTTGGTTGTCAAATCGCGCCAGCGTCAGGACCATCTCAAAGATCTTGAGAAAGTGTTCAGCTTCCTCCGGTCTCGCTGCCTGAAGATGAACCCGTTGAAGTGTGCCTTTGGGGTCACCTCCGGAAAGTTCCTTGGATTTGTGGTAAGATACCGGGGTATTGAGATCGACCCAGAGAAAATCAGGGCGATTAGCCAGATGCCTCCCCCGGGTACCGTCCGGGAACTGCAAGGGTTCCAAGGCCACTTAGCCTATATACGCCGATTCATCGCGAATCTGGCCGGCAAGTGTAAGCCCTTTTCTCGGCTTATGAAGAAGGGTGTCACCTATGTATGGGATAAAGAGTGTCAGACCGCTTTCGAGGAAATCAAGCAGTACCTGCTTCAACCTCCGGTCCTGATGCCGCCCGTATCCGGAAAGCCGCTGGTCCTTTATGTGACCGCCCTGGAACGGTCCCTGGGTGCCCTTCTCGCCCAGAAGAACAACGAGGGAACAGAGAATAGCCTCTATTACCTCAGTCGCATGCTCCTCGATGCGGAGGTTAGGTATTCCCCCATCGAGAAGAGCTGCCTGGCGCTCGTATTTGCCGTACAGAAATTACGGCACTACTTGCAGCACCATGAGGTACAGTTGGTTTCTCGGGTAGACCCGTTGAAATATATCCTGAGCCGACCTATGTTGACTGGCCGTCTAGCGCGGTGGGCTGTGATTCTCCAGCAGTTCGACATCAGGTATGTGTCTCAGAAGGCCATCAAAGGGCAAGCGTTGGCAGACTTTCTGGCCGCTCACCCGACCTCCGCGGATCAGCCGCTGGATCTAGGCTTTCCTGATGAGACCATTCTCTCGGTTGATCGAGCCGATCCATGCTGGCAGATGCACTTTGACGGTGCCTCCCGGAGCCCCACCGGTAGAAGACTCGATAATCCTAAGCTCAATAGAGTGGGCTTGGGCATCGTCTTCATTACCCCGGAGCGAGCCGTGCTGCCATACTCTTTCCTGTTGTCAGAGGGCTGTACCAACAATGAGGCGGAATACCATGCCCTCATCACCGGCCTCGAGTTAGCTCTCGAGATCGACGTGCCCCATCTGTGTGTGAAAGGGGACTCCGAGCTGGTCATTAAGCAGATCAATGGCGACTATGTTGTCAGGAAGCCGGAACTTGTGCCATTGTTGGAGTGCACCCTCCTTCTGATGGCCCGGTTCCCTTCTCGGCCAGAAATTGTCCATATTCCCCGGTCGCAGAACGGTCGAGCAGATGCTTTGGCCAGCCTGGCTGCGTCACTTGCGGAACCTGAACAGGACAACCTGATCGTCCGCGTGACGCGCCGCAGGCTCATCGCTCCCGTTATCCCGGAAGAAGATCGCGGCCCGTTGGTAAGTAATCTCACCACGGTTGCCCCTATGCCCGGAGCCCCGAGTACCCCAGATATAGCAGTCGGATCAGCCCCTGATTGGAGGACGCCTTTGGTTGAGTACCTCCAACATGGCATTCTTCCGTCAGATCGGGCCGAGCGCGAGCGAGTTCGACGCCGCGCATCGCAGTTCGTCCTCCAGAGCAGTCCCGGCCTGGAGCAGATCCTCTACAAACGCGGGTTTGATGGTGTTCTCCTCCGTTGCCTTCAGGGAGTTGAGATCCCACGAGTCATGCAAGAGGTTCATGCTGGTTCATGCGGCGCCCACCAAACTGGGCCGAAGCTGTCCCACCAGATTCGGAGGTTGGGATACTTCTGGCCCTCTATGATCCATGACTGCATCGAGTACGCCAGGAGGTGCCATGCGTGCCAGGTTCACGCGAACTTTGTGCATCGGCCGCCGGAGCCTCTCCATACCACAAGGTATTCCTGGCCCTTTGCAGTCTGGGGACTGGACGTTGTGGGACCTTACCCGCCGGCGACAGCTCGCCAGTGCCGGTTCATTCTGACCGCCACGGACTTCTTCTCCAAATGGGCAGAAGCGATTCCGCTCAGAGAGGTCAAATCCTGTTCGATCGCTGACTTCGTGACCTCCAACATCATCTATCGATTTGGAGTGCCTCACGCTATCCTCACGGATAACGGAACCAATTTCCGAGCAGTCGAGTTGAAGAAGTTGTACGCCAAGTATAACATCCGCTCGAACCATACATCTCGCTATCATGCGCAGGCGAATGGACAGATCGAGGCGTTTAACAAAACCCTCTCTAACATTCTGCAAAAGATGGTTGGTCAGAACAAGAAGAGTTGGCCGGACAAGCTCCCCAACGCCCTCTGGGCTTATCGGACGACGACTCGCAATTCCACCCAGATGACCCCTTATTCCCTGGTGTATGGAGCTGAGGCCGTCCTGCCCATCGAGATCCAGTTACCGTCCTTGCGCACTGCGGTCTACGACCAGCAAGCGCCGGACAGAGTTGCTGAAGCCCGTCTAGTCGAGTTGGAAGCACTGGATGAGAATAGACTTCGCGCTTTGCACAACTTGGAGAGGCATCAAAGCAGGATGGCTCGAGCTTTCAATAAGAAGGTTCGCCTCCGCTCCTTCCTACAGGGTGATCTAGTGCTAGCCCTAAGAGCACCGATGATCCCCGGCAGGAAGCCGCCCAAGTTGGAGCCCAAGTGGGAGGGACCTTTTGTTGTCCACAAGGTCTATCCCAATGGCGCGTACTCCCTAGCGACTATGGATGGTGAGCGTGTCACTCCTCCCACCAACGCTAGGTTCCTCAAGCAATACTTTGCCTGAGTGTCACCACGTCCTGCACGACGTTAAACTGCATTCGTCCAGGCTACAAGACGTTAAACTGTTTAGCATTCGTCCGCGCTGCAAGACGTTAAACTGCCAAGTGCTTCGTCCCGCATGACGCTAAACTGCACTACGTCCGAGCTACAAGACGTTAAACTGTTCAGCATTCGTCCTGCATGACGTTAAACTGCCTCTCCAGAACTACGTATGGCTTGATTCCCATCCTTATGGGATACGTAGGACCGCCTGAACCCTCGTGTTTCAGGCCCAGCCCCATCCTTCGGGAATTTCCATCCCATCTCGGGCCCTTGGCCCAGTTGCCCCGGGGTGTGCGGCGTATGGTGTGAGTGTGGGGTTATGCCCTCATTCACGTCGGTTTGCTCATCACGCTGTACGCCCCCCTCCACGTTTGGGGATGCCTTCTGCTCCCCCCTTCTTTTTTTTCCTCATCGTCCTGCATGACGTTAAACTGCACTTCAAGAACTACGTATGGCTTGATTCCCATCCTTATGGGATACGTAGGACCGCCTGGACATCATGTTTCAGGCCCAGCCCCATTTCCCGGGAATCCCTATCCCGCGTTGGGCCTCTGGCCCCAGTTCCCCTCCTTTTTGTGCGAGGCGTATCGCGTGAGCGGGGGATTATGTCCTCATTCGCGTCGGTCTACTGGCCGCGCCGTACGCCTCCCCTGTGTGTGGGACTACCTCACACCCCTCATCGTCCTTCATGACGTTAAACTGCCTTTCCAGAACTACGTATGGCTTGATTCCCATCCTTATGGGATACGTAGGACCGCCTGGACGCTTGTGTCTCAGGTCCAGCCCCGTCTCTTGGTTGATCACGGGGACCTGCCCCCCTTCGGTTGCTCTCAGGGTGAGTCCTCCGACCCTTTCCGGAGATCTGTTAACATGTTTTGGGGTGCTTCGGTCTATGACTCGTAGTGTCAGATTCAATCCCGACAAGTCCTGTGTTGCTTGTCAGGCCTCGCGCTTCCTCTTGTTCGAGCCTTCACTCAAAGGGATCCTCGTTAGCGGTTTGGGTACGATGCCTCAGTGCTCTCCCACCGCTCCGGGTCGATTTACCGGCGGGTCTTGGGCCGCAAATCGATATGAATCCTGCGATTGAGCGGTTGATGCTCGTTTGCTTGCCCCGTCTTAGGCTGACGCGATCGGATGTTGTGTTGCGAATGCGTCAGCAACGTCCTTGATCGCCATGTCAGCTCTCTCGGGCTCTGAACATTGGTTGCGCAGTCCTCATCACACTCCGCCTTTGTGCGTTGTAGTGGGATCTTGACACTCTCTTCATACCGACCTCCGGTACGCCTCTACACGTTAGGCAGACCAACCAGGGTAATGATGTCGTTCGAGGCTCCCATGATCTGAGCACCAAGGATATATGCAGATATCCTCCCTAAGGGCCATGCGTAGCTGGACCCTCGTCCCCATAAGGAGGAGGGAGTCGCCCGAACAATTGCGTTCTGGGCCCAGTATATCTGGAGGCTAGCATCTCTGCCCCTCGGGTGATGGACATACGCAGACCCCTATCCCAAGACTCTTTTCCTGGAATCGCGCGTGACCGCAGGGCTGGGTATGTTCCCACCTCCGCCGTGTCCGCCGTACCGCGATAAGCGGGTTCCTCCATGGTCCGAACCACACGACCTTAAACTGTGTTGTCTGGTCCTACCACACGACCGTAAACTGTGATCGTCTTGGCCGCCCGACGAGAAACGGCACTGCATCGTGATGTCCTCCTCAGGGGACACTCATGTTGGGCGCTGGTTAATGACCACGCCATTCATCAATGCCTTCCATGGCTTGATTATTGTGGCGACGCCAGAGATTTCTCAATCACGGGCATGTCGCCGCACAAAGAAAAACCATTCATCTTTAAGGACAAACAAGAAATATCAAATGCCGCTCCTTTTGTGTGCGAGGGTCAGACCCGCACTCTTCCCCGCGCTGGTGCCCGATTGTGTTGCACCGCGCTTCAAGAACTACGTGCGGCTTGATTCCCATCCTTATGGGATACGTAGGAACGCCCGGATGTTTGAAACTTCGGGTCCAGCCCCCCACCTCTTAGAGATTCCCCCTTCTCTGGGGAATCCGCCGTCTTCAGGTCACCCTCAAGGCGTGTTCCCCGACCCCTTGCCGTGGTCCACCGGTGTCAAGAGTACTCTGGTTTATTGCCAGGAGGGTCAGGATCCGCTTGGTCAGGTTTCCTCCACTTTTCAGGCTTCGTGCTCCCTTTCATTCGGACCCATCGTCTACGCCCTGGGTGGAGCCCCCGTGAACGGTTCGGACACAATGCCTCAGTGCTCTCCCACCGACTCGGGCCGGTACCCCCAATGGCCTCGGGCAGCAAATCGATATAAATCCTGCGATTGAGCGGTCGATGCTCGTTTGCTGCCTCATTCCACCAACGGTTGGTGCGATGTTGATGCTGCTTTTCCGCCACGGTCGGCAGTATTCTCATATCGTCACGCCGGTGCTCCCGGTCCTCGAGTGAATGGCCGCATGATTCACATTTTCCACCTCCCATTCTGACCAGGCGAAACCTCGACACTCTTGACACTATCCCTCAGTGCATCTTCGCATATCCAGGGGATATGACCACGATGTGGCGTGCTTTGAGCCCTTATGGTCCGAGCTCTAAGACCTTAAACTAAGATCTCCCCTTATGGTCCGAGCTCTAAGACCTTAAACTAAGATCCCCCCTTTATGGTCCGAGCTCTAAGACCTTAAACTAAGATCTCCCCTTCTGGTCCGAGCTCTAAGACCTTAAACTAAGATCTAGCCCTTATGGTCCGAGCTCTAAGACCTTAAACTAAGATCCTCTAGCCCTTATGGTCCGAGCTCTAAGACCTTAAACTAAGATCCTCTAGCCCTTATGGTCCGAGCTCTAAGACCTTAAACTAAGATCCTCCACCTTTATGGTCCGAGCTCTAAGACCTTAAACTAAGATCCAGCCCTTATGGTCCGAGCTCTAAGACCCTAAACTAAGATCTACCCCAAATGGGGTCCTACGTCCTGCATGACGTTAAACTGCACTCACAGAACTACGTGTGGCTTGATCTCCAGCCTGATGGAGTACGTAGGAACGCCCGGGCATTTCGACTCGGGTCCAGCCTCAGGGATCGTTAAGTCCCGCCCCTCCTCGTCGCCGGCCGTCTGGCCTGACTTCGGGTAGAGTGGTGCAGTTGTGATATTCTCCCCGATTCAGCCCGGGATGCCCCATCGCAAGGATGGGAAGCGACGGTTTCCTCGTCAGAGAGGTGCTGTCTGAGAATTGAGGTGACTCACGGCCAGATTAGTGCATCCGCCTAATACGCTTCCCCCACGGTGGCGCAATTTTGAGAGCGTTGGATTCTGTCCGAACAAATCGTCACTTCGCCCCACGCTTCGCATGCCCTGTTGATCTGGATTTTCCACCCTTGTGTCTGAAGGAACCCCAAAGCGGTATTCATGATGACATGTGGTCCGCCTCCTGCAATATGAATGATGGCCTTTTTCGGTCCGTCTATTGCAGTTGTTATGGTCGATCCACTGTCCGCCTACCGTCTTGGGCATTTCCTGGAAGGCCGATCGTTGTGGATGTCTGGATTCGGGACACGCGATTCACCCTTTCTCATTTCCCTATGTTCGGATAAAATCTCAACGCCCCTAGCGTTGTCCCGCTCGTGTGTTGGAACAAGTTGGGGGACGATACATTGGTTAGGTCTGAGGTCTCCTTTCCCAGGAATGACCTCCCTCTTTTCTCCAGAAACCCAGGCCCAATTATGGATGCCTGATGCTTGGTTAACGCTCCCACGAGACAATTTGTGGTTGAGCATGTTAAACCAAAAGACGCAGATAAATATGGCGATTCATACAAGTGGATCAAAATATTAAGTAGCGGAAGCAAATGTTCTGGGAATGGAAAAAAACAGCCCTTAGGGATTAGCGTGCTGAATGAGTCTTTCTAATGCCGCTACCCTTTGGCTGGCGGCCTCCAGGGCTGCTTCTCGTTCTCTGCGTGCCCTCTCCTCGTCGGCGGTCGCAGCACGCAGTTCGTCAATCCTGGCCTGTGCACGCTCCCGCTCGACTTGGAGTGTGACCATCTGTTGGCCCGCCTCCGTCAGCTGTACCTGAGCGTCGATCAGTTGTGCCGATAGTTGCTCCACAAGCTCGGTACATGCTGCGACGAAGGCCTCCTTCTCTGCCGCCTGCCCTTCGAGGCGCCGGACTTCCTGCTCTGCCGCGATGAGCGCCTGCGTGCTCTCCGACATGTCCCGACTTTGTGCGACGTCGGCACGCCGGCGGCTCTCGCGCATCTTCTCGGCCATGAAATCACGGACCGTCAGATGGAGGCGTTGAGCATCAGCTCCCCCGGCACACAGGAAGCGCAGCCAGGTCTGAAGTGATCCCATGCGCCCCAGCCATTCCGATGGGTCTCGCTTGAGGAAGCGCTGGATGCACTTCCACCCCCTGCGTCGCGTTACCCGGCTATCCTCGACCGCCTCCGCGTCCGAGTCATCCATCTCCTCTGGGTCGGCAGGCCGGTAGGAAGGGAAGGCAGCCAGCAGGTCTGCTGCAGGGTCCGCCCCTGGGAGGTCCTCACGAGGGATAGGTTCCCCAACATCCGGGCAACCTTCTTCTCTCTCCCCAGCGGCGCTGACACCCTCGTCAGCCCCCAGCCTCTCTCCGGTGGCAGCACCGCCGACGTCCGCAGCCCCTTGATCAGCAGTTGGTGGGGCCGGCTCGGTTTGGGAAGCCTGTTCCGGAGCAGGCGGCATGTCCACCACTGGTCCACTCGTAGATGGCCCGGGTTCGGCAACCCGACGAGCCTCCGATGTTGAGATCACTGCGCAGGGCATGCCATGGTTAGTCACGGATCGTCAATGGCAAGCACCAGCAGTAAAGTAGGGAGACTTACGGGAGTTCGGAGCATCATCTTCCGCTACCCCGGTCGCCGCAGGAACAGTTGCAGCAGGGGACCCCTTAGCGCTTGTCAATTCGATAATGGGTGCCTGGCCCCCGCCTTGTCCTGCTGGCGCCTCTCCTACTCCTGTTGAGGACGCCTGACCGACGTCCGTGTGCTCCTGAGAAGGATGGAGAAACGGGTTAGAAGCTGCATAAGAGAATGGATGAAGCAAGTTGAGTAGGGATAGAAGCGGACCTCGAGGAGCTCAGTGACATCAACGTTGTCAGAGCCGGCCACCTCGCCGCTCTCCCGTGGGCTCCCCCGATGGGACCTTCCCTCGGAGCCTTCATCCTCCCCCGTCTCCTCCTCCTCCTCGGAGTCGTTACTGTCATCTTCTTCCGGCGGCATCTGTTCCGGAGCGGGCTCGAGACCGAGCATCACCTTCACCAGAAGGGATGGCTCCGCACGCTGACCACGTTGGCGCGCGTACTCGTCCATGGCCGTCAGATATGCATATTGCCAGTTGAAGTCCACCCTGTCGGTGATCTGGAGGCGCCCGACCTCTGGCAGATAGATTCCTTCTCTGAGTATCTTTCGCCAGATGACGTCGGTCCCCAGTGACTGCCGCAGGGTCATCCAGGCCGACCACAGCGCCGGGAAGACTGCATCGTGGGAGGGTTCGAGCAGACGTCTCACCTGCTTCCCGGGCCGCTCCTCGACCGCCGCATGTGCCCCCTCTCTGGGCGCCGAGGTCGTGGCGGCAGCCTGCGATGCGCCCGCCGCCAAAGTCCCTGCCCGCGCCGGCTCCGCTGCTTGGCGCGCCTCCGTTCTCCCCCGTGTGGCGGCGCCTCGCCTCCTTCCTTGACGCCCGGTCTCCGCACGGGTAGCCTCGAGCCGCCGAACTAGCTTCCGCAAGAGCCCCTCAGGGTACGCGATGGCCCAGTGTTCGGCGTACTCGGTTGCCAAGCCTGCGTTAACTCCGGTAGGAGGGAGGGTGATGACGTCGCCAGAGCCGAAGGCGACGAACATCAGCCACATCTGGCGAAGGACGCCGGGGTTCGTCTCCTCCCGGACAGCAGTGAATACCCTCTTCGGCATCCGCTGAAGGCACCCGAACTGCCTGGCGAACCGGGTCGGCACGTAAGGCTCGCAGATCACCTTCCCGTCGATCCGAGCCACGAGCACCCCGCCCCGCATGTTCAGGAAGTATTCATGCTGCTCCAGCGGGCCCTGTCCGTTGTCGATCATCTGGCCGACGGGAGTGGGGAACGGGCTGAAGTTGAAATTGGCATGATTGCCAATCCGAACCCTCACGCCCTCCTCACTGAGGGTCATCGGAGCGACCCCCGCAATGTTCAGCAGGGAGGGTCGCAGGCCGTTGCCCGGAGGACTGATGGCATTTGGGAACGTATACCCACCAAGGTGAGCAGCCACCCAGCCGTGGAAGAACTGAAAGGGCCCACAGATCCTTCGTGGCGACCCCCCTCGTGAGATGCGTCCCAGAATGGCATACAGCCTCGCCAGTACTGGGACCCCGAGGTTGTACCTCTTATTGGCAGCCATGGCGCCCGCCATCGCCAGCGTCGCCGGACGGACGCCCATCCTCGCATCCCGCACTGGCAGGAGCCACCCGCTCAGAAAGGCGGCCAGGAACGCCGCGTACCGGACGTTCGGGTCCCGGGCCTCGATGACGCGGTACCCCCATGAGCGGTAATCGCCCGTCTCCAGGACCCGCCAGTACGACCCGTTCCGGCTCCTCTGAGCTGCGGTCGGGCACCGCTTCCCCCTGCCTGGCATCTTGACCGCCGGGTCATGCTCCAGGAACTGGCCGAACCAATCCTTGTAGGCTATGTCCTTCTGGAAGTCTTGGATCCCGAGCCGCTGCGTAGCCAGGTCAAGA
Source organism: Viscum album (assembly GCA_963277665.1). Classification (NCBI taxonomy): domain Eukaryota; kingdom Viridiplantae; phylum Streptophyta; class Magnoliopsida; order Santalales; family Viscaceae; genus Viscum; species Viscum album. Next base: position 1,011,892,952 of record OY728156.1, read on the forward strand.
AGATGCCAGGTCAGAATGGGAGTCCGTGACCTGTCCTCCCAGATGTTCTTCGGTGGCAGGAACTCATCGTACTGGTAGCCCTCCAGCGGGATACCTCCGATGCAGTGGATGTCCCAGAGACCGATGCCGACCTCCCCATGGTGAAGATGGAAGGTGTTGGTATCCGGGGACCAGCGAGTGAACAGCTCCGGCCCGAGCTCAGACTGCTGGTAGAAGTGGAACTGCGACGTCCACACCGCCTCGAACAGGCCGATGTACCGCAGCTCCTCTGCGAAGTGATCGCAAGTGTGGCGTACCCAGAACGCCCAGGCCCATTCACTGGTAAAGTTGCCCCCGGATCGCAAGTCCCAGTCCTTCAGCCAGCCCTTGGTGTCGTCAGTGACACTCTGACGGTATGTGCTCGAGTAGAGGGCTGGAGAATTCTCCGCTGTAGGCTCACCCCCATCAATGGTTCGCGTCCTCGGGTTCAGGACGTAGACATCCAAGTGCCTGGTTTCCCTGGCAGGATGCCCATTGTTGGTGATGTTATAGCGGTGAAGCTCGTCCTCCCGAGTCACCCAGGTTCGCGGCGCATCAATCTCGAACCCTGGCACCGGAACCTCATCGAGGATGCCGAAGTTCCAGAGCGGCAGGTTGTCCGACAGTGGATATGTCTTCTGGGCCGGCGTTAGTAAGTCGAACAAGGATTGATTGTTGGAAACAATCTCCTTGGCTCCGTAAACCTCCTCGTTCGTCGCCATCTCAGCTCTGCGAGTGGCGGCATCCCCCTCATTTCCTCTGTGCGCGGCCATCTCAGAAGTTTCGGGAGTCGTGCGGGTTAAGGGATGAAGAGTGCGGGATCGGACGAGGCTGGTGGAAAAGTTTGAAGGTTGGCGTGCAATCCAAGTGGACGGCGCGCAATTGGGAAGACTGTCGCGCAAAGTTCCGGGTTTTCGCGCAAAAGCAGGCGAAATCCGGACGGTTTTGCGCGCCGATCGGGCGAATTTCGCGACCGGAAGAGGCAATTTCGCGCACGAGAGCTTTGGAGCTTATCGCGCGGAAGGCCAGATTACGGAACGCGGGACCCAGCGCCCCTATTTATAGGCGAGGCCGGGCCCGCGCTGCGCGGAAAGCGCTTTGCGCGACCGCAGCGGCGAATTTCGCGACCGGTGCCCCTTTTTGCGCGCCTAAGTCCCGCGCCGCCCAGGACTTCGGCATTCCGGCGTCTCCCTCGGAACCCGATCGTTGCGACCTCTCGCCGATCAGATTCCGAGGGGGGGCTTTTGTAGACGCCGGAAAAGTCCGTTGCTCCCAAACGAAGCTCCGGATGCGGAAAGCGAGGTCATATTTGGAGTCGGAAGGATGTTTCGGAGGGCCCGGAGGCCTTGCGCGGAATTTCAGAGGCTCGCGCGCAACGGTGATGTCCCGCGCGGAAAACCCCCGGGATGCGCGCAATGCGCCGGCTCGGCGCGCAATTCTGCGCGCCGCGGGTCCGCGCGCCTCCCTTACGCGCCGCGCCCGATTCCGCGCCCGCGAGAAGAATTTCGCGCTCGCACCCTGGATTCCGCGCCCGGGGTTGCCTATAAATACAAGGCGACCCCCAACGTTTCAAAGGTTGCTGGAAGTCGAAACGTCCCCCGTGCGCGCAATTCAACCCCTTCCGCGCGCAATGACGAACTTCAGGTAACCTCCTTTCTTTCGCGCAAGAAAGCCTCGGGGTCCGCCTTCGCGCGCAATCCCCGCTGGCTCCTTTCATTTGAATAAAAACTCACCCTAAGGCCTTTGCGCGCAAAAGAACCCGCTTGCGCGCAATTGCCCCCGGGGTGCGCGCAATCCGGCCTGATTGCGCGCACCCCCCCTTCTTTCAAGTGGCCATTCGTTAAAGAATGAGCCGTTGCCCCCGCGCGCTATCCGAAGCCCGGTGTGAGCAATCTCAAGCATCCGCGCGCAAGGCGCTGGCCCAATTGCGCGCCAGCCGCCCCGATTGCGCGCCGGCCCGCAGTATTGCGCGCAAAGCTTCCTTTTTGCGCGCAATCTGCCAGGGTCGTCCCCGTTGACCTCCTAAGGTTACCCGCCTGTGTGGCACCCGATGATTCTCATCCCGGGTGCCCGCACCGTGCGTTGTCTTCCCGTGCGGCCCTCCAGGCTTGCGCGAAGTGACACGCACCTATGTCCAGCATGACGTTAAACTGCATAGATGTCCAGCATGACGTTAAACTGCATATATGTCCAGCATGACGTTAAACTGCATACTCGTCCAGCATGACGTTAAACTGCATATACGTCCTGCACGACGTTAAACTGTACATCGTCCGCGCTGCAAGACGTTAAACTGCCAAGTGCTTCGTCCGGCAACCTATGCCCAGCATGACGTTAAACTGCACACTCGTCCAAGCTGCACGACATTAAACTGCCTAGCCCCCATCGTCCGTGCTGCAAGACGTTAAACTGCCAAGTGCCTCGTCCTCAACACATGACGTTAAACTGTACTTCGTCTGGCAAGACGCTAAACCGTCCGCAACCTGATCCCGTGCTCCGCACGCAGGGTCTCCCCCGGTTTGGACGTGGCCCCCACCCGCTCGTCTCTGCAGGGATGTCGGGATTGTCCCCCTTTTGGGACGATTTAATGGGAGTGGCTTTTCCCTACGGGGGCAGGGTATTACAAACCCCTAGTTTCTCGTGGGAGGCTGCACATGTGTATCTCCATTGCACCTCCCCACTGCCGAAGCCAGTAGAGGGTCTGACTGGGATCGAGGTGTCTTTTGCTTTCGGTCCAAGTCCCTTCCAACTGAGTTTTGCAGTATCCGGGCTGCCCCAAGTGCGTAAGTCCTGACAGAATGAACTACGTGGACTTTGATCCCTGTCTTCTATACAGGGTACGTAGGAAGCCTCCCTGAGGCCCAAGCCCACCACCTGGTCGTTCCGGTCGTATTTACGTCCGTTCGTCCATCATTGGACCCCTCCAGGGTTCACGCTTGCGTTGATTCACCTATGAATCCGCCCCTGTGGGAGGCTGCCCGTGTGTATCTCCACGGTGCCTCCCCACAGCCCCCCTTTTCCATTTCCCCTTTTATCGTCCAGCATGACGTGAAACTGTGATCCACCCGGCCGTTCCATCCCCCTCCGTGCGAGGTGGTTCGGTTCAATCCTCCGCCCGGCGGCCTCGACCTCTTCGTGAGTCGGCTTGCCGACGTCCAGCATGACGTTAAACTGTATGCCCGAACTACGTTGACTTTGATCCGTGTTAACGCGCGGTACGTAGGAAGCCCCCCTGGGGTCCAAGCTCTTTACTCCATCATCCATCCTGATCCTTACCCGGGCCGCCACATCCCGGTGGGGTCATGCCACTTCACTCCACTCCACGTTACTTGGGAAGCCGCCCATGTGCTGGCCCCAGCGTCGGAGGTTCCCCGCAAGGGGTTCCGTCATCTGATCCACTTTTCGTGTTGATCGGTCCGATGCCGTCCCCGCTGGACGTTAAACTCGCGGCATACCCCGTGTTAAACACGGGAAGCTGAGGAAAACCTCAGGTGACACAGTTCCCCGCACCTAGTACGGGATGCCTCAGGCCATCGTGCCTTCGAGAAGCCCTATTAGGGACGGAAGACAGACGTGCAGAGCCGTAGTGTTACGACACGCCCCCAGCACCCAGAGCCACCCGGCCTTCTCACCGCAGGTTGCTGCCCCGCCCAGACTCCTTGGAACGTCCGGGCGGAAGCAGCGTAATTAACCGGTGTCCATGAAGATATGGCGCCGGGAACGAGATTCACGAACATTCTTAAGTCTATGAGGGAGACCCGGATTAGGCGACAAGTTCCGAGGAGACGTCCAAGGAAGGAGAAGCCGACATCCCATCATCCCGGTTTCGATCAAGGAGCAGACGCCCCTGAATAAGGGACGGATGCCGCCCGCCCTTGGAAAGCGGGACTGCGGGACCACAAGCCGCGCGCCCATCCCCTCGGGTTGACGGGTGCACGCGCGAACGCGTCCTGGCGGAACAGCGTAACCCGACGCACATCCGCACCGAAACAACATGTTAAATGATTTTTTTTAATTATTATCTTTTTTATGACCCTTATCCTCATACTAGACCAGGTCTAAGACACTTAAAAATTGAATGGAAAAATTATTTTTATAGGTCTGATTGGGATTTAGTTTATTTGTAATATACATTTTAATGTTGAAAGTCCAAATTTTAAATGTTTGTGTTGCTGCTATCTTTATTCTACTATTTTTCTAGAATGCTACTATTTTTTATACTGTTTTTATAGTTTACTACTATATTATTGGGAGGTGATGAATTAATTGATTTTTTTTTACATAATAATAATATTTTTCATGTCGGTTGTTTTATAACTGACATAAAAAATTTCAAATAGGATTTACCATGTTGGTTTTTTTAAAAATAGACAGGGTAAAATAATTTTTACATTGGTTTTATTAAAATTAACAAGGAAAATTATGAATAATATTCCTTTTTATACCAGTTATAGGAAAACCGACATGAAAAATCATGTATCATAGACCATTCACATCAGTTATTTCATAACCTATGTGAAAAAATTATACCAAAATGTATTTATAATGTCTATTTTTATTAATTTACATTAAATATTTATTCACAATGTCTCCTAAAATAACACCATGTAGTAACAGACATTAAAAACCAAAATGAAAAAAAAATACACTGGTGTCTATTTTGTTTTCAAATATATATGCATTAAATTTATAGAGTTGGCAAAATTTCCACCTTTGGAAAAGGAAATTGTTGTCATATCATGTGAATTAGAAAAGTTATTCCCACCACAATTCTTTGATATTATGGTTCAATTAATGGTTCACTTGGTAAGAGAGATTTTACTATTTGTTCATATACATTATAGATGGATTTACCCCAGTGAATAGTGTATGATGATTTTGAAAGGTTATGTCAAAAATTGAAGTTGTCCATAAGGTTGTATTATGGAGCGATATTTTGTTGAGGAAACCAATGAATTCTGTAATAACTACCTATTTTATGTGGAAAGAATTGGCCTAATAAAATCTCATTACATAAGGTAACTTGTGGGTGGTAGAATTTCTAGAATAAATGTTGTCACAATTACTATTACAAAGCAGGAACAGTGTCACCTTTATGTTTTCATAATGGTTCAAAGGATTCACTATATGTTGAAACCCCAACATTAATTATTAGTCATTTTAATATATTATGGGATGAATGGTTTATATCAAATATACATAATCAAAAGTTTAGAGGATGGTTTCAAGAATATATTTTTAAAGAGTTGACTACAAGTATGGATTCAATTTCAGAATGAATTCTAAGGCTAGCCAGAGGACTAAGTGTGCATGTATAATCTTATAATGGTTGTATAATTAATGTTTATATGTTCTATACAAATGAACATGATGAACAAAATACTACAAAAAAATAGTTGAGTTACACTTATGGCTGAAGTGATGCATGCATCTAGTGCCAAGGATAGAAATCCAATTTATGTGAATATTTCATACTTTGGCATCATCAAAAGAATATGGGAGTTGGATTATAAAACATTCTTAGTGTCAAATTTTCAATGAAAGTGGGTTGATAACTAGAGCGTAGTTAAAATGGATAAATTGGGATTTGCCAAAGTGGATTTCATTATGGAATGGTAAAAATATAAACCATTTATAATGGAATCATAGGCAGTATAAGTATTTTATATTCCAGATCCTATAAAATTAAAGTGGTCAATTATTCTATTATTTACCAAACCCACTGAAGGGTTAGATGTTAATTCAGCTAAGGATGACCCTTTCATTAGGACATCATAATCATTTTGTTATATTCCCAATGTAGATAGGGTATTGTATATCATAGGAGACCACAAGGAGGGTATTTGGGTACTCTATAGAGGGGTTAAATCCCTTCAACCTTTAAAAAAAGAGAGTTCAATAATCATGATATATATTTTTTAATATACAATATGTTTCCTTATATTATTATCTATTCACTATTTAATTTATGTAATCTAAATAAAATGTTCAAAAAATTATATAGAGAATTACTTATGCACATTTTGATGCTCCTAATCCCAAGGAATAATAGGTTTCTCAACATGTCGATTCTCCTAATGTAGAGGAATAGTAATATTATACACATGTTGATACTATGAATCAAGAGAAACAATATATAGATGATGATAAAAGTTAATAAAATAGTATATGGTGAATAACCTATGTCTTAGAAAAAATAGAATCATCATAACATGATGGTGTTAGAAAAAACTATTAATGTGAGAAAAAAAATCGAATTTGAGGTTGAATGGAATGAGCGTGACCATCCTATTAACCCCAATAAGCCCATGTTCAGTAGTTACATTGGGGTCACCCCTTGAATGTGTGTGCCATTTTTTTAAATTCTTGGAATAATATTTTTCCTGTGATTAAGGAACTAATATAGGAATACATTAGGGTAACATCATATGATATACATTATTTATTTTAGTAAACAAATAATTAAACATTAATTTAATATTCATTATCCTTTAGAGAGTGAATTTATAGTAGATGAATCCTAAATGAAATTTGTATTACTTCTCACTAAAAAAGCTCATAAAGGCTTTCAGACAATTCTTATAATGCATCATCTCATTGATGCTGGAGGGAAAATAAACCCAGACCCACCACAGATGCATACACACCTGATAAACTAACAAGCATGGGATGTGTTTATTGGTCATAATGAGGATACATATTTTAAGGTACAATAGGAATGGTAATACATTACTTGAAAATATAGGTATTAATTAGTTTGACTAAGAATTTTTAATTTATTAAATAGTAAATAAGTGCTAAAAATAAGCGACATGCAACAAAACCAACATACACGTACCATAAATAAAATATGGGGTATGCTTCACTTGAAAAAAATGGTATGTATTTTAAATATACAATAATAATTTTACGTGACATGAAAAAAAAAATTATTTTTATTTGTTTATATAAATATTGATGAATCCAAATCCAAATCCATTTCCATACCACTTCATGTTCTATACAAGTAGGTATGTGTAAATAATGGTGGGATACTAATTTATGAAAATGAAAAAAGTGTGGGAAGCATGCGTAAGTATAACATAATAAACAAAATATTTAATTTAGTATTACATAACAATGATTAATTACTTTACAATATTATTTATTCAACTTAGACACGAGAATAATCATTATTTTTTCCAGATGAATAACTATTATTATTGGCCTTTAATTAGTTAGAATAGTATGGTTGCATCAGAGGTGCAGGTTTTGGGTTGTTACCCCAAACATATTTTGATAAAAATAAATGAACAGGGGGATAAATATAAGAAAATGGAATATATACTGGCATGATTAGATTATCTAGAATAAAAAAACTTAATTGGAAGTATGATCTATTAGAAAATGTTATGGGAAGGAATTAAATAGAAGAAACAACACAAAAACAACCACATGAATATCCCCCCACCCTCACCAGCTTTGAGGGAATCCATTCCCCATCATGATATTTCTTATAAGATGTAATCAATATTTTCATAATTGTTTCTGTGAAATGTGAACTAGAAATACACTAATACCATTCCTATATAGATATTACATATGGTAAACATGATTTTGATTTATGTTTATCAACACCAACCCATATCCTAGTTGCGAGGGGTGTCATGTATAATATCTATGAAGATATTATACACAAAAAACAACTTCTAATAAGTCATGTGAGACTGAGGACTCATATATATCATGAGATGAGTGTTGAGATACGTGTCCTACTTGATGATGTGGATATCAATATGTTCAATATCTCTATTATAACTTTTGAAAAATATACATTTGATATTGCACAAATACATGCCAATATGGAGGTATTACTTTCCAATATATTTTTTATGAAAAAACATTAATAATCAATTATAAAATGTATGAATAGATGAATGTTATTAAAGATAGAAAAGGGGAAAGGGTTAAATAAAAAGTCTAATCAAAAAATTCTAAAGGATAAACCCACAAATCTAAAAGATATTTACAGAGTATCTTTACCCCACTCATTCAACTTATATATTTACTAACATTAAAGTTTCATGTGGATAAAATGATATCCAGTGGTGATAAAACCATAATTTATTATGAAGAATAGATATATGGTTAGTCAATTATAGACTATATTGTTTTTTATAATGTAAATAGAACCCTCGAATATGAATGGCTCAGATTATTATTTTTAAATGTATACATGATGTGTGTTTTCATGATTTTTTTGCATGGATAATATGTTATGTTAATTATGACTAAATAATACTCATGTTTTTATTGGATTATATATAAATACTATTTTAAGGGAAAACCCTTTCAATTTTAATTTGGACTAATTAATCCTCACATCACTTATACACACCTATCCTTATTGTAACCAAATAAATATGAGGTAATATTGGATAGACTGGACACAATGTTTGAAAATAAACTTATAGAATATAGCCTCTTCTTTAATACCCATGATGTATGGGTAAAAATCTATAATTTAATCATGTTAGATATATTTTCATTCCTTTCATTACTTATTCCTATTTTTATTCAACATTGGTTACACATTACAACCTATTTGGATACTCCAAAGATTTATTTCCTAGATTAAATGCATGGATACCCAACAAACCAACCACATCTGATGATTTTTATCGATTTTAAATACACTACATGAAACATTTCAGAAATAAAATTAATGTCATATATTTTATATTATGTTTTAATGAAAATTATGTTATGATAGAATGGTGTTTAAATATCATCAAAATCATGGCATGAGGACATACCATGAGCAGAAAAATCATATCGACCTTAATAAATGGATAAGTATTGAGGTATATATATAACAATATTACACTATCAAAGAATATATAAAAAAAATTACTTATTTTTTTAAATATGTTTACAGTTCTCAGAACAAACTAATTATAAATATTGTGGTTATTAGTTTTTAAAATTTATAAAAGATATCATTTCCCATCAACAAACTAGCATCCTAGAATAGGTATTTCTGAGTATAATTATAATTTTATTTAAAATATTTACTAATCCTTTTTTTATATATTTTTCTAGTACTTCGAAGATTATTGACAGTCCTCATATTCATAAGAGGAAATATAATTGTTTATAAATTAATTAATAAGTAAAATAAGTGGTGTTAGAATGTATACAGGAATCATTAAGAGGTAACTTATGACTACTTATTTAGTTAATTTTTTCATCATTTTATCTGTTTTTTAGTTAATTTCCTTTTCATTTTAATCTGAGGATTTTTTTTTAATTTTCACAAAGATCATGAAGAAAGGATTTCATCAATAAGGATAATTTACTAATGATGATTAAATTTTTTTTATTATGAAATTTATTCAATATTTTGTGTTATCAAAAAACAATATTGTTAAATAACCTAGATTTTTGAATTCATTGAAGAATAAAAATACCTCGTGTGATGACTAGGAATAAACCACAACTCAATATAATACATGGTATGACCATTATGACTTAAATTTTATGTTTTTGTTTTAAAATTGACATTTAAGTTTAAAACACATGTTACATACTCAAAAATGATCAAAAAGTTAATATTTTTTTTGATACTTTAGTAAAATGATTCATAAGTCATTTATGACATGTAGGAATCAACCACACCTCAATCAAATACATAGTGTTCCTGGTTTGATAGAACTGGTAACATGTTTGAAGCTTCTTGTGCGTGTAATAGATTAGACTTTTAGGCTTCAATTGTGATAATTTCAATTGGTAAATGTTTCAAGAATTTATAAATACATCATTAAATTCTAAATCCCTACTACTTATTTAGTTAATTTTATCATCATGGTATTCATTATTTTAAATTTAATTTCCTTATAATTTTTTTTCTAATAGTTATTTAGTTTTTTTCAAAGATATTTTGAAAACTCATACTTTGGTTTCAACTATATAAAACAATCCATAAAAGAGAGGACTTTTTCCTTATGGATGGAATAGGAAACCGCATGCTTCTTGAAGCATGAAGTGAATCGTAAGGATACATCTTCCAAGGGATTTTTTAAAAGTAAAATGGTAAATTTTGACTTCCAAAAATATATTTCATGAAAATTTTCTTAAAATATGTATAAATAAACCACATATCCATCAATATCACCTAAATCTAATAGAAAATATTATTTTTATTACTTAAAGTGAATTTTTTTGGTTTAAAATTTAAATTCTAGTTTAAACACACATTATATACTCAAAACTAAGAAAACTTATTCATATTGTTTTGATACTTTAGGAAAATAATCCATAAGTCATTTTTTTGTGTAGGAATAAACCGCACCTCAATTTGATACATGGTGTGTCTGGTATGACTCAAAGTGCATGTTTTCAGTTTAAAATTGATATTTTATTTCAAAACAAATTTCACATACTCAAAACCAAGAAAACTAATTTGTAGTTTGTTTATAATTTATAAAAATTATCCAAAAATAATTTTTGATGTGTAAGACTCATCCGCACCTCAATATGATAAAAGGTGTTCTTGGTATGACTCAATGTGTATATTATCAGTTTAAAATTAGAATTTTAGTTCAAAAAATGTTTCAAACACTGAAAATCAATAAAATTTTCTTTTATTTTCTTGATACTTTAATAAAATGATTCATAAGTCATTTGTGACATGTGAGAATTAGTCTCACATTAAACCGACACATGATGTGACTATTATGACTCAAGGTGCGTGTTTTTAGTTTAAATTCCCATTTTAATAAAAAAAAGAACAAACTCAAAATTGAGAAAACAAATTTTGATTATTTTGATACTTTAGGAAAATTACCCATAAGTAATTTTTGACATATAGGAGTCAACTTCACATCAATACAACCCATGGTGTGACCAGTATGACTGAAAGTGTTTTTATTTAAAATTGATATTTTAGATCAAGTACACGTCACATACTCAAATATGAGAAAACACATTTGGATTTTTCTGATAATTTAAGATAATTATCTATAAATCATTTGTAATTTTTTGTAATCAAACTCACCTCAATATGATACACAGTGTTCCTGGTATGACTCAAAGTGTATTTTGTTAATTTAAAATTAATATCTTAGTTCAAAACACGCCACACACTGAAAATTAAGAAAAAATGATCAGATCATCTTGATACTTTAGGAAAAGGATTCAGAAGTTATTTTTGATATGTAGGAATAAGTCACATATCAAACTAACACACGATGTGACTGATATGACTCAAATTTCATGTTTTCAGTTTAAATCGATATTTTAATTAAAAAGTAACATGACATACTAAAAATTAAAAATAAACATTTGGATTGTTTTGATACTTTATTAAAACCATCCCTAAGTCCTTTTTGATGTGTAGGAATCAACCAAACATGAATCTGATACATGGTGTGTCTTGCATGACTCAATGTACGTGTTTTCAGTTTAAAATTGATATTTTAGTTCAAAAAATACATCACATAATAAAAATAGATAAAATTAATTAAGATTGTTTTTTACTGTAGTAAAATGATCCTTTAATAATTTTTTATTTGTTGGAATCATCTGAACCTCAATCTGATACACAGTGTGCCCGATACAACTCAAAGAGTAAGTTATCATTTTAAAATTGAAATTTTTGTTCACAATCTGTATAACACACTAAAAACCAAGAAAACATTCTTATATGGTATTTATATATTAATAAAATGATTCATATCTCATGTTTTATGTTTATAACTCAGTCTCACATCAAACCAACTCACAATGCGACAGATATCACAAAAATCTTATGTAACTAGTTTTAAATGACATTTTAGTAAAAAAGACATGTGACATAATCAATATCAAGAAAAATCTTATAGATTTTTTTGATACAATAATAAAATGATCTATAATTAATTTTTGATTTTTATGAACCAATCACACTTAAATTTGATGCACAGTGTGACCGATATGATTCCAAAAGTGTTTTTTATTTAAAATTGACATTTTAGTTCAAAACACACATCACATACTCAAAACTAAGAAAACTCATTCATATATTTTTAATACTTTAGGAAAACAATACATATGTCATTTTTTATGTTTAGGAATCATCCACACCTCAATATGATACATGGTATTCCCAATATTACTCAAATTGTTGGGTATCAGTTTAAAATTGACATTTAGCTCAAATGTGTGTCACTCACTAAAAATAGAGAAAACATGCTTATATTTTCTCAAAACATTTATAAAATGATTCATAATTAATTTTTGACATGTAATAATTATTCTCACATCAAAGTGACACAAAATGTGATTGGTACAACTCAATGTGTGTGTTTTTAGTTTAAAATAACATCTTAGCGAAAAAGACGCATGGAATACACAAACACTGAGTAAAATCTTTTTTATTGTTTCAATACTTTATTAAAATGATAATTAAGTCATTTTTTATGTTTGGTAATCAAATGTACATCAATCTAACACACTATGTGACTAGTATGACTATAATTGTGTCTTTTTATTTAAAATCAACATTTTAGTTCAAAACACATGTCACATAATAAAAATTAGGAACAAATCATTTTGTGTTAATATTTTTGTAAAATGATCCAAAATTAATTTATAACATATAAAAACTATCATCACCTAAATATGATATAAAATGTAAATAGTATGACTCAAAGTGTCTGTTATGAGTTTCAAATTGACCTTTTTATTTTAAAACGTGTGTGACTCGCTAAAAATTGAGAAAACATGCTATGATTATGTTGATAATTTAGGGAAATTATTCATAAGTCATTTTTTTATGTTTGGTAATCAGTCTCATGTCAAACTGAGATGCAATGTGAACGATATGGCTCAATGTGTGTGTTTTTGTTTAAAATTACATTTTAGTAAAAAACAGATGTGGCATACTCAAAACTGATAAAACACGTTTTTATTGTTTTGATACTTTAGTAAAATGATCCTTAAGTCATTTTTTATGTGTAAAATTTAACTATACATTATTATGATACATCGTGTGACTCTTATGACTCCATGTGTGTCTTTTTTATTTAAAATTGACATTTTAGTTCAAAACACATGTTACATATTTGAAATTGATAAAACACATTTGTATTATTTTTATAATTTTGGATAATGATCCATAAGTTATTTGTGACATTTTGGAATTATACTCACCCTAATATGATACATGATTTTCTCAATATGAATCAAACTGTGTTTTTTTAGTTTAAAAATGAAAATTTAGTTTAAAAAACATTTGATATACTAAAAAAATGAGAAAACACATTTGGGTTGTAATAATATTATAGTAAAACAATCCATAAGTCATTTTTAATGTGTAATAATTATCCACACCTCAATCATATATATTTTGTGACTATTATGACTAAAATTGTGTGGTTTCAGTTTAAAAATGAATTTTTAATAATGTATTATTTAATATTTATGTTTAATTTATTTTTTTGTAGTATTAATAACATTAGGATTTTTCCTTATATAATTGGATTGTTTTTCATGAATTGGGGTGGTTTGTTCAGTAACTAAAACAATAGTGGAATTTTTTATAGGGGTTTGAGTTCCAAATATAATAAAACCATTAATGTTTATGAACGTTTGTGTTAAATGGTAATTTAAAATTTAATTGTACAAAATAATGTTTGAAATTTATATAATATAGAGTTTTTTTATTGTATTTTGGAGGTAATTTTTATTTCAATTAAATTATGAATTTTTCAAATAACTAATTTTTTTATTGTTGTATTCTGTAATTTTAGCTGCACATTGCAGTAGTATGGCCTTTATCGGTGCTTTTTTAGAACTGATAAAGGGGTCCTCTTTTAGTGGTGATTATGAAAAAAATATATATATTAATGATTTTAAATACTTTTTATATCACTTTTTATATTATTATCTATAGTAGTGGGGTATAAATTACATTTTAAGATCAACAAAACTATAAGAAATATTTTTTAAAGCTCTCAATTATGGTAAATTTACCATTTTACTCATAGGGGGTCTCGGGATAAAGGAACAAAAAAATGAGCTAAGTATTGTCTGGGAAAAAATCAGTTCACTACATCCTCCCCATAATAAATCATTTTCATCCCCCAAAAATAAAACAACTAGAGTTTCTAAATAATAAGTCTCATGAAACAACCTTGTGCAGAAAACCCACCATATCACGAACTTCCTTCATCTTCGAAGGTCCAAGCTCTAAACGAACTTGTTAAACCCCCACCCCAGAAGGAAACAACCACTTTAATTGTAGAAGATATCATATCCATATTATATTGAATTAATAACTATGTGAGAATGTGCCTCTACTCATGTAAGGTCTTTTCAAGCCTCTATACTGAAAACATAACTTCATCTAATGGGTTTCTGTTCACATAGGGAGAAATGAGTCCACAAAAAACTGATATTCAACTTGAAATGGTTCTTGAAAAGGTTACCTATGGTGAGATAACCCCATTACCTACCTTTAAAAATAATTATAAATTATTATTTCATGAGTAAAACCCATCCACCCTACACTCCAACATTTAGAACCTAACAATGATTTCACACTGACACTAGAATAGTTTCAAGGATTCACTCTCTCTCGGTCCCACATCAATTTATCTATCATCTCTAACCATTAAATAATAAAAACCAATGTCTCAAGATCATTCCATATAATTATCACAGGCCTTCATTCCTAATCTTGAAAATCCACAAGATTCTCTATCTGTATCCTGATCTCTAACAGTTTTTCATTCACTATCAAATATAGATTAGTTTCATTATCATAGTTATTCCATGAAAGTTATTGACATGCAGATCAGAAAAAAAAACACCAATATTATCAAACTACTCAAAATCACACCATTTCCTATAAGGTAGTCCAATCTACCATAATTCAAATTGGATGGCCCTAGATATTCAGAAAAACCCACTATGTAGGCTCTATACCCCAAGAGAACATATACCAGAGTGACCAAGGTCCACAAATTCTTGATTAATACCCATCTTCTACCATATATAAAGGTTTTTAATATGATAAGTACATATAAAATTATACACTTGACAAACCACACTAAGCTTCATGCTTCACCCATGAGGTATCCACTCAAGGTTTCTGTCATGATATCTAATATGAATATTAATAGAAAACTATTACCCACCTAGGGAAGTGGTCGATGATCTCCCCACCTTTAGAAAACCCCTCCAGGTTTCTTGCATGAGAATATCTAGTCACATCGGATCACTGAGTTGACATTATCACCATACCTCCCTCACACAATGGAAGAGTGTGGGGACATCACTATCGATTGAAGGTGAGAAACATCTCTCTCGCAATGAAAAATCCAACTACTCTGAAGCTCATTTATTTTACACCTCCACTATAACAAAATTATTTTTATATTTTATTGAAATGTTTTAAAATAAATTAAAATTATATATAAGTGTCCCTAATACCACTAAATGATTTTATAAGGGAAAACACTTGTCCATACTTTGTATAAAATATCAACCAAAACCTATTACGCCATTAGATATATCCATTTTTTGACTAAAGGAAATAAATAGATAGAATATAACTTTTATATGATGAAAGATATATCCAAGATCTTATACATGATATTGATAAATATCACTAAGATTCATCCAACGAACTAATTATTCTTAGGGTATCCATGAGTTGTGTGAATCTATCAATGGTTGAGAAAGATCATCATTTACACATGGTATTCTAGAACCTTATTTAATGTATGTGATATAGATAGATTCGAATTGAGGAGTTTCAAAATTTATTCATACAAAATATATATTTCACAAAAATTCTACACATTACATAATAATTGATCCTAATTATATAGTCATCTAAGGATATCAAAAATTTCTCAAGAATTCGGCCTATAGATGAAATGTTTCGTAAACATTTCAAACAATACAACTCTTTTTAACTCTCAATTAAATTCATCCCATTAATTGTTTAACATTAATCAATAATTTTGGATTTTCTATTATTATAATCATTATCACATGATGATAAAAACAAATATGATTACTTAGGGTAGGATAAATAGATTATTTCACGTGTTATCGCATAACACATACACTACCATGCATGAAACAAAATTGTAGTTTCCTACACTATTTTGTGGTTTACACCATCACAAACCATGATTTGGTTTAAACCACCGTGTAGTGGTTTCATATTTATGGAATAAATCTAAAAAATATGACTGCATATTACTAAATGGATTCATAATTGATGTAGGAGGTTTTTCTCATTAAGTATAATGATCATTTTACTTGTGTTGTCTTATCTACAGGTTATATTATGTTCAAGTGATTATTGTCATTATCTTCATCGTGATTGTGTGACATTATATAACTTCAAAAAATGGGATATCTTTATTTTGGATGAATAATACTCAAATGATATTATAGAAATGAAAATTGATTCATTTTGTAACACCATATTTTAATGAGTGTCATTGAATCATCTAATGTCTTGAATTAGTGGCATGGATTTATGTTTTGAAAAGTTTCAATAAAACAAAATAGTTTATATATAAATGGTTTTTAAAGGTAAAAACGGTTTTAAATGACATTTAAAAGGAAATAGGGTATTTGAATAAAATATTTTGATATATGATTTCAAAATAAATTGTTTAGTTTCCAAAGGGGGTTTTCATTGGTTTTTTACCAAGTGTCTTAGGTTTGTGAAGACAACATGAGATTACTTTTTAATGGTTTAAAAAATGGGTGGTTGACTCCTATTTAAAAGTAAGGTAAAGAGACCATGTTATGATAAATGGTTTGGCCTGATTTATCCTGTGATATGACTCGACCCACCATGGGCCCACATGTTATCATGTGAATAGATTCTGATAATACCACTAGAATAAAATCCATCAAAACTTTACAAGCAGAAGAAATAGATCTGGAATGTACCCCATTTATGATTCTTTAAACATGAAATAATGATATCCCGAGTCATCACACTTCAATGTAAAAATAATGGAAGAACATAGGTAATCCTATCAAAAACAAAAATCAGAAGAAAACATGAAAGAAAAATAACAACACAAAGAGATTATGCGGCTCGGTCTTGCACCCCAATCCATAGGGTAATGCTGATTCAATTTTATTTAAAGAATAAATAGGATTATTACAATAATATAAACATTATAATAACATGTAAGTTTTCCTATCATCTTCAAAAAAATAAAATTCCCTCCTATTATAGGGGTTTCCTTCTTGTTCTTCTGGATATTAATTCCATCTAATCTATATAGGTTGTTGTCCACATCCTTTGAGATGCATGGAGGAATCCTTCATTTTTTTAAAGAATATCACCACCTCAATGTTCCCACTTGTTAGACTATTCCCTTTCCAAATATATCACATATAAAAAATGTCATATATCTATTGGTGAATAAACTTTTGATTGATTAAATCATATGCACCAGTCTACATATTCTCGTAAACTAAAACTCTACCATTTTTTCTCCAAATACACATTGTTTTTGAAAAAAAAAAGGCCACTAGATTTTACTTATTTTAGGTGGTATTAAATTCCTTGTTCTATTAAAACAATGCACACAGCTCAATAATATCTCACTTAAAATACATTTTAGTTTTGTGACTAAGTCCCCTTTAAGCACACAAATAGACTTCATTTAATTTCATAAAGTAGCTACATGTTTCCCTATCATGCCTTACTACCAGTCAACCAAAACATATTGAGGAACAACACCTCCTTAGAACTTTCCATGTCATTCACATTTTCAACATATTGGATGGATTACACATCCCTTCGATATTACATAGGTATAACACTTGTTCCTATAACAACATCCTGATAAATTGGTACTTCAACTGAATATAATTTATCTAAGGATAAAACATTATATTTTCATCCAAGTGGATTGTGCCTTATGTTTCATAAAATAATGGTAACATCCTAAACTCTATAAACCTAGAGTTGGTAGTTATATTAAATTATTACTAAAAAATAAAAATATTTCTTGAAGGATACAACAATTCAGTATCCTTAAAATAACATATAAATATATAAAATATTTTTTGAAACATAATATACAACATTAACATATTATAAAAACATGATTATCCATCTCATAATGTCATTGAAAATTACATGCAGTCCTCCTCAAGGTTTCTTGAGGAAATGAAGACAAGTAAGGGTAAGCTCAGATGCCTAGTAAAGAGTAGCATATATTGGAAGATTTCATAACATATACATGGAATAATTTATATGGAATGAATAAATAAACAAAATAAATTTATAATCAACTAAAAATGAGTTCATACTATATCCATGAAAATAAATGAAAACATGGATAAAAATAATCATTGATCTCATACTGATGGAATACATAATGCATGACATTAAAAACTTGTTTCCAAGTCCTTATGTAAAGACACGATCCTATTATGGTAAGTGGTATACAGCCAAACCCAACCTATTTATCTCATGAGACTTATTGATGCATCAAGGGGATATATAATTCCAAGACCCACCTGTCACTTGATTAAGTATAATTCATTCACCTTAAGACTCATCAAGACCATTTTTACCATTCCTTGAGGAATATATTACTAAATAAAACTTGGTTACCCATATAATGAGAAATACACAAATCAAATACTTCCTCATTCAATAGAATAATATGGATGTGTTAGATAAAATCCCTTAATCAACTTAGAATCTATATGGTATTGTAAAAGTAACATGAAATACCCTTCTCAAAGAAATGTTGTGTTGAGGGAACATAAATGTGTTAGGATATTAATGGAATATAGTAATTGGATTAAATATAATACATTGGTAGGAAACCAAGGTAATGATATAAAATATCCTTCATCACGATTCAAAAATTTCATGTGAATATTCAAAATCATATCCCCCATGAGTGTCTAGTTAGGTGTGTAGTATTAGGAATATTCATCGTGCATCAGAGTGATGATTGAGTAACTGCTCAAACAACCCTTTTTTGGGTGACTAAACCTAGGTTAATTAGTTATATAGCCATATCCTCTATATAATATCCAAATAAAGATGTATTTTCTAGAAAACTATTCATACTTTTACTTTACCAAAACTTAAGATGGGTTTTCAATAATGGAAAATATTGAGTTTTACAGTGGTTTTGGTAACTCTTGAATAAAAAGAATACGAGAGAGATAAAAATATATACATTTAAATACATTAAATCTTATTAGTAATATATTAGAATCATTTCATGGTAATTCATGTAACACATAAAATGAAATATGTGGTGAATATAACATGAGTCCCAAAGAATAAAAATTGAGATGAAAAACCCTACTTATGGCACGGGTAGTAATTCAATAAAAAAATCATGAAATATAGAACTTAAAATTGATATTAAAATACCATTAATAAAGTAATTTTGTGATATAAAATCTCACATATTATGTATATAAACCATATAATTTTAATTAGGTGCATAATACAAAACTTGTCTCAAAGAGAGAAATTTGAGACGGAAAACCCTTACCACTTGTCATGAATTCCATGAACTCAATTTGACATCCTATATCACAAACATATTTATCTTAGTAACTTAAATAATAAAATTAATCATATCTATTTTCATTTATACTCTTTTTAAATAGTAATTCCCTATATGAATTCTACATATTTTCAACATCAAGTGTTTATAGATTTGATTGTCTGTACTAGTTTCATAATAGCGATGTCAGTGTTCATTATTCTTAAAAAATTCATAATTAATGGATAATTAAATTTATTTTAGGTATTATTTATACTTATTTATGATGTTTAAAACTAATTTTATGAGTGTTTTCGTATTTATCCTTGAAGATGAAATCAATAACATGCATGTTTAGGTTATTCTTGACGATCAGAGTGTATTTTCTTAATTAATGAACTTAAGATTGATATAAAATCTCTAGAAAAAAAATAATTATACAAAAATTTATATTATATTGTACTAGTAATTATGTTCCTATAGTCATTCATGAAATAAATTTATAGTTTTTTTTAATTGGATGGTTAAACCAACCAAAACATGAACATATCATGACTTAATAAATAATTATGAGGTGGTTTTGTTGTAATACAATTATACTAGAAGAATAATTATATTATTTAGTGTTTATTAATATTATATATCAAAATTATAAATTAATTATAATAATAATTAATAGATATTAAAATATTACATAATTTCAATAAAAATTATTCTCTTAGTACACTTATTTTAAATGATTAAATTAATGATGGCCATTTATTGATCATATAATTAATAAGTTATAAAATTCATAATAAGATAACCTTAATGATATCATAAAAATAATATTTTTCTTTTAAAACCATCCTTAGATCAATCCTTGTAAGGTGGTATTGGAAAACTAAACATGTTTTGTCGTGGAGGCGGTAGTCTAAACAATGCATGAATGACGATTTTATTTTTTTAATGGAAAGGGAAAAAGGTGGTTAAATTTTATTTAAACAATATAAAATCATAAATTATACTATAAATATTGAATTTATCATATAATATTGGGAAAAATAAATTTTAAATTGAAATATAAAAATAAAATATGTTATCAAAAATATTGAATGTACGTTGAGGCTTAGAGTTTATCTTAGAGGATTCTATAGAAATGAAAGGATTAGGATAATATATTGTGAATACAAAATAAATATAATTAAATATAATTATATTGGAATTAAAAAGGGTACGTTTTTAAGAGGAAACCAAATTTTTAGTATTTCCTTAAAGGGGTAGTGAGATTCCCCTTTATAAGCGGTGAGAATGGATTTTTTGTAAATATTTTGACTTAACATAAAGGGAGAACGTGTTAAACTTGAAAATTAGATCCAAAAATATAAAATATTGGAGTGGAGAAGTTATATGTTCTATACAAATATAATATATTCAATTATATACATTTATTAATGATTTTTCAAGCCCCTTTATCCCTTAAATTATTACTTTTACCATTTTAGTTTTTACAGTGATAAGTAGTTTTTACCTATAAATTAATATTTATGACTAAACATAACGTGTTAATTATTAGATAATTTATAACTAATGATACTAAATTTTAAATATATTTTTTTACTTTTCAATTTATATAAGTTTTAAAAATTCATTTTAATATGAAAAATGTATAATACATTAAAACAATTTTTGAGAAAAATATTACATGGGTTATAAAATATTAATCATGGTATTGTAAAAAATAATTAATATTTTAAAATGTATAATTTAATTTATAAAGTATATTTTTTTCAAATAAAGAATTTCATAAATTTATAAGTTATACTTATGGGATAAAATTCATAGTATTAGTAAAATTGGTATATTTCACTATTCAACTAAAAATTGTTTTATTTTAGAAAAATCCAAAAAATTAATCTTAAGATAATATATTTATAAATGATTCAAAAATGAAGTTTTTTTGTTAAAATAGTATTCTAAAATTGTGAAATTAAACTTTAAAATATATAATTTTGAATAAAGTCTCCTTAGATTGTGTATTGTGTGATAGTATGGGAAATGATGTTTACCTGCTAAAGTAGGGTATCAAGTATTATGTACCCCCCTATAAATAATTTCATCCTCAAAATTAGGTTATATATAAGCTATTGAACAAGTTTGGATATTCCTTCCTCGTATCCTCTTCAATCTCCAAAGTTGCCTCTTCTGGTTTGTGATTTCTCCCAAGGACTTTCACCAATTGAGTTATTCGATTACACAACACTTTCTCTTTGGTGTCATGAATATAGATAGTATCTTTATTATAAGATAGGTCAGGCTTCAATTCTATTCTGTAATATGTGAGAACATGCGTTGGATATGGAATTTATTTCTTTGGTAATGAAACATGGAAGATGTCATGTACTTTACAAAGGTTGGGTGGCATAGCCAATTGGTAAATTATAACTCCAATTATTTCTAGTATTTTAAAAGTAATAATGTACCTTGATATTAAATTCCCCTTATTAACAAATCTTACAACTCTATTCCATGGGGAAACCATCAATAATGAATGATCCCTTAATTGAAATTCAAAGTCTTTCATTCAATTATCAGCATATCTCTTTTCAATTTTTTGGGTTGTTTTAATATGATCTAGAAAAGTTTGTACTTTAATATTCAACTCCTCTATAAAATCTAGTCCAACTAGATTTCTTTCTCTAACTTCTTCCCAAAAGGTTGGGGTATGCACCTTTTCCCATAAAAATGCTTCATATGGTGCCATTTGGATTCTGTAATATAAGCTATTATTGTATGAAATTTAACTTATGTTAGATATTAATATAACATACCTTATAAATCAAGAAAAGATGATCTCAAAATTTCTTATAAAGTATGGATAGTCCTTTCAAACTACCCATCATTCTGGGGATGATAAGTGGTACTTAAATGTATCTTAGTTTTGAGAGTCCTTTGATGACCCTTCCATAATTTTTATATGAACTAGGGGTGATGATCATATATGATCAATATAGATTCCCCATAAAGACTTATGATTTTATTAATATAGAGCCGGTAAATGAACTCAAGGGGTAGATCATATCTTATCACTAATAAATGGGTATAATTAGTAAGTCAGTCAAATATGGCCCGTATAACATCATTATTCCATAGATTCTTTGGGAGTCTAGTGAAAAAGTCTATGGTAGCATTATACCACTTCCATATAGGTATAGGAAGAGGTTTCATGACTCCATTAGGATATTTTATTTCAATCATCACCTACTAGAATACTAATCATTTGGACACATAGTATGAAATTTCCTGGTTTATACCATCCCACCAGAAATTTTCTCTTAAATACTTATACGTCTTTGTGCTACTGGGGTGTATGGAGAAATTTGAGTTGTGTGCTTCATATAGAAATTTACTTTTCAACTCTGATATAGAAGAAACACATAACTTCTTCCCAAACATCAAAACTTCATCTCTATGGATAAAATCATTCAACTTTCCATCAGTTACAACTTTAATATTCTATTTTAATTTCTCATTATCCTACTAGGAATTCTCTATATTTTCTATTAAGGGTGGTATAACAATTTCTTGGAAAATGAACGATGGGTACCCTTTCCTATAAGTCACCATATTCATATTTACTAGATATCTGTATATAGTATCCATGTTAATAATAATAAATGTAATAAATCCATGGTACCACTTACTCAATGCATCAAAAACCTTTTTTTCCTTCCCAAGGTGGTAGTGTATTGAGAAATCATAGTCCTTAAGTAGTTCCAACCATCTTCTTTCCCTCATGTTGAGCTCATTTTGAGAGAATATATACATAAAACTCTTGTAGTCCATATATATATTTTATCTTTATTCATATAGGTAGTGTATTCATATTTTCAAAGTAAATATTATAGATTCCAACTCTAGTTCATGAGATTGATAGTTAAATTTATGGATTTTCAATTTCCCTAATGCATATTCAATCACCCTATAAGTTCTCAAAAAGACATTACCAATTCCTTTATTTGATGTGTAACTATATATTAAAAATCCTTACTTACCAGATGGTACAGTTAATATTAGTGAATTAATTGGCTTCCTCTTTATCTCTTTAAAACATTCACTGCATTACCTTTAATATGTGAATTTAATCCCTTCATGTGTTGACTTGGTTAATAGAATATCCAATAGGGAATTTTTTTTAAACCGTCGATAGTAGCCTACTAATCCTAGGAAAAATCAGATATCATTTATCTTCATTGGTGTAGGCCATTCATTGACTACATTTTTCTTTAGAGGTTCAACAGATATTCCATCCTTTGAGATAATATAACCAAGAAAAGAAACACAATTAAGACAAAATTCACACTTCCTATACTTCTCTTATAATTAATTTTTTTTAATAGTCTCTATAATTATTTTTAAATGACTCACATACTCTTCATATATCTTAGAGTATATCAAGATATCATCAATGAATACCACAAAAAAGTTATCATGATACTACTTGAATACTCTATTCATTATATCTACAAATACATAAGGTTCATTAGTCAATCCAAAATTAATTACCATAAAATCATAATGTTTAGGGATTGTTTGAAATGTAACCTTCAGTTTATCATCCTTCTTCACACTTAACATATCATAAATAGACTGAAGATTTATCTTTGAAAATTATTAGTCTCTTTGGAGTATATAAAATAAGACATAAATTCATGGTAAAGGATGCTTATTCTTTATAGTAAAAAAAATTGATCTTTTTATAATAGTTTTCTTGTCTTAGAGACCCATCCTTCTTTTCATGAATAAAACAAGATATCCCCATGGTAAAATTATTGGGAATATAAATCCATTTTCACTCAAATCCTACAGCTATTTATTTAACTCCAAAAAATTCATTGTTTCCCTTTTATAAGGATTTTTAGATATAGGTATTGCGTAAATAAAAAGTTAAATGGA
Source organism: Viscum album (assembly GCA_963277665.1). Taxonomy (NCBI): domain Eukaryota; kingdom Viridiplantae; phylum Streptophyta; class Magnoliopsida; order Santalales; family Viscaceae; genus Viscum; species Viscum album. The sequence goes on from OY728156.1 coordinate 1,011,917,428, forward strand.
TAACTCAACTTCATGCTCGGGTGGATGACCCCATAATTATTATGGAAAAACATCAAAGTTATTTTATACCATGGGTACATAATCTATTCTTATGATACCTTCTTCATTCATAGATCATTCTTGATCTTCCACTTTTCCTAGAATTAATTTAATGATCAATATAAGTTCAGGATCCAGACATGATTTAGATGATGAATTTTCCCTTTTAAATATAATATATTCCACCTCACCTTCGTGTATCGCAATCTCCTTCTCTTGGAAATAATTTTTTTCATTATACTTTTAAATCCAATCCACACCAAGGATCATATCTAATTCAACCATATATACAATAACCAATTTTTTAAATAAGGTATACCTAAGAATCATATTTAGAATTGTTTGACACATCTTTGTCTGTAAGATTCCAACTTTGTGTCTTAATTGATCACTTCCTTACTGTGGTTCATGGGAAGTATGTAATGTTTTTATAAAATAAGGAAGATATAAAAAGTGTGAATATCCATAATCAAATAAAACATTAGCTATCTTTGAGGTACCAATAAAAGTAATTATTACCATGTCATTAGGAAATTTGAATTCATTTGCAGTAATCCCATGAGATTGGAATTCCTCTCTAGGCCTTTTTTGAGTAAAAATACCTTTACATTTAGGGTATTGGTTTCTATAATATACCTTATCCCTGTATTTAAAACAATTATCATTAACAACTTCTGTATTTCACTTACATTCATGGGATTTACATACTTTTTCTTTGCACTTGTAACAAACTCATGCTCCCTTCCTACAATCCCTAGGTTGTTTCTTCCCATAATTATCACATGTGGGAAATCATAACCTTCCTTCCTTTTCATTTGTATCATTTTTCTACCCATGATTCTCAACTAAACTCTACTTCTCCTAATTTCCCTTGAATGTGTACATCCTAGAGAAATAATTTTAGTATGAAAAATGTTTGAGACTATATCCTCATATGAATAAAAGTTCTGAGAGATCAATGAACTTTGAAGGCTCAAATTTAACCCATAAAAGAAATGATTAAAATTTCTTTTCATTCTACATACATATTCCATAAGATGCCTAGATAAACTTGTAAATTTAGAATCATATTCATCAAACATTTTCACCTCCTTTTGACTAATATTGAGGAAATTCCTTTCCATTTTTTCTTTCTTATCATATAGAATGTTTTTTCATAGAATACATCCTTAAAATTTTACTATTGCATTCACTTGATATCATATTCCTCTTTAGTTTTTTGAATTAGTGACCACCATTAGTTTTTATCTTCTTTCAGATCATAGACCTATGTGATGGTTTTTTCATTTTCACTACTTCCCAAAGTGGGAAAGATCTTATCTAGGGACATGATCCATTTTTCATCTAAAAATGGATTATTAATTCAACTAAATGTTAGATGTTATTTTTGTATGAAGTAGTCCAACATAGTTACCCCATGTTGTGGATTAGAAGGTCACGCTATGTGGGTGATATTATTTTTCATAACCTAGGTCAACTACCATAATATGTTTATGATCTGATATTCCTCAACAATAGAATATTTGACTTTTTTAGAGGGAATATACCTGCATTGACTATAGGTTTTGATATAGTTATCATTCCTCTTATTAGTCTCCATATTTCTAAAATATCATATACATAACTAGCTCATGATATTGAATTGTGAAATAAAATTCTTATTAAGTGTTCTTGAGTGTTCCATTTTAATATTGAGGGGTTTTCATAATACAAGTTCTATCTCAATTTTTCCTCAAAATTAAATCCCCAATATTTATAAAAAACCTATTTTGATTTCAACTTTAATATCCCAGACTCCAAAAACCATCTAGTAGTTTTATTACATTATTGGTACAAAATACAAGATTTCTCAAAGGATACAATATTTTATTAGTATTGGAATACCAAATAAATATATACAATACTTTTTAAAACATAATATAGAACATGAACATATTGTAATAACATGATTATCCCTCCAATAATATCCCTGAAAATTATATATTGTCCTCCTTTAGGTTTCTTGGGGAAAGAAAAAAAAATAAGGGTGATCTTAGATGCTCAGTAAGGAGTAGTATACAATAGAATCTTTCATAACATAAACCTGAAATAAGTTATATGGTAGGAATAAATGAAAAAAATTAATTAATAATCAACTGAAACTGAAGGAATTATATATCCATGAAAATAATTAAAAACATGCCTAATAATAATCATTTATCTCATGCTGATGTAATGCATAATGTTGGACATAAAAAACATGTTTTAAATCCCTTGTGTCAAACCCCTATCACGTTATGGGAATAGGTATACACCAAAACCAAAACTCTTTTTTCTCATTAGACTTATCAATTCATCATGTGGATATATAATTCAAGGCCCTCCCATCGCCTCATTAAGTTCAACACATTTACCCTAAGATTCATCAAGACCTTTCACACCATTCCTTGAGGAACCTATTACTGAATAAAAATTGGCTATCCATATAATGATAAATACGTAAATCAAATTTTTCCTCATTCAATAGAATAATGTGGATGTCTAGGATAACATCCCTTAATCAACTTAGATGTTATTGGGAATCATTAAAGTAACATGAATTACCCTTATCAAATAAATATAGTGGCTAGGGTACTTACATTATGTTGAGTTATCCATGGTGAAGAACCTTTGTGATGTTTTTTTTAAATCATTTTTTGACAACTAAACATTTTCATAGATTTTTTTTTTATTAAGGATCATACTCATTCTATCATAATGTGTCTTTGTAAGAAATTTGAAAGTTGTTGAAAGTTTGAAACCAAACATAAATGGGGAGAAATGTTTTTTTTAAGAATTGTTTCCCAAAATTAGAGGATCATACTAAGAAGCATCAAAAATAGAGTATTAGACCGAGAAGCATTGAATGCATAAGTGGTCAGAAAGATGAAGTTGTTGAATAGATGCATTATTGGATTCAGATCCATTGGTATGAAGATTCATCGGGCTCGGCATTTTTTAGAACTTCAAAAGTTACAGAGTGATTTTCATTTGTTGTAATCATAGAAATAAATGAGTGTATGAGTTATAAAGTTAGAATTTACTGATTTAAGAGGATCTAATGTTACAAAAGTGTATGTTCTAATAATGTTAAGCTAGGTGTTATAAAGTTTTCATAATTTCTAAACTAAATAAGAAGATGATTTTCTGGTCATGAATTTCTCAGAAATCATGAAAACTATCATGATAAAAGTTTTTGATGAAATGGAAGAATTGTAATGTTTGTATCAGTTCCATAAACTAGAACATAGAAGATCAGATTCATAAGTACTGGTCCTGAAAGTTTTTCAAGATTCTGAATGTGTAAAGTTGATGAAGTTTAACGATTTTAAAATTTATTGAGTGGAGTCATCATTGGATGTTAAAAATTATAATCATAATTCCTTCATAATGAGAATTGCATCATTATAAGGTTTTTAACCAAACTTACTCTGAGGAGAAAGATAGATCAGATTAGGAACATTCATCAATTCATCAAATGAATGTCTCACACCTGTAACACATCAGATGAAAACAATCAGAGTGATAAATGTTTCTAATGTTGATCCATCAAAGTGAGATCACTTATAAAAATAAGTGAATATTATAAAATAGTTGTGTATTCTTTATAAGAATCAAAGGGGGAGTTCAAGTTTGTAATTTGATGAGATGTGACATTGATATTTCATCCGCTGAGAAAGTTCATTGTAATGAGATTAGGAATTTCATCATAATAAGATGAATATAGTCATATTGTAATAAGATAAGAAAGAAAAAAATATTGTATTGAACATATGAATCTAATTTTGAGGATTTTTATTTTAATGAGATGAAGATAGTTAGATCATAATTATTAAAGGAAGTTAAAACTGAGTAATTTCATCATAATGATATAAACATAGTCATGTCGTAATGAGTTGAAAAAAGAAAGGAAGATCATAATGAGAAGAGGAAGCTAAAGATAAGGATGTTTATCATAATGAGTTGAATATTGAAATATCATTTGAGAATACTGATCTTGGATAAATCTTGAGATGGTATGAATAATTAAAAGTTTAAGTTTAAATGCAAGTGATTCCCAATGTTTTGAAATTTGGGTAAATGGGAAGACTTTTCTAGTTTCCCTCTTTTATCTTTCTATGTATCCTATAATTAAAATAATACTTCATTAAAATTTTGTAAATCTTCATGAAAACATAAAAGTTGGTTCACTAAAGAATTTGAGTGAAAGATATTTCTGGATAGAGATCTCATTAGAAGATCAGACTTCTGTTGTTTTTTTAAAAAGACTATGAAACATAATATTGAGAAGATCGTCTTGAGTCAATCAGACTGAGGAACAAGAGACTACATTTTTGAGAAAAGTCTGATATGTGAATATTCAGAAATGGAAGATTTATTAAGTCAATCAAACTAGTTTCATCAAACTACAGGCCATCATACTCAGGGTCCTCAGATCCAGAAACTTTTGTAGAGAAAATTGAAAAAAATTCTTTATTATCTTGTATTGGATAACTTATTTTATAAGAAAACATTATAAAATAATATGAGTCAATATAATCATTCATATTGGGAGATAAAATATGTTTAATGGTAGTTGTCACAAGTTGAATTCACTTATTCTTAATAGTGAATTTCCATAAACCCATGGGAGTGACTATGGAAAGGATATAGGTTCTCACACTAAGGTTGAAATTTATAAATCTTGTGTTCTTTACCTGCATTTATAATTTTTCTTACATGAGTATCTAATAAAATATGATAAGTAAATAAATCTTAATAGGTTTTAGGGTTTAATTTTCTAAAATTTTGGAAACTCATAAAATGTGAACAACTAATTCACCCCCCCCCCTCAGTTGTTTTTAGATCCTTTGTAAATTCAATTATTATCAAATCCAAAGGTTCCCTTGTTGAATACTTATCGTGGATAATATCAATTCTATCAACAGTAAATGAATTCCTATATTGGATGGAAACAATTATTATAGATGGAAAAGTAAGATGATTCTTTATCTCATATCTCTTTTCCTATAAGTTGTTGATGATGCTATAATAGGGTTCCCACCTATTGAGAAATATGCCCCGATGAATTTTACTAATAAGATAAATATCGAAGTTTATGGAAAATCTCAAAATTATTTCCCAATGTCATTATCAAAAAATGTTTATAAAAAGGCGATGGGTCTCAAAACTTTAAAGAATACGTGGGACAAGATAGAAAATATTTTCAAATGAAATACTAAAGTGATGGAATCAAAGCTACAAATATGGAATAGTAAGTATGAATACATAAGGATTAGAGATAAAGAAACTATTAAAGAATACTTCACCAAACTAAATGAAAATTTTTACAACATCAGAGGATTTCGTGATGTCCTGGAAGATTCTATAATTGTGAAGCAACTTGTGAGAAACTTTCCAAATAGGTTTGATTATTAAATATTATTTTTAGAAGATAAGGATGATTTATCTCTGGATTCCTTACATAAATTTATTATTGATTATGAAATGAGGAATAATCTGATGTTCAAAAATAAGATGAAATATGAAATATATTTTAAATCCATGAAAAAAATGAAAATACAAGATTTTGAAGATGTTGATCCTTGTGACTCAGAAAATAAAGAGTTTGATAAGTTGAATGACAAAATCAATTCCCTTATATCCAAGAACTTTCAATTATGAAGATGAAATTATAGAGGTAAACATCCTATTAAATGTTTTTAATGTGTTGGAATCATACACTTTGTAATGAATTATCCCAAGGAGAAATATGGAGAGTATTTAGATGATTCTGATGAAAAAACTCGATGGAATAAATGAAACAAAAGTTTAAAGAATAAAAATCATCCAAAAAATCTAAAAAGAAGTTTACTGGAAATAAGATAAGTATATTGAGTAAGAATTATGTATCTAACTAAACTAAAAACAATTATTAGGAATATTAATATTCAAAAAAGTTAAAAACCCTCATTGAAAAAGTTGAGAAAACAAAATATTCATCAGATAGTGAAGAAGGTGGTGAATAATCATATAGAGAGTATCAACTAAGAAAAGAAATTTTTTCTTGTCTTGAGAGAAAAAAAAATCTAATTAAATAAATTATATTTATGAAGAATGATTTTGAAGGAATAAAATATTTCATAAAGTATGAGGAAGAATACATTTAGGACATCTTAAGTTACAAATATAGAATTGCTTAATAGAGAAATATGGTCAAATATCTCAGTAAGAAGCTATAAGATAAGGAATATTACGTTAAAAAGTTTCAATAAAAACTTCTTGATTTCAAAAGTAACTTCTAGTTGATAAATTAAAACTTTAACTAAGCTTAATAAATAAAAGTTGATACTTCAAAACTTATTGATAAGGCTCAAAACGAGAATCAGGTGAAATCCCCAGTCATAAAAAATAATATTTCATCTGATTCTTAAAACATTTCAGGTTCTGTAAAAGGTAATGGGAAAGATTGTGTAGAAAAAGGATGTGAGAAATCTATCACATCTAAAAAAGTTTAAAACTCACCCAGAAGTAATATGTCCTGAGTATGATAGAGCAGAACTAAGTTATCAACCTAAAAATGTTTCAATAGATAAAAATATGTCTTCAATATAAAATTAAGATTTTATGGATATTTCTGGTGTTGTGGAATCTATGAGAATAGATCTTATAATTCTTGGCATAACTTTTCACTTCCCAATATAAGGATCGAAAAAAGATAAATCAATGGTGGAAGAAGGATGAGTAACTTTCCTAACACATAAGAAGTTAGAAAAGGAAAAGACTTAAGATGTTGGAAACTTTCCAAAAAATCAATTTGAATGTCTAGAATAAGTTTTTGGAAGATTTTATTAGTCTTTTAATCATTACAAAATAAATAGTACACTCCTTCTATAACAAGTTTCTTATGGGAGAAAAGAAAAGGAAGCTGGAAATAAGAAAGTTAATGAAAGAGCTTTTGTTGTTGAGAAGATTTAAAAGCAAGTAAAAGGGTCAAAGCATGGAAACTTGATAGTGGTTGTTCTTAAAACATGAAAAGAGATATAAAAATCTTGAAACATGGTAAAATTCATAATAGAGGAGTAGTTACCATTAGTAATAACAATTCCTTTAAAATTAAAGGAATTAGAATGGATGAGATTGAAGTTATAAAGTTGAAATATAAAGTTTTATTTTTTGAAGGGTCAAAACATAACTTACTTAGTGTAAGTCAAATTTTTTAATTATTGAAAAGAAATTTTTTTCATAAAATATTCTTCTATCATTATAAATTTAAAATATTGAAAATTTATCACAAAAGGATAAATAATTCGTGAAAATATTTTTCAAATTGGATAGTTTAATAACTCCTATTACATGAGTGCTGAATATGAAAAACAAAATTGACATTGAAGACCTGGTAACCTTGGGAATAAGAATAGGAAAAAACATTATTTAGTTGATGATGTTTGTTATTTTCCAGAATTGAAAATAAGAGATGAAGATGTTTGTGTTACTTGTCATAAAAGAAAGATGACTAACACGAGTTATAAGAAAGTTGAGAATCAATATTCCATACCTCTTTAATTATTCATTCAAATTTATGTGGGCTAATGAGACATCAATAATAAAAAATAAATTTATAATTTATCACTTTTAATGGTTATTTTACTCATATAAAAAATAATGTTTATGAAACACAAGTCATAGGATGTAGAAATGTTTATATTTTTTAGAAAATAAGTTGAGAAAGAAACGAGAGCTTATATAAAGAAGTTGAGAACAGATAATGGTACCTAATTCAAAAGAAATAATTGTGAAACTTATCTAATAAAGCATGGTATCAAACATTAGTATAGTGCTCCCTACACTCAAAAACAAAATGGAGTAGTAGAAAGAATGAATAGAAGTTTGGTGTAAATGGGAATAATTATGCTAGAAGAATACAAATTTTCAAAGTTCTACTAGAGAGAAGTTATTAGTATTGTTATACATATTCATAATAGATTTTTGTTGATACCAGAATCCAATATGACTATCTATGAAATGTGATATAGAAAAAAACTATCATTGAAGTACTTAAATTTTTTTGGATGTCCATGTTTACATAAAATCAAAAATTTGAATCTGGTAATGTTTTGTAAGAAAGCTAAGGAATAAACTTTTATGGTTTATTCACCCAATAAAAGAATTTGCAATTGTTGGAAAAAATGCTTACAAATGTTGGTGGACTCATATGATGTAAAAGTAATTTAAACTAAAAATTCCTAAATAAAATTTGTTGAGAATACTGAGGAGGATAAATCATATATTTTCGATGATAGTAAACATCCTTAGAAATATTCATGAAAATCCTGTGATTATTAATTTTCATATAGAAGATAAACTTTTAAATTTACAACCTTAAAAAAAGTATTGAGACCAAAAATATTCTTAAAAATATAAAGGCCTTTAGTTTATACTAGAATAAAGTTGATATTAGAAAATTAGAATTCAATTATCTCAAAATTTGAATGAGAATCAATTTCAGAAACTATTCACTACAAATAATGGTTGGATTCTATGAATGAAGAGTCATATTATATTAAGAAAAATGAAACATGGAAAATTTTTCCATGACCAGAAAATGAAAATGTTGTCAGAATAAAGTGGTTTTATAGAAACAAATTGAATGAGCATGAAAAAGTTTCAATAAACAAAGAAAGACATATTTGTAAAGGCTATAAATAGGTGGAATATATAGATTTTGAAGAAAAATTTTCCTTAGTTACAAGATTAGAAACTATTATAATGTTTCTATTAGTGTTTGTACATCAAAATTAAAATATTTATTAGATGGATGTAAAGCCTTCTTTCTTAAATGATGGGATTGAGGAATACGTTTATATTGAAAAACCATGTGGTTTACAACATGGTAATGATGAAAACCAGGTTTTTATATAGAATAAATCCTTGTATCGGTAGAAGAAAGCCCCATGTTTTGGGTATTAAAATCTTGATAGATGTTTGATGATATTAAATTTTTATAAAGGAAATGTTGATAGTAACTTAAATGTAAAAGAAGTTAACTCCCAGAAAATAATTTTTATTATGTGTGTGGATGATATAATTTTTTCTAATGAGGAAGAAAAAAATTTAAAAGAGTTTTATGAGGGAATGAAGAAGAATTTTGAAATTTCATTATTGGGAGAATTAACTTTCATCCTTGGATTACAAGGTCAAAAAAAGAAAAGTAAAATTTATTATCTCAATAAAAGTATGTCAAGGAATTATTAAATAAGATTGGGATGGATGAATACAAAGAAGTTAATAATCACATATCTATGAGAAAAAAGTTTAGTAAAGACGAGTCCATAAAAACTATGAATCATAAATACTTTTAGAAGATGATCGGAATTCTACTTTACCTTTTAGCCTCAGGGCCTGTAATTTTTTTTGTTGTGACTTTGTGTGCCCGGCATCAAAGTAATCTGAAAGAATCACATATGTTGGCAGCAAAGAGGATTCTGATATGTGTTAAAGGAACAAATTCTCATGGTTTTTTATAAAAAATAAATTATGATATGAATTTTCTTGGTTATACTGATGCTGATTGGGCTGGAGATTATACTTATAGAAAATCAACCTCAGGAGGAACATTTTTATTGGGAGAATTTTGTGTGAGTTGTCATACTAAGAAACAAAGTTTAGTTAACTTTAAGACCATTTGAATCTGGATATATTGCAGCTACTCAGGCTTATAATCAAATTTTGTGGATGAAAGTACAACTATAAGATTTGAAATTAAATGTTTATAAACCATTAAAGATACTTTTTGATAATTAGAGTGAAATTGATCTTTCTAAAAATCATGTACAACATTCAATATCAAAACACATTAATATAAAGTTTAATTTTTTAAAAAAGAAATTTTTTATGGGATATGTTTTTCTAGAATATATTTCAACAAAGTATCAAATTGTTGATATATTCACAAAGGGAATACTAAAAGAAAGTTTTGTTGAGATGAAACTAAAAATTCATGTTCAGCCTCCTCCAATAAATTCCTAAATCTCAAAAAAAAAGTCCCCCACTATGCTTTGGATTATATTGAAAAGGGGAGAGATAAAGTACCAACTTTATAAATTGTAAGAATTTTTTACTTGTTTTTATTTTATGAATCTGATGTTGTGGTTATTTGATAATGGGGGAGAGGAAATGAAAAGTGAGAGAAAAGGAAAAGTGAGAGGAAAGGATAAAATTTAGGGGGAGTATATCTTTACATGGCCACAAAATATTATTACCATTGGGGGATGTAATTCCTTCAAAAACATTAATTTATATATTATTGTATTTCCAAGACACTCTCTTTTGAGAAAGGATATTCTTTGATAAAATTCACAAAACTTGTGTTGTTTGCAAAAGTTGAGTTGTAAAAAAAATTTAAGCATTGAATTTTTTTTAATGAGTGTTTTCAACAAATTCAAAGGGGGGGATTTAAGAACATTTATGTGTTTTTATTTAAGAAATTTATTTACTTATTGAAAACTAACATTTTTTTTATAATAATGTTTTTTATTCAAGATCGGACTCAGTCTATCATAATGAGTCTTTGTAAGAAAGTTAAAAGTTGCAGAAATTTTGACCCTTAAAATAAATGGGGATAAAAGTTTTTTTAAGAAAGTTCTTTTCCATACTTAAATTATTGGACATAGAAGCACAAGATGTAGAGTATTTGACTGAGTAGAATCAGATTTAGAGGTGTTTAGAATGATGAATTTTTTGATCAGACACATTATTGGATTTAGATCCATCATCAGGAAGATTCATTTGAATCATCATTGTTTAGAAGTTTATAAGTTTCAGAGTTATTTTCTATTTCTATAATCAGGGAACGAAATAAGTGGATGAGTAATAAATTTAGAATTTTCTAAGTGAAAATGTAGTAATATAACTGAATAGAATTTTCTAAGAAAGTGGATTCCAGAGTTATAAAGTTTTATACTTTCTAAACTAAGTTAGATGATGTTTTTTTGTTCATGGACTTCTTACAAATAATGGGAACTATCATGATAAAAGCTTTTGAATAAATGGATTAATTACAATATTTTTATCAATTCTAGAAACCTAGAAACCAATGATCAGATTCAGAAGTATCAGGCCTGAAAGTTTGACAGGATTCTGAATGTGTATGGATAATGAAGTTTGAATATTTTAAATGTTCTTGAGTCAATTTATCATAATATTTGAAACATTGTAATGATAATTCCATAATAATGAGATATCCATAATTATGAGGTTTTTAACTAGACTAACTCTAAGAAGGAAGATCAGTCAAATCAAGAAAAGGCACCAATTAATCAAATGAATGTATCAAATCGACAACACATTAGATGCAGAACATCGGAGTCATCAGATTTTCTTATGCCAGTCCACCAATGGGAGATCAGTTATGGAAAGAAGTTAAGATTATAAAAGTGTTATTTTTAATTTAGAATAAAAAAATGTAGAGTTCAAGTTTGAAATCCAATGATATGTGACATCGATATTTTATTTTCTAAGGAAGTTCGTCATAATGAGTGGAGGAAGTTCATCTTAATGAGATAAAGATAGTTAGATCATAATGAGATAAGAAAGAAAGGAAAATTTTAATGAGAAGAGGAATAAAAAGCTGATGAAGTTCATCATAATGATCTGAAGATAGTGAGATCATAATGAGAGGAGAAATCTAAAGTTGAGGAAGTTCATTGTAATGAGTTGGAGATATTTATAATGAGATAAAAAAGAAATTCATGTCATAATGATCAGAGTAAGATGAAGTTGATGAAGTTCATATTCATGATATGAAGATATAAATATCATTTGAGAATACTAATCTCAATGAAATCATGATAATATTTAAATAAGTTAAAGTTGAAGTTTAAATACGAGTGAGTTTTTGGTGTTTTGAAATTAGGATAAGTGGGAAAATTACTTCAGTTTCTCACTTTTATCTTTCTGAGTGGACTATAAATATAAGAACACTTCATTCAAATTTTTTAACTTTTCACAAAAGAAGAAAAGGTTGAGCGGTGAATAATTCGAGTGAAAGTTCCTTTCATGTAGAGATCTCATTAGAAGATCATACTTTTGTTGTTTTTTTAACTAAACTAAGAAAAATTGTATTGATAAGATCATATTTAGTCAATTAGAATGAGGAAGATCAGACATAGTTTTTTTGTAGAGTTTAAGAAGTTCAGATTGGGAATGCTAATATCTTATTGAGTCGGTCGGACTGAGACAATCAGACTGGCTTCATCAGACTGAAGTCTATTGGACTGAGGTTCATCAAACCTTAGAAATTTTGTGGAAATTTTTTTACAAAGTCTTTATTCTCTTTGTTTTTCTCAATTATTTTGTAACCAAACTTTGAAAAATGATGGGAGTTAGTATAATAATTCATATCTGGAGATATAATGTGTTTAATAGGTGTTGCCAAAAGATTTATTCACTTCTTCTTAATAGTTAATTTCTATATACCCATGATAGTGGCTATGGAAAGGATGTAGGTTCTGACACTAAGGTCAAACATTATAAATATTGTGTGATTTAATTTATTTAATAATTTTTTATACATAATTATTTATAAAAATATGATAAGTAAATAAATATTAATAGGTTTCATGGGTTATGATTCTAAATGTTTTGAAATTCATAAAAACTAAACAATAGATTCAACCCCCCCCCTCTCATTTGTTTTTTGATCCTTTGGAACTTCACATGGAATATAGTAATTATATGCAATGGATTTAATGGGTAGGAGACCAATTAAATGGTAGTAAATATACTTTATCATGTTTCATAAAGATCATTTTAATATTCCAAATCATATCTCTTGGGACCGTCTACCAAGGTGTGTAGCTTTAGGCCCATTATTCATGCATCAGAGTGATGATTGAGTCAATGGTCAACCAAACCTTGTCAGAGTGATAACCCCTAGGTGCATATGTTCCATGGATTCATCCACTTACCAATATCTAGACAATGATTTATTTTCTAGGAAACTATATATTTTTTAATTTTACGAAAACAAAGGATGGGTTTTCCTCCATGTGAAACATTAGGTTGTACAATGATTTTGGTATCTCTTGAATAAAAATTGTATGAGTGGGATAAAAATATAGACTTTTAAATCCTAGAAATTTCCTGATTAATATATTAAAAATTTTCTATGGAAATGTATGAACCACACAAAAGGAAATAGTCAGTGAATATAACATGAGTCCTAAATAATAAAAATTGAGACAAAAAAACTCCACTTATGGATTGGGTAGAAATTCAATCAAAAAATATTGAAATAGAGGGGTTAAAATTAATATTTAAATACCATGAATAATTTAATTTCCTGATATAAGATCACACATATTCATTATATAAACCACATAAATGCTTTGTTATATAATACAAAGCATATCTCAAAGAGAGGAATTTGATATGGAAAACCCGTACCTCTTGTTCTGACTTCCATGAACGCACTTTAACCTCATGTATCAAAAACATAGATATATTAATAACATAATTTATAAACTTTATAATATAAATTTTCATTTATACACTTTATAAATATTAATTTTTGATATGAATTCTATCGATTTTCTATATCGGATGGATATAGTTTTGATCATTGGTACTAATGTCATAATATCAGTGCTTCTATTCATTATTATTTGAGAGTTCATAATAAATAGATCATTAAATTTATATTTGTGGATGATTTATAATTATTTATTATCTTTCAAACTCCTTTAATGGGTTTTTGAGTCTTTATCCTTGAATAATAAATTGATAACAAGCATGGTTTGGTGATTCTTGACGACTAAAGTGTGTTTTTTTAATTACTAAATTAAATATTGATATAACATCTCAAAAACAAAAAAAAATTATTTAAAAATTTATATCATATTATACTAGTAATTATGTTCTCATAGTCATTAATTATATAAATTCATAGTATTGTTCAGTTAGGTAGTTAAACCGACCTAAACATTAATATATATTAATTTGATGAGAAATTATGTGGAGGTTTTTTTATAATGTCATTATTCAATAAAAAAATAAAATTATTTAGTATTTATTAGTGTGATATGTCATAATTATAAATTAATAAAAATAATAATTAATTTATATGAAAGTATTATATATTTTCAATAAAAAATTATCCTCTTAGTGTGCATATTTTAAATGATTTAATTAACGATGGTTATTTTTTGATCATACCATTAATAGGTTCTCAAGTATGACATCAAAAACATTAATTATATTATAAATATCATATATATCCTTTAATATTATCCTTATATCCTTATTTATAAGAAGGTGATGAAAAAAACATGTTTCATCATGAAGGTGATAGTCTGTGTAACACCCTAAGCTTCTACAATACGTTTCTCTTTGAATAATACAATAGCTTGTATTGTACGCAGCTCCGCGTTCTAGCACACCACGATCAATAAAAATATCCATTTAAAAAGTAGTTATGAATAGTAATACCAAATTTTTAAAATTTCATAAATTTTATTTTTCAAAATGGACTTCATTTTTTGGATTCGGAATATCAAAATTAGCTTAGGATGAATTTTTGGTATTTTTCTGAAAACTTTCAATTTTTGATGAATAGTGAAAAACAATGTGTTATTGTTTAAAACCTAAATTTTATTCAAATAATTATTTTTAAATTTAAAATTTTTTCAAATTCAAAATAGAAACATAATACTTATATTAGTCCAATTTAATTCATTGGATTCATTTTATAATAATATTAAATATATAATATTTTATTGAATCTTTTAATGTATTTTACCCACCTTCTAGGCACATTTCCAAATTTGCATAAAAATTAATTTTACCGCTTCTGTGAATTGAATTTAAAAAATTCAACAGGCACGGTTGTCATCTGTAAGTAAAATTTGGTTCAATAGGATGAAAATAATTTTTGTTGAATAGTAACTTTTGAATTTTATTTACCACAGTTAAAAGTAAATATGGTAATTAAAGTAAAAAAATAATATTATAATAATATAAAATCACCCCAACACATTTCCTAACTATATTGTACAAGTGTTTTTATACCAAAATCAACCTTAGGACAAAAATATGATCCTTTTTGATCCACTTGTATTAGGTTAGAACATTTATTATATTTTATTTAAAGAAGAGTTAAAAGTGTTAAATTCAAATTTTAATAACTAAATAATTTTTAATATAGGTTTATACATAAGATAAATTCAACTATAAATATTAATTATAAATCTAAAAATATTGAATACATCATAGTATTTTATTTATAATTTTTAGACATTAAATAATTAAATTTATTTATGACACAATGATGATATAGTAATTACCTTATTAATGAAAGATTAAAATAATTGATATTATAAATATTAAAATAAATGTAAATTGAAGATTTTGGTGACATCCAAAAAAATTCTAGGTGAATATGACATGTTAGGGTTGATTAAATTTATCTTTTTCAAAGGAATCAAGTTGTTATGACTTTAACAAAAACCAAATACTAAATATTGTCAAAATTGACATAAATGAGTTTTTAAAATAAATTTATTTTATTAAATTATATAATAGTCCTAGAAATCTAAGATTCAGAAAAATGAATTAGATAATGTTACATATGTCATTAATTAACCACTTGAGGTTCTCTTGGCATTTTATAGAAACTATATTAACCATGTAGTATAAAAATACAAGAAGATTTGGTAAAAGTTAAACTATTAAACTAAGGGTTAAATCTAAAAGATAAGGTTAATATAGTGACCAAAACATCTCTAAAACCTTTTTTTGAGATAATTTAGATGCATCCCCATATTATACTCAAAATAAATCTATTTGGAGTTATTAGAAACCGAAAGTAATTTTATAATAAATTAATATTTCATGATTTTCTTAAAGTTCCCCTCACCTATCTTATAAAATGGTGTTTCCCCTTCTCTTAAATTCACACTTCCAAATCCATTTGGATCAAACAAAACCTGCTCAAATATACTTCCAAATAACCTCAATTCAACCTAGAGGCCTTACTTTTATCATAAATCCAACCTAAGGAGCCCTTTTTTTCAAATCAAAAGGAAGCGCCCGAAGAAGAGGTAATTATTGTATCACCTCTTTCAAACATCTTTTCTTATTCTACATCCTCTTTCTATGTTGTTCCATACTAAAATAATACCTCAAGTACCTTATACATAATTATATGTTATTATAAATATTGTATAGAAACATTCATTATTCTATCCATCCTTTTAATGACAAAGTCACCATACGTGCATACGTATGGCTTACCATCTCCACATTGTTGGGTAATTTTTTATTCAATGATTCATTTTTTGGATGGGTATAATAATGAGTATAATTGATATAAATAATAAATATAACATTTTAATTATTCTTTATATATAATATCACATCCAATTACATACGATTTCACTATCAATAGAATGATATTGTCGCTCATGCGTACGTACGGCTTACCGTCTCCATAACGTGATGAGATTCCTTCCCCATCATAACCGTTAAAAAATAATCTTCATTTGATGATTAAAAATAATATTTATGAACTTAATATAATTCTAGATATGAATAAAATACATCCTACCCATAATAAACATTACTTATGTAACAAAACATATAAATTAAAATGATTCACTTAACACCCAAAACAATGATAATACTGAAATATTATTAAAAAAGAAATATTAGAGGGTCATATATGATATAATATTTATGAATGTGGTTCTTTTATAATTTAATAACAATGATTTATCTATTATATAAGAGGTTAAAGTACCCTCTACTAAGGAAAAGTAAAAGGTAATGGTTAATTTTACAATCTCTTTATTATCTGAGGTTGTTTATACGTAAGTATCTACTGGGACTTTTTTATCATCCACATCTGTGTTTCTTAAAAATGTATTTCAAAAAAAATTACTATTTCCTATACTATGGTTTAAATTCATTTATAATCTTGTTTTACTTTTTATAAATTTTTTTAGAGGAACTTTTCCATCATTTTCCAAACAAGATACTTTATGACTTTTTTGACAAATTAAGAAAAGAATGTTTTCTAAACTTATATGGCAGGTGCGGATATTTTCCACTGTTATAACACCTTAAAATAATCCATTAAAATCTTATAAAAATATTTCCAAAATAAATTTTTTCTTATATAATTATTTGACTTTTAAATGATTTCAAATTAGAAAGAGATATTTCTCTCAAATAGTTTTTGGATTGATTTCATCTATGTCTAAATCTATTTTTGGATTTTATGTTTAATTGAAGTTGATTTATTATGACAAAATATTTCATATTATATTGATAATTTTATGATATGTTTAACTGTGAATGTGATATTTTTATGTCATTCATGGTTTATGGTTAATGTATTAACATTTTTTATGCTAGTTTAATACGAATTTTTATGTTATGTTTCTCCCTTTTCATATGAGGAATGCATTTGACATAGTAAGTAAAGGGCGGGGCCCCTTATATCCCATCGATGTATCAGTATGTCTCATGAGATATAATAGTTCCTTGGCACAAGGCCTTGATAATATTTTTATTTGTAGTCTTGGAATGAGGCCTTAACTATGTGGTTATGATGTCCGGAATTATGCATTCTGTCATTATGAGATTAGCTATTGATATTACATGTGATTATTCGCCTAGTAGAATATCTATGTGATTAATTAAATGGAATTATTTTATTTATTATTACCATATTGTGATTAATTTTATGTTTAAAATGCTTGTGTTTTAGTCTTACACATTGACTTAATATTTATGCGTGTTTATGATAGTTTCTGCTTTATTGTTATCCTTACTGAGCATCTAAGATCACCCCTTTATTATGTTTTATTTTTCTTAGGATGTGAAGAAGTATATTATGAATGACCTGCAGGGATAGGATAAGGGATATGAATGTGTTCAAAGGAGACACAATGTTGCTTTTTTCATTTCATAATGTAATGTAAAACTTATGAATTTATCTAGTACTTCCAAGGCTACTAAATTGATCAGTCTTTCGGGACTTGATCACTTATGATCATGCCAATGCTATCTAATAATGCACCAACTCTAGTTAACTAGGGTCAGGTGTTATAGTTGGTATCAGAGGAAGTTTAGTACAAACATTGGAAACTATATTTAGAAAAACTATGATTACAAAAATTACCCTAAGATATACATTGAGGATTAGTGTAGATGAACATCCAAAAAATTTGGAAATGTAAATATTATGTGGGTTTTCCAAGAAATACATCCCTATCTCGATACTATAAGTGGAATTGGTTCTGGAACAGATGTACCTAGAAGTGAAAACTATGACAAGGTGTTTTGGTCTTGACCTGGGGTATCCTGGTACACGACAACAGGCCTTACTACGCCTCTGGTTTGACACTCTTGGGGGATATGCTTAGGATAATTTAAATTTTTTTACAAACCATTATAAATGATTTATGAGTAAATAATTACCCAAATAAAACATTTTTATGATTATGGATTATATGCATAAACTGTTCGATTTATGTTAAGTATTTTACAAGTTTGAAATTATGCATTGCGATTCATAAACAAGTAGTGTATGTCATTGTTTAGAAATGGTGCCTAGTGGAAGGAATGAAAATAATATCAATGCACGTAATAAATGTAGGTATATACTTTCTATTCAAGATAATTATAGTGGATCTGGTGATGCAACTAGTTCAGAACATCTTTTAACCATACTGGGACAACTCACTCAGGTTATGAACAATAACCTTACCTGTATAGAGCACCCTAATCCACAACATGGAGGATCAATGTTATACTACTTCATGTAGTAAAAACCACCAACATTAAATGGGACTACAAATCCATTTGTAGTTGAGCAATGGATATGTTCCTTAGATAAAATATTTCATGCTTTAGGGAGTAGCGAAAGGGAAAAAGTGGTTATAGTAGTTTGTTGCCTCTCAAGAGATGAAGATCAACAGTATTCATTAATTCAAAACAAAAAAAGATGAATAAGTATCAAATATATAATGGAGTGACTTTAATGAGTTTTTATTAAGAAAATAATTTCCTTGGGGACATCGAGTGGATATAGAAAGGAAATTTCTGGGTCTGAGGCAAAAGGAGGATGAGAATGTCGCAAAGTATGAGGCTAACTTTACAAGGTTAGAAATGCACATTGTAGATTATATACTTAACCCAAGAAGTAATATTGATCGATCCTTTAATGGGTTAAAACCATTTCTCCGATGAGAATTATTCTCACAATCCTTCTCGTCGTACAAAGATATACTCTCATGTGCTATCAAGACAAAAAAAGAATTCTCTAAGTCTTATGAATTTAAAATTAATCAAGAGAAGAAGAGATCTTCTGAACACTCTAGAAAAGTAAATAAGGGGAATAATGGAAAAGTTGAATTTACACCCTACAGTAAATGTGGGAAGAAACACCCTGGTACTTTCCTAAAGGGAATGAGAGTTTGTTACAAGTATAGAGAAAAAGGCCACCAAACTCATGATTGCCATGGTAAGAAATAGGATGTCAATGTTCAATGCTACAATTGTAAAGAAATGGGGAATTATTCAAATGAGTGTCCTAAGCATCAAGGAAACTTAACAAAAAAAGGCCAAGCTTATGGGATCACAACTGCTGAGATTGAAGTTCTGAATGACGTGGTTGAAGGTACTTTAGTCAATTCCTCAAAATTATCCAATGATTTATTTGATTCTGAATCAGTCTTTAATTTCTTCCCAGTTTTCAAAAAAAATAGATATTTCCAATTTGACTTAATAAAGTAGTTTTCAGAAAAAACTATTAAGGGAAGTGTCATTGAAACAATGTTTTGTCAGGAAATTATCATTATGGAATATAAAGATGCTTTATCTGCTTATTTTATTGTCATACCCATGATTGAATTTGATAAAATCCTCAGTATGGATTGGCTTTTTTACCATGATGCAAAAAATTATTGTAAAAAGAATAAGGTTATAATTTTTGATGATGATAAAGAATCCCCTATCTTTAGAACAGAAACATCACCATCTGATTATGATTTAGATCCACCCCCAGTAACTCTACTAAATTCAATTATTGGGGAGGAAGGGAGTGAAATAACTATGGGTGAGGAAAGGAATGTTCAAATATAGGATGTACCTATTGTTCAAGAATATGTTGATGTATTTCTAGAAGATTTACCTGGACATCCTCCAGAATGAGAAATTGAGTTTTCCATTGACTTAATTCCTAGTTCAAGGCTTATATCAAAGACCCCTTATAGAATGTCCACTGTTGAATTAGTGGAACTAAAGAAAAAACTAGAGGAATTGAGTAATAGACGATTTATTCACCCTAGTGTTCATCCATGGGGAGCCCATGTTCTTTTTGTTAAGAAGAAAGATGGATCTATGAGGTTGTGCATTGACTACAGGGAGATCAATGCTATAACAATAACGAACAAGTATCCCTTACTTCACATTGATGATTTATTTGATCAAATTAATTGAGGTAAATATTTATCAATGATTGAACTTCAGTATAGATATCAAAAGTTTTGTGTGAGGAAGGAATAAATTATAAATAAATAATTTCGAACCAGGTATGGGCATTACAAGTTTACAGTAATTCCTTTTGGACTGAATAATGCAGCCTTTGTTTTCATAGATATAATGAATAGAGTTTTTAAGGAATATCTTGATGACTTTGTAGAGGTATTTATTGATTATATCTTGGTATAATTCAAAATCTAAAAAGATGATGAAAATCACTTACTCGCAATTCTAAAGACACTTAGAAGAAATGAATTATATGGGAAGTTTAGAAAATGTGAATTCTAGATTTATGAGATTTATTTTCTTGGAAATATTGTCTCTATAGATAGAATCTCTATTTATCCTTCAAAGAAAAGGGAAATCCAATAATTTCTAGCACTGATGAGTATAATTGAGGTATGCAGTTTTATTGGTTTAGCTGTTTATTATTGGTGTTTCATCTAGAATTTTTCTCTATTGGATATCTCATTAACCAAGATCACACATAAAGGGGATAAATTTTTTTGGACAAAATATTCTGAAGAAGGTTTTGAAGAATTGATGAAAAGATTATTCGATGCTCCTATCCCAAATCCACCATCGGGGAATTATGGGTTTGTTATTTATAGTTATTCTTCAACAAAAGGACTTGGTTGTGTACTTATGAATAATGATAGAGTTATTTCCAATACATCACGACAGCTAAAAATTCATGAAAAAAACTATCCCACTCATGATCTTCAGTTAGTAGTTGTAATCTTTTCTCTGAAGATATGAAGACACTACCTCTATAGTGAAAATGGGAGATATATACTGATCACAAGAGTTTGAAGTATTTTTTTACACAAAAAATAACTCAACATGACACAAAGGTGATGGATCGAACTACTCAAGGATTGTGATTGTACAATACACAACCACCCGGGGAAAGAAAATAAGGTGGAAGATGCTTTGAGCAGAAAGGATCATGGAGTTCTGAACAAGATGAGAGTTGAAAGGGATCCTATGTTCATGGATCTACTAAAGATGGATATGGGAATAATCATGGAAGGTGAAACATCAATACTTTTTAAAATTATTTCTAACCCATATTTACTATAAAGGATAAAAGTTTTCAAACTAATGATGAAGAGTTTCAAAAGAAAATTAAAGTTATGAATGATGGGAGATTGATTGACTTAATGTATGAAGGTGGAATTTTGAAATTTGGGAAGAGGCTTTATGTTACCAATATACCTAATCTAAAAAGGGAATTGTTGGATGATGCTCATAGCTCCAATATCTCTATACACCCTGGTAGAAATAGGATGTATAAATATTTCAAGGAACATTTTTTGTGGGACAACATGAAGAAAGAGATTGTTGATTACATTTCAAGATGTATGGTTTGTCAATAGGTGAAGGCTAGAAAACAATATCCAAGAGGATTCATGCAAACTCTTCCCATACCTGAATGGAAATGGGATGATATTACGATGGACTTTTTCATGGGGCTCCTAGAAGGAATGATGTAATATAGGTCATTGTCAATCATCTTACCAAGTCATAACATTTTCTTTCTATAAGAGAAGATTTACCAATTGAACATTTAGAATGTCTATATATTAATGTAGTTGTAAGACTTCATGGTGTACCCCTATCTATTTTTTTTGATCGTGATCTCCATTTTGCATCAAGATTCTGGAAAATTATTTAGAATTCCCTTAATACGGAACTTCATTTGAGCACTGCCTACCACCCCCAAACTGATGGACAATCAGAACGGACTATTCAAACCATAGAATATATGTTGAGATCTTTCTCACATGACTTTCAAGGTATGTGGGATCAGTATTTACCTCTGGTAGAATTTTCCTATAACAATAGCTTCCATTCAATTATTCATATGGAACTATATGAAGTGTTATATGTAAAGAGATGTCGCACAACAACTTCTTGGGATTATGTTGGTAATAGAAAACTCGTAGGCCCAGAACTTGTTGAGGAAACAACAAAAAAGTGAAGATTATCCAACCCCACATCAAAGCAGTTCAAAGTAGGAAAAATAGCTATGTCGATAACTGAAGGAAGGATTTGGAATTTCAAGTAGGTGATCATGTTTTCTTGAAGTTATCTCTATGTAAGGGTGTTATATGATTTGTTAAGAAGGGTAAATTAAGTCCTAGGTACATCGGACCTTTCAAAATTCTAAAACGAATTGGAGTTATAGCTTACCGTTTGGAAATGCCTCCAAGTCTCTCCAAATTTCAGGATGTATTCCATGTATCACTGTTGAGAAAATACATTCATGACCCAACGCATGTACTCACCTATGAAGAAATAGAAATGGAACCAGATCTGTCTTATTGTGAAGAGACTATCAGGATTCATGATAACAGAGAACAAGTGTTGAGAAACTGGATGACTTGTTTGGTAAAAGTTCTTTGGAAAAACCATAAAATGGAAGAGGCAATGTGAGAACCTGAGTAACTTATGATGAAGAACTACCCAAATATTTATATGTAGTAATATTATAGAAATATTTAGGATGAAATTATTTGTAGGAGGGAAGAATGTTAAAACCCAAACTTCTACAGTAAGCTTCTCTTTGAATAATACAATAGCTTGTGTTGTACACAACTCCGAGTTCTAGCACACCATGACTAATCAAACTAGTTATTTAAAAAGCAGTTATGAATAGTAAAACCCATTATTTGAAATGTTATAAATTTATTTTTCAAAATGGACTACATTTTTGGATTCGTAATATCAAAATTATCTTAGGGTGTTTTTTTTCTGAAAACTTTCAATTTTTCATGAATAGTGAAAAACACTGCGTAATTGTTTAAAACTGAATTTTTATTTAAATAATTATTTTTAAATTTAAATTTATTTAAATTCAAAATAGATACATAATAATTATATTAGTACAATGTAATTCATTGGAGTCATTTTATAATAATATTAGATATAAAAAATTTTATTGAACATTTTAACGTCTTTTACCCACCTTCTATGAACATATGCAAATTTGCATAAAATGTAATTTTACCACTTCTGTGAATTGAATTTCAAAAATCTAACAGACATGGTTGTCATTATTAATTATAATGTTGTTCAATATGAAAAAAATAATTTTTGGTGAATAGCAACTTTAGAATTTTATTTACCACGGTTAAAAGTAAATAGGGTAATTAAAGGTAAAAATAATATTATAATATTATAAAATTACCCCAAAACATGTCCTAATTCTATTGGATAATTATTTTTATACCCAAATAAATATTAGGAAAAAAATATGCCCATTTTTTATCCACTTGGATTAGAATAGAACATTTATTATATTTTATTTAAGGAAGAGTTAAAATTGTTAAATTCAAATTTTAAGAACTAAACTATTTTTAATATAGGGTTATCCGTAAGATAAATTAGACTATAAATATTCATTAGAAATATAAATATATTTCCAACATCATAATACTTTATTTATAATTTTTAGGCATTAAATATTTTAATTTATTTATGACACAATGATGATGCAGTAATTACCTTATTAATGAATGATTAAAATAATTGATAATATAAATATTACAATAAATGTAAATTGAAACTTATAATTACATAAACTAATTTTATATGTAAATATAAAATTTTATGGTTGATTAAATATATTTTTTTCTAAGTAATAAAGTTTTTATGACTAACAAAAACTAAATACAAAATAGTGTCAAAAATTGACATAAATGAGTTTTTAAAACAAATTCTATTTTATTAAATTATATAATTGTCCTAAAAATATATGATTCTTATAAATTACTTATATAATGTTACATATGTAATTAATTAACCACTTTACGTTCTATTATCATTTTATAGTAACTATATTAACCATGTATTATAAAAATACAAGAAGACGTGGTAAAAGTTGAACTATTTAACTAAGGGTTAAATCTAAAAGATATGGTTAATTTGGTGACCTAAACATGTATAAAACCTATTTGTTGATATTATTCTGACCCATACTCATATTATCCTCTAAATAAATCTATTTTTAGTTACTATAAACCTAAAATAAGTTTATAATAAATTAATATTTCAAGCTTTTCCTAAAGTGCATCTCACCTCTCTTATAAAAGGGTACTTCTCCTTCTCTTAAATTCACACCTCCAAAACCATTTGTATCGGCCAAAACCTACCCAAATATGCTCCCAAATACCCTCAATTAAACCTATATACCTTAATTTTATCATAAATACAACCTAAGGAACCCTTTTGTTCAAATCAAAATAAAACACCAGAAGAAGAGGTAATTATTTTATAACCTCTTTCAAAGTTCTTTTCTTTTTCTACTTCCACTTTCTTTGTTGTTTTCATACTAAAATAATAAATCCAATACCTTATAAATAATGATATGTTATTATAAATATGGTACAACCATATTCATTATTCTATCCATCCTATGAATGAAAAAGTCACCATACGTGCGTATGTACGACTTACCGTATCCACGTCGTGGTGTAGTTTGTTATTCAACACTTCATTATTTGGATGGGTATAATAATGAGTATAATTGATTTAAATAATAACTATAACATTTTAATTATTATTAATATATAATATACATCCAATTACATACTATTTCATCACCAATAGAATGATATCGTCGCTCGTGCGTACGTACGGCTTACCGTCTCCACGACGCGATGAGATTCCTTCCCCGTCGTAACCATTCAAGAATAATTTTCATTTTATGATTAAAAATAATGTTTAAGAACTTAATATAATTCTGTATATGAATCAAATACATCATACCCATAATAAATATGACTTTCATAACAAAACATATAAAGGAAAACGAATCAGTTAACACCCGAAATAATGATAATACTGAAATATTCTTAACAAAGCAATATTAAAGGATCACATATGATATCATATTTATGTATTTGGTTATTTTATAATTTAATAACAATGTTTTAACCATTATACATGAGTTTAACATACCATCTACTAAGGAAAAGTACAAGGTGAGGGTTAATTTTAAAATATCTTTATTATCCGAGGTTGGTTATACGTAAGTATCTACTAGGACTTCTTTATCATCCACATTTGTATTTCTTAAAAATCTATTTCAAAATTTTTTACTATTTCCTAGACTATGGGTTAAATTCATTTGTACCCTTGTTTTACTTTTTAGAAAAAAAATTAAAGGAATCTTTCCGTCATTTTCTAAACAAGGGACTTCATGACCTTTTTTACAAATTAAGGAAAGAATTTTTTTAAAGTTATACTAACAGTGTGGCTATTTTCCACCATTATAACACCTTAAAATCTTCCCTTACAAGCTTATAATAATATTTTCAAAATAACTGTTTTCTTTTATAATTATGAGACTTTTAAATGATTTCAAAGTAGAAATAGTTTTTTCTCTCAAATATTTTTTTGGATTGATTTCATCTGTGTCTACATCTATTGTTGGATTTTATGTTTAATTGGTGTTGATTTATTATGATACAATATTCTATATTTTATTGATAGTTTTATGATATGTGTGATTGTGGATGTTCTATTTTTATGGCATTCACGGTTTATGGTTAAAGTATTAAAATTTCATATGCAAGTTTAATATGAATGTTTATGTTATGTTTCAGCCTTTTCATATAAGGAATGCATTGGACATAGTAAGTGATGGGAGGGGCCCACTATAGCTCATAGATGCATCGATAGGTCTCATGAGACAAACTAGTGTCTTGACATAAGGTCTTGAGAATATTTTTATTTTTAGTCTTGGGAGGCCTTGAATATGTGGTTATGATGTCTAGTATTCTGCATTCCATCGTTATGTGATTAGATATTGATATTATATGAGATTTTTGGACTAGTATAATATATATGTGAATAAGTAAATGGCATTATTTTATCTATTATTACCACATTATGTTGAAGTTTTTGTTTAAAAGTCATGTGTTTAGTCTTATACATTGCCTTAAATATTTATGCTTATTTATGACAGTTTATGCTATATTTTTATCCTTACTAAGCATCTGATCTCACCCCTTTCTTATGTTTTATTTTTTCCAGGATGAGAAAAAGTATATTATGACTGACCTATAGGGATAATCTAAGAGATATAAGTGTGTTCAAAGGAGACACAATATTTCTTTTTCATTTCATAATGTAATGTAAAACTTATGAATGTATATAGTACTTCCAAGGCTACTAAAATTATTGGTCTTTTTGGAATTGATATCTTGTGAGAATGCCAATGTTATGTAACAATGCACCAACTCTAGGTAGCTGGGGTCAGGGCATTACAGTCTGCACAACACATGAATGATGATTACATTCTTCTAAAGGAAAAGGAAAAAATTTGGTTAGTATTTTTTCAAAAAATATAAAAAAAAATTAGACATATAATATTGGTAAAAATAAATTTTAAATTTAATTATTAAAGGAAAATACATTAATGAAAATATTGAACTTATGTGGAGAACTTTGGGTTTCTTTTAGATGATTTGTTGCAAATGAAGTGGTTAAACTAATATCTGGGGACTAGAAATTTAATAGAGTGAAATATTATTATAGAAAAATAAAAAATGGTATGGTTTTAGGTGGAAACCAAATTTCTATGAGTTACTTGAAGGGTTGGTGTGAGTCCCATTTTATAAGTGGTGAGAATGAATTTTTTCTAAATATTTCAACTTAATTTAAAGGGAGAACATGTTAAACTGTCAAGTGGTTCCAAAAAATAGGAAATAATGGAGTGTGGAAGAGGTAATGTGCATATATACCTCATCCAATAAATTATATATATGTTTTTATCATGTTTAAATACTCTTTACCCCTTGAGTTATTACTTTTACAATTTTTTCTTTTACCACGATTGCTAATTTTTACCAAAGGTAGCTTAATATTAATTCCTAAAAATAAAGTGGTTCTTATTAGATAATCTAGACCAAATATTTATAAATTTTAAATCCATTTTTATAATGAAATTTATATAAGTGTTAAAAATTAATTTTAATATGGAAAATGTATAATATATTAAAACAATATTTGAGAAAAATATTATTTAAGTTCTAAAAAATCAATCATGTATTTTTGAACTATAATTAATATATTAAAATGTATAATATAAATTATATAATACATAATTTTTAAGTACAGTGGTTGTAAAAAAATCTAATTCATACTTATGGAATAAAATTCACAATATTATTAATATTTTTATATTGTATTATTCACCTAAAAATAATTTTTTTTAGAAAAAAACCAAAAAATTAATCTTAGGATAATATCATTATGATGAATTCAAAAATTAATTTTATATTGTTAAAATAAAATTATAACATTAAAAAATTAAACTTTTAAATATATACTTATGAATAAAGGCTCCTTAGAGTGTTCATCGTGTGATAGTTCTAGATGTGGTGTTTACCTACTATAGTAGTACCTTAGGTATTACAACAATATCCCAAATTTTATTTATTTTTTGAGATCATCTAGAAACCGTTAAAGGAAAACTGAATTCTTTCCTTCTTACATAAAATTTATGTACTCTTCTTCCATTATATAAAGTTCTTCCATTGATTGAAGTTTGGATATGCAACTGACCATTGTTCCACCAAATGTGCACACATATCTTTTTTTTCACTTCATTGAAACTTAATCTTTACCAAATTTAAAGTCTATAAAAAAAATTTATAGGCTCATCAATTCTAAGGAAAAATTTAAGTCTTTATAACCCTTCAAGTAATATAGGATCCATTTCACAGCCTCCCAATGTTCACTTCAAGGGTTCAATATAAACATGCTGACAACTCCCACTTCTTATGAAATGTCCAAAATAGTAAAAACCATGAAACACATCAACATTATGATATTAAATAAATATATAATATTTATTATGTAATCTAACTCAGTTTTTTTTGGTAAATTCTCCTTTATTAGCTTGAAAATCATAGACATGGGTATGGTCACAAGTTTCACATCCAAACAATTGAAGTGTTTCACCACCATTCAGATATAGTCCGCATGGGTCAGGTATGATGTACTGAAAATTTTACCTCATAAAATCTTAATTCCAAAAATCCTATTTATCATACTAAGATACTTTATCTCAAAGATTCCAGACAACTCATCCTTTATCCCACTGATCCTTTTCTTTCATAGACATTTTTAGAGGAATGAAATTCACATAAAGTAAAATCATGATGAAACTCCCATCATCAAATAATATCCAATAATAGTAATAATAAGAATTTATCTATAAAAACAACCATTCTATTATTAAATCATTAAACTTATGATTTTAACACCTCATTCCTTGCTTCAAACCATAAATTCTATGTTTGAGCTTATACACAATTCCCCAATTTTGTTGATTCTAAAAACCATATAGTTTCTTCATATAGATATATTAATCTAAATCTACATGAAGTAATGTTTTATACATTTCCATATACTCTAGATAAATATATTTTGATGGAACCATACTCAATACTATTTCAATAGTTTTATTCTTAACAACTACAGAACATATTTCAAAGAAATAAACTCCTTCCTTTTACTTAAATCCTTTCACAATTATACTAGACATGTACTTTTCCCTACCATATTCCTCTTCCACTAGTCAATATTCCCATATTTTATGAAGAATATTTTTATAAATAGTTCTTTCTATCATATCCTATGTTCTAGACATGAGTTGGGACTTAAGTTCATACCCCATGGATAACTCCCATTATTTTTAATCCTTAAAACACTTTCCTCGTCTAATAATTTAGGCTCTTCATCATCCATTAGAATATATTATAAAAAATACTCCCATACCATTTTACTTAACACCATTCCCTGGTAGATCTCTAAATTTATTCTTATGCTCAATCTCTTTTTAATACAAATTTTTTATTATAAACTTTTAGTTGTCATGCTTTAGTAGTCTTGAACTATCTTTTACTTTAGACTTGGTCAACACCATCAAAACATGACCACTTTCTTTCAATAATCCCCACTATATGATCTGTTTTTTTTTAAATACCATGATTCCAAAAAAATCTACAGATCCATATCTTCTAGTTATCAGTCTAGGTGAACTACATATTCTGATGATAATTTTCTTTTATTGGAATTTTCTGAAAAGTTATGATCCTTTCATAGGATCTCCTCATTAAAGATCACACTTTAACTTCTGATGATTTTATGATAGTCATTATCCCATATTTTAAATCCAAATTCTTCATCACCGTAGATAAACGAGTAACATACTCAAGACATTTCCTTCAACTTATCTTATTCCATTCCATAAATGTGGGTGTAGGTGAATGCGCTGAAGACTTTGAGGTTTTTCAAATCAATATTTCTTCTAGAACATACGTTCTCTATAATTTATGGCCCAATAGGTTAGTATGGACTCTAATTGACTAAGTGTGTTGGATAGTTGAAAACCTCCACTAAGAACACCTTGGGGAACCCTACTTGAATTCTCATGGTTATAAATTTTTTCACCTATGTATTTTTCATCCTATCTGTAAGTTTTGTTTCTCTGGGGCCCCTGGTATAGTCTTCTCAAAATGAATCCCATTATTCTGGAAAAACCTTTGGAAATCCTAACATCCAAACTCACCATATTTTCCTGACTATAAGTGCTTAAAATTATATATGGTATCATTTTATACCATGTTCCCACACCAGAAAAAGGTCTCAAAAACCACATAATTGTGTTCTATGAAGTGCACACACACATTTAATTTGTAACCATTGATGAAAGTTACATGGTATAGTGAACCTCCATGATAATTCACGTAATCCGGTCCCTAAACATTTTTGTTAAATGACTCTAACTTATGGTGTTTTGTGTTTTCCTCTTCCATTTATAAGAACACCTTCTACTACTTTCCAAAGACTCAATCTATACACATTCCATACTTCATTCCTCTGGTCTTCAATAATCCCTTGTAAACTATAATCTTTATTCCCATTCACTAAGGTGTCTTAGATAGTCATTCCAAATTTTAGTGGAGGTAACATATACATCCGGTATCGATCCTTCCAATAACCCTATAAGGTATAGGTCCCCATACTTTACTCCCTTTTCTACAACCATGTATCCACATTAAATTTTCCTCATTACATCTAAAAACATTATATAGAAACCAGATTCATCAAGTCAGCCTATGGATATTAAGTTTTTCCTTAATCTAGGGATGTTATACGCACCTTTCATGTTTATAAATCTTTTGTTCCTTGCCTGGATGGAGATATTTCATATGCTAATAATCTCAAGAGCTTTATCATCTTACAAATAAAATTCATCATACCATCAAAATCTATAATCTTTTATACTCTCCATCTCTAATGTTGATTGTGTTGGTTCTGGATGAAAAATAAGTGTCTATTGGGCCTATGGATGATTTTAATTTTATCAGATTCACTGGATCTTCTAAAATGTACAAGATGTGAACTCCAAGACTAATGAAAAAAATCTAAGAATATTGAAAAATTATTTCACTGAAATCAAGATATGGTATGTTTTTCATGTTAATTTATAATTAATTTAATAGAAAGAACAAATACTTCATTCTTTAGTTCTTTCTTCATTACAAGTGTTGATCGTATTAATTCTATTCAATTTTATTTTCATTTTGTTGATGATGACCCAAAGTAGATTTCTTCTAGTAGTGATTTATAGGTGATCCTTTGTTCTTAGAACATTATCTATGGTACTCTAGGTGCTAGTGTGGTAGTATTGATCATCTTTAGTTTCTTCCTTAATCACTACAACATCCCATTTGGTCTAAAATTATTATATCTTGATCTATCCAGATTCAAAGGAAGATAAGGAGGAAGATAGAATCTCTTAATATTGAGGAAAAACCTTAGATTCGTTCTCTATTAAGTGAGAAATATCTTGGGAGATAAAAGTTGTGCACAATGAAAAACCACTTAAAATTCTCATAATTGTCTATTTATAGACCCAAGGTTAGTGTTTAATATTAATTAATTGCACAAAATCACATAATAACCTGTTAAACCCAAAAGGAACCTCATGTCATGTAAAATAATATTATTATTATTTTATTCCACAATGTGTGCTAACCCAAACAATGAAAAATATTATTTTCAGTCTAGTAAATAAGTATTTATCATTAGAACAATAACTAGATCTACTCATCCTCCTTGAAATTTATGGAATTTCCTAAATATTTATTTTAACATTCACATAATTAAAAAAATATTTATTAATAAATAATTATTTTTTCACCTTGTGAATAGTAAAAGATAAATATTACGAATAAATAAATATTATATTCATATTCTAGAGAATAAAATATTTATCTTGATATTCACATAATTAAATGAATTATTTATTAATGAATAAATAATTATTTATTACTTTGTGAATAAAAAGAGATAAATAAATATTATATATTCACATAATTAAATAATTAGCTTATAAATAAATATTTATTTAATATTTTGATCAATTAATATTAAATAAATATTACTTCTCAGTCTGAAGAATAATATTTATTTTAACTATTAAATATAAATAATATTTAACTCGGATCAATGGAAACACTATGTGTGTGACCCACTAAGCTTCTTACTCAATGGAATCAAGCAGGCTTGCCTAAAGTCCAAGATTACTATCTAGAAACGGGTCAAGGTACCCATATAAGGAGAAGATATGTCACAAAAACAACCATATATGAATGCTTAGTGTGTAATATAATATCTTTTTCATGGTATCACATCAAGTAGTTTTCACACCCATTTCATCAATATATATGTTTGATACATCTTTCTTTGATTATAAAAAATAAACTCGTCATTCCACTGTGTCCATAGAATTTAATGATATGGTTCCATTTCAATCAAAGGACCAAAATATCAACTTCTATAAATATAGAAGGTATGAATCCTTCCTTGACTTATTCATTAATAACATATCAGTCATGAAGCACCCAATATACCCAACTTCCCCATGATCATATATCACCATGGTTTACAAAAATAAATCAAATGTCATTAGTCATAACATGTATTTATAATATTCTTAAAGTCAAAGGATCATTACACAATATCAGAGATAGGAATTTCCAAAGACACAAAAACATGTGTATTTCCTCCAAATTGATGTGTTCTTATAATCTACCATTTTTTAGATTACCAGGTGAGAAAATAAAAATATGAAGAATCATATTCTTACTAGTAATCATACATGATATTCAACATATTATGTGTCCCATAAAAGAATTTTATACTGGATCAAATTGAACTAATGAAGACAAGTGTTCAATTCCTTTGATCGCTAGTATTTCTACTTCTCCAGACATTAAGAACTCATCCAGTTCTACTTTTTCAAGTACTTTAGTATAGTTATAACTACAATTTTGTGTAGTTATATTGTATCTATTTGATATTCACCTAAAATGAGTGATGCATCATTAATATAAAACTTCATTATATATCAGGGGATATGGGATAAACTCCGAGAAGTTAATCTTGTGAAATTATTTTATCTCAATAGTTCTTTTCTATGTCCATGTATGTTTCATTATAAAGACTATATGCCACTAAAAATTCAGTTCTAAATTGTTCTAACTTTTATTTTTCAACACATTGTTAATATATGTATTATAAATAAATTTATAAAAACCATGGATTTATTTATAGACCTTGGTACCCTAGAACATGGTTGTTAATTTAAGTTATTCTTGGATAAATTCATTCCTTAGTCTAAACTAAATGGTAATACAAAACATTATTTCCATATATTATCAATATATATATCTTGAAAACTTATAGCACTCACACTAACCTACTATAGTCACATGACACTCCTTTGTTTCAAATTAATATTATATGATCACTGTGAATTATTAATATATAAATTAATTTATTTAATGTGTATATATTATTGGAATTCAATGATTTCAAATATCCTTTCTAGTTATACTAGATAGACATATATCAAAGGGTCTCCTGTTTCTTGCATTATATATATATCTTTCATAAGTTTTCTTCCAATTAGGTGTCCTTGAAAATCAATATACCAATATGATAATCATATAAGTATGCTTTGAAAAGTATAATTAAAAAGGATTTTAGACATTATGATTGTTGTGGAGGTTTTTTCATAGACTAATCATATCAATAACCAATCATGATTTATTAGTACCAACTTATACCATCCATCTCTAGTTTATATTGAATACTCACCAATAGTTTCAAGTCATGGAAACATTCAAATTATGGATTCCCTGAATCTTGATAAATGGAATCCATTAATTAAATTCATACATAATTTTGAGCCTTATGAAGTGATGGGTTTTGTATGATCATATTATGATCATTGGTAGTGGAAGACAACCCAAAAACATAAGATTACTATCTTTAAGAAATTTAATTCATGAAATATCATAGAAATATAGTACCAAGAAATCATGAGTTGTAGTGGATTTGATCTTTCTATATCTATAGAGTATATTTGAGGGAGATCATGAGGAGTGGTGAAAAAAATAACTCTACCTCTGTGGTAATACACCAGCCAAGGGATCCAAGAAAGTTTTTTGAGGATACCAAAAATTTGAAGGGGTTATAGCATCTTATCAAATGATATAAAAAGAGTTTTGAGAATAAGAGAGCTTAGTAGTGTCTCACACACATCACATTGAAATAAGAGATGATCATATCCTATTTTATAGCCAAATCCTAAGGATCCTACTTTATAACACATGATATGTGTTACTTCTTATTGAGTGTAATTCATTGAACTCGTTTTAATGAATAATTGGAAAGAATTATTGAACTAACTGTTTGGTTAGAAACTGATTGAAACCATTCGAGGGAGGTTTTACAGGCAGTTGCATCACATGAAACTCACATATTCATCTCATTAATATTAATATAATATATATGTATATGTATATGTATATATTATATTTATTCATCGTGTATATAATAATTATGTGTACACTATATATATAATATCACATGTATATATATATATATATCATGCATAAAATGCATGATCACTTGCATTTCATGCATTTATTTTAGTGAATATATAACAAACTACCACTTTCACTAAAATCCAATAATTTATTTATATAAAACTTCACCACTCTTTGTAAATCCATCCATACTCTTTTGGGTATAATTTTCATCAAACTCTCTTCATTTTGAATAAAAAATTTGTCCAAAGTTTTATCCTTATCTTGTGGAATTACCGCGTGACCCTAAAAGCCTTGGTAGCATTGAAAAAAACTATGAAATTCATATTTAATGGATGTAAGAAAAGAGAGACATCTAGCAAAGCATCAATGCTACTAAAGATTCTAAGGGGTCTGGTGTGATCTTTATCAAAGATAACTGTATCTCTATATGAAAATTTCCACCAAAATATGTATCTTATATATCATATGTATACCTATATAATCCCTTTTTCTATTATATATAGTGACGAATAGACTTAGAACATATCAATATAGTATTTTCCTCCCATAATTTCTTTATTCTCTAAAATAGACCGACCAATTCAATGAATATATCACATGTCATTCATTTATTTGATAAGTACATCACATCTCACTTATCCAAGTAGTTGAACACATTATATATGAAACATATAATCATGGAAATGTATTTACATAGTCTAATTAAATCAAAGGATAAATACCTTTAAATTTTCATACAAGTGGAAAAATATCATCTTGGTTGTGCTCCAACCAACGACATGATCAACAATATACCCAACCACCCATGTATTAGCTAAGTCAATATGTAAACTTATGTAAGTAGGGTATCAAAGTATAAAGGTTATAATTCTAGGTATCCTACACCCTTAGGTAAGGACTGATAATAACCATACACTCCTAAGTATATCATTTATTGTATAACATTCAATGAGATAATCTTTAGCAGATCAATCTAAGTAATAGATTTATACATATTACCTCCTAAATCCATTATTTGTAACTCAAATAAAAATATTTGTAATGAGTACAATAATCTATTAAATCTAACTGTATCATATAATTACAACCCATAATACTCTATAATGATTATTTTTTAGGTATAACTCATAGTCATACTTTAAGGGGATATTATCATTCGACTATTTTCAACACACGAAGATGGATGATAATTGGATATTTACTTTATTATAATAATATCATGATACATTTAAAATCATTACAACTAATCTCTCATGTGTATTACACCCATGTATTCTATATGTCCCTCATGTTATTGTTGTGTTAATGGTTTCATCAACTTATCTACTACATTTTTATAAGTATCCACCGAACAATTCTTCACATCACCCCCATCAACTATTTCTTGTATCAGATGGTATTCTAGAAGGATGTTTTTGGTCATTTGGTGATATTTAGGTTCCTTATCCGAATAAACATCCCCCATTGTTTTCACAATATAGATCAATTTCTCTCTCAATTCTAGGAACCACTCCAATTTCAAAAATGAACTTCTTGATCAAAAAAGATTCATTCACAGCATCTTATATAGTGATGTATTCTACCTCTATTATTGAGTATGCTATGGTGTATTTTTTCTAAATTTTCCAACTAATTATTCTTCCATTTAAGGAAAACACAAATCAATATTGATATTTTATAATTTCCCTGAAATTCCATGTAATTGTTTTTAAATTATAGGGGATTATTTTGAGACCAGATACTCAGACGACACTTGATTCTGAGGCCTGATGAACCCAGAATAGAATTTTGAACTTTTTTTAGTTCATTTAAATAAATATGAGGGAGGGTTTTCTAACTTTTAAATCAGTTCTTGGATCAAAAATATGAAGGTACTGTTGAACTTAGAATGAAGGGATTTTCTTAGAAAGGACCTAACTTCGGTCGGTGAGGGTGGATCAGAAAAGATAATTTTTGAAACATTTGAAAGAGAAATAAAATTAATTAAAAAGTTAATTTATTTTTTCCTCACTATTGAGCGGCGGCATGCTAGAAATGTGGTGCAGTGACGAGGTGATAATGAATCTAATTAAATGAATCCCATTAATGAGGATCTTTAACTGAAGTGTAACAAAGACATTGTTCCGTAAAGGAAATAGCATAACAACGCGATGACGCGACGTAATAGAAACACTAAAAAGTGTTTCTCTTTTAATGAGATAATGGGTTAGAGAAAAAAGTTGGAAGCCTAGGAATTTCTCTGATGAATCTACGGTGATAAATCCTCTCCAACGATGAATGGAGAATGCGTTCTCCTTCTACCCTTCGAAGGATCGCTAGCAACGTGGGTGGCAGATCAAGAAAGGAGAAAGAAGGCGTGTGGCCCCGCTCTTCCCCATTCAACATTTATCCTAGATAGGGGTTAGTTTTTGAAGTTTTAATTCCCCATTATTCATTCTAAAACAATGAACATGGATCAAACCATGAATAGGTTGATCCGCGGATTTGTTGTTTTTGTGGGAGAAAGCTTATTCTTAGGGTTTGCATCGGGATTAATTTTGATATAATCATAATCCTATCCCACCATGTTTTAAAAAAACTATAATGGGGATGGTGCAGGCCGACACGAACAAGGCCTGAGCCTCTCCTCCTTTGTGTGTTCTTCTGTGTTCTTCTTGGTCGCAACTCTATATTGACAGCAAGGAATTTCTAAGGTCGTAGTAGGGAAGACGAAAACCCATGGAGGTTGAAGGTGAAAACGGTCCAAAAAAACCACTGGAGAAGACTTGGTGGTCTGAAAAACATCCCGCTGGTCTGCAGCGGTGGCCTTGGGCAGGTGGTGGCACGTTGAGGCAATCTGTGGTAGGATCGGGCTGCGGAAGTATAGCATGAGCCGACGGTGCTTGGGTCAGTGGCTGGCAGAGGTGGGACGCAGCCAGCTGGCTAAGTTGGTGGAGAGGCTCGCATCAGCACGCAACTTAACTCTGGCACACGGTCTAGTAGGGATCGTGTGTGGGACCGGACATGGAGGCAGTATAAGCTGACTGCGGTGCACAAGAATCAGAAGCCACATAGAAACCGGCCTAAATGAGATAGGCCCGCATAGCGAACTGGGCTGGGCGGGCGAACTAGGCCGCTGAGTAGCCCGAGATGGAATTAAGCTGGCCAGCTTTTGCGGGCCTGGGTGGCAGAATAAAATAGGGTCATTCGGAATCCCAGGCTAGAAACAAACTGGCCCGCATGTTTCACATCGGGCCAGATGGAACCGGTACACTGGGCGACCCATAGGGCTGGACCCCAAGTTGAATCGGGTCAGGTCCAGCAAGGCCCAATGGGCTTGGCCTAGTTTCCAAGCCAGACCAGGCTAGCCTAGACCCGAACTATGTTGGGTCAGGTTGGTTGAATAGGGCTAGGGAACGCGGGGCCCCTGGGCCAGTATGGTTAGGTCGGTTCGACTGAGTCGGACTGGGCTGAGACAGAACCAACCTCTGTTTACTAAAATGCCAATATCTATCAAACTGGGCATCCATTTGTGATGTTGGAACCCTCATGATGAGGCAGTTCTTTTGGTATACTCTAATGAGGATTTTAATGGAAGTTTAAATGCAATGAATGGATTGAGGAGTGGATTCTCCCAGAATCAAGCATCCTATGTGCGGGAATCCTATAGCTAGATGAGACCCAAAGACTACTAAAAAGCGGGCCCAAGTGACCCTGTAGGATTAGAAGATAATAGACCATTTGTGGATCATCTCTAAGACACCCTTTTTGGATTAGATCTAAGCGACCCTGTGTGGATCGGCTCCAGGCGACCTTGTGTGGATTAGCAACAAGAGACCCTGTGTGTATCAGCTACAAGTGACCCTGTGTGGATCATCTCCAAGTGAACCTATGGGGATCAGCTACAAGTGGCCATATAAAGAACCAAATTTTATGTAATAAGTGGGAAGTGGCTCTGTGTGACCCAGTAGTCCCATGGTACTCATTGGGGATGAGTACCTCAGCAGTCCAAGGTGTTCAGTCTTTGGACAGATAATCTTGCTTCCGTACTTTAGATTATACCTGTGTGATATGTCTTTCTTTGAGATCATGCTTCATGTTTTGATTTGGGGATTGATTTTTGGTCTTTCATTTATGGTTTGGGTTCCCTAATAAGTATTTTGTTACTCACCCCTGTATGGGCTTCATCCACATGTGTTTTGTTTGGTGCAGAGGATCGTCACCCTGATGGAGGACTTGGTGGACAAGGACCTGATGGTTCCTAGTGAGATCAGGAAGACGGGGCATACTTCTATGGCTCCCAGAAGCTACTCTACACTTACCCATTAGGTGGGGTTTTCATTAGACGAATTTTAGTGATCTTTTTTACTTTCCTATTTTAAATTTTCCTTTTGTTGGGTTTGTATTCTTTCCCATTTGACATACAACTTGTACCTTTAATAAATGGTTGTTTAGTGGCATGCATGTTTATATTTCAAGTTTTTGGGATGTGTTTTTGTGTGTGCAGGTACTCAGGAAAATTCCTCCCATATTTAGTTTGATGCCTTCAGTGCTAGTTTCCAACCCCTGACCTTCAGGAGGTGAGCTTGGGGGAGTCACGGCATGGGTCCCGAAGGATAGGTCCTAAAAAGGTGGTATCATAGGTGGTCAGTCCTACCGCAAAGATCAGGAGTCTGTTGCCTTGTTTTTTGGGAAACAGTGCTAAATCTTTCAAGTTCGACTTTCAGATTTGAGGAGTCCAGTGTTGGTGTGGCAGCTGACTTATCCATACACTAAGACCTTGAATTCTACTTTTTGTATCTATGCATAAAAACACTTGTTGCATGCATCATATAGGAATTGAGTGTTTCGTCATGTTCTTCTTGAATTAGATTCATCTCACCAGGTACAATCTATTGATCATGGTACATCTTGATCTATTTCAGGATGCCTCTACATAGAAAGCCAGTAAGGATTCTGAAACGTGACCATGAGGATATCCCACCTAGTGATGAGGCATCTATTCTGGGACCCATGATAGAGATTACCCCTTTTAAGTGGTAAACCAATGTTACCACCACCCATTGATCAGCAGTTACTGCCAGCATTACTAGTAATGGATGCACAGAGACTCATCACCTTGCACAAGTTATAAAGAAAGAGACCACCCAGGTTCAGGGGAGAGACAGATCCTCAAGTTTCTGAGGACTTGCTGAAGGTGGTAACATGGGTCTTCCATTTAGTGAGGACCCCACTTGACCAGATAGAGATCTTATCTGCGAGCCTTCTTTAGGGATCGGTAAGGAGATGGTGGAGTTTGATAATTTAGACTCGTGATGAGGTGAGCCTCTTTTGGTCTGACTTCGAGCAGATTTTCTAAGATGAGTTCTTCCTCGAAACCTTTCACTTAATGCACATACAAAAGATAATTCACCTACAGTAGGGAAACATGTCAGTGGATGAGTACTCTGTGAGGTTTACAGACCTCTCCCTTGACACTAAGGATATAGTATGAGACCCTTTCTTCAGGTCTTGGACCTTTGAGCTGGGAATCTAATGGGATATCGGGGTGTTGATGATTTCCCTCAGCATCCCCACTTAGGCTGTAGTGCTAAAGTGAGCTCTACTAGTAGAGAGCTTCCTCGTAGAGTAGGCACCGATGGTGGGAGCTACCACCGAGCAACAGGTGGCCGAGTCATCCATAGCGGGAAACCGAAAGATGACATATAGGTCCAAGCGGGCCAGACCATCCAGAGGGAGACCCCAAGACATAGGATCAGTGGTGCAAGGCCACCAGGGTAGAGGGGGTTAGAAGAGGAGCAGTTTGTGCTACTTGTGCAGCGGGTAGGGACACATGGCTCGTGACTACACGGACCTCCACACATACGATCATCAGATGGTTGAAGGACCACCAATGTAGAGGAAGAGGATCTAGAGAGGAGGTATGTAGGATGGCAGACATGGAAGAAGATCAGGCCGAGAAGTAGGCGATGGGGGAAGAATCAAGGTACGACCACCACCACCCCCAGGTGTTCCACCATGGCCTCAGAGAGTAGGAGGACATGGGCGGGATCAGTTTCAGGTGGTGGAGGCCTATGACCATGGTACTCTATATATTATTAGAGGTATGATCTATGTCTTCTCCACCTTAGATTCAGTTCTTATATACATAAGTGTCAGTCACTCTTTCCTTGCCACAAACCTCGTTCAAGACTCAGAGATTCTGGTGGAGTCGTTGGCTCGATCCTTACGATTAGAGACTCCTACAGAAGGAGATTCAATAATTACACAGTGGTTATGATAGTGTGAGATTATTATTGGAGATGAGATCTTTGGCTAGGATATCCTAGTAGCAATTTCAAGTCCTTATGACGTCATCTTGGGTATGGATTGGTTATCTATAGTTCATGCTCATATTGACTGTATTAGGTGTAGAGTGTGGTGTGTCTGTAGGAATGGGACCGGGTTTTCTTCACTGGAAGGAAGCGAACTCTTGCATCATAGGATAAACTCTTAGAGGAGGGTGTAGCTGATCACTCACTATTTGGACATCCTCACCCTCAGTGCAGTGGATTAGTGGAATTTGATATTTCCTATAGTGGTGGATGCGTATGAAGATGTCTTTCCTGAGGATGTTCCAGGACTACCCCCTCACAGGGAGGTAGACTTTTTTATTGATATATACCATAGTATGGAACTGATATCAACATAATAATATAGTATGGCTTCTGCAGAACTTCATGAGTTGAGGGTATAGCTGGAGGACTTGTAGGAGAAGGTCTTCGTGAGGCCCAACGCTTCACCATCGGCAGCCCCAGTGTTGTTTTTCAAGAAGGCAGATAGAAGATTGATGATAAATGTGGACTACTGGAACCTGAACCAGGTGACCATGAAAAACAAGTATACAGTTCCAAGGATTTACGACCTCTTTGATTAGCTGAAGGGAGCGGGGTGGTTCTCAAAGATAGACCTCAGATCAGGCTATCACTAACTTCAGGTACGGGATGAAGATGTAGCGAAGACATCCTCTAGATGCTGTTATGGACACTATGAGTTCTTTGTGATTACCTTTCTTCTTGACCAATTCCTTAGCAGTGTTCATGGGACTGATAAACAGGATCGTCTTGCCTTACCTTGACTATTTTGTATTGGTATTCATTGATGACATCTTGGTTTACTTGACTCCATAAGAGGGCATTGGGTATGTAATTTTCTACGATGCATTAGGGACCGGAATGGGTTGTGTCCTAATGCAGGAGTGAGAAGTTATCTCCTACAGTTCATGGTATTTGAGGCATCATGAGAAAAATTATGTGACCCATGACCTGGATTTATCAACAGTGGTATTTTCATTGAAGATGTGGTGGCACTACTTGATGGGTGTATGGTTTTTGATCCACTCTGACCATAAGAGTCTCAGGTATATCTTCTCTCAGAAGGACCTGAACTTTAGCCAATGGTGATGGCTAGAGTTCCTATAGGAATATACCTTTTAGATAATCTATACTCATGGGAAGATGAACGTGGTGGTATACATGCTCAGCTGGAGATCTGGTTTACAACTACTGAGTGAGGCGACAGAGTAGCTAGCCATGATGCAGATATCCTTTGTGGATGATTATGAAAAAACTTACCTTTAGTCGATGATTGTCACTCCCTCTCTCTTACATCAAGTTAGGGAGGCATATCTTGTGGATGTTGACTACAAGGCCCAACATGCTCAGTTATCCTCAGGATGGGCTCTTCATGGATTTTTAATAGGTGGATATAATTTCATCCCTTTCAGAGGATGCACAGTAGTACTAGTGGTGTTGTGAGAGGAGATCTTGAGGGAGTTCTATACCTCCACTTTGGCGGTATACCCTGGAGTGGCGAAGAAGTACTAGGATATCGGATTCTAGTACTAGTGGCCAGGGATGAAGAAATTGGTAGCCGAGTTTGTTTCATGGTGCCTCACTTGTCAGGAAGTGAAGGCTGAGAAATAGGTTCCAGCAAGCTTTGAACAACCACTTAAAATACTAGAGTGGAAGTGGTATGGTATCTCAATGGACTTCATGAAAAGATTACCACACACATAAAAGAGCCACGATTCTATCTGGGTGATCATTTAATGACTCACCATGTTGGCTCACTTCTTACCCATTCGGGAGCAGGGATTGGTAGAGGGATTAGGACACCTCTACATTCAGAAGATAGTGTGGCTTCACAGGGTGACTTAGATAATCGTCTCATACTGTAATGCTCACTTCACATACTAGTTGTGGAAGGGATTATAGAGCGAATTCGGGACTTAGTTTCACTTGAGAACAACCTTTCAACCATAGACTAATCATCGGATGGAGTGGACTATACAAACCCTGAAGGACATGATTCTTTCCTGAATTCTTGATTTTTGTCATAGTTTGTTGGACCACCTTCCACTGGTGGAGTTTTTATACAACAAAATCTATTACTCCACCATTGTTATGGTACTGTTCAAGGATTTTTATGAGTGACCATGCAGATCAACTCTATACTGGACAAACCCAAGGGAGTCAGCACTCATGGGTCTAGAGTTGGTACGGGCTACCATTGAGAAGGTAAAAATAATCTAGAAGCGGATGAGGATTGCACAGAGTAGGCATAATTCTTATGCTGACCGGAGATGAAGTCCCTTGGAGTTTGAGTAAATAGACCATGTGTTCCTTCTGGTCTCACCCTGACGGGGATTGTGAAGATTTGGATGGGGCCACAAGTTATCTCTGAGATTCAT
The DNA here is from genome assembly GCA_963277665.1 of Viscum album. Classification (NCBI taxonomy): domain Eukaryota; kingdom Viridiplantae; phylum Streptophyta; class Magnoliopsida; order Santalales; family Viscaceae; genus Viscum; species Viscum album. The sequence continues at coordinate 1,011,960,640 of OY728156.1, forward strand.
CGGCCCTTTCCATATTCTGAGCAGAGTTGGAGAGGTGGCGTACTGCCTAGATCTCCTCCCACAGATGCACCAGGTGCATGATTTTTTCCATGTGTCATAGCTGATAAGGTATGTTCATGATCCATCGCACATAATTCACTGGGGAGAGCTGGACATTGACGATGGGGAAATATTTACGTAGTTCCTAGTGGAGATATAGGATCGATAAGAGTGGTTCCTTAATGGTTAGTTGATTCCTCTACTGTGCATTTGGTGGTAGTATGAGAATATTCAAGAGAAAAAATAAGAGCAGGAGGCTCAAATTCATTCTCAGTACCCCCCATTTATTTGTTTAGCCTTGTTTTGGCTTACGGGGACATGAATCCCTAAAGGTAGGGGTAATGTAATGTCCCAAAAATTCCATGTAATTTTTTTAAAATTATATGGAATTATTTTGAGACCAGACGCTCAGACAGAACTTGATTCTGATTCTTGGTGAGCCTAGAATATAATTTTGAACTTTTTTAGTTCATTTAAATAAACGAGGAAGTGGGTTTTTCTAAATTTTAAATCGGTGCTCGGATCAAAAATTTGAGGGCATTTTTGAACTCGGAACCATGATATTATCCTAGAAAGGACCTAACTTGATGGAGAGAGTCAATTGGAAAAGGCAATTTTCAGTCCTTTTGGAAGATAAATAAATTAAATTAAAAATTTATTTTATTTTATTTTTCTCACCGTTGAGCAGTGGCATGCCAGCACTACGGTGCAACAATGAAGCGATGATGAAACTCATTAATGAATCCCATTAATGATTCTCTTTAACTGAATCATAACATAGATGTTGTTTCATAAATAAAATAGTGTAACAACGCAATGAAACAACATAACAAAAACATTGGGATGTGTTTCTCTTTTAATGAGACATTGGGTTGGAGAAAACATTTGGAGCCCTGGGAGTTACTTTGATAAATCTATGGTGAGGAATCTTCTCCAACAATGAATGAATAACACATTCTCCTTCCACCCTTCGAATTATCTCTAGCAACATGGGTGGAGGATCAAGAATGGATAATGAAGGTGCATGACCCCGCTCCTCCCTGACCAACATTTATCTTAGGTAGGGGTTACTTTTTGACATTTGAATTCCCCGTTATTAACTATAAGACAACAAATGTGGATCAACACATGAAATGGTTGATCCATAGATCTCTTGTTCTTGTGGGAGGGATATTATTCTTGGGGTTTGCATTGGGATTAATTTGGATAGAATTTTAATACTACCCCCCCATGTTTTAAAGAAACTCTAACATAGAGGGTGTGGGCCGACACAAACAAGGCCTGAGCCCCTCCGCCTTTGTGTGTTCTTGTGTGTTCTTCATGGATGAAACTATGGATTGAAGGCAAGGAATTTTTGAGGATGTAGCATAGAATATTGCACCCCATGCAGGCTAGAGGAACAAACGATCTGAAGAATGGACCACCAGAGCGGACTCGGTGGTTCACAGAACATCCCACCGGTGCAAGCGGAGAAATGGAGAGGCGGCCCGAGTGGTGGTCATGGGCGGGTGGTGGAGGGCCAAAATGGTGCTTCGATGTGAGCCGCGGTTGGCTTAGGCCGTGGTGGTACAGCATGAGGGCGGCTGGAAGAGGCGGGACATAGCCAATTGGCCGCATCGGTGGAGAAGCCTGTGTCATGTGGGTTGAAGCTTCATGCTGACATACGGTCAAGTGGGGATCACATGTAGGATCAGACAGGGCATCTGGCTAAGCCAGAAATGGTTCACATGAACCGAACACCACCTAGAATTTGGCCTGAAAGAGACTGGCCTGCACAGTAGGTCGGGCCGGGGGGGAATTCGACTGTTGAGTGGTCAGAGATGGAATTAAGCCAGCCCGCTTTTTTGGATCAGGTTGTAAAAATAAAACTTGGATGTTGGGTGTCCTGGGTTGGAAACAAACCGACCCACCTGTTGTGGGCCGAGATGGATGGAATTGGGTCATTGGGAAACTTGGCGGGTTGGACCCCCGATCAAACCAAGTCGGGTCCAGCAAGGCCCAATGCGCCTGGATTAGTGGAAAGGCCGGACCGGGACATCCCAAACCTGAACTGGGTCAGGTCGTGTCGGTTGAATTGGTCTGAGGCATGCAGGTCCCCGGGGCTAGGTTGGTCGGGTCGGTCTGACCGGGTTATACTAGGCCTAAACATAACTGGCCCTTGTTTACTAAAATGCCAATATCTTTCAAACATGGCGTCTGTTTGACGAGCTATTTGTGGCGTTGGAACCCTCATGATGAGGAGGTTTTTTTTGGAATTCTATAAGGATAATTTAATAGAAGTTGAAATGTGATGAATGTATTGAGGAGTAGATTCTTTTGGAATAAAACGTGCTACATGTGGGAATCTTGCGGCTATTTTAGACCCGAAGACTGATAAAAAGTGTGATCAGGTGACCTTTTAGACCTAAAAAACCAGAGACCTTATGTGGATCATCTCCAAGGGACCCTGTGTGGATCAGTTCTAAGAGACCCTGTGTGGATCAACTCCAAGAAACCCTTTGTGGATCAGCGATAAGCGACCCTATGTGGATCAGTTCTAAGCGACCCTGTGTGGATCAGCTCCAAGTGACCCATTGTGGATCAGTTACAAGTGACCTTGTGTGGAACATATTTGATAACCTAAGTGGGAAGTGGCTTCGTGTGACCCAGTGTACCTACGATACTCATCAAGGATGAGTACCTCATCAATCCAAGGTGATCAGTGTTATGACTGATAGTCTTGCTTATGTACTTTAGATAATACCTGTGTGGGCTATCTTGCTTCGTGATAATGCTAATTGTATTGATTTTTGTATTGGTTTGTGTTATTTTTTTTGTGGTTTTGGGTCCCTACTGAGTATTTTGTTACTCACCCCTGCACGGGGTTTTCCCGCACATGTTGTGTCTGGTACAAAAAATTGTCACCCTGATGGAGGACTTGGTATACTAGGACCCCATGGTACCTAGTGAGATCAGGTAGGCGTGGCATACTTCTATGGATTTCGGTAGCTACTCTACACTTACCCATCAGGTGGGGTTTTTAACAGATGTATTTTAAATATCTTTTGTACTTTCTTGTTTTTAGTTTTTCTTTTTTTGGGTTTGTATTTTTTCCCATTTTACCTACAACTTGTACCTTTACTCAGTGGTTGTTTAGTGGCATTCATGTTTACCTTTCCAGTTTTTGGGATGTGGTTGTGTGTGTGTGAATATAGGAACTCAGTCAGATGCCTCCCATTTTCATGTTTACATCTTCAGTGCTAGTCTCCAACATGTGTCCTTTAAGAGGTGGGATTGGGGGAGTCATGACACGAGCCTCGGGGGACGGGTCATGACAGATTTCATATCATCTTTATCAGATTGGAAACTTGCATCTCTGTAACCCTTTACAAAAATTCAATCCTCTACTGCAATGATTTAGAACATATTGTTATTCTTTATCAAGTACTTAAGGATGTTATTCATAGAAATCCAGTGACTCACCAAGATTAGATTGGTATCTACTATTTATTCTCAAATCATAAGAGACGTCAAGATGAGTACATAACATGAAATACATGATAAATACTATGGAGGTTGAATAATGGATCTTATTAATATTTTATAACACTTTATAAGGATGCTGAATCTTGTAAATATTTATGCCATGAAACACTGGTAAAGACCCCTTATTAGAGTTATCCATGATAAACCACTTTACCACTTTACCAATATATGTGTTCTGACTCAGTTTAAGAAACTTCTTATATCTCTCTTTATAGATCCTCATACTGAGTATTCATGCTACTTCACCCATGTATTTCATTAAGAACCATTTACCAGCAACATATTCGAAAATTAATGTATCGAGACATTATTTCCAAGAAACATTATTCAATCTGCATACAGTTTCAAAAACACTTCTATACTCTCACTAAGACACTTGTATACATCAGAATCATCCATGTTCTTTATTAGTCCAAAATATTTTATTTCATCATCAAACCAAATATTCTAACTTTGATAATCTCTCTATATTCCATAAAAGTACCTTTACAATTTGAAAAACTTATTATTCTCATTTGAAAATTCAAAACCCTCTCGTTGTATCATATTCATGTCCTTAAAAAAATATTTTTAAGGAATGTGGTATTAAAATACATTTTATATATTTAATAATCATAATGAGATATTATGTCTAGCAGAATATGAATGGACTTTATCATCACAACAGGTGAAAAGGCATCTCCATAGTCAATACCATGAACTTATTTGTAACCCTTTTCCAGCAGGTTTGATTTATAGGTAGACACTTTACCATCCATGTTACTTTTCTTTTAGAAGATCAACTTGAACCCTATAGGCCTCATCTCTTCAGGTGCAACAACAAATTCTTAAAATTGGTTAGTGTAAATGGTTTCCATATCAGATTCCATGGATTTTAACCATTTCTCATAATCATAACTCTTAATGGAATCTTGGTAGGTAATAGGTTCATCTCCCATGAATATTATTTCATAATCATTGTCCATGAAAAATCAATATCTCCTAGGTTCTTGATGAATCATACATAACCTTCAAGGTACATGTGTAACTTGAGTCAGTTATTCTTCCTCAAATATTTGCAAAATCGGTTCAACCTCCATCTTAGGAATACTTGATATTTGTTGGTCTTTAACTATTTCAAGTCCAAATTTCCTCCCACTGAATCCTAAAAATTGATATTACTTATCAAGAAAAATATCATTTTTCATCCATAAAAACCCTTTTTTGGTATGGTGGTGGAAATGATATCCATTGGATTCCTTAGGATAAACAAAAAAAATCAAACTTAGGGTCAATTTAATCAGAATAAAAACATTATGTGTAAGATTTAAAACCCCAAATATTCATATAATAAACACTATAGTGTTTCTAATACTATATATCATATGGTGAATTTTTTTATTTCTTTAGATGTAATGTGGTTTATTAAGAATGTAGTAGTCTCCAGAGTATAACCCCAAAATGAAATAGGATGGTCACATCGACTCATCATCAATCGAACCATGTCTAAAAAGGTTTGATTCTTTCTTTTAGATACAATATTCCATTGTGTTGTTCCAAGAGTAGTGAGTTGTGAAACAATTCCATAATCTATCGTATGAGATATGAATTCCTAGCTCAAGTATTCACCTCCCTGGTCTAATCAAAAGACTTTAATACTTTTTACCAAATTATTTTGTGCTTCGTTCTGGAACTGTTTGAAATTTTAAAAAGTTTCATACTTTTTTTCATCAGAAACACATACTCATACCAACTAAATTCATTGATTAAAGTAACTAGGTACCTAAAACAACTATTTTTATTATACCAATTAGTTTTTATACATCACTATGTATGAAATCAAATAGTCCACTAGCACTCTCTCCTTTTCTCAAAAAAGGTGGCTTTCATTTTTTCCAATTAATAATATTTTTGTGTATCAAACAATTCATAAACAAATGAGTCTACCAATCCATGTCTATATATTATTTGAATGTGTTTCTCATTTATATGTCTAAGATGACAATACCAAATTTAGTTGAGATTTTATTCAACTATCTAATTTTTATTCTAAATGTTATAAATATAATTATCATTATCTAAAATATATAATTCATTCATTATATTCCCAATGTCATAAAAAATCATACTTATATATAGAAAAACTCTTTTTCTTAACAACAAATGAAAATACCATCTTGTCTAAACAAGATACATAAATTAAATTCATACTTATGGAGGGAAAATAATAACATTTTTTCCATTCCAAGATCAATCCACTTGGTAAAATCATATCATAGGTACTAAAATATAATGAAGAAAATATTACTCCATTACCCACATGAAGATCAACTACACCCTTCATCAATTCCTTCTTATCTTTGAGTCTGTGTTTGTCCGAAAGAATGTCATATGCACACCTTGGGGAAATTAATTTTTTTAACATTTACATTTGAGTATACTGATGTTACTCATTTAGAACACTTCTCATTCCTATATACCAATATTTAATTATTTTACATGTCATACCTATTAGTGACCTTAATATGATTAGTGTAAAGTATTCCATAATCTACAATAAAGACATATGAATTAATGAGTATTTTAAAACCCTGATTTTTATTGATCTTAATAAAAATTCTTGTTTGATCCCTATATTGATATAGACCATGTTTGGGTTTTATCCCTGTGGTTTAATGAGGTTTTTGGAGGCTTGGAGAGAAATTTTTGGAAATTTTACTGGGTATTATGCCATAGAACCCTTTTAACCATTCCATAGTACACCTCATACATGGTTGTTGCCCTTGAATTATTCCCATGGTGTGTGCATTATTCCCATGGTATGAAAATGTTTCAATGGTGTCAACCTTGTGTCATGGTGTGTGCATTTTTTCCCATAGTGTGAACATTGCACCCATGGTTTCAACCTTATTCCCATATTATTTACCTTGTGCCCATGGTGTGTTCCTTGAACCATGGTGGATTGCACCCTATTCCATGTCCTTTGGATTATAGAGACTATGTTTTGCTGCCTCATACCATGTTGTAACATGCTTTCTTCATCAGTTACAAAGATGGGCCTTCATTCGTTAGTCTTTGGCTATTTAAGGGGTCATTAAAAAATTAATTTGGGGATCTATTTTAGATGATTAAAAGGGGTATTTAACACATATGTGATTATATTATAACCCTATAAATATATGTTATCCTATTATTTTTTAATCAAACTCAAATCCTAGGATCACTACAGACAAGCTCCCTATCGTAGCCCCCTTGCCTACATCGTAGTCACTAATTTCCTGATTTGTTCCACAGCCACAGCCCCTGCCTTGTTCCTATGGTGTGAGAATTATTCTCATGGTGTGAATACATTATGATTATGTTTTATACCTTATTCCTAGGGTTTTAATAATTGTTCCCATGGTGCGAAACATTTTTCCCATGGTGTATTTCGTGTGCCCATGGTGTGTAGCTTATGTCGTAGAGTCATTATGCTACCAATCCCTTGGTATGGTTTTGGATATCCCTGTATGGTTTCTCCCCACCTTTAAATAGAAGACTCATTATAAAAATTTAGAGGTTCTAGAAGTCTTTAGCATGTGATCATTATTCCAGTTGTTAAGTACATGGGTTCAGGTTATGACAACCTTGGTAACCTCGACGTCAAATTGGACAATCTTGAGGTAGGAGGTTCTTTATTAATATGGGCCTTGTATATGGGGTGTTATCATGATATGATGTTATGTTGGACTAAACCATGCATGTTTTTATATTCATGTGGTCATGTGAGTAGTTTTGGGATTTCTTGATTATGACTTGTGATTATGTGATTATCCTAACTTTGATCTTGGTGTGGCTTATCATTCCTTGCTACAACATGTACTATTTTTGTGATTCATAGACTATGTAATTATTCTATAGGTACCAAGATACCCATTTAGATCCTTGATTTTGGGTGTACATGGTTACCCAATAGTACTCTATCCTAACATCCTTAAAGGTGTATGTGGATACCCCTATAGAGGGGATATCATAGTGACAAGATGGAAGGTATTGAGATACATAGGTGGATCCTTGAGGTTGGGAGTTATATTTTTTTAACATAATTAAAGGTGGATGTGTCTATCCATGTAGATGGGAAATAATTGGTATCTAGATACCCTACTTGATCTAGTCCTAACATCCTTAAAGGCGGACATGGCTACCCCTATGGAGGAGAACTCATAGGGGATTCCTGGAAGATACTGGTCATGGAATCATATAGACTTGGGTTGTGGGTGATTAAAATGATAAGTGGTTCAGGGATAGGAATGGTGAAATCTATTTCATTCTTATGAAACCCCATCAGAAATGTGGGGTGATTTGTGTTTCCATAATGATAGTACTTGACTTCTTGACAACCTTACTAATTATGAGCCTAAGCAGGCGGGGCTGAGATTCATGGTGGCTTGGTCAGCACACAATGAATTATCACATGAATGGTTTTTTACTGATAATTTACTTTTTTTAATGATATACATTGTTGTATATATTGTGAACTTATTATAAGGAAACATTGGTGGGGTCCTACTGAGTCTTTTACTCACACCCTACTCATGATTTTTTTTGTTCTTGTAAATTTCTTTACCAAAGATCCAATGAAGTCCAAGGGACCTATGGTGTACGGCTGAGAAGTGGAGCATAGAGATAGACCAGACTAGGGTAGACTTTGAAGGACTTATAATGCTTGTTTATTTACTTTTATTTATTTATTTATTGTTATTACTTTGGATAGGCTTTCCACTTTGGGATATACTTTTATTATGTAATCCATGTATTCTGTTTCCACATTTTACATTGATTATTCATTTATTATTTTATTATTTTGTATTTATGATCCTACTCAATGACATTATATGAAGATATTGTCTCCCTACTATTAGACATAGACCCTCACTTATAGTCTGAGGCCCCTTATGTATGTGGAGGTGCACATGAGGTCACATGGGATTTTAGATTGTACATGGTGGTTCAGGTCAGGATGTTACAAAATGGTATCAGATAATAAGATTTTTACTAACTTATCTTTTCTCTTACCTTGGTTTGGTAATAGGATTGATAGGAGTAAGGATGGTCAAAAATCAGGTAGGGGAACTATGTTAGTGCCTGCCCAGCATTGTATAGTGGACCTCTGAGTTTACATAAATTGGGATTTATGTTTTTAATTATAGTTGACTAAAATCAACTTGGTTTAAGGACATGATGTTGAGATATGATTTAGTATGTTCATACATCATGACTAAGAATGTAGGTTCACATTCCATGTATATATACCTATTGTTATGCTTCATAGTAGTTCTTGAATTGATGCCTTGATTTGTGTTATCTATTCGGGATAGTTTTCTTGACTACGTGATATATCTATTCATTTCCATTCTATGTGATATATATTTTATAGCATTTATTAGTATAACTGAGCATGATGTTGTGTTAGTATGTATATATTATGACTGAAACTAACATGCAGGTAAATAGATCCAAAATAATTTTAGGACGGTATACCTTGGGTTATGGGTCGACTCCTAGAATAACCTTTTTTGATCCCATAGATTTATTAGGAAATATTATGTTCCTAATTTTCTTCATGATGAAGATATGCTGACACGAAGATGTTTTCCAGGACTTCCAATTACAATAGGCTTGGATATCAGGGTGCCACCACCCATAGTGTAGGAGGATTATACCTAGAATTATTCTATACCGACACAAATGATCCAATTTATAGAGCTTGTGAATCTAGGGCTCTTTTGGATAGTGTCAGTATAAGGAGAAGTCCCTCAGAGGACGTTGACATAACATGCTTGAGATTTTTAGCTTCAGCATCCTTCAGCTTTCTAGGGAACTGGTGGCACGTGGGATGTATAGGATTGTTTGGACTGCATTGATAGTATATTTGATCACTTCAACCTTATCTACTACTGTGTTTAATACTAATGCTTCCCATTCCTTTATTCCTATATAATTAGTTTCAAGACTTAACCTACTAGTTAAGTTATCTTCTAAGTTGGTGTCTCTTAACACACCCTTCGGAATGAAAGTGGACGATCTCTAGTGATTACCGGAATTGCCTATAGTTTTCTTCAATTATAGGAATATATGGGAGTTTATAATATTGGATATGTCAACCTTTGATATGATTCTTGGCATGGATTGGATGACTATCCACTTATATCATATAAACTTTTATCAAAGGTGTTTTTCATTCACTTTTACAAATGGAGAGAAGTTCTTTATGACCAGGGAGTGGGAACATAGAGTAGGTAGAGTTGGACCATACTTAAGTCAAATTGGAAAGATTATAGAATATATGGATGTATTTTCACTCCCAAAAGGATCAGTGGTATCCCCCATATATTTTCCTTCAGTTTTGGATCTCTATATGGATGTCTTTATATATGAATTGAGAGGAATTACCCCTGGTAATGGAGTAAAATTTGATTTGGATATTGTATTGGGTGTGCAACCCATTTTGATACCACTATTTTGTGTGGAACCGACTGATATAAAACAACTCAAGGTACAATTGGATGACTTAGAGAGGAAGGGATTTATCAGGATAAGTGATTCACCTTGGGATTCACTTGTGTTATTCGCTAAAAAGGAAGGTACTAGTGTTTGTCTTTGCGTCTATTGCTAAAAATTGAACTTGGTGATCGTGAAGAACTGATATCCTTTTCCCATGATCAATGATATTTTTAATCAACTATGGATATCCTTGTGGTTCTCCAAGATTGATCTTTAATTGATATATCATCAGTTGTGAGTTAGAGAGGGGGATATTCTGAAGATTACATTTTAGAGAAGGTACGGACTGTATGAGTATTTGGTGATTTTTTTAGTCTAAATAATGGGGATGAAACATTCATGGCCCTCATGAACAAGATATTCCATCTATACATGAAGTCTTTTGTCATGGTATTCATTGATGACATCCTCATATATTCTTTAACACTACAACGTCATGCTAGGAACCTAGAGATAGTCATTAGTATGCTTTAAGCACATAGTATTTATGCCAAGTTGTCAAAGTGTGACTTTTGGATTAGAGATTTGAACTTCCTAGGACATGTGGTGTTTGATACTGGTATATTTTTAGACCCATGGAAGGTTGATGTATTCATGTACTGGACACATACTTGGAATTTGTTTATGATCAAGAGATTTCTAGGATTATAAAGATTTTACAAAAAGTTTATCTATGACTTCTCATGACTATAACCACCCATGATAGTGATGATAAATAAGGGAGTGAAATTCTAGTGGATGGATCTGTGTGAAGAATAATTCTTTGAGCTGAAGAGAAGAATGAAAATAGCTCCAGTATTGACACTCCATGAGCTTGGGATTGGTTAGGAAATGTATTGTGATGAATCGAGTGTTTGACTAAGAGAAGTGATGATGAAGAGAGAGATGTTAGTAGCCTATGGTTCTCTTCATCTATAAACCCTTGATGGGAACTACCCTATGCATGATTTGGAGCTGGCAGTTGTGGTTCTCATACTGATTTATTGGAGACATTATAATTTTGGTGATTGATTTTTTGTGTATACAGACCACAAGATCCTTCCCTATATCTTCACATAGAGGTATATAAACATGAGACAAAGGCACTAGGTTGGTTATTTGTATAAATTTTACTTTGATATGGATTATTCACCTGGTAGGGGTAACATCATTGTGGATTCTCTCAGCCATAATACACAGGCTGAATAGGAGGTTGGTGAGAAACATTTTAAGGAACAATAGAACTTGATGAGACTGTAATATTATTAGAGGATGGATACTTCTATAGACCAAGGATCTATAACTTGTACTCATTTGGTGTTCACACTAATACAAAAATGGGCAATGGAAGCTCCCCCTTATATCAGTGCTAAGAAAAACCGCTGATAAAGGTTACCCTCTATCAGCGCTAAAATTTTAGCACTGATACAGAATGCATGTATCAGCGCTAAATTGTTAGTGCTGATAAATGTAGTCTTTATTAGCACTTTTTTATCACTGATAAATCCTTAGTCCATTTTTTTATAAATTCGGTCGCACAGTGGCCTCGTTTTATCGCAACCTAAAGCTCTCGCAGTACTGGAACTCTATGACTCCCCTATGTCTGCCCGCTGAGTTCGCATTTACGGACCTCTTACGCCCTCACTTCTCATTGTCGGACCTCCACCTCCCACTGAGTTCGCATTGCCGGACCTCCACCGCCCTCAATCTTCGGTTTTCTGGACCTCCGCCGCCCACAACGCCCTCGAGCTTCGGTTTTCCGGACCTCCCTTTAAGGAATGTTTTCCAAATCATTTTATAATATTGTTCTCCTCTCCCATCACACATAACCATATGTTGATTTGGCATGATATATTTAATAGATATTTTAGATTTTGATGGTTGTAGGCTACAAGATTCATCCTTTTCTGGAAACCTATGGATGTTTTAGGTTATTTCCATTTAAAATACCTTATGTTTCCTTCCATGGTCTTCTTCTTTGGGTGGGTGTTCGAGACCATTAAGGTGGTTATTATTCCTTATTGTCCTCTGATTCACAACTTCTTGGTTAGAGCTCAATATTGATGTGTTGGGTGGTCTATATTTTAAGAGATTAGTTTTCCATCTTTGTGAAAAAACCATTTTATATGATCTATTTATGGTTAAACATAGATTGGATTTTGGTGTGTACTCAAATGACTAGGATTTTGAAGTCTCTTGATGGACCAGGCACTGGGAGGTGTTGGTGTCTACTTTAATGAGACTGTCGATGGGTGACACTCTATAGTTAGAATTCAAGGTTTCCATCGAGTACGTGATCGAGGAATAAATCCTTTTTAGTTTTTTACTTTCTTGTTGTTGGTTGAATCATTTATGGATATTGATTGTGTTATTTCATTTGGATTCATTAGTATGTTTTGGGTGTACCTTTCCTTAGGTTTCGAATTATTCTCTTAGTGGTTCTTCATGGTTAGTGGTTGTAGTCTCTTATTTGGGTGAAGGGATGTGTTCTTAGTATATTTCCATCTTATGTCCCACCATTTTAGTGGAAATTTAAATGGTTGGGTGACTTATGCTAGGTCTCTGAACATTATTGGAATTTTCTCTCTTCTTAGTGATGTTGACGTGTCATTTGGAGATGTATGATGTTCTTGGAGGATATACATTAAGGGTTCTTGGGAATATTGGTTATCTGTTCATTTCAATTTTTTTTATTGGTCCTCTATTCGGTGAATCTTTCTATATTTTTTGAATTGTCCACACAATAATTATTGTGTGGAATTTATTTTTGTCTCATCATTTTCTATCCTTCGTACTAGAATATTTATTCGGATAAAAAGAAGAATGATGGGGAGAATTGTAACATCTTAGTATCTCTTTCATCAAATCAATGCTCTTTGAGTTTTTTTGGGTTTCTTGAGGGGTCATAGGATGTCCTGGACTATCATAGAAGGTTTGGACATGAACATGTAGGTTGAAAAGCTTCATGTGGTCCATCGAATAGCCGGTGAGGGTAATTGGCTAGGAAATGGGATTAATAATGGATACAAAAGAATTATATAGCCATCAACTAGCTGGTGGGTATGTAGTGACTAGCTAGTGGGATAACCTATGGTTATAACATTTATATTATTACCTATGTCTAGCTGGTGAGGGACACTATCTAGCCAGTGGTGTCATTGTATATGAGGAAGCATCGAGGTAGTTGGGTAATTACACCCTGATACCCCCATTTATTTATTTTATCTTCTCCCTCAAGTTTAACTCAACCCACTCAAGCCTTGGGAGCCCCTTTGGATAGTTTGGCTCTTCTATCCTCATCAGTTGGTGGATTGAAGTTTCATTTAAAATGGTGATCCTCTTTTGGTATTTATTTCTTTTCTTGAACTTCAATCTCTCTTCATCACTTGATTCTTTGTTCCTGAGGGATATGGAAGCCTTGGTATTTACTAAACCTATATTTTTTATAGGGAATTATGGTTATAGTATCTCTTTTACCTTTTATTGAGATCCCTTTTATTTGATTCAATGTTCTTCATTTGAGTAGACTCATTCAGATTCATTGTGTTTTGATCCCAAATATTCCAAGTGGGTGTTTCTATACTATATCTTATTTTTGGGATTCATGTGTTTCATGAATTCATATTTTATCCATTTGAAGTTGGTTAGACATGTTTTGATCATTTTGAAGCACAAAATAACCCTATTAATGAAAATAATATATGGAATGGATGGTATCTTATTATGAATTAACCTTTTTCATTGAAATAAATTAGGTTTCCTTCAACCATTGGTGGATTTAATATTATAAATGAAAATCATGGTTTAAAATAAAGATAAGTTGATGCTTTAAATAAAATTCCAAATGGTTTGGCATGTGTTTGCTTATTGAATTTTTTTGGGAATGATTTCCAACATAAATTAAAATGTCTTGTTTTTAAATGGTTTATGGTATTGGTATTTTAAAAAATTGTGGGGGATTGATTGTCCTTTTAAACATAATACCTTTGATCCTGGACACTATCTATTGTTTGTTAGGGGTGACTTTAATGTCATTTCCAACCTAAAGGAAAGGAAAGGTAGAATCCCATTCCAGAGAAAGGCCATCATGGAGTTTGTTCAGTTCATGGTTGGGAAGGGCCTCATTGATCTCAACTTCTCAGGTGACAGTTTCACCTGGTGCAACAACTACAGGGGCCATCACTGCTTGTGGAGTCTATTGGATAGGTATCTAGCCAACATAAAAGCTACTAACCTATTCTCAAATACCATGTTTTTCCATCTTGCTTGAGGTATTTTGATTCACTCCCCCCTCTTATTTTCCATTTCTTCTTGGCATGATCATCAGGAATGGTTTCACTTCCACCAGTAGTGGGTTAACATCCTAGGGTACCAGGACATTGTTTGTGAAATATGGAATGAACCCTTGTAGTAGTATCGGGCCACCTTCAACCTCAGTGACCTAACCTTGAACCCTGATAGGTGCGTGTTCGCCCCTTCCTCCTCAGGAACCTTCACCACCTGGGACTGTTGTCACATATGGGATCATTCAGAGTATTTTGATAGATGGAATGATACCTTTGGTTTTTTGGATTATTAACAATAGTTTGAGATTTATGTGTGACTATATACTTATTATATTTTCTTATTATTTCTTACACACCCCCACTTTATTCGAGTAACCTGATTGAAATCCATATTGGTACTTTGGTTCTAATGTGAATATGGTTTTTATGTGTTTGTGACATGTGTATGTGTGGATATATGGGTATTTAGGCATGATGATATTGAATGTAGGGCAGAGACCTAGGAGTGGAATATGTATCATTCTTGATTATTCTTGTGTTTGGTTTGGGGTGATTTGAGGAAACTATAATGAATCTAAAGTAATTATATTTAATGAAGATGAATAAATACTAATGGTAAGGCTCTATTAATCTCTATTTTTATAAGGAAGTGGTTCTCTTCTACTATATTTGGAAGTCTTGTTTTGTGTAATTGAACCATAAATACTAATATTTGAGATTCAAATAGGATGAAGATGAATAAATATTGGATGGATGCTAATCGTATGACAATAGAGTACGAGAATGGAGTGAAAGAGTTCATCAAGTTTGCAAAGGATCATGCAAAGGATCCTTCTCAAATCCTTTTTCCATGTTTACGTTATTGTTATTATAAAATACTTACTTCATAGGAGTTGTAAGAACATTTGATATGTCATGAAATAGATCAGAGTTATAAATGTTGGAATAAACATGGAGAAAAGGAGAATGTAGCTACTAGCTGGGATAAAACTGCATTTTATGGATCATCAGATATAAATACAAATATGGATAATGGAAAAGACTGTATAGAGGATGTGATTACAGATGTCAATGATGATGAAGATCGTATTGAGGAAATGACAAAGACAATTGAAGATGAACTCCGTGATTTCCCAAAATTGTTTGAGAAGTTAAAGAGTTGTGAAAAGACGCCATTGTATACTGGTTACACTAAGTATACAACATTGTCAGCTGTACTGAAGTTATATAAATTGAAAGCAGGAAACAGATGGAGTGATGTCAGTTTTACGGAACTACTTTCTCTCTTGAATGACATGCTCCCGAAAGATAATGAGCTCCCAAGCCAGACATATGAAGCTAGACGAATGCTACACCCGATGGGTATGATTTCTGAAAGAATACATGTCTGCCCAAAAGACTGTATATTGTTTCGCAAGGAGAACAAATCACTTATAGAATGCCCAAACTGTGGTTCTTCTCAATAAAATAAAGATAAATCCAATCCTACAAAAGTTTTATGGTACTTTCCAATCATTCCAAGGTTTAAGCGTCTATATGGAAGTGAAGAAAATTCAAGACAATTGTCGTGGCATACAGATAAAAGAAATAAAGATGGGAAATTACGTCATCCGGCCGACTTTCCTCAGTGGAAGAAAATTGATCATGAGTATCCTAAGTTTGGAAATGAGCTGAGAAACCTTCATCTTGTGTTATCTACAGATGGAGTGAATCTTTTTGCTTTTCAAACCAGCACACATAGTACATGGCCTGTTATGTTGGTAAATTATAACTTTCCACCCTGGTTATGCATGAAGCGGAAATTCATCATGTTATCTATGCTTATATCAGGACCAAAACTAACAGGTAATTATATTGATGTTTATCTGGCTCCTTTGATCGAGGATTTGAAGTTATTGTGGGATTCAGGTGTAATGTTGTATGATGCTTATAAAAGTGAATACTTCACGTTGAGAGCGATTTTGTATGGGACAATAAATTATTTACCTACTTATGGAAATTTTCCAGGATATAGCATTAAAGGAACTCAAGGGTGTCCCGTGTGTGAAGATGATACAGAATCAATTAGGTTGAAACATTCATCAAAATCTGTGTTTCTAGGACATCGTAGATTTCTACCTCGTCGGCATAAGTACCAATCTTGGACGACATCATTCAATGGAAGTTCAGTAAAACGCACAACACTATCTCCACTAACAGGTGATCATCTGTTTGACAAAGTAAAAGATCTGAACACTATTTTTGGTAAACCATTTTCGAAAAACCATACGAAAATCGGTTGGAAAAATATATCAGTTTTTTTTGAATTATCATACTGGAATTGTTTGTACGTCAGAAATTTTCTTGATGTGATGCATGTGGAAAAAAATGTATGTGACAGTGTTATCGGAACGTTGCTAAATTCCCATGGAAAAACAAAATATGGAATTAAGGTAAGTTTGGACATGGTTGACATGGGAATACAAGAAGATTTGGCTCCCGTGATGGGTCAAAATCGAATGTTTCTTCCTCCAGCTGCTTACACTCTTTCTATGGAGGAGAGATATCAGTTTTGCAACTTCTTCAATGATGTAAAGGTTCCAGAGGGGTACTCATCAAATATTAAAAAAATTGTGTCAATGAATGATTTGAAGTTAAAAGGTTTTAAATCACATGATTGCCATGTTTTGATGAAATATCTAATTCTTATAGCTTTACGTTGCATTTTTTCCAAGAATGTTCATCATACATTAACCAAAATTTGTTTCTTTTTCAAAGCTATATGTAGCAAAGTTTTAGACCTGGCAAGATTTACAGCTATGGAAAAAGAAATTGTCATCATATTATGTGAATTAGAAATGTTCTTCCTGCCAACATTCTTTGAAATGATGGTTTATTTGATTATTAACTTGGTGAGAGAGATTCGACTTTGTGGTCCTGTGCACTATAGATGGATGTATCATGTTGAATGGTATATGAAGATTTTGAAAAGGTATGTCAAAAATCGAAGTTGGTCAGAGGGTTGTATAGTGGAGAGATATATTGTTGAGGAAGCCATTGAATTTTGTACTGAATACCTATCTGATGTGGAAAGCATTGTTCTCCTAAAATCTCGTCACACTGGACGCATTGAGGGTGAGGAAAGTTCTGGGAGAGAAGTTGTGACAATCAGTATTACAGATCGGGAGTAGGCCCATCTTTATGTTTTGCATAATAGTTGGGAGTTTTCTCTATATATTGAAACTCACAAAGAAATTCTTAGGTAGTTGAATCCATCAAGGGCTGAAAAATGGTTATTAGATACACATAATCACTAGTTTATAGGATGGTTTCAGGACCATATTTTTAAGCAGTTGGATTAAAATATGAATTCAATGTTAGAAAGACTTCGATGGCTAGCCGCTGGACAAAGTGTGTATGTATTATCTTACAGTGGTTATGTAATTAATGGTTATACATTCTATACAGATGAACATGATGAAGATAGTACCGTGAAAAATAGTGGAGTTACACTAGTGGCTGAAGAGATGCATGTTTCTGGTAGTAAGGACAGAAATCCAATTTATTCAAATATGTCATACTTTGGCATTATCAAACAAATATGGGAGTTAGATTATACGACATTCCAATTGCCGATTTTTCAATGAAAATGGGTTGATAACAACAGTGGTGTTAAAATAGATGAATGGGCATTTGTGAAAGTTGATTTTAGTAAAGAAGGGTACAAAGACGAATAGTTTATAATGACATCACAAGTGGTACAAGTTTTTTATGTTCTAGATCCTGCAAACCGAAAGTGGTCGATTGTTCTGTTATCATCCAAAACTACTGAAGGTTCTGATGAAAATTCAGTTAATGACGGTCCTTTTAGTGGTACGTCGCAATCATTTCAGAGAGGTCCCAATGAAGATGATGTTTTGTATGTTAGTGGAGACCACAATGAAGGGATTTGGATAATCAATAGAGGTGTCAAATCCCTTCAACCATTGAAAAAAATAAAGAGAGTTCAATAAACAGGTTATATTTTGTTTTTAATATAGATCTTGTTATCTCATGTTATTATCTTATCATTACTGAATTTATGTAATCTAAATTAACTGTTCAACCACTTTTACAGATAATGAATTCTTCACATTCTGGTGCTCCTAACCTTGAGTTTGAACAAGTCTCTCAAGCTGTTGTTGCTGCTGTGGCTGCTGCTGCTCCTGCTACTGCTCTTGTTGTGGCTCTTGTTGCTCCTGCTGCTCCTCCTGCTGCGGCTCCAGCTCCTCCTGCTGCTCCTGCTCCTGCTGCTACGGCTCCTGCTGCTCCTAATGTTGAGGTCCAACAACCATCATCACATGTCGTTGATACCATTTCATATGAACATATAGATTATGTTGATATCGATGAAATGGTCAGGAATGAAGGACCGACGTCACAGAAAACATAGGTGCATCGTAGTTTGACAGTGTTAGCCCAAATTCTTAAGGTGAAAAGCAAAGGCATAAAATTTGAATTCGGATGGAATGCACGAGGCCAACATGTGAATCCCAACAAGTCTATGTTTAGAAGATACATTGGAGTTGTCACTCAGCAATGCATGCCAATTGACATAGATTCATGGCACCATGTTGTGTCCGGGATGAAGGCTGTGATCTGGGAAGAAATTATTGTAACATTATGAAATTATTTCTTTAATTTACTAGAAAATAAAATAATGAAACAATGTCTTACTCTTCTCAATCTCTTGAAGAGTACATTTATAGTAGATGATTCACACAAGGATTATGTACTAAGGCTTGCAGGAAGGATTCATCAAGGTTTTCGGACTATTTTAACAAGATGTCACCTGAAAGATTCTAAAGGTAAAATAAACCCGCACCCACCCATTGTCTACGCTCATTTGATATCCCAAGAATCATGGGATGAATTTATTGGCCACTGTGGGGATGAGAAGTTTCAGGTACATTGTGGGTGATAATATGTTGTTTGAGGATACATGTATTCATCACTTTGATTGTCAATATTTAATTTATGAAACAAAAACTCTGTACTGAAAATAAGGAATGTGCATCAAAACCAACATACCCCTATCGTAAAGCGAGGATGGGGTACGCTTCATTAGAAAATAAAATGGTATGTATTTTAAATTGACAGTAATATTTTTATGTGCCAATAAACAACATCATAATTATCTTTCTATGTTTATATGTATATTGATGAGTCTAAAACGAAATGCACTTCCATCCCACGTCATGTGCTATGGAAGGAGGCACGTGTGAACAAAGAAGGGAAGTTAGTAGATGAGAACACACAGAAAGTGTGGGAAATATGTGTAAGTATGACACGATGATAAAAAGATTTTTTTTAAATTGCTATTACATAAAAATAATTAGTTATTTTCCTATATCTGACAGTCACAGGAATCATCTACTCCTATAGCGGATACAGACCTATTATCGACGGTTTTGAAGCAGCCAGAAAAATACGGTCGTGTCAGAGGTGCAGGGTTTAGGGTGACACCCTGAGTATATTTCGAGAAGAAGAAAAAATGGATGATACAGATGAAAAATTGGAACAACTGAGTGAAAAAATAGCAACCCTTGAAGAACGATTACAATGGCAGGGAGATTTTTTAGAAACTTTTATGGGTGGGAAGCAAAGGGAAGACACAACTCAGGAACAACCAGCGCATGAACATCCCGCCCCACCCCCCACCAGCTTTGAGGTGAGCCATTCACCTCAAAGAACTATCTTAGCCGTGGTAATAAATATTCTAATAATTGTTCTCATGAAATGTGAATCAGACAAACACTTATAATTTTTCTGTACTGATCTTCTATAGGGTGATAATGATTGTGATTTATATCTGTCAACACCCACCTATCACCTTGTAGCGAGGGCTACAGTGTTCAATATCCCAGATGCCACACTGTATAATATACCACTTCTGGAAGATCATCTGAAAGTGACGATTACTGTACCTCATGATCCAAATTTAGAGCTACCTATTCCACTTGATGATGATGATATTCATACGGTCGAAAAGACTATTGGTACATTCATTGCATGGCCGTCACAACTTGTAAGAGTACATGAGGACAAAGAGGTATTTATTTCTTTTTTTCAATCTAAACCCTTAAAAATTAATGAAAAAAGGGTCTAAACCAATGATTGTTGTTATAGACGGAGAAAGAGAAGGGGGTGACAAACGTTGGCTCAAAACCATCTAAAGGATCGACCAACTGATCCCAAGGAGCTACTAAAAGCACAATAACACCACCTGTTCTCTATCAACATTTACTACCATTGAAGACTCATTTGGATACGAAGATAAAAGATGGTAATATTCATATAGTGGTTTTCGACGAGAATATATACGGAGAGGAAATTCAAGATTTCATTGCTGCTGAAATATGTAAATGAGATCCTTGAAAACGGTTGTCTAGGCATCACAGTTGTAAATGTATATATGAGGTATGTTTCCATGAATCGATTTTCTAAAAGCTGATCTAATGTGAAAATTATGTCTAAATGCATTTTATATTGTTGACAGACGCATTTATGAAAAACAGTTGAAGGAATTTTCCCATGACCCAATATTTGGACTCGTTAGTCCTCATATCACATCAACACACCTAACAAAAATAGAGCCATCAAAAAGGGATGTAATAGTGAATGGCTTGCTGAAAAAATTTTAAAGAAAGATTAAAGATGATAGACTTTTCCTAATACCAACCATGCAGGGGTAATACTCTATGATTAAAGCATATCAATTATATTTTCACTTCTTTTATTACTTATTCCTTTTTATGTTTTTAGGCAACATTAGTTGCTAATTGCGGTGAACTTGGATACTCCAAAGATTTATTTTCTGGATTTTAAGTAAGGTTATCCATCAAACCAACCACACATGAATGAGTTTGTGAATCTGTAAGACACTACATCTTACGTTTTAGGTCTAAAAATAAAGTAATATAATTTATGTTATCTTTTACTGTGGATTCTGTTATAATAGGGTGGTGTATCATTATCGTCTAAAAAAGGAATGAGGACATGGGCTAAGCATAAGGAGGCGAGCAAGTACTATGTCTAGAAAAATATTAGGGTATATATAATAAAATATCACTATCCAAACACATCCCAACACAAGTTACTTATTCTCCTAATGATCAATTTTTTTTGCAGTGTCCAAAACAAACAAACGATAATGATTGTGGTTATTATGTTTTTAAATTTATGAAAGAGATTGTTTTTCATCAACAAACTAGCATTCCTAAAGAGGTATTTTAAAAAACAACTACTAATTTGTTTAAGTTATTGATTAATTCTTTATTTTTATATTTTTCAGTACTACTCTGACTGCTGAAAAGCATCATACTCACAAGACGATATATATTTGTTCAGAAATGAGTGGGTAGCATACTTGATGGTAGGTTGTACACAAATACAATGAAGATCTGACTTGGGGACATGTACAATTGGTGGTCATTTTTGATAGGGGTTAAGGGGATCAAAAGATGAAACATTATTGTATGTAAATGTTCGTAAGAAAATTTTAATTGTTATTAAATAAAACATCCTTTCTCCAATGAGTCATTTTCCCGTTTTAATAGATTATATGCACCAGCAACATGCAAGAATGTTGAACCACTCAAAGGGTCTCTATTTTGTTTAAAATGGACACGATTTTAAGTGAAAACAACAACTAACCTATGAAAATCTGACCAAACTCATTCGGATTTCATTGATCTTTTATGAGAACGATCCAAGGTTCCTTGTTTATGTGTACGAGTCATCCCTGCCTCAATCCGAGGCACGATGTGGCCACTACCACTCAATGGGTCTCTCTTTTGTTTAAAATGGATACAATTTTAATTGAAAACAACAACTAACCTATAAAAATCTGACCAAACGCATTCGGATTGTCTTGATCCTTAAGGAGAATGATCCACGAGTCCTTTGTAATGTGTACGAGTCAACCCTGCCTCAATCCGAGGCACAGTGTGGCTACTATCACTCAAAGGGTCTCTCTTTTGTTTAAAATGGACATGATTTTAAGTGAAAACAAAAACTGACCTATGGAAATCTAACCAAACGCATTCAGATTTTGTTGATACTTTAGTGGAACGATCCAAGGGTCCTTTTTGACATGTAAGAGTCATCCCCGCCTCAATCCGAGGAACGGTGAGGCCACTATCACTCAAAGGGTCTCTCTTTTGTTTAAAATGGACACAATTTTAATTGAAAACAACAACTGACCTACGGAAATATGACCAAACGCATTCGGATTGCCTTGATCCTTTAGGAGAACGATCTACGGGTCCTTTTTGACATCTATGAGTCATCCTTGCCTCAATATGAGGCACGGTGTGTCCAGTACCACTCAAAGGGTCACTCTTTTGTTTAAAATGGACACGATTTTAATTGAAAACAACAACTAACCTATGAAAATTTGACCAAATGAATTCAGATTGTCTTGATCCTTTAGGAGAATTATCCACTGGTCCTTTGTGACATGTACAAGTTAACCCAGCCTCAATCTGAGGCACGGTGTGGCCGCCAGCACTCAAAGGGTCTCTCTTTTGTTTAAAATAGAAACTATTTTAAGTGAAAACAACAACTGACCTACGGAAATCCAACCAAACATAATAGGATTATGTTGATCCTTTCGGAGAACAATCCAAGGGTCCTTTGTGATATGTATGATTCATCCCCGCCTCAATCTGAGGCACGGTGTGGCCACTAGCACTAAAAGGGTCTCTCTTTTGTTTAAAATGGACACGATTTTAATTAAAAACAACAACTAACCTACGGAAATTAGACAAAATGCATTCGTATTTACTCAATCCTTTAGGAGAAAAATCAAAGGGTCCTTTTTGATGTCTAAGAGTCATCACCTCATCAATATGAGGCACGGTGTGACCAGTACCACTCAAAGGGTCTCTCTTTTGTTTAAAATGGACACGATTTTAATTGAAAACAACAACTAACCTACGGAAATCTGAACAAAAGAATTTGGATTGCCTTGATCCTTTAGTATAATGATCCACGAGTCCTTTGTAACATATAAGAGTCATACCCACCTCAATATGAGGCACGGTGTGGCCGCTAGCACTCAAAGGGTCTCTCTTTTGTTTAAAATGGACACAATTTTAATTGAAAACAACAACTAACCTATGAAAATCCAACCAAACGCATTCGTATTGCCTTGATATTTTATGAGAACGATACAAGGGTCCTAGGGGATGTGTAAGAGTCATACCAGCCTCAATACGAGGCACGGTGTAGCTGCTAGCACTCAAAGGGTCTCTCTTTTGTTTAAAATGGACACGATTTTAATTGAAAACAACAACTGACCTATGAAAATCTGACCAAACGCATTCAGATTGACTTGATATTTTTTGATAACGATCCAAGGGTCCTTGGTGACATTTAAATGTCAACCCCACCTCAATATGAGGCACGTTGTGTCTGGTACCACTCAAATGGTCTCTATTTTGTTTAAAATGGGCACGATTTTAAGTGAAAACAACAACTGACCTACAGAAATCCGACCAAAAACATTTGGATTATGTTGATAATTTAGAAGAACGATCCAATAGTCCTTTTTGACATGTATGAGTCATCCCTTCCTCAATCTGAGGCACGGTGTGGCCCCTAGCACTCAAAGGATCTCTCTTTTGTTTAAAATGGACACGATTTTAATTGAAAGCAACAACTGACCTACGGAAATCCGACCAAATGAATTAATATTACCTTGATCCTTTATTATAACGATCCATAGGTCCTTGGAGATGTGTACGAGTCATCCCTACCTCAATCTGAGGCATGGTGTGTCCGGTACCACTCAAAGGGTCTCTATTTTGTTTAAAATGCACACGATTTTAAGTGAAAACAACAACTAACGTACGAAAATCTGACCAAACACATTCAGATTGTCTTGATCCTTTTTTAAAATGATCCACAGGTCCTTTTTGATGTGTACGAGTCAACCCTGCCTCAATCCGAGGCACAATGTGGCCGCTAGCACTCAAAGGGTCTCTCTTTTGTTTAAAATGGGCACCATTTTAATTGAAAACAACAAATGACCTACGGAAATCTGACCAAATGCATTAGTATTGCCTTGATCCTTTAGAAGAATGATCCACAGGTCATTTGTGACATTTATGAGTCATCCCTGCCTCAATCTGAGGCACAGTGTGTCCACTAGCACTCAAAGGGTCTCTCTTTTGTTTAAAATGGACACGATTTTAATTGAAAACAACAACTGACCTGTGGAAATCCAACCAAACACATTCGGATTTACTTGATCCTTTTTTAGAACGATACAAGGGTCATTTTTAATGTGTACGATTCTTCATCGCCTCAATCTGAGGCACGGTGTGGCTGCTAGCACTCAAAGGGTATCTCTTTTGTTTAAAATGGACACAATTTTAATTGAAAACAACAACTGACCGTTGAAAATCTGACCAAATGCATTAGGATTGTCTTGATATTATATTATAATGATCCATGGGTACTTTTTGACATGTACGAGTCATCCCCGCATCAATCCGAGGTAGGGTGTGGTCGGTACCACTCAAAGGGTCTCTATTTTGATTAAAATGGATACGATTTTAAGTGAAAACAACAAATGATGTATGAAAATCTGAGAAAAAGCATTCATATTGTATTGATCCTTTAGGAGAATGATCCATAGGTCCTTTGTGATATGTTAGAGTCAACCCCGCCTCAATCCGAGGCACGGTGTGGCCGCTAGCACTCAAAGGGTCTCTCTTTTGTTTAAAATGGACACCATTTTAATTGAAAACAACAACTGACCTATGAAAATCCAACCAAATGCATTCATATTGTCTTGATACATTAGGAGAGAGATCCACGGGTCCTTTTTGATGTGTATGAGTCAACGCTGCCTCAATCCGAGGCATAGTGTAGCCGCTATCAATCAAAGGGTCTCTCTTTTGTTTAAAATGGACACGATTTTAAGTGAAAACAAAAACTGACCTACGGAAATCTGACCAAACACATTTGGATTGTGTTGATCCTTTAGGATAATGATCCAATGGTCCTTTGTGACATGAAATAGTAATCCTCACATCAATCTGATGCACGGTGTGGCTGCTATCACTCAAAGGGTCTCTCTTTTGTTTAAAATGGACACAATTTTAATTGAAAAAAACAACTGACCTACAGAAATCCAACCAAATGCATTCTGATTGCCTTGATCCTTTAGTAGAACAATACACTGTTCCTTTTTGATGTTTATGAGTCATACCTTCCTCAATAATAGGCACGATGTGTCCTCTAGCACTCAAAGGGTCTCTCTTTTGTTTAAAATGGACACAATTTTAATTGAAAACAACAACTGACTTACAGAAATCTGACTAAACGCATTTGGATTGCCTTGATCCTTTAGGATAACGATCCAAAGGTCCTTTGTGACGTGTATGAGTCATCCCTTCCTCAATCCAAGGCATGGTGTGGCCGCTAGCACTCAAAGGGTCTCTCTTTTGTTTAAAATGGACACCATTTTAATTGAAAACAACAACTGACCTATGAAAATCCAACCAAAAGCATTCAAATTGCCTTGATATTTTATGAGAACGATCCAAGGGTCCTTAGTGACATGTAAGAGTCATCCCTGTCTCAATACGGGGCACGGTGTGGCTACTAGAACTCAAAGGGTATCTCATTTGTTTAAAATGGACGTGATTTTAATTAAATACAACAACTGAACTATGAAAATCCGACCAAACACATTCAGATTTCCTTGATATTTTATGAAAACAATCAAAGGGTCTTTGGTGATGTGTACGATTCAACCCCACCTCAATACGAGGCACGGTGTGGTCGGTACCACTCAAAGGGTCTCTATTTTGTTTAAAATGGACACGATTTTAAGTGAAAACAACAATTGATGTATGAAAATCCAACCAAACGCATTCGGATTGTTTTAATCCTTTAGGAGAATAATCCAAAGGTCCTTTTTGACTTGTACGAGTCATCCCCATATCAATATAAGGTATGGTGTGGCCTCTAGCACTCAAAGGTTCTCTCTTTTGTTTAAAATTGACACAAATTTAATTGAAAACAACAACTGACCTATGAAAATCCAACCAAATGCATTCGGATTGCCTTGATCTTTTATGAGAACGATCCAAGGGTCCTTGGTGACGTGTAAAAATCTTAATTAAGTGTTTTATTTCTCAGTTTAGTTTTACATAGATTCTAATGAGATAGCTCATCATCTAGCCAAAATTATATTATCAATGTCAGGAGATGGTGTGGATGACATCTAGAGACTGGGATGACCCCCATGAATTTCATATATTGTAAAAAATCCATGAATTATAACATGAACTAAATTAGAAAACTATGATGTCCAAATAAATAAACAAAAGTGGCATATCCATGGTGACACCATTTCTAGTTTTGTTGTGTCATAGTATCAATATGGAAGCTTTAGAGAAGAATATGTGGCATTGGATAATTAACACCCACTATATCACGGGCTTGAACATTGTGTCATCACAATCATGGGGCTTGAACCTAAGTTTGTGGATACACTATATAAATTACATAAAACAATGAGGATAATTTTAACCAGAGTTTACGATAAGATTCTATGATATATTGTTTAAATTATTCCATAGAGTTTATATGTGGTAGTGTTGCGTTTTTCAAGGATAAGGGGTCCACAAAATTATTCTTTCTAATGGTCCAGTGGTAAATGAAGAATGATAACATAAATTCTTCTACATTGTAGATACTAAAGACCCTAGTGAGGTTTTGAATATGGAATTTGAGTGTTTTTTTGCATGAAAGAGTTATTATCAAGGGGGGTATGGATTTACCAACTCCAGGAAGAGGCATTCATGATGGGAATCAGATTCCATAACAGGTATTCCCCCAAGTTTCTATCCATTTTGTAAAATCGTTTTCAATATAATATAAAATACTGGATATCCATGTGATTTCTAAAATATACATCCCATTTACTTGGAGAAAATTATGGAAACCTATGAATGAGGGCCTCATATTCCTATAATAATGATGGAGAACTCCAAAAACCAATAATAACCTTATAACAAATCTAAATTTTGATACAAATAAATATAAAGAAGAATGGGAATGTATAACAGAGATAAAATGAATTAAAAAGAGATGGGGGATATAATAGATTAATACATATATAAAGATGAGGGGAAAGCTACTAAACAAAGGGGAAGACAACATGATAACTCTGATGGTGGAAGATATGGAGAAGGCTTGGATGTTGAATCAGCCTCTTTATTCTGTGGATATCTTATGTGTTTCACTTTTTTATTCTCATAATGTATTCTACCTCTCAAAAATACATTTTTTTTATTTAGAAGATGGGTGGAGGTTATGAGTGATTGGTAAGGGATGGTGACCTTTTGGAGATTCTACAGTAAAAAGGGTTAAATATATAATTTTATGTACTTAATTAAATTATGAATTATGTGTTAATGGTGTATGGGTATACTTGGTCTAATTATATTATGATTTATGTGTTAATTTTGTATGGGTATACTTGATTTAATTAACTTATTAAGACACTGATTGTTTTAGCAGGTGTTCGGGTGTGCTGCTGCATATTTTTTCGTAGCAGCAAACAGGGCATTTATTATCGCTTTTTTAGCACTGATAAATGATGCTTTAATCAGTGCTAAAAAAGTGCTGATAAACTACACCTTTATTAGTGCTAAAGAAGCACTGATAAAGGATCATTTTATCAATGCTAAAGGAGCACTGATAAAACACTTATTTATCAGCGCTCTTTTAGCGCTGATAAAGTCTAACTTTATCAGCGCTCAGTAAGAACTGATAAAGGTTACCACCCTTTATCAGTGTTGAGCTTTACAGTGATTTTTTAGCCCTGTTAAAGCTCATTTTTAGCGCTATTAAAGCCCATTTTTGTAGTAGTGTCACATCATCACTTATTTATTGGGTGAAGATTTTATAGGAGTTAGACCCAGAGCGTGTTATTATGAGAGAGAAATTGGTTGGTGGTGACTCAATGCTCATATGGTCAATGGATTATTATTATGTGATATTTATACATAGGAGAGTAGTATTCCCTAAATCTATTAGAGATGAGATAATAAGATATTACTATACCTCAATATGGGTAGTACATCCTATTCTGACCAAGATATATCATGAATTTATACTCTAGTTATAGTGGCTGAGAATGAAGAGGTCCATTACTGATTTTGTTTCTTGAATCCTTATCTATTAAAGGATGAAGTCTAGGCATCAACAACCTAGTGGTTTTCTTCAGCACCTTCTTGTACCTATGTGTGAGTGGGAATATGTCACCATGGACTTTTTTATGGGGTTACCCAGGACCTCGAGGACCCGTGATATATTATGGGTGATTGTTGATCGACTAAAAAATATAGCTCACTTCTTACCGATCAAAGAGACTAACTTAGTGTAGGAGCTGGGATAGATCTATGCCTATAAGATCACAAAACAACATGTATTAACCTTGATAATTTTATTAGAAATGGACATGAATTTTATTTTGTGATTTTGGTAGAGATTATATAATTCCCTAGGGAATCAGCTGAGATTGATCATATTGTAACATCTATGGAAAGATAAAAATCCCAAATGGGCTATACGCATATTAGAGGATATGATTTGAGATCGTATCCAAGACTTTGGTGGAGAATGGGATAATGACCTGTCCTTGGATGGGTTTACATATAAAAACAGTTACTAGGCTTCAATTCATATGGCACCTTATAAGGCTTTGTATGGATGGATATTCTAATCACTACTCTGTTAGCATGAGGAATTTGAGCTAGTAGTTGTGGGCCCCAACATGGTTTTGGACACCTCTAATAGAGTGTAAATTATTTAGAAGATGATGATAACTACTTAGAGTATACATTGATCATATGCCAACCATAAGAGGATGCCTTTGGAGTTCTCTATGGGCGATTGAGTTTTCTTGATGGTGACTCCTCGATTATGGAATAAACATTTAATGAAGTATTGAAAGATAGAACCATGTTTTTGGGACCTTTTAAGATCACAAAGAGGATAGGAGAAGTGGGATACTAACTAGATCTTCCTTATCAATACTAAGGTATGCATGGCATGTTCCATGTGGCATAGCTCTTGGGGTACATGGTTGGTTATGAACATATCATTGATTATGAGGATGTGGAATTGGATTTTGATTCATCGTATGAGGAGGAACTAGTGTGTATTATAGAATAGAGTGAGAAATTATTTTGGGGTAAGATGGTACAACTTGTCTAGATTTTGTGGAAGCATGGGTGAATCTCGGAGGAGACTTGGGAGTGAGAGGTTGATGTCCAAGCTGAGTGGATGGACTTGTTTGAGAAGAAACCCTAGAGATGTTTTTCAATGATGAGAAGTCTTTTAAGAGGTAGAATTGTACAACCATGAATTTTATTGATTATAATAAAAATACTTATTTCATAAAAATATTGAGTTATACCGTGTTTGGGTTTTATCCTTGTTTCTTAGTTAGGCTTTATAAGGATTAGATAGGATTTTTAGAAAATTTTTCTAGGTACTACCCCATAGCACCCTTTTTCCCATGACACGGTGTACTTCATCCACAGCTGCAACCCCTGTATTGTGCCCATGGTGTGGGCATTTTTACCATACTGTGAACGTTGTTCCCATGGTGTTTGTAACACCTTGATATTTTATTAAATATTTCTTTTTAAATAATATTAATTCTTCAATATCTTGAATCGAACTCAATCGTGGGTTTAAATGAAACTGTGAGACGCTATAAAATTTCAATGATAACTT
Source organism: Viscum album (assembly GCA_963277665.1). Classification (NCBI taxonomy): domain Eukaryota; kingdom Viridiplantae; phylum Streptophyta; class Magnoliopsida; order Santalales; family Viscaceae; genus Viscum; species Viscum album. Next base: position 1,011,990,777 of record OY728156.1, read on the forward strand.
AGCTTTTAAATTAGATAAATTATCAAAATATATGGTTTAAAAAAATATAAGATGAATTCATTGGTTAATAGTTAATTAGAGATGAAAAGATAAACTAATTTAATTTAACGGAAATATTTCTATTTTTATTCTCCCAAAGGCGTTTTATATTAATAAATTAACTTTATTATAATTATTTAATGATATTAATAAAATATATATGTTATATATTCAATATAATATTTTATATATTCAAACAATATATTTTATAGTCATAGGATAAGAACAACCCTAATTTTTAGAATAAAAAACTATAATTTTTAAAAGGGCATTTTTACCGCATTTTAATAGAAAACCCATTTTAAATCAAAAATTTGACACTTTTATAGTTATTATATGATAAAATAAATATTTTACTTGAAATTTTAATATAAACAATTACTTTGGTTGAATTTTTTGTTTTTCTGATAAATTTTGTATTTTTATGAATAATAATAAAATATTACATTTTAATTGAAAAATGCTTTTTCACCTAAAAAATTTATAGTGTTAAACTATATTATTAATTTTTTTTAATGTATAATTATATCAAATTTATATAATTTAATCTAAATAATGTCATCGGAATTAATTTCAAATTGAATTTTAATAGAAAAAAAATTTAATCTTTTGAATTTTTTCACTTTTAAAACCTGCTTCTTTATTCAGTAAAAAGGATTATTTTTAAATTATTTTATATAAATTATGTGTTTTAAATTTTTAAAAATTTATTCCATATTTGGAATCAATGGTTCAAAATTATGTAAATAGTTTTATTTTATTTTTGTACATTATGAATAGTAACTTCAGTAATTCTAATTAACACGGTAAAAGGTAAATTATATAATTAAGGGTAAAAATAATATTTAAATATTATAAAATTACCTTAACACATTTTCTAATTTCATTGGATGAGTTTTGTTCGACCAAAATCAACCTTAAGCTTAAATTTTATCTTTTGGAAGCCACTTGGGTGAGAGTATGATATTTATTATATTTTATTTAAAGAATATTTTAAGATATCAAACTCGTATTTTTAATAAATATATCATTTTTAATAAGTTTATATAGAATATAAATTTTACTATAAATAGTAATTAAAAATCTAAAATGATTTTCTTTATCATGGATATTTATTTTAAATTTTTAAGAAATTAATAATTACCTTTAAGTCTTATACAATGATGATGTAATAATTATTTTATTAAATGAAATATCAAATAAATTTTATTAAAAATATTAAAAAAATTAATTTTAGATAATTAATGACGTCAATGAATTTTCTAAAATACCCAACCTCTTATAGATATAATAAAATATTTTTTCAACGTTAACTTATTATCTTGATATTTTTAAAAATCCAAGAAATGAATAATGTCAAAATTGAAACTGTTGATATCCATTTGTGAATTTTTATTAAATTGTTTAAAATGAATATTTTTCCCCTAACATGGTACTTTTGAATTATCTGAAAAAAGTATGAGGATAATGTTTTTTAAATTATACGACATGAATGGATTTATACGCTTCCATGATGCCCTAATGCCTTGAAGATTCCCTTATAAGCTTACAATGTTATTTTTAAAGAAAATGTTTTATTTTAAAATTGAACATCATTTCAAATAAAGAGAATGATTTCAAATAAGAAAGGATATTTTTCTCAAGAATTATTTTCAAGAGATCTCTCAAATTTATTTTCTATCTATGATAACATTATTTGATGTTACTTATGTTCTAATAGGAATATTGTTAAAGGATATTGTCCCTATTATTCCTATGGTTGTTCTATGTGTATGATGGGATGATAACTATGAAACCCATGGATTATGTTATGATTGAATTATGTTTAAGAAACCCAGTTATTTTCATGGGTTATTATATGATGAATGATTTATGTTCTTGTGGCACAAAAATATATGATTTTCATTGTGTGATAGGTTAGACCTATATCTCCCTCTAATTCATTGGGTAAAGATTTATATTTCATGAGATAGTCAGGACTGGAATGAGAAATGGTATCGGTTCAGTAATATAGGTCAATAACGAGAAGTGAAATATGTTCAGTAACATGGGGCTGAAACGAGGAGTGAACTTGGTTCAGTAAAGGACTTTCCCCACTATTATATACTTTAAAATAAGCCTTGAATAATATGGAAATGATTTTATATGATTATGTGTATGCCAAAATTCCATGTCTTATGTTTTTCTCTCTATGAATATGTTTTATTATGATGTTATATGACTTATCCTATGACATTATATCATGGTCTTTGATATGTATGATTTAATTTTCAAATTTTATTTTTATGTTATTATGTATCATGATTATAATATCATTAATGTCTCCCTTGTTTACCCTAGATAAGCATATGATCTCACCCTTTATTATGTTTCTTTTCCCTAGGTTATGAATAAGGTTATTAAGTAAGATGTGTCAAAAATGGTTCTAGATATGAAAGAATAAGTGAGAGATGATGTAGATGTTTTATGAGCCATTTATTTATTTTTACATGTTTTTAAAGACACTAAACCTATACAGTCCTGGTGCGGTTTTGTTATGTTGTGTAATGAATATTATTATATTTAGAAGTAATATATATGTATGAAATGTATGGTATATTATAGTTTCAACCTTGTGTTGTGGTGTTTGCATTATGACCATTGTGTGAACATTGTTTCCATTGCATTAACCTTGTGTTTTTGTGTGTGCATTGTGCCCATGGTGTGAACATTATGCCCATGGTGTCAAACTTGTACCCATGTTGTGTGACTTTTTTCCTTGTTGTGTGACTTGAACCATTGTGTCATACACCCTATGTCATGTAATTTTGATCAGAGAGATTTTTACATTGTTCCTCATACCATGTTGTAGTGTGATTTATGTGTCACTTGCATAGACAAACCCTCAGTATTTAGTCTTTAGATGTTTAAGGGGTCATTATAAATTTTAATTCATATATCCATTTTAGATGATTAAGAGGATTCATTCACACATATGGGAGTCCCTTAAATCCTTATAAATTACTCTTCTCCTTTTCTTTCAGCATCAAATCTAGAGTGTTATAGCACTACATATGAGCTTCATATAATATCCCCCTTTCATATTCCATAGTACAATGTTTTATGGTTTATTCCATGGTTGTTTCCCCTTCCTTGTACCCATGTTGTGATCATTTTACCCATGGTGTGAATACCTTATTCCCGAGGTATCTCCCTTCGTCTCGTGGTGTGTAGCATTTTACCCATTGTGTGAACCATTGTTCCCATGGTGTATGCATTGTGGCCATGGTGTGTAGCTTTCATTGTGGACTCCTATATCATATCCCATGCTGTGGTTTTGTATCTCTATTGTCTCATTTTTACCCACCTTACTCTAGAAGTATCGTTATGATGATTTTGAAGTTCTAGGAGTCTTTGGCATTTGATCATTCTTTTAGTTGGTATGGATGTGGGTTTAGGTGATGAAAAACATGGAAACCTCAATGTCGGATTGTAAAACTATGAGGTAGGAGGTTTCCTACCATCATGGACCTTGTATATGGGATTTTATCATGATATGATGTTATTTTAGACTAACCCATGATTTTTTTGAGATATATGTGGGTGTGTGAGTAGTTGTGGGCTTGCTTGAGTATGACTTATGATTATGTGGTTATTCTAAATTTTATCTTTGTGTGGATTATCATTCCTTATTATGACATGTATTTTTTATGTGTTTCATAGCCTATTTAATTATGATACAGGTACCAAGAAACTCAAGTGGGGAATTGAGGTTGGGTTTACATGGTTATCTAACCTAACGTTGTCCTAACATCCTTAAAGGAAGATGTGGATTTTCATATTGAGGAGAAATCATAGTGACTAGCTAGAATGTACTGAGATATATAGGTGGAGCCTTAAGGTTGGGAGTTATATAGTCCTAACATCCTTGAAGGTGATCATGATTTCCCTCATATAGGGGAAAACATCAGTAGTCAGTTACCCAACCTAATGTAGTTCTAACATCCATATAGGTGGGTGTGGCTACCCCTATAGAGGGAAAAGAATAGTAGATTGATGGAAGATACTAGTCATGGATTCCTACAGACTTGGGTTGTGGGTGATTAAAAGGATAAATGGGTTGGGGATCAACATGGTGGGATGTGCAATGTTCCTATGAAAACCCGCCAGAAGGGTGGGGTGAGTTATGTTTCCATGATGACATTACTCGACCTCTTGATAGCCTTACTAATAATGAGCTGAAGCAGGTGGGGCTATGATTCAGGGACGATTGGTTAGCGCAAGATTACTTAACACATTTATGGTTGTTTTTTATTAATAATTTACGTTTTTCATGATATAAACTATCATATATTTTGTGCACTTATGGTAAGGACACGTTGGTAGATTCTTACTGAGTCTTGTACTCACACCCTACTCAGGAATTTCAGTGTGCTTGTAGGTTTCATGACCATATATCTAGTGAAGGGAAAGGGCCCTATGGTGGATGGTTGTATAGTGGATCATGGAGCTAGAGCAGACTCTTGAGGACTACTAATGTTTTTTTATTTAATTATAATTTATTTATCTATGACTATTACTTTGGACAGGCTTACCACTTTGGGAGATACTTTTATTGTGTATTACATGTATTTAGTTTCTGCATTTTACTCTGATTATTCATTTTTTGTTTTATTATTGTTTATGAATGATCCTTCTCGATGACATGATACAGAGGTTATAGTCTCCCCACTATCAAACTTAGACCCTTGCTACTAGTCAGAAATCTCTTGTGTATGGGGAGGTGTACATGAGGTCATATAGAAATCTAGCTCGGACCCAACAGTTCAGGTTGGGATATTACAAGTATCATGTATTATATATTTTTCTTAAGGGATTTAAATGAATTTTCTCTCACTAAAAAATATGATCCCATACATCATGTCAATTTAGTGATCCAAGATCCTTAATTCACTAATAAATGAGTATTTTATTGAATTTATCTCCCAAATTGGTTATTTAGGTGGTGAATAATACCAATCACAATAGTTGTGACTCTTGGATAGTTGAGAAGATAACCACTTATACAAATATATCATATGTATTCACTCAACTTAATTACTACAGTAACATAATTCTATTAGGTTATCCAGGCTAGTGTAGCTAGATAAAATGAAAAAAGGCTAAAAAGTTCAATACAAGGTCACCCAACTATGGAATGACCTACCCAATGATGTTCCAGTGTCATCCATTACTTGATTTCCTTATATAATATAATGCATGGGAACCCAGCTATGACATGACCTACCCAGTTTGATGATTGATATCATGAAAAGTTTTAATTTAGAAGGAATATCACTATAGCATCCTCTCTTATTTCAATGTATGAGATGTTTTAATTTTTAAATTACTTTATTCATATTTTGGTTCTTCCTTAATATGGGTTGTTAAGAGTTTTTTTATTGAAAAGGTCCTAGGAACCTTAGGGTTGAAGGTTAGTGAGAGGATCAACATTAGGGTGGCTATAAAATAGGTACCAGATAGCCAGTGGGGTTCTAGTTGGTTTTTAGAGTTCTTTAGAACCCACCATCGAGTCAGTGATGTTGTCATAACTCAGGTGATTCTAATAGGCACACCATCATGCCAGAGGCTAGTCATCATTCAACTAGTGCACCTAGTATGAGGGTAAAATTAATAAACCTCATGAGTTTTTAGTGAAACTCATTTTTTATGCTATTTAATTCCCAAATCTAAACCCAATTCACCTATTCCAAATTTCATACCTCCTTAATTGATCCTTGTCCACCCTCATATCTTTCTCCTTCGTTATTTAATCTTTGATCACTCTGATGATTCTTAATCAGTTATTTTTCTCTAGATCTATGCCAAATCATTCATCCTTATTGTGAGAATATTATGGATATATGATGGATTAGTGTTTTTCATCTATATATGATGATGAATTAACCCTTTAATCATAGATTGGTGACTGATATGGCATTTTGACAATGGTTCTTGATCGACTTTAGATCTACTATTGACAATGAAAGTTCTATGGGTATGTGTTAATTAATAATCCTCCTAAACCTATTCTTGGAAGTAGGTTAATGAAAAAACTATAATCCATTGAAAATATATTGGTAAATTATTGGAATATTATATGTTTCAACAACAAACACTCTTGATATAAGATAGAACTCTCAAGAACGGTGGACATTTCCAGATAATTTATCTTAAATTTATCATCTTGATATTATTTTCTTATTGAATATATTTTCTATTAATGGATTGTCGATGGGTTGATGCTCATTGGCTATAATAAATGATATATTCTAGAATAAATGATTAATTCATGATATATTCTTATATTAATAATGAATTCAATGAATTGGTGTCCCTTCCATTGATATACCTTGGAAATGATTCTACTAATAGACTTCATAGGGTATGTGATTATAGAATCATCTTCTTGATATAAAATCTTTTTAAGTATCATTATAAACTTATTTCTTGAACCAGACTCCATAATTTATCCATGACATGCAATATATATCTCAATGGGTGTACAATGTGATTTGATATTCATTCCTTGAAAACATTTGGAGTTATTCATAAATAACCTCAAGGTGGGAAGTTCCTTAACATTTGAGGCACTGGTATTCTCTTTTTTCCTTGGTTTAATATTATGATGGTACAGATTATTGATCAATATTGATTTTTTTTTCTTTTGGGTGTGTGTTTATCTTTTGAGACCCATATATGAAACATTATTCCTTGAGTATTTCTTGAGTAGTTGGTTACCACGCTTGATGAAGATCAAATTTTGTTATAAATTTCTACTATATTCTCATGATGATATGATATAATTTTCCTTGTATGATTTACATTTATATTTATGCTACCCTAACATTGTATATTTATCATGATAGGGTGACTATCATGTTGTAATTACCCCTTAGAGGGGGGAGTGCACTTGATGTGCAGCATTGACGATGGTGGACCCTATACGAGGTAGGAGCATGTTAGGCTTATGGACTAGCCTAGAACTTGATTCCATGAGAATATCGAGCAATGGAATAAAACTGGATGTCGATATTGAGTAAAAAGTCAACTTGATGTCATGAGGATATCAAGTAACATGATCACAAGCCTTGTGTCTTGTTTTTATCACTTCTTATATCCATATGAGTACCCTTATGGAATAGAGATGAAATAGGTATGACCATGGATCATAGTGGATTATTTATCACATGGTTTCTTTGTTCATGATTTATTATGATTTCTTGATCATTTATTATTATCATTAGATACACATGTTATAGTTTTTCACTTTTGTTAAGGATTCATTGGTGGTTTCCTACTGGGATTATTACTCACACCATGTATGGGAATCACTATGTGCATTAATACTTCATGTATAGGGATCTAGGTATAGTAAAGGGTGTAGTGTACTGACCCCAATATCCTAGAGTTGGTTTCTACTTTATTATATTATCGTAAGATATAATCAATCATGTCCTGAAGGACCTAGTAGTTTAGTTGTCTTGGTATACGAGATGCATACTTGAAATTATTATTACTATTAAAAATATAAAATACACAATATATTTTATTTTAGGGTTACATTATTACCCTTAGTGTACCCATGTATATCAAACACAAAATACTTCCTCATATCCTGGGAAAAGTAAAACATAAGAAATGGGTGAGCTCATATGCTCGGTAAGGGTAAGCATACAACATAAGTTATGAATAAATGAGGTATAATCAATATGGAAAGGTAAATAACTAAAACACATTCCATTTATTAAATAACTTGATCATAAAATTTGAGGAATAAAATATGATCAAATAATTCCATTTAAATAATCACATGAGCTTGAAACTAGACCATGGATATTTTAACTATTCAAATAATCACATGGAATATTAATAAATGAATTCATAATGATGGAATGTATAATTATAGACTTATAAAACATGATATTGAGGCTTGTGAAAATACATAAAATACCATGATCCTTTTTCCAAGACATATAATACCATTTAGGATTGTTCTAAGACATCTATACAAATGGTTAAGGCCTCAAACAAAACCATACCTAGTTTTTCTCATGAGACCTACCAATGCACCAAGGGGATATAGCAGGACCCTCCCATAACTTAAAAATTATAATTCATTCCTCATATAAAATATGTGAAATATAATCAATATAAAAAAAATATTGATAAACTAACCTATGAAATGTTAATACTTATCCCAGTCAATAAACAAATCAAAAACCATTCAGAGTAAAATGGTGAATGGTAATAAAATTCTACAGCCACAACTAAACTCATCATAAATCATCCAAATAAAAAATTAAGTATGATATAAATAAAACATATCCACATTGGAATATAAGTATATTAAACGTTTTATGCCATTAATGATCATAAGTATCAAAAAAATTAAAAATGTTATTGAGGAAAATATTCTTTTCATTTTTAAAACCACATTTTAAAAAAAGTTCAAAAAACATTTTTAGAAAAATTTTATTTGAAAATAACCTTTGAAAATTATAATGGAATATTTAAAACATAAATTGGAAATGGAAGAGGTAAATTATGTTCATATCAAGTATGTTAAAATAAATATTTCTTTCACATTTTCGAAAAAATCCAAACAAGTATTGTTTGTAAAATGACATGATGATTCCATTAAAAAAATTATAAAAAAATAAAAATGGGTAAATAGTTATTTAATAAATAATTTTTAAAAGGTTAAAAAATTGAAAACATTTTTTGAAAAAATATGTTTTGATGAAAAAGCGTTTCTGACTAAAAAGATAAATAAAGTCGGATTTTCTTAAAAAAATATCAATCATTTTAAATGCCAAAGAGTGTTAAATGGTAATATTACTTCAAAAAGTTAATGATTAACCATAAGATAATAAAATAGATTAATATTAAGATATAAATGTCAAATAAGTCTCCCAAGGGAGACTTAAACAAAAATAATCCAAAATAATGATGAGATTATGAAATATACCCTTACCACTTTGGTAAATTTTGTATCATAAGCCCCATGAAAGAAATAAAATTAAATAAAACATTAAATACCATGAAGATAAAGTAATTCATGATATAACATAAAAAAGTTTAGTATATAAACTACACAAATTAAATGAGTGGTGAATATGGTGTATGTATCACAAAAGTAAAAGTGAGATAAGAAACCCTTTCCTCATGATTCCTTTTGGTTGAACGTGCTTTAACATCCTCATCTTTGGGTCACATTTTTAGGTTTTCACAAAAAACCTTACAAGGATGGATTTATTCCCAAAATAATAATTCTAGGGTGAGTGTATGAAAGTTGTTAAGTGATTTGGGAATGGTTTGGTCAATCCAAATGGCTTGGGAGTTGTGAAGAATTGAGGGGATTGAGTTCCCTTTTATAATTGAGGTGGAGTTGTATTTTCGTAAATACCCAAAAGTAGTCAATAATGGGAGGTCACTCTCACATAATGTGGCTCAAAAATTGATAAATAATTTATGGAAGATATGATATGTTTTATCCACACCACTAATAAAAACAGATGTTTTAAACATTCCATTCTTTAGCCTTTAATTTTTACTCAATTTTACCATTTTAATTTTCACCAGTGTAACTAGTTTTTTTAACCTATGTAATTTATCCTTTAAGCATAAAATAAAATGAGAATTATTATATAATTTATACCTAATTATTATAAATATAAAATCCTATTAATTAAATAAAAAACCAATGGTTTTTGAATATTAATTTTAACACAAGCACATGTAATTCACAAAACCCCGTTTTAACATTAATCACAATAATTAATTTGAATTTTTTTCACTAATCATTATGGTCAAAATTAATTTACCATATTATATAATATAAATTATTATTATTATAAATATATAATTCATTTTTTCAAATTCAATTCATAGAAGAGTAAAAACATAATTTAAAATTATTCCCATAGACGAGATGAGAAAGCGGGTTTTCAAAGGGAAATGTTCAAAAGTTTACAAAGTTTTTATATAAAATATAAATAGTAAAATTATTCCAATGCCCTTAATTGGATTAATTGGTTTATAATTGAACTAATTTAACTTTAAATATAATTCCAAATATAAGAGATCATTATAAATAATTTAAATTAAAAGGAAATTTTCAATTGAAATTAAGTATTTTTTCCCATTCATCAAAAAATGAAAATTTTTAGAAAAATGAAAAAAAATCCCCTAAGATAATTTTTATATGATTATTTAATAAATTAATTTTATTTTATAAAATAAATTTTTGAAACTGGAAAAAAATAATTATATATTATGTGTCCAAAGTGTGACTAAACCACCTTATAAAAAATATCATTTATCAGAAAACATTTTATTTTATTTCAAATGGTTCAAATTTTATCTCTAATCAATATATATCGATTTATTTATTTTATACATGTGTCAACCATATAATTTTCATAATTTAGTTTTTAGTATTCATACCCACCATTCCAATGGATAAGTAATAACTATCATATTAAATAATAATATTTTTCATAATATGTTACATTTTGTTTAAAACCAATATTGCATGAATTGAAAGCTGTTAAAGAGATTTAATTAATTTTTAAAAAGAATATATCACTAAGTATTGGGATTTTATATTCACTTATAATCTTGTTGTTGTGTATCATACACTCTATCGAATACAATTTTTATTTTTATTTTAGAATTTTGGGGTGTTATTTTATCCCCACCTTAAATAAATTGTTTCCTTACAATTTGAACATGATCTTGGTAATAAAGGGTTTGAAAATTAGAAATATCATTGTTGAAAAACCCACATAGTAAAAAAGGGTTGATAAAATATCTTCTCAATAAGATAGAAATGGTAGTACAAAGGTCATATGTAATATCACATAACTAGGTTTCTAGGTAGAATAAAATTTGTGGAAAGTTAATATATGTACATGGAAGAAAATAGTATAAAACTATAGAGAGTCATAGAGATCATTGATCACAAAAAAGTTAGTGATCAATGGAAAGTTAAGGGACTCAAAAATGGTAAATCAGTGATAATTTAAATGACCGTATAATTCATCGGATATGAGTGTAATGGGATAATATTTTGGTTTCAAGATCCTTTTCCTAAAGTTTAGGAATTATTTTACTATCTAAGAATATAAGGAAATATACTTACTTGATACATTTATAATTCATAATCATAATTTCAGTATTTGTTTATGCTTTAATAAATTTCAAATTCATCACTTACGAAAAGAAATTAATATCCAAAAATGAATTATGTATGACTTAATCTCTAAAATTCACTTTTAATGGATCGTAATATCCATAATAGAATAATAATTAATTCCTTTGATCTATAGTTATTATTATAATAAAATGGTTATCACATGTTATCCAATATTAATAAATCCTCATATGGTGAAGCAATACATTATTCTCTAAAACCTCACTCAAAGTTCAACTTAAACCATTTCATAAATAGTTAACCTTATGAAATATCCAAGAGATTAAGCTCCAAAACTTTAGAAATATGGTTACCAAATTTCTAGAATGAACTTATAATTAATCTTCCAAACAAAATGAAGGAGATCCTAATAATCGTATACCAAACATGTCAATGCCTTCATCATGTATTTTTTTGAAACAATGTAATAACCTTAATTGCCATAAAACCTTATTTAAATCATGCATTCTTACTTATTATTTAATTAAAACAAATATTATTTGACATATTCCTTAAATCCAAAAATGTTTTAAACTCTATCAATGATAGCATAAACCACTTTGTCAACAAATTATTAATCAGTCCCAAGGTAGTCAATACTATCCAATTTACTTTATCAATATCAATTATTTATTTATCACAAAATAATTATCCCAACATCAGGAACATATTAAGGGTTATATTTCCATCAATCATGTGTTTTCCAATAAGTTAAAATTGCCACTGAATCATTTTTATTGGTCATCAGTACCATTCTACATAATCTTTGAAATCCTTAATGAAAAATTACTGCATTACAATCCTTATATAATTCTTATAACCAAGTTATGATTGATAAAATAATTAAATTACATAATTATTGAATCCAAAAACAATCACATTAATCATTCCACATCATATTTGGTAATATCATAAGCTTGAAAATGATCCATTAGCTTCTTTTGAGGTATATTCCTTTGAAAATTGGGACATTGATTTTGTAGCTCCCTATATCCTTATAGTTGAAACATTATACATTGGAAACTTCTTTCTTATCCTTCCAAACACAATAATTGTGTTATTTCTATCCACACTTATAGAAAACTCTCATTCCTTTTAAGAAAGAACTAGAGTGCTTCTTTCCCCAATTATAACATGTGTGGAAAATCTTCTTTCCCTTCTCCCCCTTATACATCTTTTTCTCTTCCATATGCTTCTTATTTATATTACCTTAAAATATATAATTCATATAGAATTATTTCTTTATCTTTTTATCACATGATATTATTTACTCATATGATGAAAATGTTTGAGAGACTAGTTCCTTTCGAAATATTAGATTAAGATCATCAATGAAATGAACACTAATACTCTTTAGATTTTGTGCATTAATATGGTTCATATACCTTGTGAGTTTCAAAATAGGTGTGTAGTAAGACTATTTTCCTTCACTATATGAAAATCAGGTCAATCCCAATACACCCTTTTCAGAGTTATTACCCATAGGTATATCTATTCTAGAACCACATCCACTTTTAGTATCCAAATAGGGATGATTTTCTTAGAAAATCATATAATCTCTTATTTGATAAAACTTTAGGATGTTATTATATACTTATCCTCAAAGTTTATCATAGGGCTAATTTCTCTAATATATATTTTCCTAAATATAGTTCCCAAGGTTTCTACTAAAACTACCTCTGATACCAAATATAGTGAAAAATCCCTAGATTCCTGGAGATAGTGTATACCTTTTTACATTCGCATAAGATACATGGAATTTTATTTTGAATGATTGAATATTTTATTAGTCTTTGTAAACTAGATACATATATAAAATTATTATGATAATTGATAATATAAAATACACCATTTATTTTCTTTGATATAACCATTATTCACCTTAACATATACTTGCATATCAAATAAAAAATAATTCTCTGTATCCTGGGGAAAATAAAAATTAAAAAAGGGGTGAGCTCAGAATCTCATTAAGGGTAAGCATATAGTGTAATCTATTAATAAATAAGGCATAATCAATATGAAAATTTAAATAAATAAAACACATTCCATCAAATCAATAACTTGAGAATAATATTTAAGTAATAAAATGTGATCAAATAATTCCATATAAATAATCACATGAGCTTAAAACTTGACCATGGATATTTTAATTAATCAAATAATCACATGGAATATCAATAAATGAATTCATAATGATGGAATTCATAATGATGGAAATCTAAAACATAATGTAGAGGCTTGTTCCAAGACATATAATATCATCGGGTATTGTGATAATAAATCTAATACCATCAAGGCTTGTTCTAAGACATATATACAAAGGGGTAAGGCTTTGTAAAAAACCATATCTAGTTTGTCTCATGAGATCTACTAATGAATCAAGTGGATATAGTGGGCCACACTCATCACTTACAAATCCCAATGTATTACTCACATGAAATTGGTGAAACATAATAAAATTACAACATTTTTATTCCGAAAATAAAATATGAAATGTTAATACTTACTATAATCAATAAACATAATCATAAACCATTCAGAGTAAAATGGTGAATGGTAATAAAATTTTACATCCTCAATTAAACTGATCATAAATCATCCAATGAAAAAAAAATAAGGATGATATCAATACAACATATCCCTAGTGGATCAAAATTACACTAAAGGGTTGATGTTATTGATGAATAAAAATACCATAAAAATATCTTTAAAACATTCTTTAGGAAAATATCCTTTTAATTTTGAAAATGACCTTTTAAAACTAAATCTTCAAAAAAAATAAAAAAACTTTATTTTAAAATAACCTTTGAATGTTATAAATTAATATTTACAACATTTATTGGTTATTTTGTAAATAAATTATGTACGTTCTGAGTAAGTTGAAATAAATATTTATTTCACATTTTTTGTAAAATCAAAACTGGAATTATTTTGAAAATGATATGAGTATTCCTTTAAAAACATTTTTTAAAAAATAAAAATGGGTAAAAATGTATTTAATAAATAATTTTTAATGGAATAAAAATTTTGAAAACATTTTTAAAAATCATGTGTTTTGATGAAAATATATTTCTGATCAAAAAGAGAAATAAATTCATGTTTTATTAAAAACATTTTTGCAGTAATTTTAAGTACCAAAGAGTGAAAAATGGTACCATTACTTGAAAAAGTTCATGAAAAACAATAGAATAAGAAAATATATTGATTTTAAGATATAATTATCAAATAATCTCTCTGTGGGAGACTTAAATAAAAACAATCTTAAATAACAATGATATTATGAAATATACCATTTCCACTCAAGTAAATTTTATATCATAATCCCCATGAATGAAATAACTTTAAATGAAACATTAAATACCATGAAGGTAAATGAATTCATGAAATAACATACTAAATATAATTATACACACCACATGAAAGAAATTAGTGTTTATTATGTCGTATGTATCACAGAAGTAAAAGTGAGATAAAAAAACGTTACCCCATGCTTTCTTTTGGTTAAACGTGCTTTAACCTCCTCTTCTTCAGGTAACCTCATTAGATTTTCACCAAAAACCCTTCCAAGGTTAGATTTTTTTTTCCAAAATAAGGCTTCTAGTATGAGGGTATGGATGTTGGGAAGTGATTTGGGCATGGGATGGTTGAGCCAAATGGCTTGGGAGGCGTGAAGAAGTGAGGGGATTGTGTTCCATTTTATAATTAGGGAGGAGTGTAATTTTTTTAAATACCCAAAATTAATCAACAGTGATATTTCAATATCACCTCATGTGATTCCAAAATTGATAAATAATTTTTGGGAGATATTATATTACTACACAAAAATTATTAATTAGGGGTATTTTAAGAAACTACCACTAAAAAAGTTGTCAAAATATAGTATTGGTTTATTAAAAACTACCGCTAAATCATTTTTTTTTACCAGTGAAACTTCTTCTCCCAAACCAGACCCCCCCCCCATCCCATGACCCCATGAAACCCTAAAATCCTCTCGATATCAAGACCCCACCCCTTCATCGGCACCCTTCTCCCTATCATCGGTGGATGCCTCTCTGTCGCTATCACCCCCACCCTACGAACCTGAGACCACTCCCACATCTTCCCCCAATGCTGAAAATCCTGAGCCCCATTACATTGGCCCACTATCCCCCTCACTTTTAGTTGCCTACTCTATCGTTGTCCCCTTCACTCCCCCTCTCATCAGACCCATTCTCCCCCTCACTGATGGTTTCATACTCTTTCATCATCCCCTTCATGCCCCCTCACACTATCCCCCTTCTCCCCCTCAGGTTTATTTGAGAAGGTTTTTATCTCCCTAGTATATATTTATCATATACAAATTAATGATTAGGGTTTTTTGGTGAATTATTGAGTGATCACTGATATGAGTGTTGATTCTACATTATGTTTGTGTTTTATTTTTTCTATATTCCTAGAATAAAAATGTAACCCTACACATGGATGGATAAAACACTTATTATGTTTGGGATTGGTAAATAAGAACCTTTTTGTGCTTAATTATTTTTATCACTAGAAAATTATTTTTTCTTTGATTTTAGTTTTAGCGTTTTTATATTTAATTGAATGTGATTATTTTAAGTTTATATTTTACTCTTACTGCTTGGGGTGATAATATTTTTTCACCATCCACTTCATTATTCTCATAGAAAATGAAATGATTTGGGTTTTGTGTTGAAGTTTTGAGTGATCATTGATATGATTGTTGATCCCACATTGTGTTTTTGTTGTATTTTTTGTCAATAAACTTGGGATATCAATGTGGATTGACGAAAATATGAAATGAATAATAATTTCATGGAAGTGAGTTAACAATACCAAGCATGTTGAAAGGAATTGAGATCCCAAGAAAGTTTCATTTTATACTAATTTTTATATAAGTGTGGAATAAAAATCTTGGAATATATTTTTAAATTTAATAAGAAAATAAATTATGAAGGTAGGAAGTTATGTGTTAAGTATTTGTAGATCCTAAGTCAATTAGATAACTAATAGAAGATTTAGATATGATTATATATTCTAATAGATCAAAGTTTCTATAATAATAATGATGTATGAGGTGACTTTGGTTAAATATAAAACCTTATGTATAATTAAAATAACTTATATAATCAAGTAACTCACAGTGATAAAATTATTTTAAGAACTTATTTGGAATGACAAGAAGTGATGAAATATTGATGAGTTATATGGAACAAGTAAATGATTATTAAAAAAAATATTGACAATGAATTGGACTAATAAAGGAATTGATAATTAAATGATTTTATTAACATCATACTAATGATGTGAACTTCCCATAATCACAAATAGAGATAGATATAGTTATGATTTTGACTATTATGTAATAATAAAGTGCAATAATGTATTATGAGAATATGTGTGAAAACTTTGCTCGGGAACTATGCAACATTATATTGATGCACATTACATTATTCATTCCCTTATTCAACATTTTAGTATGGTATAATATGATTTTTTTTTTGTTCTTTGAGTGGTACCAAAAATGACCACAATATTCAAAATATGAACATATTTTAATTCAATATGATTCTGATGCCATTGTTATAAATCTATGGGTGTCTTAAACACTCTTTATCGCAACAAAAATAGTAAAATATATTTCATTTGTGGCCAAAATTTAAAAGGTAAGATCATATAGAAAATTTTCATTAGATATATTATGATATCCATTCACCAAAACTGGAATTCGGTCTTATTTGCAATCTTGAAAAGTGATGAGAGCTTTGCAAGTATATGGGAAGAGATTATAAAGAAGATGTTTTTCTTTTTCACTCATGTTACTTGGTGATCCTTTTCAAAGAGTCCTATTTATAGACCTCCAATTATTTACACATTTCACATTCCTAATCCTCCCATATATCAATTTATTGGTCTATAAACACTCACCTCTATGAATTGTGTTTAATGGGAGATTATGGTGGAAGTTATGAAGTAAAGAAATTAACTATACATATTAATGATTGACTCAAAATCTAACATCATTGGGTTAGTTATGATTGTAACTATAAGTCTCTATAGTGTCCTATGAAATGATGATGTTTGATTTTGTTAGAGACATTGGTCAAGACCAAACTTGGAAATAATGATTGTACAAGCAATATTATCAATCTTGTTTTTATGTTACATCTCTAACATTATTAGTCCTGTTTTTATGCCACATCTATTAGGTAATTTTAAAACCACTGTAGTTGGATTCAGATATACCATATATAAATAAGGAAAAATAGAATGTGGGATACATAAATAGAATCTCTTGGATCGACACTAGAAATAATATCCATGATTTATTTACTTTTTTTACTTTGAATTTTTTAGTACTTATATGACTCTTCTTATAACTACTTGGGTTGTGTTTTTTTCACTTCCATTTATCTCTTTTCCTACTTATTAATATTTATTTGTTTTATTTTTTTTAATAAATTATAGGTACGTAGTGATATGGATAAAAGTTGGATTAAATTACTAAGGAACACACCTCAATATGCTAAGGTTTTTGGAGGAGTTTTTAGATTTTTTAATTTCCAATCAATCCATTGATAGGAGAATAATATTTCCATGTCCTAAATGTAAATTTAGAATATTTTTGAAGAGAGATGAAGTTTATGAACACTTGATATTGAATAAATTCCAATGCTTAGTATTTGTGTTGGATTTGGTATGGACAATTGTACATTATAGAAAGTTTGATCACTTATGTCAATCGATATAATGATCTCCCAAGTTCATCGACAATGGAAAATGAAATGAAAAACCTTATAAATGATTCATTCATAATTGAAAGACACCAAAATCAACATAAAAACATATCAGAACAACCAGTTGAGGGTGCTATAAATAATTACTTTACAAGTGATGTTTTTGAGACTATATCAAAACCATATCAAGATTGTAAAATATCATTGGATCCTCCTCTTGATTCTGTGGATACTAATGTAAGAGAAAACTCCACTAAGCATAAAAATACGTTTCATGGTTTAGTTGATGATGGAAATCAGGATTTTTATAGTGGATGTTTGAAATATTCAAAACATTCTTTTCTATTAAAGTTGTGCCATATTAAATGCCTATGTGAAATTACAAATAATTTGATGTAAATGATATTTGAATTGTTGCATGATGAATTTCCTGGAGAAAATATCTGTAATTTTTTATGATATGAAAAAAAAAATTAGCAAGCTTGGTCTGAATTATACAAAAATACATGTGTGCCCCAATGATTGTATACTTTATTGGGGAGAGGATTCAAGCAAACAAGATTACAAAAAATGTTCTTATTCCATATGGAAGTCAATAGGTGATGTTGGAAATATGAATCAAAAAAAATACCATTAATAAGAAGAAAAAGAATACAAATTTAAAGTTTTTTCATTACATTCCTTTAAATCCTCGATTGTAATGATTATTCATGTCATCAAAAACCACATAACATATGAAGTTTCATTCTATAGATAATAAAAATGATGGGTTAATATGACATCTAAGACATTAAAAATCATGGAATACATGTGATTAATTACATATATATTTTTCATCTGATCCAAGTAATATTTGATTGGGATTGACTGCTAATAGATTCAACCTATTTGGGACTTTGAGCACTAGTTATAGCATTTGGTCGATTTTTTTGTTCCTTTACAATCTATTTGTGTGGATGTGTATGAAGAAAATGTATTTTATCATTTTGATGATTATTATAGAAAAAAAATTCCTATAAATGATATTGATGTATACTTGTAGCCTTTAATTGAACAATTACAGGAGTTATGGAGTAGCAGTATTGATACATATGTTGCATCTTCTAGAACAATGTTCAAAATTCAAGATGCTCTAATGTGGACCATTAGTGACTTCCCTAAACATGAAAATTTATCTAGTTGGAACACATACATAGGTTTGTCTTGTCCTATTTGTAACTTTAATTTTTATCCCAAATGACTACCTCATAGTAGGAAATTGTTCTTCTTGTGTCATCAAATATTTCTCTATGAATCTCAGAGATTTCAGTTCAAAAAGTCAAAAATTCAATGGTTCTATTGATTGTAGACCACCTCTAAAGTTGTTAAAAGCTTCTGAAAGATTGGCACAACTTGAAAATGTTGAAACAAAATTTAGGAAGGTGCATCCTTTGATTAATAGTGAGAAATTATTTCTAAGTGCATCATCAAGTGAAATCGGAACGCAACAATGGAAGAAAAAAAGAATATTCTTTAAACATATATATTGATAATTTAATTTTTTGTGGAATAATCTTCATGTGATGCATATTGAGAAGAATGTTTGTGACAATTTGATATTCAAATTGCTTAATGAGCATGGAAAATCAAAGGATCATCTCAATTCTCAGAAATACTTATAAGAAATGAACATAAAGCATGATCTCTAGCCAGATGAGAATGGAAAGTATGCTCCAGAAGTTTTCATAATGAAAAATAGGGATAAATATACATTCCTTATAATTTTAAAACATGTGACGGTATCTTATGGGTATTAAAGTAACATATAAAGGTGCGTTGACTTAAATAAGCATAGGTTACATGGATTAAAAAGTCAAAATTCACATATTTTGTTATATCAGTTACTACCATTGGCATTGCATACATTATTATCTAAAAAGGTTACTGTTTTTGTACTCAAATTTTATACATTCTTCAGAAAACTATATGAGAAAGCTCTAAAACCATTTTTTCCTTGAAAATCTTTAAGATATATTTGTATTGAAACTTTTTTCAATGGAGATAATCTTTCCTACATCGTTTTTTAAAGTCATAATGCATTTAACTGTGAATTTGGTTGAGGAATCTAAATTAGGAGGCCTCATACATTATCAATGGATGTATCCAATCTAGAGGTGCTTTATTTATATGTTTTTCATTTAATTGAACAATTATTGTCACTTCATTAAATACACGATTATGTTTTTTTATTTTATTTCACAGATATCTTGGGTATTTGAAATCATATGTGAAAAATAAATCTCAATATGAAGGATATATTTCTGAAGGCTATTTGGAAGAGGATTTTATTAACTTTTTTTCTAGATGCTTTGATGATATTGATATAATATTTAATTGAGTGGTATGTGTTGACGATACATCAACTCAATCTTAACTACATGGGAAATCAAAAATATTTCCTTCTATAAGTCAATTAGTTGGGAGGAGCTCAAATATTACACTGACAGAAATGGAATTATCATAGGCACATAGATATGTGCTACTGAATAGTGAAATTTTAGATCCATTTATTGAAGAGTTTAGGATACAAACAAAGATATGAATGGGAGTCTGAACATTAAATGAGAAATATAAAACAAAAGTTGTTAATAAAGATATTATAGAATGTTTTCACGATGTGTAAGTTCATAAATATTTCAATCAATATAGATATTAGGTTAAAAAATATATTTTGTAAATAAAATAATGTATATTACCTTTTGTAGTTCTGAATTACTGATACTCGAACTGAGTTGTCAGAATATTTGAAGTTTCTTGCTTGAGGTCCTCTAAAACATGCTAGAAAGTTTGAAGCTTATAATGTTAATGGATTTAAATTCCGTATAGTCGATTGGGAAGAGGGTTTGAAAACAAATAATAGTAATATATTTTTGTTTTTTGAAGTGGGTTACTATGGAATGTTGACTGATATTATCGAATTAAACTACCATGGGTATTTTTCAATTGCTTTATTCAAATGTAATTGGGTCTCTTTTATCAGGGGTATTAAAAGAAAGTCCTTCTAATTCACTTTTGTGAACTTCTCCCACTTGATGGATGTTGGTGACTATGAATTATATGATCCATATATCTTATAATCTTAAGTGAAAATGTTATATTATGCAGAAGATATTGAATATGAAGGGTGGAGTGTAGTTTCACATGTAAAAAAAATGATAATTGTATGATATGGGAGATGAAGTGGAAGATTCAACCTCTGACATTAAATTCCCTAAATAGAAAGAAAAAAACTTATTTTTTTATTATGATATTGAAAATATTAGTCTTGAAATGGTGGATGAAGTAGATGAAGTAATTATGGAGCGGTAAAATGATATGATTAAATGAGAAAATGATTGTATGTGCATTCATCAATTCATTTACCAACCACTTATGTCATTTTTGCAGTCATTCATTATCATAGTTATGTATATTTTGTCTGTCAGTACTGTGCATCTGTTATCATTTCTATTTTTTTTGCATGAATGTTTTGAAATATATATTCGGAAGTTAATTTTATTTGATTAAATAACAGAAATTCCAAAAAAAAAGCATTATATTGATATCAATTGACCCTCAGTCAACGTTCACTTGACCATACCTATAGATGATGATCCATATATCTCCCTCCCTATAGAATCAGACACACCATCCTCTTGACCCCCTACACCAGCTCTCACACCCTCTATCAGCGTCCCATCAGTAGCTCATCTGACTCCTCCCCATTCAGCAGCCTGAGTAATGAGGCAGCAGGCCACTCTTAGTTCTTCATGGGGATATTAAAGGGTGACTATTATAGGCAACAAATTTAATATTAATAAAGTTATTGCAGCCAAAATAGTAGGATATTGTGAATTAGAAGGAGAATGGAAGTTTCTAGTGTTGGTCCTCTGATGCTACCATCATCTCTGGTGGTCTTTGACTCAGGATCCTCTGATTATCCTAGATCTCAGGTGTTGGGATCCTTTCCAAATGTTTCACCTTCCCCTAAATAATTTAGGTATTCTCTTTATGGTGGGTTTACTTCTTCTTTTCTTCCACTCTTTCTCAAAATTTATGTGGTTCCACCAAATTTTGTTCGTGAAGGGCCCCAGATCTGTATGGAATTCCCTGCATCGACATTTGAGGAGGCTTCATATTGCTTGTGATGAATGTTGGTTGCTTATTTTGGGGGGTGCAAGGCCACCTTCCTAATTTTTTAGTCTAATTGGATGTTCTTGGGGTCTACAATTTCTAGTTACAATATCTTTGATTCATAGGCAATCTTTCTACCTCATCCTATGGTCTTGGGAGGATTTTATTTAGGTGCAGTGTTTTTCTCCTCACTCTATTTCTTGGTTGAACATTAGCTTATCTAGGTGGTCTTTAGATTCTCATCGTGGTAAGGAGTGCTTGGTGGAAATGGTATGGGTCAATCTCCATGTTCTTTCTCTTCCTTTCCAGAATGAAGGATTTATGAATATGATTGGAGATTCTCTTTGTGGTTTATTATGCTTGGATATTATGACCAAATCATGCACAGATATCTCGGTGGCTAGAATATGTGTGGAGATGAATATTTCTCATCTAGTACTAAAAAATATTGTTCTCAGGGTTCGAGATTCCTTTTATTGGAATCAAGATATAGTGTATCCCATTTTTTTGATATTTTTTTTCAATTGCCTCCTCCAAGGACACTATTTACAGTTGTGCCACTGAAATCATCAGGGGAGGAGGTAAGGGCATGTTCAGGGTGTAAGGATCAGAGAAGATGGAAAATATTTTAGTATTGGTGATTCCTCCATAGGGATATTGGAAGAAAATCAGGTCCCTAATGAGGCGGATCTAGTCTCTCCTTCTATGTTAATGAATGATCATATGCCAGATGTTGGGGTGTTCTATCAGGAGATTGTTCCATATATTCCAAGACCACTAAACCAGGTTCAGATTAGTGATTGTTTTTATTTTTTTAGGCACCTTCTATCTATAGAGTTTTTTAGTATGGATCAAGGTCTGATACCCAAATATCTCATACCTTTGTTGTTACCCAACATTGAGTCCCAAGGAGACTCTTGAAAGAAGGAGGAATATCTAGTAATGGTTCTTTAATCAGTTGAATTTTCATCAGATGATCTTCCTTATACTCATACTGCACCTTGTTTCAGGGAGATAGGCTACCCTTATTTAGTAGTAACAAGAAGGGGAGCTAAATAAACCCTGGGTAGGAGGGGGATAAATGTTAATCTAGTCTCCTCCCCACCCTCAGTGATTTATCTACCCAAATCTAATAGAGTTTGTACTAGATATAGGTATAAGTCCCAAAAGGTGAGGTTTATCTCCCACTTTGAGAAGGTGAAAAGTTCTGGAGCCAATCTCAGAACCATTTCTTATCAATGATCCTAGTGATCATATGGAATGCTCGTGGTATTGGAAACTGGGTTAAGAAATATTTCCTAGATTTCGAGGTGACTAAACATAACATTGTAATTTTTGGCATTCTTGAACACAAAAAACACCCAGACAGGATTGGTGATTTTTCCAAGAAACTCAAAATGCATGGATTCATGAATGCAGAACTAGTTAACCAAAATATATGGATTTCATGGCATATAAGTTTTAGGGTGTAACAGATTCAATCAGGTGATCAATTCATAATAATCAAGGAATATCAATACTATCACCCTTTATTTATCTCTTTCATTTATGGGAGTTATGATCCCAAACAAAGGTTGTTGTTAGGGAATTGTCTCAACTCTTGATCCTGAAAATATCTCGTGGTTTATTGGAAGTAATTTTAATATTATTGTTGACCCAGATGATAAGAAGGGGAGAGGTCCTTTTCTTAGACGGGCTAGCAATGACTTCACTCAATTTATGACAGTAAAAGGACTGCTGGATCTTGGCTACTATGGGGAAAAGTTTATGTGGTGTAATAATCAAAAGGTAGATCGTAGATCCTGGAGTCTCCTGGATAGATGTTTGGGAAACATACATGTTATCTCCATGTATGATAACACTAAAGTGGACCACTTTGTGCGAGGTGTTTCAAATCATTATCCATTATTGATGACTATATCTTCTGGGAATGATAATTATGAGAGGTTCAGATATTTTGAGATGATGATCTGGAATTCCATGATTTAGTGAGGAATTCCTATGAAGAATTAATCCAGGGTTATACGTGGAATGTTTTCCAAAATAAGCTCAGATGTCTCAAGAAGATAATACAGGTGTGGTCAAAATATCTCCCTCCACCGGATAGATACTTGCATGACACCATGCAAGATGTTGATCACATCAAACACAGTTTGGATAAGGAATGGGAAGTTTGGGTTTTTTGAAGATATTTCCTGTCAAAAATAATATTTAGCAGATATTATTCTTAGGCAGGAGCGTATGTCCAAGGATAAATCAAGGATTAAGTTGTTTCAAGAGGGAGATAAAAATACAGTGTACTTACAAGAATGTATTAAGGAATGAAAAAGGTTAATTTAGCCTAATATCTTACTTGATGATGGTTATTTTATAAATGATAGATACATTGTTGGGAACTTGGCTAATTCTCACCTTAAAGGCCTTATGGATGGCCCCAATGTTAATATGCCTAATGAATATCCGATTTTACACATAGATATTTTTGATGTAATCCTGAACAATGTTTCATCCTATGATAATGATGAGATGGGATCCCTTCTTTAGGATAAAGTGGTCTCTCATGATATGATAAAGCTCAATCCGTATAGTGCTACTGGTCCGGATAATTTCCCTGCTTCTTTTTATAGATCATTGTGGGATGTTATTAAGGGTGATCTCATTGAAGCAATCCAAGATTTTTTTAAGGGTGGGAAGTTTCCTCGTACTACATGTTCCACCACTATGGTACTCATTCCCATGTCCAAGAACCCTGCATATGTCCTCCATTACCACCATATAAGTATGTGTAATGTGAATTATAAGATCCATGTCAGTATCATCAATGCTTGGTTGTCCATTCACCTACCCTGGTGGATCTATCTTGATAAACATGGTTTTGTGAAGGTTCATACTATCCAGTGGCTATAGAATTGGCTCAAGAAATGGTAAGGGGCATAAACATTAAATCGTAGGGTTCTAATGTGGCTCTTAAAATCGAGATGAATAAATCTTATGATCATGTGGAATGGGTTTTCATGAACAAAGTTTTGGCAGGTATGGGCTTTTCTACCTGGAACATTGATTTATTTTTTCACTTATTTTATTCTTCCTTGTTGGTAATGTCTTTTATGGGAAAGACTTATGGTTTCTTTAAATCAGCCTGAGGTCTTTTGTAGGGGGATCCAATATCTCCATGTATTTTCATTATTTTCTAGGATGTTCTCAGAAGAATTATTCATAGGAGCCTAATTCATGGTGTTATTCTTCATTATCAGGGTAGGATGGGATCTCCTTCATTGTATCATCTTATGTTCTCCGATGACACCATTATTTTTATGAATTCCATGAGTAGATCACTGTGATGTTTGAACAGGGTCTTGGATGAATATTTACTTTGGATTGGTCAAGTGATTAATAAGAGAAAGAGCTATTTCTTTATCTCTAGTAGATGTACATTGGACCAGTTATCTATTGTGGGTCACATCCTACACATGCAGAAGTGGAACTTCCATGTGGGTTATATAGGGGATCCTCTATCTTCTGAGAGGCTTTGGATTCGTGATTTTCACACTTTGATCAGTAGTTTAATAGATCATGTTATTAACTGGAAGAATAACTACCTATCATTCAAAGGAATGATAATAATAGTTAATGACGTGCTTCTGGCCACTCTTATACATACTCTATCTTCAATCAAGGTTACAAAGGGGGTGATCAAAAACATTGACAAAATTCTCAATAACTTTATATGGGATATTAAGACCAAAGTTAAGATAAAATGGGTGTCATGGGGAAGGATGGATCACCCTGTGCATGAAGGTGGGATTAACGTTCACATCCTTCAAGATACTATTATATGCATTCATGCAAAGATGGCATGGGAGGCTCTGGAACATCGCACTTTATGGGGATGAACTATTCATGGTAACTAAGTGGGTGATAGTATTTTTTTGGACTGTCATGGAACTCCTTTATAGAATGTTATTGGTTATATAATTGATAACCTTAGGCCCCTTTCTCATTGGCTTGTTGGGAAGGGTTATATCATGTTCAGGCACCACAACTAGAGTGGTGAGTTATTCTGGTACCTAGGATGTCCTAATACAAACTCATCCTTCAAGGAATCCTACCAGTATCTAGATTTTAATAATTTAGTATTGGATAGGGATCAATATGTCCTTTTCAATATCATCATTTTATCCTCAAAATCAGATAAGTATGTCTTTACTCCTTCTCCTTCTAGATCCTTCATTATGAGGGATTACTACAGGACTGTTAACATGAAGGATCTAGTGAATGTGTACAATAATATCCTCTGGGTCAAGACTATTCCCAAAAAATATAATTTCCAATCTTGGAGGATTCAAAATGGAGCTATCCCTACTGATTATAATGTTAAACGGTGTGGGATTTTTATTTTTTCCAGATGTGTTTGTTGTAAGATGTATAACGGAAAAAGATCTGACCATCTTTTCTTTGATAGAGAATAGGATCATAAATTATGGAATTATTTTGGTTAGTTAACTATGGTTTCTTCTCCAGATATGGCCGATTAGTCCTTTCTTGTCCACTGGTATCATGGATTGGGCATGGGATGTAACGCCCCGACCCCAGCTACCCAGAGTCGGTGCATTACTTCGTAACATTGGCATGATCACAAAAGATCAAGTCTCGAAAGACCGATTAGTTTAGTAGCCTTGGAAACACTAGATACCTTCATAAGTCTTACATTACATCATAAAGTGAAAAACTAATAACAAAGTCTTCATAGTCCACACTCATATCCTCTTCTGACTATCCCTTCAGGTCATTCATAAAATACTTCTTCACATCCTGGAAAATATTAAAACATTGAAAGGGGTGAGCTCAGATGCTCAGTAAGGATAACAATATTGCGGAAGCTTTCATAAATAAACATAAACATTTAAGGCAATGTATAACTAAAACAAAAGCCTTTTAAACTTGAACATCAACATAATATGGAAAAATTAAAATGAGATAATTCCATTTACTTCTTCACATGGATATTCTACTGGTCGAATAATCACATGAAATATCATTAACCACTTTCATAATGATGGAATGCATAATGCCAGACTATCATAACCACGTATCCAAGGCCTCGTGCCAAGACCACAAATAAGATTTTGTCAAGGCCTCGTGCCAAGACACTAGTTTGTCTCATGAGACCTGCCGATGCATCGAGAAGCTATAGCGGGCTCCACCCGTCACTTATTAAGTCCAATGCATTCCTCATATGAACAGGTTTAAACATATCATAAACCATAACATAATCGTATCACATAAAACATGCATAACATTTCCACATTTCTATCACAAGATTTCAATACAACACATTTATATAATAAAAACGCTTTCAAAACCATTTTCAATACCAAAATAAAAGAAAGTTAAAACTTTGTATTTATTTTTCATTAAAAAAAGTGATGGCTTGTTGAGGAAGCCGAAACTCAAATAATGGTCACGGCGGCGGAGAAGTCGTTGTCGCCGCATATGTACGGAAAGAAAAACATTCCATTTTTGTCATTTAGTAAAATGCTTCGTATAAAAAAGATTCCTTTTGAATAAACGTAAAAGTCAAAGGGGTTTATACACCGTATAAAATAAAGTTGTGTATAAAACCAAATATGCCTCAATTTGAGACGAAGTCCTTAAAAAGATCATTTTTAAAATAACATAGATCTATTATGTGTATTCACTATAAGTACACATAAAGAAAGTATAAATACAAGATAGGACATAATAATATCATGACATAATTTGAAAGTAGGAGATTAACCCAAAGAATGGAAATTGGGTTAAGAAATTCCCTTACCTTGCGTCCTGTCCTGACTCGATCGTTCTTTAACCTCCTGAATAATAAACTAGAGTTAATTACTATTTACTTAAGAACCTTTTTCATGTTCATTATTCCTTTTATATCCCTTATTACCATGTTATGAACATTATGTAATTATTTAAGTTTATAACGGTCATTTTGTCGATCTTAGGTACTTGAGTCAAAAATAACATTCTTATAATTACAAGTTGTTCATGTGGTGATATATCCATTATATCCATAATTATATTCATGATATATATATCATATATCTCATATATATCCAGTATATACATGCATTTATATTATTACATAACATTTAGAGGCAAAAATGAAATGCACCGTTCATGGAGACAGTAAGCCGTATGTACGCATGAACGCTACTTTCATTTCTATTTCATATTTAATGGAATGAAATCATAATTATATAAAGGTATAATATAGTTCCAGTATAATATCATATATAATATCATTTACTCAATCCTTTATACATCCCACATATGGCATTAACGATTCACATCACTTTGAGGGGGCGGTAGTCCGCACTTCCTAAAATGAAATTATCGCGTTTACCCATAATGGAAATCATAAAGTATGCCATAAATGAGAAATACAGAAGCATAAGTAAAACATAAACATATTATATATCCTATATAAATATAGTGAAATCTTAATGGCCACCTTTGAAGGTGTTATATGAGTTTTGAACAATCATCGTTTCGTGAGGCAGAAATTCGCCATCCACAGAAACCATATGTTCTTTAACCATTAGATGTAGGTGTGTGTAAGTGTAGCTCTAATAATTCTTATAACAACATCCTAGTATATTTAGGATACTTTTTTTGTTAAAAAAGAAATGAATAAAAAGAGTTTAGGGGGTTGGCGAAGAAAAATAAAACAAAACAACATTAGAGAAGACATTACCTCAAAATCGGGTAACTCTTTTTGATTTGAGCCAAAGGCTTCCTTGGGAAGAGTTCTGCCCAAAGTGATGCTTCTAGTAGTAAGGGGGGGAAGTTGGGAGAGTATTTGGGCAGATTTTGGCCAAGACAAATGGTTTGAAAGTGTGAATGAGGTGGTAGAGGTGGGGGCCTTTTATAAGTGGAGAGGAGGGGCACTCTTGGAAAGTAAAGAAAAGTCACTTTATTATAAAATAAGTTTCGGATTTTAGAGGTCCCACACTTATATAATTCGTGGATAAGGTGATAAGGGTTCTAAATCTACCCATCCAATAGTCTTTGGACAAGTGTAAGCCTTAGATTGTACATTATCTTTTCATTTTATTAAAATCGTTAAATAATGAGGTCATCGCTGCATCATAATGATGTCATAAATAATTTAATTTATTTAATGTCTAAAAATTATAAAAAAATACTATGATGTAGGAAATAGTTTTATATTTCCAATGACTATTTATAGTCAAAAATATGACTTGTATAACCCCATGTAAAAATTGTTTTAGTAAAACATTTC
The DNA here is from genome assembly GCA_963277665.1 of Viscum album. Lineage (NCBI taxonomy): Eukaryota > Viridiplantae > Streptophyta > Magnoliopsida > Santalales > Viscaceae > Viscum > Viscum album. Next base: position 1,012,020,214 of record OY728156.1, read on the forward strand.
ATGTTTGTGTCATTTTTTTACTTTAACATTAAATAAAAGGTATTTATGTCATTTTCCAACTAAAGTGGCTCCATGGGGTCCCCATGTTGACCCATGTATTTTATTTGTCTTCCATGGCACATCCAATGAGGGTAGTACATGTTTCAAGCTCATCTCATATTATTAAAACATTATTTTTACCTTAAACTACACTAATTACCTCTAATCGCGATTAAGAACTTAAAAGTTAATATTCACCAAAAATTATTTTAATCTCATTGAACCACATTTTACTTCTTAATGACAACCATGTATGTTGGATTTTTGAAAATAAAATCACAGAAGTGGTAATATTTCATTTAAAAGAAAAATCAGTTATTTAACTACCACTTAGTGGTTTCACTATTCATCAAAAATTGAAGTTTTTCAGAACAATGCCAAAATTTCACCCTAAGCTATATTTGATATTCTGATTTCAAAAATGATGTCTATTTTACAAAATTCCAAACATATAAGTTGCATTAATTAATTTTATAATTAATTCCCACTGTCACAACAAATAGCGTGTTTTTAAGAAACAATTTATATCAAAAGATTGACAATTGTTCATGCCCAATTTCAATGTTAGATTAATTCTAATAACCACCATTGGATAAAATGGTAAAAATATATTCTAATTATACTTTAAATCCACTAAATAGTATAATTTATCACAATAAATTATTTTTATTAAAAAAGTTGTTTTAAGTATTTTTCACTATTCATAAAAAAATTGGAAGTTCTCAGAAAGTTACAAAAAAATCAACTTAGGATAATTTTGATATTATGAATACAAAAATGAAGTCCATTTTGAAATATAAAATTTTTAAAAATTTAAAAAGTGGTTATTACTATTCATAACAGCTACTTTGATTAGTTGTGGTGTGTCAGAACTCGATGTTGCGTACAATGCAAGCTATTGCATTATTGAATGAGAAGCGTATCATGGAAGCTTGGGGTGTTACATGGGAGGTATTGAAAGAGTGGCATGAACTGTGATATTATAGGCAGGTTGTTAGTGCCTGTGGTAGGAGAAGAACAAGAGAATTTATGAGGGAAAAGTCTCAAATGCTAGGGTGATTATATACAGGATAAAAAATCTTCTCATTGATATTTTCAGGGCATTAGGAAATTGGAGGGAGGCGCCTTCCTTATAGAGGTTTGTTGGCACTTGAGCAGCTGGGTCTATTACTCATCAGTAGGGCAGTTGGTTTTATTGGCACCCCCCCCCCCCTTAAGGTTCTTGAAACTTAACAATGATGGACCATGTGCTTCAGGTTGGATATGTGGGGGGTATTGTCCATGAAATTTGTGGGTCAACCATCCTATCATTTTCTAATAGGCTGGGGAAAGGTAACTCAATTTATACTAAGGGGGTGGGCATTCTCAACAGAATAAATATTTTCAGGCAAAGTAATTTAGATATCACTGAAGCTAAAATAGATTATATGCTCTTATATAATGCTTTTCATGGGCAGGGTATAGTTCCTTTTTCTATCTCTTATTTCATTAAAAAATGAAGGAGCATCATTGGGGATGATATAAATGTATCCCATATCTGGTGGGAGGGTAACAAAGCTATGGAATATCTATCCTCGATCGACATTCTTGGTCTTGAGATTTTTTTCTTCAGGACTTGAATAGTTTGAATCTAGAGGGTGTCAATATCATTAGAGGAGATTCAATTGGACTCTAATATTTTAGGTCCCCTTGATTCTTCCCCTTCTCTTGGTCTGTTTATGTGGACCTTGTACTTCTTGTACTCTCTTCTTTTCATTGAATAAAAAATTACATGATGATGAATAAAGTTATTGTGATTTTTTATACTACTAACTATTTTTTCATAAAAGATAGAAATGATGGTACTATGGAGAAAAATATGAAAAGTTGATATGTCTGGAATATAAATGTACTAAGATAGTTTTTCCATTTGACTACTATGGGGTCCCTATGGATGAATCCATGGTATTATTTGGCTATATTCTAGACTAACTGGCAGTAGAGCCAGATACCCTTCTGATTACGCATAATGATTGGTGGCATCTTCCTTCATATTGAAAAATCAAGATTTTGATTCATAGATAAAGGTGGTTTTAATACATTATTTTTTAATTCAATGTCATTATGTTATTAAATTATGATATTTTCAAAATAAATCTCTTTGCAAAAAATTTTGGTTGATTTATATCAAAAGATGACTGGATCTATCCCTAGTGATATTGCATCGATGACTAGTGGTGAGTAGGTAAATCACACAACTTCAAAATCATTTATTTCACAAACTATTATTTGATTTAAGTTTAAATATAAATATATAACACTATTTAATTTCCAATATAATTATCTTATAAGTGTCGGTAGAAGGAAGTAGAGATGGAGAGGGAGATGGAGATGGAGAGGGTGATGAGTAGAGTTCCTCTGGCAGTGATTAGTGATATTTTTGATATCTTTGACTCATATGGAATGAGAGGGTTTGTTGATTTATCATTTTTAAAATAGAGTTGTAACCAATTTTGTTTGGATGTAAATTAATATATTTGGTTTTAATGCCATAATTTTTATATATGTGTGATTTTGTGCGCTTCTAATATGTATTTAGTGTGCTATTAATAGGTGATACACTTGGTTTGCATTTTCTTCAGGGTATTTTTGGGGCTACAGAATCTGCAGTTGGCATTTTTTTGTAAATAAACATTTAGTGGTGGTTTAAACCGCCATGAAATATGGAATATTTTTATTTTCAGTAGTTAAAACCACCCCTAAATATGACGCACTATTATTTAGTGGTGGTTTCAACCATTTTATCGGTGGTTTTGTGGGGGGGATTTGGGATTTAGCAATGGTATTAACCACTATGAAATCCTCATTATGTTTTCCCTAGAAAACCACCAATAAAACGAAAATAACTACCACTAAATATTATTTCTATGATGCTTACCAAAAATTTTCACTAAATCCAAGAAACTGTCGTGTATTGTATGTCGAAACCAGATTTAGCGTCGGTTTTTTTAAACCATCGTGGAATCATAAAGTTTAAGTTTAAACTGCTACAAAATCAAAAAAACACCACTAATCAGCAAGTTTCTTGTAGTGTGTGGTAAATAAAAACCTCTAACACACAAAAAACATTTTTTAATCATGCTATTCCTTATACTTTAAGTCTTACTCTCTTTTATCATTTTAATTTTCACCAAGATAACTAGTTTTTTAACCTAGGTAATTCTTACTATAAGCCTAAAAAATGAGTCTTATTAGATAATATAGACCTAATGATTCTAAATATTAAATCCAATTTATTAAATAAAAATCTTATGTGTTTGGAATATTAATTTTAACATGGGAACATGTAATGAACAAAACCTCATTTTAACATTAGTCATAGTAATTAATTTTTAACTACTTTCACTAATCATTATGGTCAAAATTAAGGTGAACATACTATATAATATAAATTATTATTATTCTAAATATTTAATCTATTTTTCCAAATTCAATTTTGTTGGTCAGAGTGGAATCTCAAGAGTGGGGTAAATTGACTTCCTACTTAAAATTTCTATTAAAAACTTTATGATAAAGATCCCCCAATTTTGCAACGGCCCAGTTAATTAAGGCAGAAGAGATATAAATGTTTAGTTGGTCAATAGGTTTCTCAAAGTGTGATTAGTCCTCAGTTGAATTAGTGTAAAACACTTCTTCAACTTTTGAAACAATTTTACTGAATATAACACATACACACACTAACCAAAACTAACTATCAAAGTCAATGAAAAATAGTTCTCTGTTTTAGCAATTATAAGCAGAAAAAAATAGACAAAACATAGTATAAAAAATAAAGTGCACAGTAGAGTTAAACAAGAGGTTAAGTCTCAAGCCAAGACTTAATCCTCTTCACTTGGTGATCACCTGCCACCAAACAGTTTATATAAATGATAAACTTGATACACAGCCTGTATCGGGATTTACAATAGTTTTCACAAACTGTCCAGGGTTCACACCCTCTACCACAGTTCTCCTTCTCAACCATGATGTCCCTCTTTGAAAAATGAGGTTTGTTCAGCTTTTCCACTACCTGGATTCCACTACTCAACTCAGCTTGATGTCCCTTAGGATTTAGCGTATCTCCTTCATCACTAAACAACAGTCTCTTCAACCTTTCCATTTCAATCTGGAGTGGTTCAAGGGTTTTTGAATAAGTATAGGTTCTAAGGTTAGGGAGAAATAGGTTCGATAGAGGTTTTAAGTGGATTGAAATGTTGTGTATTCTTTATTTTTATCATTTAGGGATCAAAAAAATCAAGAAAAAACAATAAGTAATACAAAAAATGTTTCAAATTCCGACAGAGAAAACTCAGAGTTCTGAAAACATCAACTATCGGTAAGGTAACAACGGTGAGGTTCCAATGGTGAGGTTTTAATAGTGAGGACCAACGGTGAGGTCCAACAGTGAGGTTCCAACGTTGAGGTCCAATGGTGAGGTCCAACTATGTGGTCCAATGGTGAGGTCCAACAGTGAGTTCCAAAGGTGAGGTACAACAGTGAGGTTCAACAGTGGGGTTTTAATAGTGAGGTTCCAACAGTGAGGCTCCAATGGTGAGGTCCAATGGTGAGGTCCAATGGTTAGGTTTTAACAGTGAGTTTCTAATGGTGAGGTTCTAATGGTGAAGTTTCTAATGGTGAGGTTCCTAACTTAACATTTAATCATACCTAACTCATATTTGATGTAATTCAACCTCTCAGAATTCAAATTCTTTGTTAATATATCAGAAAATTTATGTTCAGTACCAATTAATTCAAGTGTGATATCACCTCTTTGATAACGGTATCTCAAGAAGTGATGTCTCACATCAATGTGCTTTATCCTAGCATGAGATACTGGATTTTTAGAGATGTTAATAGAACTTGTATTATCACAGTTTATAGAGACATGTTTGAATTAAATTCTATAGTCTATTAAAGTGTGTTTCTTCCACATAATTTGAGCACAACAACTACCAGCAGCTATATATTTAGCTTTGGTAGTAGATAATGCAACCGAATTCTATTTCTTACTACACCATGATACTAGTGACTTGCCCAGAATGTGACATGTTCTAGAGGTGATATTTCTATCTAACTTGAAACCATATAAGTTATCATTCGAATAACTTATTAAGTCAAATGATTTTCCTCTTGGATAAAATAGTCCTAAGTTTGTAGTATAATTGAGATATTTAAAAATCCTTTTAACAGCAGTTAAATGGGACTCTTTGGGATTGGATGGAAAATGAGAACATGTGCATACACTAAACATAATATCAGGTCTACTATTAGTAAGATAGAGTAGACTCCCAATCATACCTCTATAATTGGTTTGATACACTGGTTTACCAGATTCATCAGCATCCAATTTACAGGTGGTACTCATAGGTGTATCACTGCCTTTATTACTTTCCAAAACAAAATGTTTCAAATGATATTTATTATATTTACTCTGATTTATAATAATTCCATTTTTATTTTGAAAAATTTGAAATCCAAGGAAAATTTTAACTTCCCCCATTAAACTCATTTCAAATTCATCTTGCATCATTTCTGAGAAATCAGTGCATAAATAATTTTTAGTGGATCCAAAAATAATGTCATTTATATAAATCTTCCCTATTTAAACATCTTTGAAAATCCTCATAATAAAAAGAGTAGGATACACTATTACTTTAGTAAAACCTCTTGAAATAAGAAAACAACTAAGTCAATCATACCAAGCTCTTGGAGATTGTTTTAGACCATATAAAGCTTTAGAAAGTTTAAAAACATGGTTTTAAAAATGGGGATTTTTATAACCTGTGGGTTGTTCAAAAAATACATCTTAACTATTTACCCATTTAAAAATTCACTTTTGAAATCCATTTGATAAATTTTGAAATTTAGATGAGATGTATAAGCAAGTAGTATCCTAATGGCTTCTAGTTCAGCTACAGGTGAAAATGTTTCCTCACAGTCTATTACTTATTCTTAACTATATCCTTGTGCAACTAGTCTAGCCTTGTTTCTAACTATGTTTCTAGATTCATCAACTTTATTTCTAAATACCCATTTAGTTCCTATGGTCAAAGTGTCTTTAATTCTTTATAATAATTTCCAAACTTTGTTTCTTTCAAACTGATTTAATTTTTCTTTAATAACTATCACCCAAAATTCATCATTGATAGCATCATTAATATTTTTTGGTTCAAGATATGAAAGAAAAGCTTGATGTTCAACCTAGTTTCTCAAAGAATCTCTAGTTTGTGTTCCTCAATTTAGATCACCTACTACAACATCTAAAGGATAATTCTTGAGAGTTCTAATACCTCTAGAAAGAGTTAAACTAGACTCCTCATGGTTGTCTATAGGTTCATATTCATCATGCTCAGATTCTGGAAAATTTCCAGAACTAGGTGTTTTCACTAAGGGTTCATTATCTTTATCATTAAGGTCTAGTGTTGACATATCTTCTTCAAGATGCTCAATAGAGGTTTTGGGTTCAAGTGGATCAGTCTTATCAAATTTGACATGAATTGATTCTTCCACACATTTGGTTCTCTTATTGAGTACTCTATAAGCTTTACTAGATATTGAGTAACCTAGGAAATTTTCTTTATCACTTTTAGAAGAAAATTTGTCAAGATTTTCCTTAGTGTTAAGGATAAATACTTTTTAACCAAAAACTCTAAAGTAATTAACCTTAGGATTCCTATTATTATAGAGCTCATAAGAGTTCTTATTAAGAATAGGTCTAATTAAGGCTCTATTGATGATGTAACAAGTTGTATTACCAGATTCATCCCAAAAATAGACAAGTAGATTATACTCATTTAGCATAGTCCGGGCAATCTCTTGAAGTGTCCTATTTCTTCTTTCTATGAATCCATTTTTTTAGGTGTTATAGGAGCATAGAAATTGTGATTATATCCATTTTGTGAGAAAAAATATTAAAACTCCTAATTTTCAAATTCATGGCCATGATCACTTCTCAAGGTCTTAATTCTAAGTCCACTAAGATTTTATATAGACTTGGAATATTTAATGAAGTAAGAACAAGAATCAATTTTTTGGAATATAAAGTATACCCAAGTATATCTAGAAAAATAATCTACAAGAACATAAACAAAGTGCTTCCCATTTAAACTTGAAACTCTAGATGGTCCAAAAAAATCCATGTGAACCAAATCAAACGGTTGAGAAGTAGAAACTTCTTTCTTTGGTTTGATAGAAACTTTGTGTTGTTTTATTTTTTGATAATGATTTCAAACTTTGTTAAGTGGGAATTACAATTTAGGTAAGTCTCTAAATAAACCTTTCCTAGTTAGTTTTCTAAGTGAGTGCACATTGCAGTGTCCTAATATTCTATGTCATAACCAGGATTCCTTATGAAAATCATTTAAACAATAAACATTTTTCTTAGATAAAGAATTTAAATCAACAGCATATACATTTTCATTACTACGAGCAGTGAATATTAAATCATTTTTATAATTAAAAACATTCCATGCATAATTTTCAAACTTAACATTAAAACCATCATCACACAACTGAGAGATACTAAGTAAATTGTATTTTAACCCATCAACAAAAAGTACTTTTGAAATTAATATAGTATTAGGGTTACCAATTTGGCCTAAGACAACGATCTTCCCTTTATAATTATCACCAAATGTGACATGTCCACCATCCACTTTAATTAGGCTCTTGAAGCATGAATAGTATCATGTCATATGTCTTGAAAATCCAATTTCCAAGTACCATAGAGTCTTACAGGATCTCTTTAAACATTTTTCTGCAAAACAGATTAAGTGTAGGGTAACTTTGGTACCCAGATTTTCTTGGGTCCAGAGATGTTAGAAAGTAAAACTTTGGGAACCCATACTTGTCTCACAAGTTTCATATAATCAACAGTTATGTTTTGAGACATGAATACTTTGTTATGTCATTTAGAGAAATTTTTTTCAAAATATATTCCAGAACTTGAACTAGTAGTGAACTATCCATATTTTGGAACAAATTTATTTTTAATAATCCTTTTATTTCCTGGTTGATATCCTAGACCATTTATATATTTTGGATCAATCTGTTCGCCTAGAAACTAAGTCAAGGTATCACTACCTACAGTAAATTTCTCAAGATCAATTTTTAATTTCTCATTTTATAATTTAAGTTTAGTATTTTATTTTAATATTTGAGCACATTTTTCTTTCTCAACATCCAAATCTGACTTATAATTAGCATTTAAAGCATCTTGTCTTTTCAATAATTTATATTTATCCTTTAGTTCATTAAAGGTATCCTCAAGAATTCCACAATATTCAAATAGTTTGTCCTTATTAATATTATCATCATTATTTAATTCACTTTCATTCCCAAAATAATAAGTATTATGTATAGTAGAATTGGGATTTACCTCAGATGTTTCTGTATTGAAACACAGGTTTGCATGTTTGTCCTTTTCAATATCAGAAGCATTAGATCCACTTGAGCTATCTTCTGAAGAACTCCAAGTAGCTTTCATATACTTTTTATATCCCTTTCCCTTATCTTCATATTTATTCTTAAATTTCATCTTGGGGAAATTAGCCTTTACATGGCCTTTCCTTTTACACTCTTAGTAGACTATCTCATTTGTGTTTTCATTCCATTTTCTGTCCTTTTTCCACTATCCTTTACTATCATATTTTTTTATATTTTTACTTTATAAAAAACTTCTTATTATAGTATAAATTTTTGAATCTTCTAGAAAGATGAGCCATCTCATAATCATTGTCATAAGTTGAGTCTTCATTGGTGGAAGTGTCTATAGGAGCTTGAAATTTTTCTTTGTCGTTTCTCTTTGAGGTAGCAGTCTTGAATGATATAGATTAATTTCTTGTTTATTCATCTACTTCTTGATTTGCCTTAAGCTCTTCTTCGTACATCATAAGTTTTCCAATTAGTTCCTTCACCGGTAGCTTGCCTATGTCATAGGATTCTCATATACGAACATAAGTTCCTCTCCATATGTCTGGAAGGAATCGAAACAATATCATGATATGATCCTTGTTTTCCATTGTTTTCCCAAGAAGACTCATGGTATTCACTATTTCATTGAACTTGAGATACATTTTAGATATAATTAAATCAGGATTCATTTTAAAACTATCATATTTAATAGAATAAGTATTTAATCACATTTCTTTAACATTGGTTGTTCCCTCATGAGAAACAACCAAAGTATCGCAAATTTCATAAGTAGTTTTACAGGCATATATTCTATTGAATTATTCATCACCTAAAGAATAGTACAATGAAAACATTTCTTTATAGTTATTGTTATATATATCTTTAGTCAACCGATACCATGTGTATCTAGCAGTAAAAGGAAATGCATGTTGTTCTTCAATTGTCTCCCAGATCTCAGGACCCATGCTCTCTAGATACATTTTCATTTTTAATTTCCACTGAGCATAGTTATTGACATTAAAGAAAGGTGTCTTATTAGTAACATCACCCCCAGCTTTGTTATCCATAGTTAATTAGAATTTTAAAGAACTAAAATTTAGATATGATAGAAATTTTATGATCTTTAAGATACAACTAAAATCACAGTTGAAAACAATTTTAAAACATACACAATAGTTTAGATAGTATCAATAAAAATTTAAATCCTCTGATACCAAATGTTGGTTGGAGTGGAATCTCAATAAGGGGTAAATTGAGTTCCTACTTCAAATTTCTGTTAAAAACATTATGATAAAGATCCCCCAATTTTGTAACAGCCTAGTTAATTAAGGCAGTAGAGATATAAATGTTTAGTTGGTCAACAGGTTTCTCAAAGAGTGATGAGTCCTCAATTGAATTAGTGTAAAACACTTCTTCAACTTTTGAAACAAGTTTACTGAATTAAACACATACACACACTAACCAAAACTAACTATCAAAGTCAATGCAAAACAATTTTCTATTTTAGCAATTATAGGCAGTGGAAAATAGACAAAATATAGTATAAAAAATAAAGTACATAGTAGAGTTAAAGAAGAGGTTCAGTCTCAAGCCGAGACTTAATCCTCTTCACATGGTTATCACCTACCACCAAACATTTTATATAAATGATAAACTTGATACACAACCTATATTGGGATTTATAATAGTTTTCACAAACTATCCAGGGTTCACACCGTCTGCCATAGTTCTTCATGGGAAAAACAAACAATACAGACCACACACAGTCTCTTCCACAATTTTATGTAGGAAAAAAAATGTATGTGAATTTTTATGTGAGGATTTTCAGTATCCTCCAGTTCCATAACATGATACAATGTGTGTAACAGTCAAACACACACTTTTCAAAATTGTAAAATAAAATAACATAGTAGAGATAATATTATGAGATTGAGTTTAGAAATCTCTATGTGTTTTTAGTTTATCTCTTTACTCCTTGGAGTGAGGAAATTTTAGTTTGAGTCTTTCACTGGAATTTGTCCTCAAAATAGAGTGTCGTAACTCCAGGTTCTAGCTTTTAGGAGGTGACTGTTCTGTTTCTTGTTTGATAGAAATTTGATGAACCATAGAAGGAAACCTTGAAATTTTTCTCCTAAAATGATCTTCTTGAGATTATTGGGTTCATAGTGTAAGCGTCGAGTGGTTCTTCCTTATTCTCTTTGATCTAGAAAGTAATCTCTTTCTCATGCACTCCTCTGCACTCTCACACGCCTTTTCGCACACAGTTCTTTTCTTCCTCGATATTCTCTTTTATATTGGAGGTTCGACAATAGGAATAAGTAAACCACATATAGTCCTACTTGTACCTCATACTATCCCCATATACAATTTCTTGATATGTCTACAATCAGCATTAATTAATGTCAGATGCATTAAATTTACCAAATATGACCGTTAGAATAATCTTAAGAATTTAACAAAGTATGGAAGGGTAAGCATTAGTAGACTAGTAACGGTAGCCTTCACAATGGTAGGCTTAAATAATAGGTGTGCATCGGTATCATTCATCGGTTGCCTTCATAGGTAGCCTTGAATCGGTGACCTTCATATGTGACCTTACATTGGTGACCTTCTCAACGGTAGCTTTCAACGGTAACCTTCAGCGTTAGCCTTCATCGATGACCTTTCTATCGGTAACCTTTGCATCGGTGACCTTTGCATTAGTGACCTTTGCATCGGTAACCTTACATCAGTGACCTTTTCATCTGTGACCTTTACATCGGTAACCTTTGCATCGGTGACCATTACTTAGATAAATTTTTCACTGTAAGCTTTAAATGATAGAACAGTGAGATTAAAGAAACATAGGTATCACTGGATATAGATTATAAATATTAATGAAACATGATTATTCTATAGTAAAAACGTGATTATCACATAAATGAAACATGATTTGGGATTATCAAAACAGGTGAGTCCAACAAATTCTTATAATTTGAAATTTTTAATTTAAAATTAATCTCGCATATGCGATGAGAAAGTGGTTTTTTGAAGAGAAAATATTCAAAAGTTTAAAAATATTTTATATCAAAATTCAATATGAAAATTTTTCAAATGAACTAAATTGGATAAATTTGTGTATAATTGAACTAATTTTACTTTAAAACAAATTAAATATATAATTTTTCATTGTAAATAATTTAAACAAAAATGTCATTTTCAGTTAAAATTCAGTAGTTTTTATTGTTCATCAAAATGAAACTTTTTAGAAAAATAAAAAAAAAACCTAAGGTATGTTTGATATAATGATTTAAAAAATTAAGTTTATTTTTTCAAATAAATTTTCTAAAATTGTTAAAATCTAATTATAAATCATGTGCACAAATCATGACAACACTACTTTATGGAAAAATACAGTTTCTTATAAAACACTTATTCTTATTTTAAATAGTTATAATTTTATCATTAATCAATAGATATCCATTTTATTTATTTTATACATGTGTAAACCATATAATTTTAATAATTTAGTTAGTATTATTCATACACTCCATTCCAACAGCTAGGTGATAACTATCATATTAAATTATAATATTTTAAAATATGTCATGTTTTGTTTAAACTCAATATTGCATGAATCGGAAGCTATTAATGAGATTGGATTCAATTAAAAAGAAATAAATCATTAATTATTGATAAGTTATATTATTTGCTAAGATTGGTGTTGTGTTTCATACACACTATCAAATATAGTTTTTCTTTTTTTATAATTTCAAGGTGTTACAAAGGGACATGTGGCTAATAGCTGAGTAGTGGAGCATGAAGATAAGGGTGGACCATGATAGAATCTAGAAGGTATCCCTAGAATTTTATTTATTTTTTTCATGCAATTATACTTTGTTTTATATTTCTACACTGGGATCCCTATTTTCTTATATGTATGACTGTTGTGTCATCTACTTAGTTTCTACATGATTACACTAATAATTTTTTTTTATAATTTTTAGTATTTATAGTGTATTTATATGACAAGATACTAAGTTTATATTCTACCCTAATGAAAATTGTAACTTATCTTCTAGTATGCAGCCTCTTTCTTATGAAGAGGCACACATGAGGTCTTATTGATCTCTGGATCGTACATGGTGGTTCTAGTTGGGGTGTTGAAAAATAGTATTGGAGAAAGTGTCAATAGTGTGGAATGAAATAAAATCTTAAATATTTTTTATCCAATGATTCAAGGTTGATTATCCATATGGGTGAAGGATGGATGTGATCTACAACCCAGTGATTGGGATGAGGTCCATAGAACTAAGCTCATATAATAATGACTCAAGAGATTTATGTACCTTAGGGAAAGGGTCATAGAGATGAGGCGGGATGATTAAATATAGTGGATAAGACTCTAAAAATGGTGGTGAAAAACCATATACTATTTGATGTTCGGTCTAGATCACCTATACTTTGTCTACTATTTTTTTTGTCACTGGTGATTTCCATTCCATCGTATCTACACAAGTTGTTTCTAGACTTGACTTGCTAGTCAAGTTGTCTTCTGAGTTACTTTCCATCTATATATTAATGAGAATAAAGGTAGACCATCTATGTAAATTTATATAGTTTCCTATATTTATTGGTTATGGACATATGTGGGACTTCATGATTCTTGATATGATGAGGTTTTATATAATTCTCAGCATGGACTAGCTAACCAGCTTCTAACCTCACATTTATTGTTATCAAAAATGGGTATCGTTTACATCACCCAATGGAGATAAATTCTTTATGGATAGTGAGTGGGATATGGGAACATGTTTAGTTAGTCCAGACATGAATAAACATGGGATAAACATGACACAGATTATAGTATTGTCCCTTTTGGTAGGATAAATGGTGGCCTCCTCATATTTTCCTCCAGTTGTGGATCTCTATCAGGATGTTTTTATGGATGATTTCACAATCCTCCCCCTAATAGAGAAGTTGAATTTGATATAGAACACACACCAAGTGTGTATCCCATTTTGATACCAACTTATCATATGGTGTTTTTTTAGTTTAAGGAACTCAATGTATAGCTCAGGGAATTGGAATAGAAGGGCTTTATCAGGATGAGTACTTCAACATGTGGTGTACATATTTTATTTTCGAAGAAAGAGGATGGTAGTCTTTAACTCGGTATATTTTAATGAAATTTGATTAGGTGATGTTAAATAATTGTTATCATCTTCCCAAGATATATGGTCTTTTTGATTAGTTATGGGGATCTGAGTGGTTCCCCAAGATTGATCTTCAATCAGGATGTCACCAGTTATGGCTTAGATAGGAGGACATCCCGAAAATAGAATTTTGGAGTATTTGTGGTATATATAAGTATTTAGTGATGTCATTTGGACTAAAGAATTCACCAGAAGTATTCATATATCCCATGAATAAGATCTTCCACTCACACCTTGACTCTTTTTCATAGTGTTCATTGAAAACATCCTTATCTACTCATCAACCCCAAAGCATCATGCCGGGCATCTCGATATAATCTTATGTACAGTTTGAGCACATCAACTTTATATCAAGATTTCTAAGTTTAAATTTTGGATTTAGGAGGTGAATTTATTAGGATATATGGTTTATAAGATTGTTATATCTATATACATAGAGAAATTGGAGGTAGTTATATCCTGGAAACATCCTCAAAATGTGTTCTAGATCAAGTGCCATCTGGGTTTAGTGAGAAACTATCAACATTTTATCTAGGACTTCTCCCATTTATCAGCACCCATAAATTCATCGAAAAATAAGGGAGTGTAGTTTTAGTGGTTTTACTGGAGTGAAGAGGATTTTCATGAGAATAATAGGAGGTTGAATATAGATCCAGTGTTGATACTTCCTAAGTTAGGGAATGGTTATATTATTTACTGTGATACATCAGGTGTTTTTTTGGGAGAAGTTTTGATATATAAGAAATAGGTAGTAGTTTATGGGTCACATCATATATGACCCCATGAGAAAAACTATCCTACCCATGACATGGATATGGTAGCCATGGTTTATACTTTTAAGTGTTATTGACATTACCTCTTTGGTGAGTTCTTTTTTAACATGAACCTAAAGAGTTTCCATTATATCTTTACACAGCGGGACCTGAATTTAAGTTAGAGTTTTTGGGTAGAGTACCTATATACATTTGACTTTGATATTTTCTATGCATAATTTATAGGTAACATCATTTTTTAGGGTCCTAGATGTAATATGCAGGTAGCACAAGAGATTATTGAACAACCTTCGTAGGAATAGTAGTTCATGATGAGCAAGTTGGCTAATTGGGGGAAGGATGATTTTGAGAACTAGGGATCAATGTCTTATTCTCATTTAGTGACCAAATATTCTCTAGTAGACTGAGTGAAGGCTATTCAGAAATCCAACCCAGAGTGTGATGTGATGAGGAAATGGTTAGTAGGTGGTAACTCGATGCCTGGATGGTTATTGGACAATGATGATGTGATATTTTTACATGGGATATTTATAGTCTCTGCTTCCATCATGGAATATTTTATGAGATAATTACATACCTCTAAGTTTTTTTTCATCCTATAGATATAAATTTGTACTGTGACTTTAGGTGACATTTACAGTGTCCAGTGATGGAGAGATACATTACAATATTTGTTTCCTAATTCCTTACTTGTTGGAGGATTTAGGTTGAGCAACAACATCCTGGTGGTTTGATCTATCCACTTCTTATTCCCATATAAAATTAGGTGGACATCAGTATGACCTTTATGATGGGTTTTCCCAAGACCCCAAGGATTTGTGATGCAGTTTGGGTGATTGTCGATCAGCTAATGAAATTTACTCATTTCTTAATAATTTGTGAGACTCACTCAGTAGACAATCTAGGAAAGATTTATATCTTTGATATTGTGCAATTATATGGAGTTTCCTTAAGCATTGTATCTTATAGTGATTCATGTTTTATATTTTAGTTTTGGTAGGGATTATAGGATTCCTTGGGGACTTTTCTAACATTGAGCATGGAGTACCATTCTTAAATATATGGACATTCAGAGCAGGTGATCCATATACTAGATGATATTCATTGATCTTGTTTCATAGACTTTAATAGAGTATGGGATGATCACCTAGATTTTTTGAGTTTATATAAAACAATAGTTACTAGGATTCACTTCAGATGGAACCTTATGAGGCTGTTTATGGGAGTTCATGTCATCGACTACTTTGTTGGAACAAGGCTAGTGTGGAAGTGGTTGTGGAGATCTGTATGGTATAGGAGACCTCAAAAATAGAATATATAATTCAGAAGAGGATGATCGTAGCTCAAAATAGGAAGATATCTTACAATGACCGTAGAATGATATATTTAGAGTTTATTATAGGTGACAAAGTTGTCTTGCGAGTGACTCCTCAGTTAGGCCCCCAGCATTTAAGGAACAAAGTAAATTTATCCCTACAATATGTTGGGCCCTTTAAGATCACTGAGTAGTTTAGGATAATTGAATAACATATTTATCTTCCTTTATGTTACTGAGGTATGCCATATGTGTTTCATCTATCTAAGTTTTAGAGGTACATGCTTGATCTCATGTATATCATCAACTATAAGGATACTGAGATGGAGCGTGATATATCATATGAGGATTTCCCAGTGTAGATTGTACATTATAGCAAGAAGATCCTTTGATGTAAGATGATACCACTTACCTAGATTTTATTGCATCATGGATGGATCTAGGAGGATACATGGGAGTGAGTGGGTGATGTTTGAGCTCAATGTCTCAATTTGTTTAAGTATAACCTTTGAGGATTCTTCTTGAGGATGATAATTCATTAGAGGAGGAGAATTTAAATATCCTAACTTGTTTCAATTTATGAGATGTTTTATGTTTATAAATTACGTTGTTCCAATTTTGGTTCTCAACAGATATAGATTTTTAAGAGGCTAGTTTTTAGTGATAAGGACCTGGGACAGAAGGTCGAAAGGTTGGTGAGAGTCTCAGTCATGGGGTTATTTTAGGTCTAAATAATTATATATACCCCACTAAAAAACTAGTGGTTTTTGATGAACCTAGGTGGTTCTTCTATGAACACTGCCTAGCTAGTGCCAAGTTACTAGCCATCTGATGGTGCCAGCAGCCTTTTAGTGCACCCAGAGGGTGAAATTAATTCACCCCATTGGTCTTTAATAAAAATCATTTTTTAAACTCTTTAACACCTAAATATGACCCAATTAATCTATTATTAATTTCATACCACCTCCCTTGATCCTTGTCCTCTCCTATATGTTTCCCCTTGGTTCTTCAATCTTTGACCAAACTAGTGATGCTTAATCGGTGAGTTTTTTCTAGATCTATACTAAATCTTTCATCCTTTTTATGAGAAGAGCAAGGATCTATAATGTTATATGTTTTGTATAATGATCCAATGATTAATTATTCCTTTCTTTGTATGCTAGTTATGGATCTAGTGTTTTGATGATGTTTCCTCATCAAATCAAGATCTACCATCAACAATGAAAATTATACAAGTATGTGTTAATGAAACATCCTCTTCAACCTCTACATGATAGTATATTTATGATAAAACTATAATTTTTTGATGATATATTTGTATATTAATGGAATATTCAATAATTCAATGGAAAACTCTCTTGATCGGAGTTATAAATCTCAATAATGGTTAACATTTCTAGGTAATTCATATTAAATTGACCATCAGGAGGCTCTTTTCTTCTTTAGTCTATTTTCCATTGATGGTTTTTTATGGATCTATATTCTTTGTCTAGACATATGGACCTCTTATAGAATTGATGATAAATTCATGATTTGTTCTTCTATCAACAATAATATCAAGTGAATTGGATTCTTTTCCTTTGACATTTCATGGTATTAATTATATTGATTGACTCTATAAGGTTTGTGATTCTATAATCACATTATTAATATGGAATCTCATTAATTCTCATTCTAAACCACTTTTTTGAATGATACATTGTGAGGTATCCTTGATGTGTGAGCTATCTCTATGTGTGTGTACAACATGATTTGGTCTTTGTTCCTTGATGAACTTTGGTGTTATTCATCAAAAAACATGAGGTAGAAAGTTACTTAATATTTTAGTCTTATGTATTATCTATTTACCTTGATTTCATATTGTGATGGAATAAGTTCTTGTTCATAATTGATGGTTTTTTATTGTGGGTGTGTGTGTATCATGTGAGACCCATATATGGAACATGATTCCTGGAGTATTTATAGAGTATATTATTACCATATTTGTTGATGATCATATATATTTTTACAATAATACTATAATCTCATGATGATATGACATGTTTTCCTTGTATGTTTTATATTATTTTGTGTGTTACCATGCCTTTGGGGATTACTTGTGATAGGTGGACCATCATGTTTTGAATACCTTTTATATAGGGGGTTCACTCAACATGCATTGATGATGATGGTGAACCATACATAGGGTAGGAGCATCTTGGCCATGTGTCCTGGTCTGAAACTTGATTCCATGAGGATATTGAGTAATGGCCTGAAACTTGATGCTTATGGATTCCTAGTAACATGTATACTCGATGCTATATCCATATCAAGTAACATGTTCACAATACTTATGGATAGTTTTGTTCACTTTCTAAATCCATAAGATTATTCTTCCGGCATGTAGCCAAAGCATGTATGACTGGGACTCATAGTAGCTTGGTTAACACACAGGTGCTCGGTACATGATTATTCCTTCTTGAACATTTATTTATATCATTGAATACACCTATTAAACCTATTCACTTTTTTTAACAACAAATTAGTGGTGTTATAATGGGTTTATTACTCACACCCTACACATGAATCTCAATGCGCATGCAGAAGTCATATATAGGGATCCATATAAGGGAAAGTGTCCTATGAATGATAGTTGATTAGTGTAGCATAGACCTGAAGGCATACCAGGATAGACTCCATAGGGACTCTGTGATGTTTTATTTATTTTTCTTTATGTACTTATACTTTGGTTTTTATTTCCACACTGAGAGCTATGTTTACTTATTTTCATGATTGGTGTGTCATCTAAATAGTTTCTAAATGATTACTATGATTATTTTATTTTATTATATTTTGTTATATTAGTTTTTCATGGTGATGATATGATATTGATAGTATAGTATCCCCACTAACATTGTCCGTACCCTCACGCTCAAAAGGTCTTATGGATCTTAGGACCAAATCCAATGGTTTCGGTTGGGGTGTTACATTCACACTTGTTATTAAGGGGTTTTAGTTAAGCTCTCACTAATTTAATATACATAATATTCATATTAAATTCATAACTATTACATCATATGCAATCTTTATCATTTAATGTTTTATTTCTATTATGTATGCATGTTTTTAATGATTTAGTTTTTGAAATCCCTATTCTAACCACCAAATTAATGTGGTCACACTACATTAATGTGTAACTCTTTAAACAACTCACAATCTTGTGTTACTCTCCCAAAAATATAATCCAACTTTATTCATACATATCTAAATGAATCACATACATAAGTTGAATGAATGATTCATGTAAAGACATAAAGTTATATGAGATTGAAAAAATCCACATGAATAATCCCAGAGTGTTAGAAAGAAAACCCCATTCACTTTCCTAGCCAAGGAATAAGCCTCCAGGAAATTAGGTGGTACGACCCCAAGACTTTACTTAAGATATAATTAAATTCATGAAAACTCTAACACCTGATATAAAAAAACTATCCCCAAAAACTATTCTCAGTCTCATAAATATAATTACAAATTGAGGTCAAGGTGGATTAAAACTAAATTTTATGATACCAAACCTAGCTTGATATTCTAGGATCTATCCTAGAAGGAAATTATCATATAAATGGGCATAAATAGTATTAATATTTTATAAATAATTTAATAAAAATTAATATCATTGAAATTTAACAAATAAATACACAATTTATTTATTTTCCAAAACATGAGACATTTATGAACTATTAATAAATAAATAATAATTATAAATATTTTATAATTAGGGAGAATATAAACATTTTATATTCATTCAAATATGAACTTTTCAAATTTATTATTACATCAAATTTATATGATATCTCATGAATTATAAAAAATATATAATTATATAAACATTTTATATAATATAAATATCATACATTTGGTAATTTAAAAACATTTTATAAATCTCCACTTATGATTTTTATATAAACCTTTTATTTCCATATCATAATTCATGAGATTTAAATTATCAAAATTAATTTTAAAATATTAACATTTATTATTTGGGAAATAGGTTTCATAAAGATTTATTTAATTAATTATAAAAAATTTATAATTAATTGATTAGTTAAATAATTTCTGAAAAATTAAATATTCCCAAAATACCATTTAATGTGATTTATAAAAAATTTATAAACAATTAAAAATCATTTAATGTTTTAAAAAAAATTCCATTAACCATTACGTGGAATCCATTTTCTGCATAAGGGTGTCATCCCTTTCCCTTACATAGACACCCTACATAAGGGTAACTACACTTTACCTTCACACAAACATTCCATGGAAGTGTAGATGGTTAAAACCCTTACACTACATTGATTGTGTAAGGGGTAGGAAGATACAATCTATATGCAATGACTTGCGTATAGATAATAACTTTACGTAAATTGTTAAAAACTCCTTAAATGAAGGTAGACTCTATATTTATTATGTTTAAAAATGGTAAATAGTAATTACCTTTATGTAGTGTATCTGGTACCTATACATGTAAGGGTAAAGTGCGAGTGACCTTTATGTAAACCCCTTGTGTAAGGGTAGTACCTTTACACAAACTGTTTCTATAAAGTTAACAAATAATTTATCCTTATTCATACCTTATATGTAATTTTATAACCTTTAAATAGCTTATGATTATAATGTTAAATAATATTTACCATTGTAAGGATCACGTAAAGGTTTGTATCCTTGCAACAGTTTTACAGAAATAATGTTCTTTGTTTTTATTCAAATAATCATGATCAAAACAAATTTAAATATAGAAGATACTCCTTTTGATATGGATAATGGGTTTCATAAAATCATATTATTATCATTGTAATTAGAATACAACCCAAAAACATAGGATATCTATCTTTAATAAATCAAACAGATGAAATATCACAAAAATATAGTACCTAAAAATCATGAGTTATAGTCTCTTCTATCTTTCTATATCGATCAAGTATGCTTGAGGTAGATAATGAGGAGTAGAAAAATATTCACTATGACACCATGGGAATATAATGGATGAAGTATCGATGAACATTTCATGAGGATACTCAAAATATTAATGGCTTATAGAGCCTTCTCCAATGATATAAGTGTATTTTCAAGAAGAAGAGAGTTTGGAAGTGTCTTACACACATCACACCCAAACAGAAGAGGATCCAATCCTCAATTATAGATAAATACCAAAGATCTCACTTCATAATACATCAAATTAATTACATTCGGTTGAGTTTAATTCATTGAATTCATTTCAAAAAATAAATAAAAGCATTAATGAACTTACTCTTTTGTTTGAAACTGATTGAAACCATTTAGGAGAGGTTGTACAAGAAATTACATCGCATGTAACTCACCTACGTATCTCATGAATATTAATATATATATATAAATATATTACATATATACATATTATCCATAAATTTCATTCATGATAATTAAGTGTACATTATAAATATTTATCTATAATATCATATATATATATATAGTTCATGCATTAAATTCATGAATACATGAATTGCATGGATGTAATTTAGTGTATATCCAACTGTATGTTTCTATTTACATCTTCTTTGTAAGAATATTTTTTCTGAAAGAATAATATTTGTATCATAAACCATGGTGAACATAAAACTCATCTTTGTTTATGTATCCCTATGTAGTATGAGTCTCTATAACTACTTATCTCACTGATCTTTGTGGAGTCTATAATTCCTATGAAAAATCATGTGCATCCATATATTTATCCTATAGAATTTAAGTTTTCTCCTACTACCCTTAAAGATAATAGTTTCTTTTATATAAACATAGCTGATCTTGACTAGAAATTCATATCCTTAGTTTGTATTATTCACTGATATGCACTAAGTTTTTTATGCTCATTTGTAGCTAAAACTAGCTTTTAACAAATGGTTTTCAACAAAAACTTGTGGTTGTGTTATAATAGATTCTTATCATATTATAATTGATATGATACATATTAGTCAATATAGTTGGCATATGGTTAGTTGTTACAATATAATTTGAAAAAAAATATCTTGAATGAAATTATGGATGATTTGAAATCTTCCTTTTACTACCATCACTATATTGATGTATATAAGGAAATGTGAGTTTAGGAATACCTTTACTCAAAATTTATGGTCAATTATTACATGGATAAGATGTTATGTGACATGACATCTTTGAGATTCCTCTATATTTTCCAATTCCACTCATTTACTTCACTGATCATTTCTAAAAAAATTAAAAGAATATCTTGAAGTATATGAAATTACCTCTAGATTTAGAATAAGTTAGGTGGCCTTATTAAACTAACTCAAAAATATTATATTGTACCTTTATTTATGAAGTTTTTTGTCTAAAAAATGAAAATTAGTGTTATTATACCTAGTATCTAATATCAATATAGACTAAAACACTTTTCTAGGTATAAAAAATTCAACTACTTTTAGTTTTTTTATAAATAATTATCTTTTCACAATTAGGTAAGAGTCTTATATTTTATATTCATCATTCATTTTAATGGAAATATTTTATTCGAGAGTAAATAAACCATTAGTTTAGTATGAAGTATCATAGCAACATTTATTCCAAATGTAAAAATAATGTTTCATTGTGTCTAGATGGACACTGAGATAAATTTTTTGGTAACACTCATTACAAACTTGAATCAATACAATTTGAAAATTTTTAACTTGTTTATTCTCTATAATGATATAGAAATCCTCCTTTCTCATTATCTGGGATAATACACCCTAGTTATTAATATATTTCTAAACTTAATTTTTATATATATAACATGTTATATTTAATTCACAATAATTCCAAAGGAAATATTATGTTCAATGATGAATGATATAAAGTTTTATAACTAATTATACTTTATTTTATTTCAATTATTTAGATAACTATTTATTTCCACATGATAAGTAAAAAAACTTTTGTTCATTACCCTCCCTGTGAATCTTTTTCTCTTTGAAATATTTTTTAAAGACACCATTTAATTTAAAATTCCATGTCATTTCAACTGTGTCTTTCATTCTTTTCACTATAAGGAGTGAGAAAATAATTTTCCACCAAACCTTATTTTCTTGGTGAAACATAGACAAATGAATTTATGAGTAGTTTCCCTATATTTTTCATCCAAAATTGGATGAATAAGTAGAACCATTGTGGTAAGTATGATAACATGAGATTTATAGATAATCTATTAACCAAATAGAATCTTAAATTTGAATAATTTACTTCAATACTCAAAGACATGATTACAAGATAAGAACCACATTTCCATTTTAAACTATAATAGTACAATGATAATGTAATTTATGTTTAGGCCTTGATTTATTAATCTAAAGATATAGAGGATTAGATGTAATAGATTAATCATCCTAGAAGTATCTTCTGTAGGTATCCCTTTTCAACTCAACTTGGTGGGAAGAAGATTGGGTTTAGGTAATTCCAACACATAGTATAATTTATCTAGTAGCAAAGAAGTGTAAAACATTGATGCACCTCTATAGAATATATTCTTTAAAGGACATTATTTGATTTAAGGAATGATATCATAGTTTTCATTGTTTCACTTTCTATTTTTAAGATAATTAAAATAGATATATTTTTACTTTACTAAATTACCAAAATGTAAGATAAAAAATAATTTTAATTATCTTATTAAGTTTACTACTATTTTATCAAGCATAAATAGACCTCACCATGAACTTGGAATGTATATTCATAAAAAAATTATACTGGAATAGAACCCTATTTTCTTTCTTATAATCCTGAAGGGGGCCATGAAAATTATAAGAATTCATTTTGGTATGTGGTCTTGCCAACTACAAACTAGAAACTCCTTGATCTATTGAGTGGACTCCCCAATCTAGAAATCCTGAGTCATATTTCCTCAACATTTGCTTCTAAATTTTTATTGAACATACTAAGTCCATTAAATTGAATAAAAATTCAGTTAAGTTAACCCATTATCTTAGTTAAGACTTTTGGATAATTAAAAGTTCCCCTGATGGAGGTCAAACTGACACTTTAACTATGTATATATCTTAATTTTTATGATGAAAGGATAAAGAATTAATATTAAAATTAGGGATATTATTTATTATGTGTAAATTTTATTATTTTATCTTTTATATGTCTTTTCAATATTAAGTTGGTTCTATTTAAGTGACTAACCATGTGCTGATAAAATATTTTTTTCATAATCCTTATATTTTGATTTCATATTTTCATATTAATCCATTAATTTAAGTGATAATGGTCTTGAATCCATAAAATAAATCATGAATTAGATAGAAATAAAATAAATAAATTGAATCATGATTATGGTCTTTAACTACCACTTTCTTTGTTGAATGGTGAATAAAAAACATTGACCCTTGGGGGTAACTCTTTGAGATATTTTGGGCTAGAGTTAATAGCATTCCACCTTTGTCTTGTGTATCTCCTTGGTCTGGTTTCACCTCAACTTCACCTTGAACCAACTCCATGCTCCTAGGAGCTCAATCCTTATAATTCATTTACTTCACTTATAGGTGAAGGAAACCAAAAAGGGGGTTTCATAAACCTATTAAATATTTAAATTAAAATAAACTATACACATACAAAGGTTAGTCTAGGATGATGATCTTCCACTTGTACAATGAATACGTATTTAAAATTATTGGATAGTATTCATTTTGATTCATTTTTATTAATATAAAATATGTATTAATTAATAAAATTAATTATCTAATTAATCAATTAATTCATTTTGTCTTACAATTCATCCAATTTTTCTTAGAGATACACATCCATTGTGATTTTAAAAAAATTAAATTAATTAATTTTATTTTAAATTTAATAAATTAATTACATAGATTTTCATTGAAAGAAACATGGAGAGTGAAATTTTTAACTACTTGGTATGTATTAAGATCGTAAAAAGTCTAATCATGCAACATATAACATACAAATCATGCCACATAATTACATGGTTTGTATGAGTTAATAAATGAAATAATAAAAACATGTTAATTAACATAGCATGTAATGATTTTTAATGTGCACAAAGTAGTCGATGTTTTATGTCTATACATAGTATTTATTTCATAATTTTATATATAAATTAATTAATAATTATATATATATATATATAACCTCTTAAAAAATGTGCATGAGTCAATAAATGGCACATGGAACACATTATTATAACACCCTGAACCAAAACATCTAGTCCAGAATGAAGTTCCATATGACCGCATGCACTTCTCTCTGTATACAAGAGGCTTACAGCTAAAAGTGAGGGTCTATATGGCTCTTTGGGGATACTATTCCCTCAGTATCAATATCCATGCATCATAATCATGAAAAAGTGTAAATAAATATCCTAGAAAAATAAAATGAAAACTAGAAGAAAATTACAATAATATAATAAATGGAATCCAGATAATACAACATAAACCAAAATACACAAAAGTTATTGGTCAACCAATGTATGATATCTAATGAAAATAAACTAATAACTACATCAATATTCTAGAGTTCGTCCCAACATCACCTATTCCCTCTAAGCTCCACCTTCTTAGCTTCCCAACATAGGGCCCTTTCACTTGGTTGGATCCCAGATCATTAAGTTTGTATGCACATCGATATACCCATGAAAGGTATGAGTATAAACTTCATAAGACACAACTAATTCATCCTTAACATAAGTGAATTAGTATATAAAAGTGTATTCTACAATGGTAATGTAAATTCATAAATAAAAAATCAAGTACCAAGATATTATGCACTAACCAAGCCACCACGGACCCTAGATCTACCTGCTTCAACACCAATCTAGAAGGATGATCAAAATTAATCATTTCATGACTTAGATTATGTCAAATGTCTACCCATACCAGATTTAAGTAACAAATACAGACCGAACTTTAAGGGAAAGTCATCATTTCTACACATTGACCCAATTCACAGCTCTGATCCAAGCCACACTACTTTATGTCAACTTAATATATGACTATGAGGTAATCCATATTTCACACATGTCAACCCAATATATGCTCTTAGTGTATCCAGATTACTTCTATCATTTGTGAAGGTGATCTTACAACCTTCCAATCACAACAGTGACACTCCCCCTCAAAGGAGTCAACTATTTGAGTTATAAATCACTCACAAAGGAACCATACATGAATCCATATGAAATCCATAATGTAGAAAGTAAATATAATGTCATAAAAATTAAGGTCTCACGGGCCCCACACACACATGCATATCGTAACAAACAAGGGTCTCATGGCCCACGCACACACCCACATGTGAATCATAAAAATCAAGGGTCTCATAGCCACACACACACACACAAGCATGTTATAGCATAAAATTAATTATACATTCCATCAAATTGTAAGGAATTCCTACCTTAAGAGTATTGATGCCCAAAGTCAAGAATTTCCACTCTAATCAACCCCACATAGGGAATTCCCTATAACCAATCCCAAATCACCTCAATAGGGATTCTAGAATAAATATTAAAGAATAGTAATGTAACATGGGATTGAGGATAGACCAATTTACCCAAAAATATCCACCACAAATATTAGATCTGAATCTATTCAATGAAAGATTATAATTATCTAGATCCAGCCACCTATCTATTGATAAATTGAGGATTCCTTATTATATCATAACATAATTAATATATTTTTCCATGAAATCCCAAACCTATGATTCATTTTAAGAGTAGAGTTGATCTAGAAGAAATTTGAATAACAGAGAAAGAATGACATCTTACCTTAAATTCTCATGCTTTAATGCCTCTAGATCCACCGAAATTGGAGTTCAGAGGGAGATTAATCACTAAGAACTACCACTGAAGTTTCTGGGTTTGATATACCTATATGTAAGAGGAATAATATAAGGTTTCAGAGCATGTTTAGGTTAAAAATTATTATTATTTTGATTAATTAAAACTATACACATGGTTTAGTCACACAATTTACCAAACCATGTGGCAACCGTGTGAGGCTCACTGCCTCTTTAGGGATCCCACACAGTTTATCCACACATTATGGTAAACCATGCACCAACCATTTTTTCCTCTATTCTGATTCACATAGTTTCCTAAAAGGTGTCACATGGTTATATCTATGTTTGTCCAACCATGTACTATCTACTGACCCTCCCCAAAAAGTCACACAGTTTCCGGGTGAGAACCACAAGATTTTCCCATGTTGTGATCAAACTTTGTACCCCTTTAAAATATTATAAAACCATCCAAAACCATCTAGAAGTTACCCAATACTTCACCTAAGAAAATCATAACTCAAAATATCTTATAAAATGAATGAAAGAAATGTGTAATGTACTTAAAGAGTATGGGTCATTATAGTATCTCTCTATAAGGATGTCGCATCCTCAAGAAGTGTCTCTAGAGGTTATTCCTAAAAAACATGGTCCATTGAGTCCATACATCTAATTTCCAATACTAAGACTACTCTTAAATTCACCCACGCTTTTATATAACTGAATAAGTGGTATCTTCTCCCCCTTATCACTTTCTCACTCTAGTACAAAATATATCCCGCTCACTCCACAAATGATGTACCAAGTTCCAACTCAACATCTTTGTTATCGATCACATGCACATGATCAAGATCATACATTCAATGATGAGACACATATAAGACATTACAAAAACTTCAATATGAATATCCAATCATTATTCCACTATTAAGTTACACATGATAAATTTAAATGGTCCAATAAACCATGATTCCAACTTCCCTTTCTTCCATAGTCATTGATTCCCCAACTGAGGTGACACCCATAAGAAAACTCGGTCACCCACAGAGAACTCCAATGGTCACCTCCTCCAGTCATCATATGATAACTATCTATTTTATGAGGTAATCAAACACTTTTGAATTATTTGGACCTGATAAAAGGTCTCTTATTCCATAATTGTCCTGATAAAACCTACATCATCTAAATATAGTGGTGAAAGGCACTACAAGCTATAAATATAATTGAACGGTTCCATCTGAATCGAAAACTGTAACAGTCATTTTATGAAAACTCTACCAAGGATAGATGATGACACCATGATCCACTAAAATCCATAAAACATTCCCAATGAATTTCCACTAGAATATGGATCCTCCTCTCTAACTACCCATCAATTTTTGGATGATACTCCATACTCATCTTCAACTGAGTCCCTATCACCTTCTACAAGAATTTACAAAATTGTGATGTGAAACATGTATCTCAATCAGGTAATATACTTATAGTCACTCCATTCAGCAATATTATCTCTCAAACATAATGTTTTCCCAACATATTTATGAAACATTTCTCTCAGATAAGTAATAAATGTTCTACCTTCATCAGTCGATCAACCATAATCAACATGGCATGTCAACCTCTTAGGATCCTAGTAAACCTCATAACAAAATCCATCATCACCTCATCCAACTTCCAAATAAGAATGGTAAGAGTATAAAACAAACACCTAGTTATTGATTCTCAACCAAAATCACCTAGAATGTAAGACAAAAAGATATAAAAATAGTTTTTTTCTTCTCCATACCTTCCCACCAAAACTATTTCTCGATATCTCGATATATCATTATCGATCTTGGGTGAACTACCCACTGTGAAGCATAAGAATCCCTCATCAGTTCTTCCCTCATGGGATCAATATCCACAAATCTTCCATGAATATAAATCACATCATATATATCTAAATAACAACCTAGAACCAAACCATTCCCCATCATCTATTTTTATATCACTAAGCACTTGGAATCCAAATCCTAGCTAGTTTTCACCCAGTCCACCAAGGTAGACATGATAACTAAGGGGGTGGATGTCATAACCAATTGATCCTCACATGCACCCACAAAACATTCATCCAAAAATATCATCAATCACCATTCCTCCTCTAGAGTTTTCTCACTAAGATCATGTGTCTTCCCACTAAGATAATCGATAACCACATTACCCTTTATAATAGTATAATCCATATCAAACAAAAAATTATGTAGATTCTCAACCCAACACCTCTATTAGAGATTCACGTCTCACTTGGATAAGATATATTGAAATCTATAATGATCTGTGTGGAAGAAAAATGTCTCACCAAAGAGATAACAGTTCCAATACTTTAGGTAATGAACCATCGTAACTAACTCTATATCTTGATTAGGGTAGTTCTACTCATAAATTTGTAGCTAATGAGACCTGTAAGCAACTACCTAATCTCACTACATCAAAATAGATCCCAAACTAGCACCTAATTCATTATAGTAAACCACCTATCCAATTCCAATTATAGGTAAGAGAAAAATAAGAGTCGATTTCAATCACCTCTTCATCTCTAGGAAGGCCTCATCCACTAATTTTTTCACTAAAACTTCACCCCCTTCTTAGTTATCCCATTTATAGATTCTTCCAAATGAGAGAAATCTTGAATGAGTAGTCTATAGTACATGAAAAGTCCTAGGAAACTCATGATCTAAAATACATTTCTATGGCATGCCCAAGTCATGACTTCCTTTAAATTCTCTAGATCAACTAATATTCCCACCTATGAAATCACTTTCCCAAGGAATCACACCTCTTGGATCCAAAAGAGACACTTCAAAATATTGGTATAAAGTTAATGTGCTTGAAGTGTACTCAACATGATATCATGTTGTCTAGAATGCATCTCCAGGTTCTGTGGGTATATTAGGATATCATTAATAAAAAATATGAAAAAATATTCAATATATGGATGGAAGATCCTATTCATGAGATTCATGAACAATCAGTTGTAAAAAATAGGGTTTTATACATCAGTTTTATGGGTTTTCACATCAGTTACCTATAAGTTTTATTTAAATCAGTGTTGTAAATAGGTTTTTCATATCACTTATTAAATACACCATCATAGAAATCTATCAAAAACCTTTTCCACATTAGTTATTTTTAATAACCAATGTGAAATTTTTTTTTAAATAAATTAAAATCAACTAAAATATCCCAGAGAGCATGACTCACCTTTCCTTGTTATTATTATTGTTCTTTTCCTTGGGTATTACTGGTGTTTTATCACCTATTTTTCATTGGTGGTGGTGGTTCTTCTCTAATCTCATAAAGTTAGTTTGGAATGAATAGATCATGACACTGGAAATTTCCATGTCTTTGTAGTTTGATTGCACTGACTTATATTGTCTATTTTCTTCTCTTTGGCAGTTTATTTTTTGTGGTTGTTCATGGTGGTGGTTTCCGACTTGATTTAGGACTTCTACTTTCATATTTGTGGTGTTTACTTTTCTTGATAGTGGTTTCTCTTGGATTATTCTTGTCTAAGGTCTTGACTCTCTGTGGAGGACTTAATCCACTTCAACTCTTCCCTAGCCTCATGTCCCATCTCTCCTCCCCAGTTCTGTGGTCTTTTGTGGTGGTTCTATAGATATTTGGGATGTGTATTTTGAGTGTCCATTGGTTTTCCAAGAGGCATGAACTTCGTTTGGTTGTTCGGTGTGATAGTGGAAGGTGAATCTGATGAAGTCTCTCTGTATTTTGGTTTCCAATGGCGATGATTCCATGATGAAGATGATTTTATGACTTGTTAATCGATGATGTGGTAGTTAAATATTGATAATTACACTCTTACTTTGGGATGAAGGTGGGAATAATGATGATAACGATGGTGAAAAGGTGATTAAAATGTTGAAGGGGTATTTTGTATTTTGTTTGATCGGGTCATAAACTCTCGTGGTAATAGGGAGGTGACAATGGTGGTGGTGAACCTGAGAGGATAATAATGGCAGGTGATGTGATTTTCTCCAATGTAGGTGACTCATATATCGAGGCCTCATCGGTTTATGTGTTCATATGTGTTTTTTTTTATTTTTAAGTTTATAATTTTTCATCCTTTGAATTTTGAAACCCATATAAAGTTTTTTGGTTATCAGTTTCCATAAAGAGGCTATCTTGAAAATCTAAAAAAATAATTAAAATTCAACCAAACAAATTCAAATCATTTTAACATTATAATTTAAAATTTAAAATTTAAAATATATATTAAAAATAAATTAAAACCCAATAAAACATGTGAAATAATCTACTCATCCTCCTTTTATGTGATATGTCTCATTTTTAGAATAAGTTTGAGGCATAAAAAAGATACATATTAAAAGGAAATAATTTAACATGTATTATCAATATAATTATAAGATAAATTAAAGGAAGTTTTTTGATAAAATTTAACCTTTATGAATTTTGTAACTATCCCAGTTGAAATTTTTCCAAACTTAAATATTATAAAATAATATCCACATTCCTTTACTCCTTGTTGATGATGAAAGCTATTTTTTAAAAACAAGTTTTTAATTCAAAATAACATTTTAAGTACTTCCAACCATAATGTTGTAATTATAAATGAGAATTCACCTCTACACACATATATTTGATATTTTTTGTCCTCTTTCTAATTGTATCTCTAAATTAATCGAATTCCTTATTTGAAAATTATTTTTTTGAAATAAAATTAAAATTTATTATAATATACAATAATTCAAATAATTAAACATACATGTTCAATATGTTGTGAAAATTTTCTCACACCATAATTAGTAACTTGTCTCCAATTTTGGAAAACAAACACTTAGTATCCAATATCCACTAATATAAAAAACATATAATGTGATTGGTTATTCAATTAAGATAAATACACTTTAAGAAATAAATTTTCATACCCTTTAATATAAGGAATCATCTAACACTGAATTACATTATTTTCAAATATTTCTGAAATATATATATATATATATTCTTTTTTTTATCTTTCATTTTATTCATTATTGGTGAAATAAATTATGCGTCAAAAATCCATATAATAATGTTGTATTATAGTGATTAAAAAGTGTATAGAAATACCTAATACAAAACAAACATAAGTATTAAGTTTCATTAAATTAAAATATTCAAAATAAATATGAAAATTTACTTACATGGAAAATATTTATATCACATTAATACCAAAAAAATTCCAATTACAAGATCCATGATCTCCCTCTTTAAAATCATCACAATCATTTCATTCCCAAAAAAATTTTAATCTATTGGAATCTCATAAACTCCCAATAATAAATATGAATATGTTGATAATTTATAAAGTCTAGAAGAATTACTATTTAAATCCATAGTGGCTTGTAAATATTTTTTTTAGACTAGTATGTCTTTAACTTTAAAGTATTCCTATAAAAAATATAGTTAAATATATAAATATTAAAATTTTAAATCAAATTTAACACCAATATGAAATATCGAATATAATCTATACATACCTTAGTTGAAAGTTTTCAGAAAATTATAAATAGAAAAACTGAAAAATGGTTGTTACTTTTTTCACCTGTAATGATCTCATCTATAAGAAATGGTGCTCTTGTTGATCTCTCTACAATATCCTACACTATGACCCTAATCTAGTCTATATAAATCTATTTATGATGAATTATATCCTTAATATAATATATAATCCCATATTAAACAATATGATGTTAGGGATCATTGACATATAATTCAAAATATATGGGAATTAGTAGAGGAGGAGGTGTAATAGTTGGTTGTGTTGGTGGAGGTTGGGGAGTTTGATATGATGCTGAAGGTGGAGTAGTGGAATCTATAGCCTGAAACTGTCTTTGTAAGTCCAAAAACATTGACTATATTGAATATCTAATTGAATCACCCATCTCCAAAACTTTATATTATAAAGATTCTATTTTTCCTTTATATACATCCTCCTTTTAAGAAGATCTATAATGAACAAACACTTTTTTTACTGATAAACCCTCATATGTGAATTAGTTGTTTGGGTTTTTCTAATACAATAGATAAAATATCCTTCCTACCCTCAGGTATGAAGGTCCTTTGTGTGATATTCTCTTTAATGTATTTCTATATAGAATATTTAAATAATTCATTAGTGAATCACAATATACAAAGAGTTCAAATAAATTAAATAACATAAATACCTCCTTAAAATCCTCTAATTTATAATCCTTGACTCTTCTATAAGATATCTTCCTATTTACTCATTTGGTACCTCTTCATTTTTCATTTCTAGCTGGGGGGTTCAACCTATGCAGAGCTTGAAGACTCGACTCTCAGTTTTTGAAATTTTTCTGCCATCATTTATTCTTCTAATAATATATACCCTCCACAAGATAAAGTATGAGGGTATATATTTTTATATTGTATCTTCTAATTATATCACCTCAATTTCTATAAATTAAGGGAGGGAAATCCTTAATATGATCATTATTATACAAAAAAAATTCTAAAATATTATATTGAACTTACCAAAAATGATTATCATTATCTACTTTCATCAAACAACTAACATGTATCTTCATCTAAAAAATTGTATATATCACATGTAATTTTATTTTATTTTACTTTCTCTAAAAATGAAATTTTATGTGATGGTTGATTTAAAATCTCTCTATATCCTAGTTCTCAAAGATAAACATTTATTATTGACTTGTCTTCTATCATGTATATCAAATATCATCTCCTAAGAAGTTAAAGAATCCAATATTAGTAAAAACATGTCATGATAAGTAAAATAATAATGAATTATCATACCAAAATTGTCTCCCATATTTGATATATTGTCGCTTTCTTGACACTTTTCTAATCACAAATAAAATTTTTAACTTTCACCTGATCTTTCATTGCAAAAAAAACTTTTTTTAAATTTGGACCCCTATGATTATCATTATCCCAAATCATGAAAAATATCTTATTTTCCAAGATATGGTTAACTAATAATTTTGGTAAACATGTGCTACCACATTTACTAACTTTGGGAGCTTTATATGCCTATATGGATGAAGAAATATCCCATAGAGAAGGTTGGGGAGGTTCCTTAACAAAATTATGTGTATGGTCCTCCTTAGAAGCTTGAGGAGACCCAACTATTTGATCTAACATTATCCAAAAAATAAAATTAATAAAAAATTAGTAAGAAAATATAAAAAACCAAATATTACGTATAAAATTAAACAAAAAATTAATTTTTATCCAATAATAATTAAACTAAACAAAATACATTTTTATTCATATTTTTATAATTATTTAAGTAAAATATTGAAAACATTAATGAGAGATAAAATGATATAAACAAATGAAAATATGAATTAAGTAAAAGATTATAAAAATATAACTATTATATATAAATTTTAATAAAAAATTTAAGATGATACAAATAAAACAGAAAAACACCCTTTATAATATTCATTAGAGTAGTTAAAAACAATGTTAAAAAGAATACTGACAATATTTTTTATCTTAATTATCAGTATTTAAAATTATTAAAAGAATAATAGAAATATTTATGAAACATAAAATGATATAGAAAAAACAAAAAAATCTTAAGTAAATTTGTTTACAAATCCTAAAATTACATATAAAGTCGAATAATTGAAAAATGATACAAAAAAACTCAACTAATCAAAAAAAGTATCATATTTTAAAAAAAATTAAGTAAAAAAATAAAACTAATATGTCTAATATTTTATGAAATTAAAAATGGTAAATAAGAAATAGATATATATTACATGTAATACTATGAAATTACTAAAGTATTTCTTTTCCATATTCTTTCCTCATGATCATTCTATATGGAAAAAAACATGTATATAAAATGGTCATTAATATTATCTAATAATATTTCCATGGAAGTATGGATCTCATATAAATTATCATTTTCATCAAGTTTTTCATCACCTAAATACTATTTTTTCTGGTAAAATGATAGACCAATTCACATTTGATGGGTTAATAACATAGAAAAAAATTTCATGTGGTTTCATGATAAAAGGATCAGTTGTGTATTCCAATCTATTTAGATTAACTAGTGTCATACTAATTCATCATGTATGATACTGTTTTTACTGATATCCCATTTTCAGTTTAACACTAGATCACAAAATTTAATGTAATAAATCTACCATATTTCTTAAATAATTCTATAATATGAACTTGGTGTAGGGATTGGGTTTTTGAATTTGGCACTCAAAAAAATCATTGTTTCTACAAACCCCAATACAATGATATTTTGAACCACACTTCTGTTGTCTTGGTATTTAGTATAAAATGTATATTCATTAAGATCATACCTGAACCATGTTATCAAATTTAAACATGGGACACCTGATAACCATATTAATATTTTTGATACATTTTCACTTCCATGCACAATATCTTTAAACCATTGAAAAAGAATTTGTGCTCATTCAATATCCACATATCATTATTATTTGTATAACATTGTTTTAACACATTAATATGTAATGTTATATAGGGATAAGCATTATCTATGTTATTAAATATGTATAAATTTACTTTATTTATCTATTCATGTATAAATGATTTTACTTTCAATCCATATATCTCATTTCCCCAAAAAACAACTCATTTATGGTGATATGTAGGCAAAATAATGTTCTCCATTGTAGACATGTAGTTTAAACAAAACTTTTCAACCTCTTTAGAAATGTATTTCCCAACAATTGAGGATTTTTGATGATATAGATTCTTAATATATCTCTTCGATATATTCATGTACTTTTCGATCTGGCTTTGATTTTCCGGTGGAGGCAGCTTGTTCTCTCCTATCTTCCTCTATGTTTTGGAATGCTTGTTTGAGGTTCTTTATTCTGGTTTATGGTGGTTGTTTTACTGCCCGTTTCGTCTGTGAGTTTTATCCAGTCGTGGATCTTGTTCTTCTCGTCATTTTCTGGCGAAGTCAATGATGTTATTGGATCTGTTGAAGTGGGCTCCGTTGTAGTGGATGTGGTGGTTGTTGATTTCTTTCCTACGGTGTGAAAGATTATGAAAGTCCGTGAAGTCAGTGGCAAGTCCGGCTTGTCTCGCCGGCGTCCTGGCCGGATGTGGCGTTGGGTTTCGTGGCGACTCGCTTCTCTAGTTTGACGCGGATTGGATCGATGACGTGTCTGATCGAGTTCCGAGGTGACGTATCACTCAAGTGATTTCAGCTTTCGAAGTCGGCACCTGTTTCAGGTCACGTGCGGGGCTCGTGGCTTAAGGTGATGATGGCGGTGGATCTGTCTTTTGAAATTTGAATTTGAAATTTGAATGTTGTTTGGTTTGTATGGATCTGCCTGGTTATCGGTTTTCCTTAAACAAGATTTGATTAATACAAAAAAAATGATTTGCATAATTAATTATTTAATCACTTTATACTAATAATTGTACTTTTGTATTTTTATAATTAATTTTGTTAATTAATCAATTTTTATAATTAATTATATACTTTTTGTCATAAAAATAATAATTTTAATCTTATTAAACTAATCTACTTTAATTATGTCTTATTTAGTTTGGTTAAGTTAAATCTGCTTGACTTTTTAATAAGTTAATATCTATTTTAAACAATTACTTAATTGATGTAATTCTATTTAATTAACTTAGTCTTTATTTTAATATTTTATCTTTTAATTTAGTTTCACTTTAAATATTTTAATTTTATTAATTAATATGTTTAGTCATCCTGTTAATCATTTAAGTAAATAATTTGTGTTTTAAATTAAAGATAATGGTTCTCTTTTTAATTTTTTGTGTCCAAATAGTTGTTTCATTAATTAATTAAGAGTTTTAAAACATTAATTATTTAATTTTATATATGCAGATAAATTATTTAGTCACTAAATATTGATTTTAGTCTATTGGTGAGGTATACAAGAGCTTGCGGTGACTTATTTGGGTCAACGATGCTAAAATTTATTATTCGCTGCTACTTTGTAATTTACTTGTTTAGTTATTTTAATTTAAGTCTTTTATTAATTTAGTTTAACAATTATTCAGTTTATAAATTTAGTGTTGTCAATTAATAATTTTAATGTTTTAAAGGTTAATTAAAATCTTGTTTTAAATTATGGTGTTTAGATTTCTTGTAATTAATTGATTTCAATATTTATTTTTTAGTTTTCTTAAGTTTTAATTAAATTTCAATTTTTTGTTTATTTTAAAGGTCACTATTAGTTTTCTACCATTGACCATTTTACCTTTTTCAGCTTACCAGTAGCTCTCATTTAAGTATATCGGTAACTTTATGTTGTACTGGTAACCTTAGTTTATTCTATAACAGTGATATTTTGTTTCTTTCCTAACGGTGACTTGGTTTTTTTTATTAAGCTAACAGTGACCTTTTAATTTCAGTCTACCGGTAAGCTTAATTTTTATTATACATCAGTGCACTTTTTATTTTATTTCTATCAGTGACCTTTGTTTTATTTTAAACTAATGGTAGCTTCTGTTTTTATTTCTTTAATTGTGAACTATTTTCCATATCGGTAGCTCTTTTTATTGTTCTATCAGTAACCCTTTCATTTATGCTATCAGTGACCCTCCACAGCTCCTCATTTTTCTTTTTTTCGTAACAGTGACCCTTTGCCTGTTCCACCTCACCGTTAGACTTCAATTAGTCTTTCCTCACTGTTATCCCCATTTCCCCTTTTTCACCTCACTGTTAACCCTTTCTCCCTTCCAACCTCACTGTTATTCTCCCTGAAGCTACACATCCACCTACGCACCCCCATCTCACACTATCACGCCTCCATTTCTATGTAATACCTATAATTCAAAACTAAAACCTCATCCACCACCACAGACTCAGACTCTAGAACCAGAATTTCAATTCAGACTCAACCAAAGCAGTAATTCAAGTCGTTGAAGTACTGCGAATGCTTTCTGCTGTTGAGAAAGGAGAGGTGTCGCGCTGCCTTGTTGAAGCCTCCATACCCCCTACTGCCACTATGTTCTGAAATCCGAACCGAGGCTGAAGTAGGGTTGGTCCAGGAGCTGTTTCTGTCGCTGTCGGTATCGTTGGAGATGAGGAGCTGAGATGAAGTCGCCGCATGAGATGAACCTCGAGCTTTAGGAGTTATCAAGCCACCTCTGAGTCGCTGCACTTTGTAGAACCACACCTGCTAGAACCGCTGTTGTGAAGAGGAGTCTGTTGGATCCAAGCCGCGCCGCACGACCTGCGAGAGCTGAAGCCGACGTTGATGTTGTCTGCCGCTGCAAGGAGATGAAGCTGCTGGTTCTCTAGGAAGAAGATGAAACAACCCTCCCCCTGTGCACTGATAATTGTGGGAGGGAAGGAATAAATTATAAAAATAATATAATAATAAAAGTAAAGTAAAACAAAAACCAAAAAAAAGTTAAATTTAAAGTAACTTTAATAAATTAAATGAATATAATAGAATTTATAAAAGTTATAAATTTAAACAATTATAATATTAGTAAATGGATAAGTTATAAATTAAAATATAAAACTAAATTAATAATAATTGTTAATAATAAATTAATATATTGTTTATATTATTAATATATAATTAATAATAATTATAAATAAACTATAAAATATACTTATCAATTTAAAAATATTTATAACTAAAGTATTAATTATAATTAGTAAATTAAAATAAAATATTTGATAAATTTTTTTTTATTAATCTAACAATTTAATTTATTAAATAGTAATTACAATAATAATAATTAAATTAGTAAATAAAAAAATAATAAAATATAAATTATAAACTTTTTAATTATTTATTTTCTTATGATTTTAAACTTTAAAAATATAGTTAAAAATGGTAGAATTAATAACTTAGTAACTATAACTATTAACTTAATTAAATTAATAACTTTTTGATAAAATTATAGTAATACTTTTATAATATAAAATTAAACATTAATTATCAGTTAATATGTTTATTAATTAACTTTAATTATTTTTTTAATAATTATTATAACAGTAAACCAAAATAATAACTTTAAAATTTTAAATAACTTTTGTCGAGTTTTAATTATTTCATTTTTTATAACATTTGTAGGTTCATTCAAGAGTTAAAAACACGTCCAAGTGCTTCTAACTAACTCATACGGAGTTAGTTATGTGAGAAAAACTCGTGTGACGTGCTAGTTATGAAAAAATGCATGTTGTGTTGTGCATTTGTAAAGAGATTTAAAAGTCAGTGGAAGATGTGTGGTGACATGCAGTAGATGACGGTGTATATTTAAAGCAGAGGATGCAGTAGAATTGGAAGATGCTCATTCATTCCATGATCACATCAGACGAGAGCGAGGACGCTCGTTTAGATTCCATGCCACACCATTTTTGGAGAGCAGAGACTCCCGGGAGATAACAGAGCAGGAGATGAAGAAGCCTGGAAGCAGAGTTATGCTAGGGGAGTTCTTCTTTCCTTTGTCCATAATTCTTTGTACTCTGTTTTCGTTTTTTTTTCACTACCTTAATCAATGTGATCATAGGTTGAATTTTCTTAGCTCGGGATTTTTGAAACCTTCTGGTTATGATCTATAAACCTTCATTAGCTTATATTTTTAAGAAATTAGAATTAGTTGGCGAGACTGATTCTGTTTCTAATATTTTGATCATTCACACTTCAATGTTTTCAATTTCAATCTTCAATATCGACTGGAAAGGTCGATCTTGAATGAATTTTTCAAATCTTTAACAACTTAACGTTGAAAATTTATGGCGAGTTCTTTTCCAAATGTTATCTTTTAAAACATTGTTTCAGTTCGATTAAGTTTTGGTGTGGCAAACTCCGAGGCTTAATCCTCTGCATGTTGAGTTTCCTGGAGAGAGAAACTCTTCAGTCTTTCTTGAGGTGTGATTTGATTGTAAGCTTTATAGATAAAATCCATTCATACCAGTAGTTTATAATTTCTGAGTACTTTGTTGATCGATGTTCCTTGTCTTGCTACTTATTATTAGTATACTGTATTTTCTCTAGTTTCTTTGCAGTACTTAGTATAAAATTTAGTTTCTTTGTTAAAAAAATAATGTTTCCTCATATTATTTCGATTTCATCAATAAAATAAAAAATATATAAAAAGTAAGAAGATGTTTTCCCCACTGTTGACAACAGTGGGGGTTTAAAATTAAAAAACCTTAGAAATCACTCATCTGCCTTCTCTATGGATCGACCTTGCACGGTTGTACTAGTGTAGGAGTAATAAATATAATTTTTAGGGTCTTGAAGACCTCCAGACTAGTTCAATATACAATTCTACAAAGAATTATTTCTCACACTAATTCAAATATTAAATGCACCATGATATCAAATAAATATGGAGGAAAGTAAATTTCCATTTGACTAATTATAGAAACTACATCATTATCAAAATTATTCAATGAATTCTAATCAATAACTTAATTTAAAATTGATTTTAAAAATAACACACCTTCATGATAGTCAATGTAACATTGATGGGTAGAATTACATGAAATGAAATTGGTAAGATCTATTGTATCATTACATGAAAATCATGATATTGCATGCCTGTTAACTTTAAATCTTTTTGTGACACAAAATTTTTTACATTTAAAGAATAACCCTACAACACTTTCATGTCATAGAGGCACTAATGAAAACTAATTTTATCTATCTTAAATAATGTATAACAAGAAGTTGTTAGGTATGTTCATATCCCATTATGAGTGGGAGATTACTTTAAATGTATTCCCATTGGCAGTAAATTAAATCTTACATTCAAACCATTCTTAGTCATTTCTTTAATATCTAGTAATGTTAAAATAAAAATTTCATAGATATTCTTCTCAACACCCATGAAATTAATGTTATATTTTCCCTCATTATATCTCCTATATGAAAACCCAAAAAAATTGTTGTTACTTCTAAATATTTATATCATTATCAAATTTTCTATATTTTTGAATGTGACATCAATGAATTTCAACCTCTCAAAATATTAATTGGTTTTAAATGGTTTTAGAGAAATTTAAAATTCAAATGATCCATTGAATGCATTTTTTAATCTTTGATAAGATAGATGTATATACAAAAACATTCGATGAATCATGTATACTGGTTTT
Source organism: Viscum album (assembly GCA_963277665.1). Classification (NCBI taxonomy): domain Eukaryota; kingdom Viridiplantae; phylum Streptophyta; class Magnoliopsida; order Santalales; family Viscaceae; genus Viscum; species Viscum album. The sequence continues at coordinate 1,012,060,903 of OY728156.1, forward strand.
CTACCTTATTGTAGTTGATAATTTGAAGTATGTTATTCCCAAATTGGACAAGATCTATACCCCTTGACACTATATCTAGGTAAATTTACATATATTGGGAAGTCATTTTAGTGAACATATTCATTAAATATAGTGAAATTTTTTCATTTTATAAGAGTTATATGCTCTGATACCTTCCTCCCATAAAATTTTCAAATCATCAATTAATGGTGATAAGAAAACATCAATATCATTTTCAAATTGTTTTGGTCTAGAAATCATTAAACTCAACACGATATATTTCATCTTTATACAAAATTCAATAGATAAGTTGTAAATTACTAATAAAATTTTTCATATACTATGTTTTCTACTAAGTATCTAGTATGTATTCATTACATCTAACCATAGTACAAGTCTAATATTTCTAACTTCATTTCTAAATGTAGGAAACTATTGATCAATTTTCATCTATTGTGGGAAATCATATGGATGAAATAATTCTCCATTAGAAATTCTATTATCTATATTCTATCTTAAACTTTTTTCATAATTTAAATCTTAAAATAAAAAATTTAAATGAATAATTATAGGAATATAAAAAATTTCATTAGCACGAGGCTTTGTAACTACTAAATCAGTGTGTGATTTTTCATTCAACTTATACCATGATGTCCCATATTTAAGACACTCTGATAGACCTTTGTATTCCTTCCTATATTTCACATGGTTATTTGGGTAGTCATGTATCTTCTTATACCCTAAACTTATCATGAATAATATTTTCATTAAATTATAATGTGAATCTGTAAGATCATTGTCTTTAAGAAGTATGGATTTTAATGGATACATAAACTCTACAAAACTATTTTCACTCCATCAAATTCAGGACTTTAAGTTAATCAATCTTAACATCATTGATAAAACTATAAATTTTGTAAAACTTGGATACAATGGTTTTTCAGCATCACCATATAGACAATAAATTATTGGTGATTTCCTAATTTCCTCTATTTCAATATCATGAATCATTTATTTAATTTTACTGGACTTATCATCTTGAAAATCATTATCATTAATAGATCTTGAATTCTTCCTAATTTCACCATGCCAAATCCAAGGATTTTTACTTATATTAAAACCATGAAAAATTAAATGATCTTTTTTTATTTAATTTTAACTTTTTTATATTTAAACATTTCAAGCATAGATTAAACAACATGTCATTATTTTAAACATTTCACTTAGAAAATCACAAAATAACATCAATACATTCATAAAATTAAACACTTTTTCATAGTTCATTAATATAAATATTACTCATTATTATCAATAACAAATTTCAAGAATTGAAAATAAGTTATAAAATTTTGAAATTTTATTTCAAATTTTATTTTATAAATAAAAATAAATAATAAATATAACATATTTCACAAATAAAATAAATAAAACATATTTCATAAACAAAATATCACTTTTAATATATTTAATTTTCATTTTTTTAGAAAAAAAATCAAAAAAATAACACTATAGAAACATTTACATTGATTTTAAAGGTTAAACGCAAATAAAACACAATAATTCCTTATTTTTATTGTGTAATTTTATAATTGTAAATTTATTTATTTAAAATTAAATAAATAAATATCATAATATAAAGGGATAAATATTTGAGAGTGGTAAAAAAATTAGATTATAAAACATGATAAAGAAAATAAATACATGTGTACACTTATAACAAAATTGACATACAAGGGTGACTGCAAAAAATATACTTATTAGGATCACCAAAAACAGATTCTATACAAATAAAATTTAAATGGCAATCCAATCATTATATTTTGATATAATTATAATAATTAAAATATTTAAATCTATGTTAAATTATATAAAAAATAAAATAATTAAAACAATTAAATTTAGAAATTCATAGGCATTCATGACATTTTAAATCGACATAAGTAACATATTAAAATAAATACACTGTACAACCTAATTAATCCCCATTCGGTCTAAGGGGTTTAACAAATAATGTAATAAAATAAAATTATCTCTCAATTAGCAATGTGATTGTATAATCTTTCTTGCATTAGTGGCATGATTAAGTAGAATTTATAAGTTTTTTATCACGATATCATCATGCAATGTGTATCATCACCTAAATGTTTATTATCAATACTCTATATTCAAAATCCATAATCCATTGTACCTTCTAAAAATGTATTCACAATATAGGGAAACATCATACCTTATACACCCTTTAATCAATAAATTAACATTATTTATGACTCCAATTCATCAAATAATCATTTAATAAAATCATAATTTCGAAACATGCATTCAAAAATTTAAATATAACTTAGATGTGTGAATAATTGGAACTCCAAATACAATTTGTTATGATATATTGAAGATAAGTGGTGTAAAATATCATTGAACAAAATAACATTCCCAAAATAGACATTCATAAAATTAAAAATACCTTAGATGCATGGAATATCAAAATATTATATATAAACTGTAAAGAGATATTAGATAGAATTGGTGATAGAGGATGATAATGAATTAGAAGAAGATGATGAAGACAATAGTGGTGATGAATGAGGTTTGGGATGACGAGGAATGATGAGATAAAATGACACCTTATGGGGTTTGAGAGAAGAAAATGAGGGTATAAAGAGATGTAATTGAACACGTGACACATCATATGATGGTTTTTAAAATGTTTTTTATGTTGATTTTTAAAAACCGATGCTATAAATTAGTTTTTTTGTGTCAGTTAATTTTTTAATAAGTGTAAAAAATATATCTTTGCTGATTATTATTATATAACCAATGTGAAAGATAAACAATAATTATTGTTCACATCGGTTAAAAATTAATTAATGTAAAAAATCATTTATAACACTAGTTTTTAAAAACTAATGTTATAACCCCATTGTTTAAAATATATCTTGTACTAGTGACTACTAGATCATTTTTTAAACTAAAAGAAATGATAAGGTACCCATACAATCCATATTTCTCTTAAATATTGTATTAGGTATATTTTCTTCTCTATCCCAAAGCTGGTAGTATTATGATCACAAATCAATCTTGGAGAACCACCAAAAACCCCTTAATTGATCAAACAAATCATCGATCCTTGGTAATGATTACATGAACTTCACCATGACTTGATTCATTTTTATAGTATACAAACTGCCAAAGTATTTCATTGACCTTATTATCAAAAAAAACTAGAGGACCCTAAAGAAAAGTGCTTGGTCTTATAAATCCCTTTACCTCTAGATCCTCAGGATACACCTTTGGTTCCTTCAACTTAGTCAGTGTCAAATAATATAGAGGATTAGATATAGGTTGTGATCCTATCATGATTTCGATCTCAGATTCAATTCCTCTATAAAGAGTAAGAATTTAGAAATCATTTGGAAAGTCATCCTAGTAATGGTCCACCATTAAAGGAAAATAAGAGGGAGTTACTCCTTGATTTGTCGAGAAAACCATGCCCACCACCTATGCTATAATACTTTCAATATGGCTCATATCCAGTCCCATTTTACCTAAACCAATATATCATTCACCTTTCAAAACAAACTTATCCCCATTAGTTGTATTAAGGGATAATCATCTCATGTAGCAGTTGATGTGATCCTAATAACCCATCAACCATTCCATGCTAAAAATCACATTGATGCTAGTTATATCTAAGACCATAAAATCTCACAAATTTCAATAACCATAAACTGATACATGACACTCTATGCATATCTAGTTATGGGTTTCCTTCTTCCCTAAGGGTGTATAAAAAGAAAGTAATTTAGAAGATTGCTTAACCGGTAAGTCTAAACCAAAAATGACACGAATATATATAAAAGAAAGGGAAGATATTTTATCAAAAAAAATAAGTATAAATTATAGTGGTAATAAAAATTATAGCTTTAATAGTTGAAGGTCCCAATACATCATCAATTGGAACCTACTCCATTGCATAGACCTTGCATGTGTTGGGTCCATAACCCTACCCTTGAGGTCGATGAATCACCTGAGCCACAAAATTCAGTGAAGTAGGAATATTATTTTGAGGTACTATGACCACCCTATTGAAAGAAACATATTCCCTAAATTCATATATATATATATATATATATCATATTAGGGATTGTCTTAAAATTTTTATTTGTATGCATATTGAGGTAAATTATTTTATACCAGCTACATTGGAAGCATTGGATGGATACCCATGCCTTCTTCAACACAAACTATCATTTATTTAGAAACGGTTTCATAAGATGAAACTTATAATAGGTTATGAATTCATATGATAAACACGTATATTGTCCAAAACATTTATTCATATGTTTAAACATATGAATAAATGTGATAAAAATCAAGGAGTATCCTTATTTAATTATATAAATCACTACCATGAGATGGAAGAACAAGATATATTAATACAGGGCCAAAGCACTCTTGAACCCAGAGATCTTTTCATCCTCTTCCTTTGCAACTGAGGATCTAGCAGGTCATGGAGGAAGATAGGATCCTAATTGAATGTTGATAGATTTATATCAAACTGTGGATACAATAAATTAGTTGGAATATTTTTTTCACTTTAGTGATCTACATCAAACATATCAAATTAAGATCAAGGGTAGGAGAGTCATCTTCAGTGAACAAGGTGTATTTATAGTAGTATTTCTTTATTTTGGTTTTATCATAGGTTTCATATTTCTTTCATGGATATCCTTGGACTAAGGGTTAAATCACTTCTGAATTTTTTAATAATTTTTATTAGACTTATTTAAAATCCTTTTGTGGTATAAAAGGGATCCATGCTTAAGTTTTATAAAATCTTGTGATGAAATGAAGAAGAAATCAAAAAAGAGGGAATCGTTTTTATGTTTTTTTTCAAACATATGGAAAATGGTTTACCCTTGCATAGTTGGGATATGTAAAGGTAAGAAAGGCCTTACCTTTACACATATGAGATGCGTAAGGGTAACCAAGTCACTAACCTTACACAAGAAAGGAAACCCAAGTCTTACCTTTACATGAAAGGTTCACGTAAAGGTAGTTTGGATTGTAACCCTTACATAAATGGTTTGAGTGAAGGTGTTATGTAAGGGTATGATATTTCTTTCCCTTGTGTGTAAAAGTAGTGAAGTGTTTTAAAGGCTCATGTCAAGGTTATTCATGTTGTTGCGTAAAGGCTATGTGGTATGTTAAGACATGAATAAAGTTTATTCATTTTTAAAAAGGTCTACTTAAAGGTAATGATTTTTTTAATAGCTTATGTGAAGGTTATTGAAAACTAGCTTGATGTAGTGAAGTTTTTTTCATGTTCATTTATAGGTAGATCAGTGCATACCCTTACATGAAGAGTTCATATAAAGGTAGAATATTTCATACCTTTTTGTGAAGGGCAGAAATCTTATATATCCTGACTGAACATATACTACATAAGGATCATGGGTTTATACCCTCGCATAGAAAGTGTATGTGAGGGTAGAAGGACTATACCCTTAAACATAATATGGATTCTATGTAAGGGTAAATAGAAAAGTTTTTAAGAATTGTTTTTAAATTCTTGAATGGTTTTAATGGTTTATAAAGTGTTTATAAATCATATTAAAAGTTATTTTGGGAATAATTAATTTATAATAAATTTATAAAATAATTATTTAATTATAAATGGTTTACAATTAATTAAATAAATATTTATAAAGATTTTATTTCCCCAAATGTTAAATATTAATATTTGAAATACCTTTTAACCAAATTATATTAAATAAATTATGATCTAGAAATAAAATTTTTTATTTATAAATCATTATAAATAATTTATAAAGGTTATAAATTATTAAATAAGGCTAAAATATAAAATTTTATATTTAAATTATGAATTTTTTTTAATTAGTTAATTTCAATTGTTCTAATTAAAGAGGATTTATTTGGATATTATTTAATCCACATAAAAAATGTTATGATGACTAATATGATAAATTGATTAAGTATATGATATTTAAATTATGTAAAATGTTTATATAATATAAATTAGTTTATAAATAGATTATAATTCATATAATATAATATATTTAAATTGGAAATTCCATGTGATGATAAATATTAAGAAATTCATATTGGAATGAATATAAAATGTTTATATTCAAAATTATGGAATATCCATAATGTTAAAGATAAAATTATAAGATTTTATAGTTGGCATGTATTTATGAATTATTTATAAATGTTTATCTCATGTTTAAATATATGAAATTTTAATTTATTTAAGTATTACTCACTTGTTTATTCTTATTTATAAACTTTTTATACTATGAATCAAGTATGCTTTAGTTTAAAATGTTAAAACACTTCTTGGATAGAGCCTTGCATTACATGCTAGGAATGAATCTATAATGAATATATTTTTTTGTCTACCTTAAATTTGGTTTGTAAATTGAAGTTATGAACTTGAATTTATTTATTGAATATAGTTTATTAATATTAGTGTTAGAGTTATGATGAATTTGATTCTATCTTGAGTAAAGTAGCCATGGGTAGAGGGACTTGGGGACAGACTACCTACTTACTTGGAGACTTAAGCCTTACCTATCTTAATGAATGGGGTTGGCTATCTATCTCTCTTGGATTACTCATGTGGTGATTATCAATATCAAAATTTTAAACCTTCACATGAATTTTTCATGTAACTTATTCATATGATGAATTCAAATATGTCTAAATATACTTGAGTTATAATTTTGGGTGAGTTATACAAACTTGTGGGTTGTGTAAAAAGTTACACATCAATATTGTTTAAACATGTTGATTTAATGGAGGGAATAAGATTAAAAACTAAAATAAATAGAATCATGCATACCTAAAGAGAATAATATTAGATAATATGGTGAGATAAAAATACTCTTCAAATATTAAGTGTGAGATTCCTTCCAAAATTACGCTTTTCATGACCTCTATCATCCAATCAGGTATGTCATACCATATATGGGTACTACCACAACCCGTTCCTCGAGGCCCATGTTTTGACTACCCCAAGCCCACCTTCCATAGTCTAGGGGCTGGAAAATAGCACCAAAGGCATATTTTCCTAAAACTGGGAAGGCATTGCCTTTATAACCTGTAAACACACACATAAAGATACAAAAATGAGTAAATTGTATAAACAACAAGTGAGTACAGTAAAAAAAGGGGCTAGAATACAAGCCCAACTGGAAAGTACAAGTACAACTAAAAAACAAGTACAACTGAGGAAAAAAGGAAAAATAGCTACTGGGTCGTCCTCTAGGTTCCTACCTGAAGGGTAGGTACAGATCGGCTCCTCAACACTCCTCATCCGTCCATCTCCTCCGTGTACCGACATGCCTTATGGTCCACCTCTGGGTACCGCCCAGTCCTGTTACTCTCAGCCTCGATCAGCACTGTCTTTCATTTACATCCAACACAACGAGGTGGGGCATAGCCCGTATAGGGGTGAGTATAAAGATACTCAATAGGGACCCTGAGACCCTCCAGGTCTCACTAAATCCAACAAGGATAAACCATAAAGAAATAAATAGCTAAAATTACTTACGTATATTCCCATACATATACCTATGTTATCAAGTGATCCATATCGATCATGAGAAAAATACCGAAAAACTGACTCAGCTCAACCAGGATTTTAATCACATTATCAAAACCTCTGCTGCTGGAGAAATATTACTCAATCGACTACAGTGGGTTCACCACGTCACACAGAGGTGCTTCCTACTAACATTAGACTGCTGAGGAACTCCTCCTGTCGAGTATTGTGGGTCTACTGCATCATATAGAGGTGCTCACCACCATGGGTCTGCTGCCACACCCAGGTGCTCCCCCTCATAGCCTGAAGAGGTAATCCTCCCATCGAGTATCGTGGGAATGCCATGTCACCAAGTGCGCTCCTCCATCGTGGTTCTACCACCACAACCAGGAGCTCCCCACCGGGCTAGTCGAGTCACTCTGAGTCAAACGGGCTGTATTCATCAAGTCTCAGCCAGCTACTAGGTTTCTGCACAAAATCTCACTCGTCTCCAGAAGATCTTCTCCACAAGCTACTGTTTGATTCTACAACTATCCCAAATTCCCAAAAAGAAGTATCTCAAAGGTCCTCCACGTCATAGGGGTTTCAACTCAACAGACGGTGCGTCAATCGGATGCCCGGTCTGTGAGTTATTAGCCTTTTAGTCCCGGGGGCCCGGTTGGATTCGTGTACGATCCGACCTGAAAATTTCCCAAATATACCCCAAACTCCAGTGGGGTATACTCAAAGGGACCTACATGCTCCAGTATTACCAGCGTCGTTGATGGTTCGTCAAACAGACGTCTGGTGCCAAAGATATGGCCAAAAGAAAGTAAAGGGTTGTAGTGGGCCTGGGTTCGGTCCGACCCGGTTCGGGTCGACCTGGCTCATTGGGCGGGCTAGCCCATTAGGTTCGGCCTGGCCCACTGGGCCCAGCCCAGCTGGCAGTGAGGGGTCACAGAGGGTCGCGAGGGTGGGGACCAATCGCGAGGGCGCGGAACGGCCACGGGTCGGCGCAAGCGAGATTCCACCTGGAGGGCGCCGCGAGGGGTTGCCTTAGCTCAGAGGGCGCCACGAGGTCAGTTCATCCTGGAGGGCGCTTTTAGGGGGAATAGTTTGGGGCAGCTCGGGAAATCGGTGGGCCAGTTCGACCAGCGGCGGCGCGGGGCGCGTGGACGGCGGAGCCGCGGGGTGTACGGGGCGCACGAGTAGTATGGATCCACGGGGTGCATCGGGTGCATGGGGCATACAGAGTCCACGGGTGGCTTGGTCGGGGGCTACCACGAGGGTGCGGGCGGCTTGGTCGGGGCTTCCGTGAGGGCATGGCGAGGCGGTGGTGCCGCGGAGCGGTGTTGTGCATTATTGCCTTTGTCGCGGCTGGCGGTGGGGCTGGCCACCATTCTTGTGCTCCTCCGCATAGGTTTTCATTCTTCTCCATCACGAAGAACACCAAAAGAGGTCGGAGGAGGGGTCGGGACATGTTAGTTTGGCCCACACCCTCCGCGTTTAGAGTGGTAGCAAGTGGCTCTACTTTGATCATGAACCAAGAATGAGGATAATAATAAAAAAGATTCAAGAATTCAATAATAACCCCCAACCTTATTCTTTGTTCATCGACAGAGTCACGGGGAAGAAGACGGGTCATTGGGGAAAGACGGATGTCGGTGTCATCGGCGTTTTCCTCGATCGCCAGTTAGTGCGTTGGCTCATCGTAGTTGAAGACGTCCTACATCGGAGGAAGTCCCAAGGAAGAAGGTTGAATTCGGGGTCGACGCACTTTGTCGGTGGAGCGTTCTTCGTGGATGAAGTGTTATTCTTTGGATAATCTTTCTCCCAAGAGCTCCTCCCAATTCTCTAAAGACAATCCTTTCCCCTATTCCACCATGAAGGAAAAGAAAAATCCAACATCAAAACAATAGATAGGATTTAATTTTATGTTGACACATGAAATTAATTGATAGCATTTAATTTTATGTTGACACATAAAATTAATTGATAGCTTTTAATTTTATGTTGACACATAAAATTAATTTATAGCATTTAATTTTATGTTGACACATAAAATTAAATTAAAATCATTTAATTTTACGTTAACACATAAAATTAAATTTAAATCATTTAATTTTGCATTGACATGTAAAATTAATTGAGGGAGTTGAGAGGTTTCCTCCCCCCCCCATTTTGAGGGATGAACCTCGGGAGGTCCTCACCACTATAACTCATGAGAGGTTAGGGTGTGGTGGTACCCACTTTTAACTTCTACATGGGTGGTTACAACGGATAAAATAATATAAAACATGTGATCATTTTATTTTATTGTTTCCATGAAAACCCAAAAAACTAACTTTCACCCTAGACCAACTACCATTGAGGTGAAACTCTCTTTAAGAGAATATCAGTGTTGCGAGTTCAACAGTGCCCTCAGATTTAAATTTTGATAACTGGTTCAAAAGTTAGAAAAAACTCACTCGTATGTTTACTGAATGTACCTGGACAAAACTTTAGAAATTGATTTCAGGAACACCGGGCCTCAAAGTCATGCACCATCAATTTTCATGAACTTTTAAAATTCCCATTTAATTAAAAAAAATACATTGAAATTCCATGTATTTATATTCTCCCCACCTCAGGGCTCTACTTCCCCGTAAGCCACAACTCATACTAAGGGAACAAGTGGGGGTACTGAGCATGCATCTGAGCCTCCTTCTCCCATGTTCTCTCCTGGAGGTCCACATGCTTCCAGAAAACGCACACCAGAGGTATCGACCATCCACGAAGGACCCAATTTTGTTGATCCTCAATCTCTACTGGAACCTATGTAAAAGTCACCCCATCATCGACATCCATATCGCCATGGTCAATGATGTGGGAAGGGTCGTGAACGTATCTCCTCAGCTGGGATACGTTGAAGACGTCATGCACCCGGTGCAATTAAGGTGGAAGAGCTAAGAAGTAAGCCACCTTGCCAACTCTGCTGAGGACCTGAAAAGGTCCGATGAATCTCGGATATAACTTGCTGCCTTGGCCAAATCTCCATAAACCACATCAAGGTGAGACCCGTAGAAAGATGTGGTCACCATCCTCGAACTCCAGAGGTCTATGTCTCCTGTCAGCATACGACTTCTGCCTACATTGTGCAGTCTTCATCCACTCCTGGATGATCTGCACCTTCTTTATGGTAGTCTGTACCATCTCTGATCCCACTACTGATGACTCCCCTGGGTCAGTCCCGCACAAAGCTGATTTTCAAGGTCGCTCGTACAACTCCTTGAAAGGTGTCATACCAATAGTGGAGTGATGGATATTGTTGTATGAAAACTCCACCAAAGGTAAGTGATCCTCCCAACTGCGACCGAAGTCGAGGACACATGTATGGAGCATGTCCTCGAGGGTCTGAATGGTCTGCTCAGTCTGGCCATCCATCTGAGGATGGAAGGTGGTGCTCAAACAAAGTTGTGTCTCGAAATCCTCCTACAACCCCTTCCAAATCCAGGAAGTAAAACGTGCATCACGATCAGAGACAATCGTAGAAGGTACTCCATGTAGCCGCACAATATTCTACACGTAGAGGCATCTCAAGCTCTCTACTGAACCCTACTCTCTAATTGGTATGAAGAGGTCCAACATGGTGAGTCGGTCGATGATCACCCAAATCGAGTCATGTCCCCTGGATGTACATGGAATTCCGGTCACGCAGTGCATGGATATCTTATCCTACTTCCACTATGGGACCTCTAAAGAATGAACCAAGCCTACCGGTACCTGGTGCTCCGCCTTCACTTTATGACAAGTGAGGCATCAAGAGACAAACTTTGCAACTGATTTCTTCATTCTCGGCCACCAGTGTTGTATTTGGAGGTCCTGGTACATCTTCACCACTCCTGGATGTACCGCTAGAGGGGATGTGTGGAACTCCCTCAAAACTTCCTCTTGAAGTGACACCGGTACCATGATACATCTTCTGGAGAGGATGACGTGCTCCCCACCTTTATAAAATCCATCAAGTGCATGTCCTATGGATATATGAGCACATCGTGTTTCACAGTCAGTGTCCCCACACTACACCCCCCTGACTCATTGATGAAGTGGGGGATTGACTATAAGAGACTAAATAAAAGTTGCTCTGTCTCTATCCACAGAGGATATCTGTAAAGCGGTCAGCTACTCTGTCGCCTCACCTAGGATTTGTATACCAGATCTCTTACTGAGTGAATCTGCAACAACGTTCCCCTTCCCAGGAGTATAGACTATCTCGAAGTCATAGTATTGGAAGAACTCAAGCCAACGTTGTTGTCTTAGGTTCAGGTCCTTCTGAGATAAGATATACCTGAGACTCTTGTGATCAGAATACATGGTAAAATGCTCACCCATCAGATAGTGTCTCCACATCTTCAAGGCGAAGACTACTGCTACTAGCTCCAGGTCATGGGTAGCATAGTTATGCTCATGCTGTCGTATCTATCGTTAACCATATGCGATCACTACTCGCTCCTGCATCATGATAGATCTGAGCCCGGTCCCTGATGCGTCGCAGTAGACTACGTACCCTACGCCATCCTCTAGACTCCTTAAGATGGTGTCACTATTCATCCTCTTCCTTAGCTCCTGGAAGCTCATCTGGAATCTCTCTGACCACACAAAGGGTTTCCCCCTCTTCGTCAAGGCTGATAGTGGTGCTGCAACTATGGAGAAGTCTGGTACAAACCTCTGGTAATAAACAGCCAAACCCAGGAAACTTTGTACCTCTATCACACTCTTGGGTGGCTCCCAAGCAAGTATCGGCTCAATATTAACTAGATCCACTGTAACTCTATCCTCTGAGATGACATGCCCTAGAAATTGAACCTCTCGGATCCAGAACTGGCACTTTGAGAGCTTACTATAAAGTTGGTGCTCTCGGAGTGTGTTCAGTACTACCCACAAATGGTAGGCATACTCCTCCTCAGTATTCAAGTAGATTAGAATGTCATCGATGAAGACCACTAAAAAGAGATCAATGTATGGATTAAATACCCTATTCATGAGTCTGATTAACATTTCTAGAGCATTGGTTACGCCGAATGGAATAACCAAGAACTCATAGTGGACGTACCGACATCTGAAGGTCGTCTTCTGCACATCCTCGTCTCGAACTCTGAGCTGGTGATAGGCTGATCTGAGGTCTATCTTCGATAACCACCGTTCTCCCTTCAACTAATCAAATAGGTCATCAATACTTGAGAGTGGGTACTTGTTCTTCACGGTCACCTGGTTCAGGTGCTGATAGTCAACACAAAGCCTCAAGCTCCAATCCACCTTCTTGGTGAACAGAATCGGGGCTGCCTAGGGAGAAACACTGGGTCGGATGAATCCCTTCCCCTATAAGTCCTCTAGCTGTACTCGTAGCTCACGAAGCTCTATAGGAGCCATCTGATACACTGGAGTAGATATCGGTGTCGTCTCGGGGTACAAGTCAAGGTAAAAGTCCACCTCTCTGTGAGGAGGTCGACCTGGGACATCATCAGGGAAAACATCCATGTACTGGTCCACCACTACAGGATAACTCAGACTCTTCACTTCAACAGATCTAAGGGTAAGTCTAGCCAACTGATGAGTGATTGGATGCACTCTCCTCCGAGCAAGTCCATCCTGTACTGCAAAGGCTCCCTTCTTGCTGGTGAAGGTAAACTTGATCCCATCCATATGGACACACTGCACTTTGCGCCTAATATAGTCAATATGAGCATGGACTATAGATAACCATTCCATACCCAAGATGAAACTGTAAGGCCTCGACGCCACTACTAGGAGATCTCATCCGAATCTCTCACCTCCTAGAGTAAGCTCACACTGTCTGCACCAGTGCGTAATCATCGAATCTTCTCCCGTACGAGACTCTAGCCGTAAGGATTGATCCAACGACTCCATCAGAATATCCGAGCTCAGAACGAGGGCAGTGGCAATGAAAGAGTGACTGGAACTTGTGTCTAAAAGTGCTATAGCTATGGTAGATTAGACATAGATCATACCTCAAATCATCTCCAGGGTTCCATGATCATATGCCTTGGCTCCCTGGAGCTGAGCTCTCCCATGTCCACCTACTCCCTGTGATCGGGGTGGACCTACTGGTGGTGGTGGCGGTAACATCTCGAATCGTCGTCCACCACCAGTTTCACGACCAGCTCCTCTGCCACATCTGCTTGCACCCTACGTACCACCTTGATCGAATCTTTGACTCTTCCTAGGTGGTCCTTCGACCGTCTGATGATCATTCTTAAGACATGTCGGACAGTCATGAGCCATGTGACCCTGCCTACCGCATGAGCAACACTTCCCACTCCTGGCATGTTTGTCTCCACTTCGGGTTCCCCACACAACTGACCCTAATTCATGCGGTCATCCACCTGTAGGTCTGGTCCTCTTGGACCTCTGTGACATTTTTCTGCTGCCAGCTGCAGAAGACTCTACTACGTGTCGACTGGTGGTGGATCTCACTGCTAGAGACTGCTCAGCAAGAAAACTCTCCACTATGAGGGCTCCCTAACACCCCCGCCTGAATCGGGGTGTTGAGTGAAACTATCAAAGCTCTAATCTTTTGTATGAACCCATGCTCAAAGGTCTGGGCCCTAAAGAATGGGTCCCGCACCATATTGGTGGAGTAGCATGAGAGGTCTATCAACCTCGCTGAGTACTGAGCTACAGTCATGTTACCCTGCTGCAGATGAAGTAGCTCCTATATAGGCACTACGTGAAGAGTCGTTGGGACAAACTCTGCCTGAAATAGGATCTCAAAGCCTACCCAGAGAAGCGTCATCTCGTCATGAACCAGGAGCATCAAACTCCACCATCTGCCTGTTGCTGCCTATAGAAGGCTAGCGGCAAGGATCACTATGAAATCGGTTGTGTCCCTACCAGTCAGAAAACTCTCACCACAGCCTCCAGCCAATCCTCAGCTACTTGTGGGTCCATCTCTCCATTGAAACTGAGTGGCCTTTAGTGCTAGAACTCATGAAATGTTCTCAAGCGACGTGCATCGTATGTTGTTGGGGCTGGTGGCATCGGTGGACCAATAGGGAGTGGTACCACAGGTGCCTCCACTGGAAAAGGGTCCTACACCGAGGCATCATCGCTCGATGGGATATCAGTGCGTACAACTCTCGGAACTCTAGAGGGTTGTCTGCGTGGAGGTATCCTGAAAAGAAACAGGTGCGCTACGGTTAAAAATTTATACCTGGTGATATGACCTGGTTGAACTGACTTAAAGAAAACTTTTGAAAACACACACGCAATCAGTGTTTTCATGCACTAAGTCAGATATTAGAAGTCAGGGTCCTGGTGTATAGATACGTTGGCCGCCGCACCAACATTGGACTCCCTGAATTGAGAACCACACTCATTACCCTTAACACTATTGCTTCATAGAAAAGAAAGATCACAGTCCTAAGTTCTATGGTATAACTGACTCCTCTGATACCAATTTTTCACAACCCGTTCCCTGGGGCCTGTGCTGTGACTACCCCAAGCTGGCCTTCCATAGGCCAGGGGTTGGAGACTAGTACCAAAGGATTATTTCCCTAAAACTGGGAAGGCATTGTTTTTATAACCTATAAAAACACATAGAAAGATACGAAAACGAGTAAAATATATAACCAAAAAGTGAGTACAGAAAAAAAAAGGTGGGGCCAAAATACAAGTCCAACTTAAAAGTATAAGTACAACTGAAAAAAAAAGTACAATTGGGGAAAAAGGAAAAATAGCTATTGGGTCATCCTCCGGGTTCCTACCTGAAGGGTATGTACAGATTACCTCCTCAGCACTCTTCATCTTTCTGTTTCCTCTGTGTTCTGACACACCATATGGTCTACCTCTGGGTACCGTCCAGTCCTGGTACTCTCATCCTTGATTAGCAATGTTTGTCTTCTGCATCCAACACAACGAGGTGTGGGCATATTCCGTGCAAGGGTGAGTATAATGATACTCAGTAAGGACCCCAAGACCCTCCAAGTCTCACAAAATCCAACAAGAATAAACCATAATGTAATCAATAGATAATATTACTTAGGTATATGCCCATACATATACCTAAGTTATCAAGTGATCCATCTCAATCATGAGGAAAACACAGAAAAACTAACTCAGCTCAACCAGGATTTTATTCACATTATCGAAACCTCGGCTGCCGGAGAACTCCTGCTCAATCGAGTACAGTGGGACTGCTGCATCACACAGAGGCAATTCCCACTAACCTTGGACTGATGAGGTACTCCTCCTGTCGAGTACTGTGGGTCTTCCACCACACCCAGGTGCTCCCCCTCATAGCCTGTAGAGGTACTCCTCCTATCAAGTACCGTGGGTCTGGCGTGTCACCAAGCACGCTCCTCCAATGTGGGTCTGCTGCCACAACCAGACTCTCCCCACTGGGTCAGTCGAGTCACTCTGAGTCAAACGGTTAGCATTCATCAAGTCTCAGCCAGATACTAGTTTCCCGCACAGAAGCTCTCTCGTCTCTGGAAGATCCGCTCCACAAGCTACTGGTAGATGCTCTAACTTTCCTGAAGTCCCACAAAGAAGTATCTCAAAGGTCTTTCACATCATAGAGGTATCAACGCAATAGACGGTGCGTCAATAGGATGTCTGGTCTATGAGTTATTATCCTTTTAGTCCCGGGGGCCCGATTGGATTCGTGCATGATCCGACCTAACCATTTCTCAACTACACCCCAAACTCCAGTGGGGTATACTCAAAGGGACAGATATGCTCCAAGATTAGTAGTGTCGTTGATGGTTCGTCAAACAGACGTCTGGTGCCAAAGATATGGCCAAAAGAAAGTAAAGGGTTGTAGTGGGCCCGAGTCTGGTCCGACCCGGTCGGCCCGACTCAGTATGGACCAACCTGGTTCAGGTTAGCCCAGCCCGACCCGTTGGTCGGGCCAGCCCGTTAGGTTCATCCCGACCTAGCTGGCCGCAAGGGGTCATGGAGGGTCGTGAGGGCGCGGACCGGTCATGAGGGCGCAGGTCAACACAAGGGCGGTTCGGCCCGGAGGGCACTGCGAGGGGGCGCGGTTCGGGGAGGATCAGGAGGCTGATGGGATGGTTTGGAAAGAAGCATTGTGGGGTGCACGGACGGCGGAGCCCCGGGGTACGCAGGGCGCACGGGGCGCATAGAGCTACAGGGTGCACAGACAGCAGAGCCGCGGGGTGCACGGGGCGCGCGGAGCCGCGGGGTGCGCGGGGCATACGGAGCCGCGGGGTGCGCAGGGCACGCAGAGGTCGCGGGTGTCTTGGTTGGGGGCTACCGTGAGGGTGCGGGTGGCTTGGTTAGGGCTTCCACAAGGGCGCGACGGGGCGGTGGTGCTGCGGAGCGGTGCCATGCACCATTGCCTTTGTCGCGGCCGGCGGTGGTGTCAACTGTCGTTCTTGTGCTCCTCCACGTAGGTTGTCATCCTTCTCCATTGCGAAGAACACCAAAGTAGATCGGCGGAGGGGTCGGGCCATGTTAATTTGGCCTACACCCTCTGCGTTTAGAGTGGTATAAAGCGGCTCTACTTTAATCATGAACCAATAATGAGGATAATAATAGAAAAGATTCAATAATTCTATAATAACCCCCGGCCTTGTTCATTGTTCTCCGATGGAGTCATGAAGAAGAAGACAGATCGTTGGGAAAAGACGGACGTCGGTGTCATCGGTGTTTTCCTCAATCATTGGTTTGTGTGCCGACTCATCATATTCGAAGACTTCCTACATTAGAGGAAGTCCTAAGGAAGAAGGTCGAAGTCGGGGTCGACTCTCTTCATCGGTGGAGCATTCTTCATTGGTGGAACGCGTTCTTCGTAGAGGAAGCATTCTTCGTTGGAGAAGCTTTCTCCCAAGAGCTCCTCCCAATTCTCTAAAGCCAATCCCTTCCACAATTCCACCGCAAAGGAAAATAAAAATCCAACATCAAAACAATTGATAGGATTTAATTTTATGTTTCCACATAAAATTAATTGGTATCATTTAATTTTATGTTGATACATAAAATTAATTGATAGCTTTTAATTTTATGTTGACACATAAAATTAATTGATAGCATTTAATTTTATGTTGACACATAAAATTAAATTGAAAGCATTTAATTTTATGTTGACACGTAAAATTAAATTGAAAGCATTTAATTTTACGTTGACACATAAAATTAATTGAGGGGGTTTAGAGGTTTCCTCTCCCCCCCCAATTATAAGGGATAAACCTTGGGTGGTCCCCACCACCATAACTCATGAGAGGTTAAGGTGTGGTGGTCCCCACCACCATAACCTCTCATGGGTGGTTATGGTGTGGCGGTCCCCACTTTTAACTTTCATATGGGTGGTTACAACGGATAAAATAAAACATGTGTTCATTTTATTTTATTGTTTCCATGAAAAAACCCAAAATCTAACTTTCACCCTCAACCAACTACCGTCAAGGTGAAAGTCTCTTTAAGTGAATATCGGTGCTTCAAGTTCAACAGTGCCCTCAGATTTCAATTCTGAGCACTGGTTCAAAAGTTAGAAAAAACCCGCTCATGCGTTTACTGAACATACCCGAACAAAACTTCAGAAATTGATTTCAGGCACACTGGGCCTCAAAATAATGCGCCGTCAATTTTTGTGGGCTCGTAAAATTCCCATTTAATTAAAAAAATTACTTGGAAGTTTTGGGTCTTTACAGGTACCCCTATATTATATTCTATAAGGAAAAGTAGGATGGGTGGAACTAGATCATCCTTGGGTAGGTCATTTCATAGCTGGGTACCCTTGAATTGTCCTTTGTTATCCTATTCTTGGAACTTGTTTTGGGTTAAACTAGTTTAGAGACCTTAATATTATTTGGTTATAAGAGGAATGGAGTTGGGTTTATCCATGATGGATTGGAAAAATAGTAGTTTAGTAACCTATCCAAAATCCATATATATTATGAGTGGTATAACACCATACCTAAATAACCATGTGGTGAGAGAAATTCCCTAGTGAACTCATTTCTTAGTGAAATATGGATCTTGGCCCCCTAATGGGTATGATTTTTATTTAAAGGGGTCATCTTTTTAGTGGAATCACATTTAATAAAATTCATTCTTAAATGGTTATAAAACATGATACTCATCAGGTAAAAGATTTTGTTCTAGATAATATCATCATCATCATCAAGATAAAATTTGTGATTATTCCTTGATAAGTAGAATCTTATTGTAAGTATCTATTAAGACTGATAACTTAAGAAATGTCCTTAAGCTAGATTAGTTATTTAATAAAAGTTATTAAGGAAAATTTTATGTGTTAAAATAGTTCCTTCCTTATTAACCAAGTGTTGAAAATATTCAAAAAGTGAATCTAGATGTTTAAGGAATTATAGAGTGATTCATTTAAGGCTTCAAAGGAATTAGATTAAGAATGACCAAAATAATCGTAGTTTCCACTCATGCACTCAATATGATTGGGTATATCAATAATTTAATTAATTTTAGTCTCATATAAACAATATGATTAGGTATGTAAAAGTATATTCAATATGATTGAATATGTTGATGGATTGATAAGACTAAAGGTTTCCTTAAATTTTTATAGGTTATATAAATCAATTCTACTGTTCTAGTAGATATATGATATTAGTTGTATTATTTATAAGTGTTGTAAATATACAGAATGTTAGAAAGATAAAATAATTGAAGTGTGGGATTGAAGGTTTCTTTCAAGTAATGGAGTAAAGTGGTAGCCACATCTATAACTTTGATACTTTAATATTTGATAAACTTGTCATAATATGCTCATTTGTATCTCATTTATCTCTTGAAAAATAATGTAAACAATAGTTTTTTAAATGAAATGATATGGACGTATTTAATACAAATGGTTTCTGATTTTTTTAATTCTATAACATTATTTAAGGGGGGATTAGAAATGGATTTTTCTAGTTAGGGAATTTACCATGTTGACAACTATGGAAATTTTTTCAAAAATATAATTGAATTAAAATAATTATTATCAAATATTATAAAATAATTTGGAATATATATGAACTAGGAATATGATTTCTAGGTTCTAAAGTACTATATAGATAGTAAAACTGGTAAAAATTTCAAACCAGAAGAACAAAAATAAGTTTAAAAGTTAAAAAATGTTTCTTCAAGAAGACAATAAATTTCATTAAAACCTAGGGTTGTCAGGAAGGGGAATCATTCAATATGATTAGATTATCCAAGATAGAACTGAAGAATTTTGTGAAACTACATGGAATGTCCATGTCAGGAGTAGATTTTATAGAAATTATTTCATCAATTTTAAAAGGTATGTGATACCAAATATATATTTTAAAAAGTATTTTAAATATACAAGAATTAAAAATCTAGGAAAAATTTTATTGATCTTATATTTTATATTCATGAGATGAAGTAAATAATTACTACATCTATGATTTAAATTTAAAGAATTTGATCAATCTAAAATGAATTTAAGTAAAATATGTGTTTCAAAATTTTATTTTTCTTATGTTATAAAAGAATATGTTTGATAATAAAATTTTTTTATGAAAAAGTATGATACGATAAAATATACATACATGATTTATGATTCAATAGTTTTTATAAAAAAAATTAAGAATAAAATATGGATAAAAATGTTTCATCTAGGATAAAAATTTTATCCAAATATTTGTTAAATTGAAAAGGATTATGTTCCTTCCACCCATCGGTGTTATATTATAATAAATTATTCATTTGAAATGAAAAATATTCTAGACACATAGAATACTACATATAATATGGAAACAATAGTCTATTTTTTCAATATTTATACTAAAAGGAAATAAAATTTATTTCCTAACACAAAAGGTTTTTGTTTTTTATTTGTAAGATATTATGAAAATAATTTATCATCTAAGAAACTATTGGGAGTATGTTTGAACCTATAGAAGTTAAAAATTAACAAATAAAGGATTTCAAAAATCTTAAGTTAAAGTGTTTTTCACTTTATCCTAAAATGGTCTAGGAGGATCAATAAACTATAATGTAAATAGTTACATTAGTTTAAGGAAAAATATTAATGGAATATGATTTCAATGATGATGATAATGAACTTATAAAGTGTTCTATTGAGAAGAAGTTTAATCATAACATTTTATGTTGTGATGTTAAAAATTTTGAATATGTTCAAGAATTAGAATAGTTAGGAATATGATTCCTAAGTCTCACTATTATTCAAACTGGATTACTTCATATATGTTTCTCACTAAAGACTTTAGTGGGAGGTTTTTATTATATATTTACATAGGGATGTGATATTATTTAAATATGATGTAATTAGTTAAAAAACAGAAATTATAGCAAACATAATGTTGATCTAGAATTTTATCATATATGTTATGAAAAACTAGAGTTTATATTGGTTTTGTTAAATATTATTTAAGAGTTTAAGAATATTAAAATGTATCATATTAAATCCAACCTCTATTTTATCATTATTTCACATCGGCTATATAAATGTATATATAGATATACATTTCGTGAATTGAAATGATAATTGTCCTCTCAAAGTATGACTCTTAGTTTATCTCTAATTTATGTTCATCATGGAGTATTATAGGCTATGAAGAAATGATAAGGTAATGATGAGTAATATTCTTGTATATAGATATGGAATATTCTCATGAGGCATAAAATAGATAATATAATTTTGTGTGTGCACAAGATGACCTATTAAGTATACTAAATGGAGTTTCATACAGATGGGTTGTATTTGAGTCCCCATTACTTGAGGTTTTAAAGATACCTAGAATGATAAATTTCATACTTTTATACCCTAATTAATCAATTCTATATATTAACTTAACTAATACGAGGGTGGTTGGGTATGGTTCTGATCATGTTGTTGGTTAGAACTTAACTAAGAGAGGGTTTTTAATTTCATATAATGAGTATGACATCTAGTACCTAGATTGAGATAGACTATGGGAGTGTTATGTTTCACCTAGATGTTATATATCTATATGGATAAGGTAAATGTGATGTTATTATCAATAAGGATGAATGACATGTGATTTATTCATCAATTAGATTATTTAAAACTTTAATAATCGATAACATATGAGTTATCTATATGGTTTTGAAATGTTCTTTGAACCATGGTCACTCAATGTCTTATATGGAGTTAAAATATGAGAATTAACATTTTCATATGATGAAAAATGGTGGACACATGTATAAATATAAATGTGTTTTATTGAGATTGTAACATATCGACCCGAACCTCCAAGTATGAGTCGTAAGGTCACCTGACCTCATGCATGCATCAATCTATGCAATAGGATATTGACTAGTAGCGGAGTTATAAGTCCAACAGTGGGTAGACTATACCCTCCATATCATGTCATCAAGAACGATAATGGTGAACAATAGTAAAACAACAAATAAATAATCAGAGAAAAAAATGAAGAAACTGAATAAGTGACATAGATATAAAAATAGATCCCAAAGTGGTAATCCTATATAGAGTATAAACAGTAGGTAAATACAAGATAAATAAATACACAAACATCTACGGGGTACTCTAGTGCCTGACCTGTCCCACTCTAGCTCCATGCTCCACCACTCAACTGTCTGCCAAAGGCCCCTTTACCTTCATTGTGTCTTTAGTCCAGGAATCTGAAAGCGCACTGAAATTCCTGAGTAGGGCATGAGTACCAAACTTAGTAGGAAACCACCAATGCATCCTTACCATAATTTCATAATATATATAATATTTTATATCATGTCATAAGTAAATTCTCAATAAACATACATGTTCCAAGTCATCAAGTCATGACAAAGCCTCCACGAACCCTAGCCCCATCAATATCGGATCAATACTGGTAAGGATGTTGAGAAGTCACGTACCTCTATCAAGGTAACCAAACTAACCCCACCCAAATAGTGGTTGTCACAAGAACATCACATGTTCCACCATGTCAAAATCTCACTCCCACCCTTTTGTTGGTTTTTAAAGGAATTTCACACATTTCTTACGGTCAATACTCATACTGCTTAACCTTTTAATCACCCATTACCCAATTTTGTAGGAAGTTGTGTTTGGTATATTCTAGTAAGTCACTATACTTTCCCCTATATAGGGGTATCCATGACCAACTTTAAGGTATTTATAACCACATAACTCTCAAACTCAAGGATCTACCTCTGTATCTTAGTGCATGTCAGCTAGCCACTATGTTTTCTCCTCCTCAGGGGTAGACACATCTTCTTTTAAGGATGTTAGGACTGTGTTAAGTTGGGTAATAGTTTCCACCCAACCTCAAGGATCCACCTGAGTATCTTGGTACCTATATCACAATTCCAAAGGCTATACAAAATAAAAATGATATATATCATAGCAAGGAATATTAATCCACAACAAGCTCGAAGTCAAGATAATCACATATAAACAAGTAAGTCAATGACCACCTATACACCCACAAGCTCCACAGAACATGCATGGGTCAGTCCAGAATAAATTTCATATCATGATAACATCATATATACAAGTCCCATGATGGTAAGGAACCTCCTACCTCAAATTCATCAACATCAATGGAAAGAATAAACCACTATGTGTGGTTCAAAATATGGAGTGGAAACATCAATAGTCACGAACACCACCTCATGGGACTTATTATCATAGTTGTAAATGCATCAATGCTCATGGTCAAAAAAAGTCCCTAGAGCCAAAACTAGTTATTTTATATCAAAGAGAAATAAAATTTCACATGAAATGATACTTTCTCTCTCCTAAATAATTTCCATATTATCATTCTAGGCCAGCACATGTGCTTTCTAAAATATTCTAAAGAATAATTATCTTTTGATAATTTCTCATAAATTATCCTTTTATAATTATCTCTTGTTAATTTACCATAAATTATAATTTCATAATTATAACTGATAATTTATCCTAAATTATCCTTTATAATTATCATTTTATAATAATGTATCCTCTGATAAGCTCAAAATTATCATTTGATAATTTTAATAATTATCCTTCGATAATTAAAAGTAATTATCATCTAGAAATTTTATAAATTATCCTTAGATAAATCCATGCGATTATCCTTTGATAATTTTTATTCAATAAATACCCTTTGATAATCTAAAAATTATCATTTGATGATTTTATTAATTATCATTTGATAATCCTATAATTATCATTTGATAATTTTAAAAATTATCCTTTGATAATCTCACAATTACCATTTGATAATTTTAACAATTATCCATTTATAATATTACAATTATTGTTCAAAAATTTCAATTAATTGTCCGTTGATAATTCCTTGAAATTATCTTTGATAATTTCACAAAATTATCTTTTGATAATTCTAATAGATTATTATTTGAATTAACATATCACTTTATCATTTGATAAAAAAATTATAATTATCCCCAAAAATCCACAGTGATTATCTTTTTATCATATTTATAAATTATCTATGACAATTATCTTTAGATAATTCTTTACCCATCTTTAGATAATTTGTGTAATTATCCTTTAATAATTTCTTTCAATTATCCTTATTTATTTAGTGCAATTATAATTTGATAATATTTTTAAATTATCCTTAGATAATTTATGTATTATCATTATATAAATCAATCATTTATTTCATAATTTTGGAGAATAAAAGAATGGAATAAAAAATAAAAAATTGGAACGAACATATGTGTAGTGCCCAACAAAAATAAAGATACACGTTTTTTACCCAAATTTGCTCGATAGAGATTCTTCAATCCCATGACTGGGTGTTTGGGGATCGCTTGGGCTCAGAAAAACTGACCAATGATGAAAAAAGAGTTCTTAGAGTATTTATAACCTAAAATCATAGTATTTAAAAAACATATTTAAAACACCCAATTTTATCCTCAATTCAACCAAAAAATGATGGTGGGGTCATTAATTTCTCCTTATTAATCTTTACAATATAAATGGATCAAAATAGTGATGTAACGAAGGTTTTGAAATCACCAGTGTAGACCAATTGAGTTTTGAACATTAAAGGAGATGAAATATAATTAAAAATGAATTTAATTAATTATAATAATATAATAAAAATATCAAATAACATAACTTAATGAGATATCTGACTAAACATATGATTTTTATAAAAGTTATGTCCCACCAAGGGTAAAACTTGCATCCCAGAACTAATAGTGGATTGATATTTCTTATATGACACACTATTTGGTATATATTCAATTATTTTTAGAAAAATAATATAATAAAAATATTAAAAAAGTTATATTCATGTGTGATCTTACCAAATGGATGAAGTGCACAAATATTATGTCGTGCCTTAGATAAACCCCTCATCACTGACATAACTGTCTTCTCATATTTCTCATACGATGAACCATTTGGAATATATTCAATTATTTTCAGAAAATCATGTGCATTTAATATAATATATTAAATATTTTTATTCCATATGCATCAAAGCTCTATGGGCCTCATAATATCACACTAACTCAATGCCTGACTTCAGAAATATTATTTATAATATTCCAAGGTGTTAATTGGATTTTTACCCTTATACAAAGCCATTAAATAATCTATAAAATGATTTTTATTGAAATTTTTCATTTACAAAATAAATTAATCATAAATTATTATCAATTAGGGTTTTTTATCTTTAAAAAATTATTAAATCACAATTATCCCCCTTGATCAACTTATCATCCTCGAGAAGTATCTATTGTGGTATTACTTGAACAACTCAGGCCACAAATCTTGAACATCATACTCTCATTCCCTTGTCTCCTACTATTTTTCTCTATGTTTCCATAGAATCCAAAAAAGTGGTATCATTTTCCCTTAGAGGACTTTCTCACTTCGATCTTTAATCCACACTAGGTGCTCCTTATAAGATGCATTGGGTTCCAGATCAACATTCCAAACCTAATAAAAGTGGACTACATCATGAATGCCTCAATAACATGGAGGAAGATCCAAATGGTATTCTAATGTCCTCACTCATTCAATGATCTCAAAGGGACCCACAATTTATGGTGATATCTTACAATGCTTTCTTAGACATCGGTAGCATAACTGAGGATTCACTCTCAAGAATACATGATCGCCCGCAGTGAACACCAAAGGTATCCTCCTATGGTTGACAGGTAATCTTTTTATGCTATGATTGGTGATATACCTCTTCTATATTAGTTTAACTCTCTTAGAGGTCTCCAGAACCATGTTGGGGCCAACTACCACTTCCTCACCCACCTCATGCCAATAGAGCAGTGAGTGACACAGCATTTCATATAGAGCCTCATAAGGTTACACATGAATAAAATCCTAATAATTATTGGATTAAAACTAAATAAAGGTTATTTGATCAACCCACACTCCATTGAAGTTTAGAACAAAAGCTCGAGGCATATCATTCAATATGCATATAGTCTGCTCTTACTAGTTGTCGGTCTGAGGATGATACATCATGCTCAATCTCAGTGAAGTCCCTAGGGATTTTTGGAATCCCTGATAAAATAATGATGTAAAACATGAATCTCTATCTGAAAAAATTCTCAAGGGAACTCCATGAAGTCGTACAATCTCTCAAACATAGCGCTTTTATAGTTCCTCCACTAAGTGAGACTCTCTGATTAGTAAGAAGTGTGCAGACTTCATTAGCTGGTCAATAATCACCCAGATTGTTTCATGACTCCTCAGGGTCTTGGGTAACCCCGTTACGAATTCTATCATGAATTCCTCCCACTTCCACATAGGTATTGGGAGTGGCTGCAATAACCCACTGGGATGTTGTTGCTCATCATTCACCCTTTGAGAGGTAAAGAATTAGGAGACAAAATTAGTAATGTCTCTCTTCATCCCTGGCCACTAGAACCGCTTCCATAAGTCTTGATAAATCTTGGTAGCACCCAGATTTACTTCCCATAAATAGGTATGGTAATACCTCGTCATATCCTCTATTATGGATGTAAGGACTACTAATCTCCCATGTACCAATATCACATCATCATCATCAATCGACCATCCAGGTATTGAGTCTCCACTAGCCATCTATTCCCTCATTATAACACACTCTAAGTCTAACTACTATTTAGAAATTAACTTCTCTATAAGTGAAGATGTGACTATCAAGGGAGAACAAGTCATAAAACCCTATTACTTTTAGGCATTCATTCTCCAATCAGCCAACAATCTCATCAAACACCCCTGCTTCTCTAAGGGCCTCTCACCAAGCTCATGCTCAGCCCATGTCTTATGACTAATAGAATCCGCAATGACATTACATTTTTCAATTTCATACATCATATCAAAATTAAACATATGTAGATACTCAAACAAGTGTCTCTATCTTAGGCTTAGGTCCCTCTATGTGAAGATATAGTGAATGATTTTGTGGTCCATATAAAAAAATCTTTCACTAAATAGATAGTGTAACACTTTAGAGCATGAACCACAGCTACCAAATCCAAGCCATCTAGCTATACCCCGATATCCTTCACCTCATTTATCACTATAGGATATGGGGTTATCAAAATATTTGTGCACCCGATATGAGATTTATCTTATCTTTACTTACTGATCCTTTAGATTCTTTACCATATCAAATATTATCTCAATTTTTTCCATCAATTTTTTAGTATCCTAAGGGACTCTGGTGCCCTGGTAGAGGGAAGAATGTTGTTATTGAAATTTATGACTTGTTCAACCATATATTTAGACTCCAATTCATAGGTTAGACACTAATTTAAAGACTTATGGATAAAGCATCCCTACTACTATAACCGCATAGTAGGTGTAAGAGAAATCTCAACTACATTCTCCTACACATCTAGTGGGAAAGTAGAAACATCCTCCCTCACAGAATCATTCTAGACACTTCAAAATTAGTTCCCTAATAATATGTTAAGTATACATATTCTATAAAATTAAGTAACATTAGGAACATATTCAGATCCTATCAATTCTATTGGATCACACAAGGTTATTCTAGGAGTCTTCCCTTAACTCAAGGTATACCCCTCCTAGAAATAACCTCATTCTTCATCCCTGTACATTATTCACAGTATTCATACGTATTCTAACATAATATCATGCTTAGTTAAACTAATTAATTCTAATAAATATATATATAAACATCATGAAACAAAGATATATCACACATATATAAACTATCCTAAATATATATCACAAATCAATCCATTTAATTAATGAACTACTATGTAGCACAAAAAAAATATACGGTATGTGAACCTATTTGCCAATTCATGATGCATGAATGCAACTAAAATCCCATAAATCACATATTAATATCATGTGCATCACCCAAGGTAAGTTTAGTCAACACTAACAACAAAAAATAAATTCCCCAATTTATAGAAACTTAGAGTTACACTATACAGTGATAGCCATGCAATGTCATAGTTACCCTTCTTGAGTCCCAACCATCCTATATTCTATCACCCCTATCCCATTATATGGAAAAAATAAGAACAAGTTACGGAATCCTAATACTTTGATACCATTTTGTAACAACCTAACTCGAACCACTAGGTTGGAGCCAAAAAGTCATATGACCTCATGCACGCCTCCCCATTCACAAGAGGTTTATGACTAGTAGTGAGGGACTAAATCTAATAGTGAGGAGACTGTTCTATCTATATCATGTCATATAGTAGGATAATAATGAACAATAATAAAACAATGAATAAATAATCAGAGTAAAAATGTGAAAAATGAATAAGTGACATAGATATAAAACTAGTTCCCAAAGTGGAAAGCCAGTCCAGAGTATAAGTAGTGGGAATAATACAATAAAAGTAAATAAACAAAAATCCGCAAAGTACTCTAGTGTCTAACTTGTTCCACTCCAGCTCCATGCTCCACTGATCAACCATCCACCATAGGTCCCTTTCCCTCCACTGAATCTTTGGTCATGAAATCTATGAGCACAATGAAATACCCAAGTAGGGTGTGCATACAAGACTTGGCAGGAAACTACCAATACATCCTTACCATAATTTCACAATATATATAATTGTGTACATGATGACATAAGTAAATTCCCAATAAATATACATGTTTCGAGTCATCATGTGCTGACCAAGACACCATGAACCCTAGCCCCACCTGCTTCATCTCAATTCCAGTAACGATTTTGACCAGTCACATACCTCTATCAAGGTAAGAAAGCTCACCCCACCTAGCTAGTGGTTTTCATAGGAAAATATTACATTCTTCCATGTCAAAATTTTCACCCCACCCTTCCAGTGGTTTTTATAGGAACGCTGCATGTTCTGTCAGGTCGATTCCCATCCTGCTTAACCTTTTAATCACCAATGACCCAAGTCCATAGGAATCAATGTTTGGTATATTCTATATAGAAATTATGCAATCCCCTCTATGGGGTCGCCATTATCACCTTTAAAGAAATTAGGAATACAGCAGGTTGTGTATTATCCACTGAAGTTTTCCCCTCTATAGGGGTAGCCACACCCACCTTTAAGAACGTTATAACCATAAAATTCTCAACTTTAAGGATCCGCCTATATATCTCAATGACTACTAGCTAGAAACTATGTTTTACCCTCTAAAGGGGTATCCACATCAACCTTTAAGGATGTTAGGACTATGTGATATTGGGTGACCACATACACCCAACCTCAAGGCTCCACCTGAGTATTTCTGTACCTGTAGCACAATTTCACAGGATATGAAACACACAAATGATATATGTCATAGTACAGAATGATAAGCCCCACCAAGATCAAATTCAGGATAATCGCACTTAAAAAAGTAAGTCCACGACTGATCGCACACCCACATGCATCACAGAACAAGCTTGGGTTATTCCATCATAAATTTCATATCATGATAACATCATACATACAAGGACCATAATGGTAAGTAACATACTACCTCAAAGTCATCAATGTCAAAGGAAAGAATGAAACACTTTGTGTGGTTAAAAAAGAAGGATTGTAAACCTCAACATTCATGAACACCACCTCATGATCCTTATTATTATACTTTCCAAACTGTCAATGCTCATAGTCGAAAAAAGTCTCTAGAACCAAAACCATTTATTTTATTTTAAAGAGAAATAAAATTTCACATGTGATGATACTTTCTATCTCCTGAATAATTTATGAATTATCGTTATAGGCCAGCGCACGTTCACACAAAAATATCCTTAAGAATAATTATATATTTTTTAATTTCTGATAAATTATCCTTTTATAATTATCTATTGATAATTTATCATTAATTATTCTTTAATAATTATCTTTGATAATTTATCCTAAATTATCCTTTATAATTTTCTTTTGATTATTTATTATAAATTATCCTTTATAATTTACTTTGATAATTTGTCCTAAATTATCCTTTATAATTATCTTTTGCTAATAATTTATCCTTTGATAAACACATACTTATCATTTGATAATATTAATAATTATAATTTGATAATTCAAAGTAATTATCATCTATAAATTTTATAAATTATCCTTTAAAAAATCCATGTGATTATCCTTTGATAATTTTGATTCTATAAATTACCCTTTAATAATATAGTGATTATTGTTTGATAATTTTAATAATTATCCTTTGATAATATTTCAATTTTCATTTGATAATTTTAACAATTATCCTTGGATAATATAAAAATTATCATTTGATAATATTAATTATTATTCTAAGATAATCTCACAATTATCATTCAATAATTTCAATAAGTTATCCATTGATAATTCCTTTCAATTATCTTTGATATTTCACAAAATTATATTTTGATAATTTTAGTAGATTATTCTTTGAATTAACAAGTCTCTTTATCATTTTATAAAATAAATTTTAATTATACCTAATTATTTTAAAGTGATTATCTTTTGATAATATTTATTAATTATCTATTATAATTATCTATAGATGAGTCTTTGCCTATCTTTTGATAATTTTTGTAATTATCCTCTAATAATTTCTTACAATTATCTTAATTAATTTAATGTAACTATCATTTGATAAATTTTCTAAATTATCCCTAGATAATTTAGGTTTTATCATTCTATAAATCAACCATTTATTTCATTATTTGGGAGAAGAAAATAATGGAATACAAAATAAGACAAAATAAAACAAAACTAGAACGCACCTATGTGTATTGACCAACCGAAGGAGAAACAGTCACAGCCCCAATATGCTCGATAGAGATTATTTGATCCCACGATAAGGTGTTTTGGGAACACTTGGAATACAAAAAACTGACCAATGATGAAAGACAAGTGTGTTAGGTATTTAGAACCTAAAATCAGATCATTTAATACCCCTATATAAAACACCCAATTTAATCTATGATTCAATCAAAAATTGATGTCGGAGTCATTAATTTCTCCTCATTAAGTCATTACAACAGAAATAGATCAAAATAGTGATGTAATAGAAGGTTTTGAAATCACCAGTATACACCAATGGAGTTTTGAGCATTTAAAGAGATGAAATATTATTTAAAAAAAATTAATTAATTATAATAATATAACAAAATATAACATAACATAACTTAATGATTTATATAACCAAACACCTGAAGCACATAAAAGTTATCCCCTCTTATGGTAGACCCCGCATCTCGGATCCAATTTTGGTCTCATATTTCTCATATGACACGCTATTTGAGATATATTCAATTGTTTTCAGAAGAATAATATAATAAAAATATTAAATAAGTTATCCTCACATATGATATTACCAAACATTTGACATTCACAAATTTTATGTTGTTCCTATGGTTAACCCACCATACTAGACATAATGGTGGTATTTGATTTATCATACAATTCACCATTTAAAAGATATTCAATTATTTTTGAAAAATCATGTGAACATAATATAATATATTTAATATTTTTATTATATCTATGTTGATACTTTATGAGCCTCAGAATATCACACTAACTTAGTAGCTGACTCTGAATATATTTGATAGAATATTCCAAGGTGTTAACTGGGATTTTACCCTTGCACAAAGCCTTTAAATAATCTATAAAATTATTTTTATTGAAAAATTACATTTTCATAATAAAATAATTATACATTATTATCAATGAGGGTTTTTATTATCTTTAAAATTTTAAGATACTACAGAGATCACACCAAATCCCTTTATAGCTTGAATAGCATTGAATATTTTCTAGAGGCCACTCTTTGCTAACATATATGGATCTAGAGATTTTTATTTTTTTATTTTTTATAAGTTATATGGGGTCACACTTTATGGTAAACTTAATAGATATTGAGTTTGAATTATATATCTTCTATAAAAAAATTATAGTTAATCAAAAAATGTTTTGGATGAGTATTCTGAAGGTATTTCATATGATGTGATACAACATGAAGTTAATGATAACTTTACAAAAGTGTTTTAAAATATATCCAAAAATAGTTTTGGATATGGATTCACAAGTTATTTTATATGATAAAATATAATATTAATTGAAAAAAAAGTATATTAGGCTTTGGTGTAAGTGGGATAATAATGGAGATATATACCCTAAATCCTTATATATGTATATAAATATATATATGATATTGGGGATTGTATTATAAGTTTCATTTACATGCATATTGAGGTATGTTATTTTATACTTCCTATATTGATGATATTTGATGGATACTTAAGCCTTCTTCCACCTATGATATTATTTATTCTTAAATTATTTCAAAAGATGAAACATTTAAGAGGTTATTAAATCATAATATGAACAAATATAGTGTCCATAATGTTTATTCTTACATTGTAATGTATGAATAAAGTAGATAATAATTAAGAAGTGTCCTTATTTTCTTATATAGACCACTGGAATGTGATAAAAGTACAAGAGATGTTGATACCAATATAATACTCTCTTAAACTCAAAGCTTTTTCATCTTCTTCCTATACACCCAAGGCTCTAGCAATCCATGGAGGAGGATAGGATCTCGTTCGAAATTAAATAAATTCATATCATCCTGTGGATATACTGTGGATGTGGGAATATTTTGTTTTCCACTTTAGTGATCTATATCAAACATATTAAATGAATATCAAGGGTAGCATAAGAATATTTAGTGAATGGTATGTATTTACATTAGTATTTATTCATTTAAATTTTATCACAAATTTCCTATTTATTGCATGGAGATCCTTGTACAAGGTTATAAATCACTTCCAAATATTCTAATATGTATTATTAGATTTGTTTAAAACTCTTAACCCATGGCCTAATCTCCCTGAACCCAACAGTGATGCCTTCGCACAAAAATACTGGAGATGACCCACCTTACTAGACTGATATAAATATTTAAAAGGGCTGGTATAGAACTGGAGATAATTCCCTCTCTATCATAAATAATAACATATATTATAACTTCCTTCTAGAGATGGATTTGAAGAACCTTTTTTATACTCTGTATTTCTGCTGCTACCCCCCCCCCCCAGCACATGTCCTCTAACTTCCAGTTCCTACTACTGGAAAATTCACTCATAACACTAGTAGAAAAACCACTCATTGGTCCACTAAGATTTTGAATAATACCTATTACTTTATCCTCCTATAGTCCCTTCTCAATTGTGATAACCTTGCAAATAACTTTAAAGAATGTCATCAGGTTAAAATTATTGACCTATCACCTCATCTTTTTTCAAAGGCCTATCTCAAACTTCCAAGACTCTTTTTCCTCATTCTCATTTAAAAGATAATAAAAATGAATAGAATCCTTGAAAAAAGTTGAATAAGAAGTTATCGACATCTTCCCTTGTTGACGCTCTATAAAATTATGATCTCAATCCAACTTCATTGTATCAAGAAAAAATACTCAAATAAGATATTATTTAATGTATCTAAATTCAAACCCTTGTACATCCCCATCTATTTAATAACAAACCACCATCTCATCATGAGTCCTTGAAGCATGACTTAAACCATCATAACCCATCAATCATATAGATTCTCCACTAGATCAAATATTTCCTCAATGAAATCAATCCAATTATCAACATACTGGGGTCCTCCAACACCCTAGAAGTATTAGGGATGATAATGCTAGAAATATTGATCATAATTGATGATCAACCTATGAGATCATCTACCATGGACATGAACTATGAAAAAAACTCTAGGTTGAAGTAATTTTTCTTATTGAACCACTAAAGCAGCTATTAGAGCATGCTCAGTTACACCATCTTATATATATGGAGGTACTATTGGTGCTACCCCTTGAAAGAGTATCCAGACCCACACCCTTTGGTGCTATTATAATATAATATCATGGAAATGTATCTAAAATACCAAAATAATTCTTATAAATTTATTCAAATAATTAAATGACTAAACTACTCAAGAAAATATAGGCAAAAAATATCACTATATGAAGACTCATCCTAAGAGGCTACCCATTTCTACAAGGCATGACCCCCTTAGTAATACCTAAGGCCTAACCTAATTCTAAATTAACTACATGTTAGTCACATTCATATACATATTACAAAACATATCATAATCAGTTCAATTAATTAAAATTTCAATACAAATATATCATAGAATAAAATATCATAGATTAAAAAATTCACTTAATTAATTGAGTTATTGTTCATGAAAAGAAATCATATGCATGGAATGTGAACCTACATGCCTATTTAGGATGTATAAATGCATCCAAATACCATAAAATCTAGAAAAACTATTACTTAGGATCAACATGAAACTATAATACCACAATTAGTAATAGAAATCACATCATTGGTTACTCATAGGTCCATTACATCAGAGTTTGAGAGGCACTTACGTGACTCCCCTACCCAAGATGAACATATCTTATTTCCTTCATACCATTCCCTAAACATAGCCAATAAGAAAGGAAAATAAAATAAAGGAAAACCTACTTTGATACCACTCTATAACACCCCAACCTAAATCACCTGATCTGGGTTGGAGTGCCAATTCTTGATCTTTTTAAGGGAATATCACAATTCTCTAGATTTGGACACCTATCCATCAATAAATTGAAAATACCTTATTATATCACAATATAATTCTTAGATATATCCATTACATCCCAAATATATGATTATTTTCAAGAATAGGATAAGATATCAAGAAGAAATGTGAATAATGGAGGAAGAACAACCTCTTACCTTGAATTCTCATGGGACAAGGCCTCTAGATCCACCAAAATCAGAGTTCATAGGGATATTAATTTCCAATAATTTACAATGGAGTCTCTAGGTTTTAGAACCCCAAATATAGGAGGAACAATGAAACATCCCTCCCTTTATCATTGGCTTGAGAGGGTGGTGAAACATCACTTGGCCTTAAGCAACATCCCCAAGACGCTAAAGGATAGAAATAAATGTTGAGGGCTTCATTTATAATTTGAGGATGATTTTACCTTTCTAGATAAACAACCAACCAACAAATATAACCAGATAAAATAATACATTATGGATGATAAAAATTAAAGACAACTCAAACATTTCATTTATATCAAAACCAACCAAACAGTACTATAGCAGAATACAAAATAACATCAAAGTAAATAGAAAAAGACAAACTATCAAAACTCAAGACAACCACATGACTCAAAATCTCCACATGATACAAGATCAGACTCTACTAAATAGCCCAGGTATCATGAGGTATTATTAAAGATTTCTGATACTTTACATTTTCCCATGTCTAGATAGACGATATCTACAAAAGAACCAAAGTGATAAAGCAAGGGTGAGTACTAAAACTCAATATTTTCTCCAATGACTTTCCTACTCATGCCACTAGGATAGAACATGTTATTCTATTTATATAAAATAGTTTATATAAAACAATTTATAAAAAAATTTATAACAAAATATAAACAAAATCCAAAGTAAAAAAATTTGAGGAAAGGGCATAAAAATTCTTTAAATCATTTAACATTCTATTTTGGCATACCCATTCCATGGTTCACAATAGACCCACACATGCATGATTGTTTGACAGTTCCATAATCATGAGTGATCTATCATCCAATCACCTTATTTCCCACTAATACATGCCCCTGATCTAGGGTCAAGTACCCAGTAACCCACTGGTACATGTCCCTTATTCAAGGGCACATCGAACATGAGCTGACACAAAACCCATGTATGCCAAAACCATTTCAACCAAACCATTTCAAACAAATTCAATAAAACTTCCTTTTTATTGAAAACATTTCCAACAATCCATTTTAAAAATCTAGAAAATCCATATTTTAAAATAAACATTTTAAAATCAAGAAACCAAATCACTTTGCACAACCAATTACCACAATTCAACAATTTCACCGAAAACCATAAATCATCACTAAAGAGGATTTATAACATGATTTGAACCAAAATTTCATAATTAAAATCAATAAATTAAACCAATTTGAAAATGGTCCTCCAAGTTTTAAATAGAGGAGTTGAGAGTGAAGCCACCTACCCAAAGTTTTATGGAAAAAATGAATAACATTCATGAAACCAGGTTAAATCTTCACAAACCCACCTTAGATATATTCCCATATCATAAATCAAGCCAAATATATTCATATTTGGAATGAAATATCTTAGATATAACAAAAGTGGATGTATATCTAAGAAACCAAGATATATCGAGAATAGGATCTAAGATAACTCATTAAGAACTAACAACAACGAAGGATTACAGCAATAATTGAGCTTCAACACACCAAGGAACAGCTCCAGATTTCTTCTAATTTGATGGGGAGAGGTTCTCCAATATTTGAGAGAGAAAAATATTTAGTTAGGGTTTTTTTTGGAAAAAATGAAGCAATAATACACAATTATGACCTATATCCACTTTTTTAGGATTTAGGTTTTTAGCAGCGCACGGTTGAGTCTCGTGGTCAGGTAAACTTTTCACTATGTGCTAGCCACTATCTCAAGGATTGAACCTTCCACTATTACCTCATACAAATTCCAAAATATGTGCCAACTATACCAAAGAACACTATCTCGAGTAGTATGGTTTCTCTTAGGTTGTCTCACATCTTGTACAAACTATTCACAGCTTGTGCTCCTTCCCTTTTCCCATGTTTCATTATGCACGGTTTCCTATAGGTGCTGCATAGTTTTCCCAAACTGTGCCTCAACCGTGAACCTAAGGAAAAGCCTCAAAACACTTCAAAAGTTCTTCAAAATCTCGTAAACATAACCCCAACACTTTATATACCTAAAATACATAAAATAAGATTTAATTATCTCAAACTAAGGGTGATAAATTATCCCCACCATTGGTATTTCCATCCTCGAAAACTAGAAAACCATCATTACTGTGAAAGAGTTTTGGACATTTCTCTTTCATTTATTTTTGGTGTTCCCAAGTTTCTTCATGAATCTATCCATGTTTCCACAAAACCACACTAAACTGATGATTTTCCCATGAAATACGTTCTCTTTCTTATCCAAAATCATCACTGGTATGTGCATCAATGAAGCACCTAACTCTAGGTCAATGTGATCCAATCTGATCACATGGTCATGATCAGGATGATACTTTTTCAACTAAGATACATAGAACAAATTATGCACTGCACTGAACAGTGGTGGAAATGTCAAATGATATACCACCTCACCAACCCATTCCAGTATCTCAAAAGGGTATATGTATCAAGGAGATAACTTTTCCTACTTCCCAAAATGACGATATCCAAGCCTTGGAAATATATTCAAGAACACATGATCACTCACCATAAATGAAAATGGCCATCAAAGATGATACTTATATGATTTATGATGACTCTAAACTCTCTCCATCCATTTCCAAATCAAATTAATCTTCTCCATTATTTCATGGACAAGGCTCGGCCCAACTAGTGAAGTCTCACCAGTTTTTGTCACATCCATTTCCTTATTTTCAGGTATTTCTCTATTTTATTCTTTTCTTATCTTTCCCCCTAGTTTCCCCATGAAATTTGTAAGAAAGGGAGGGTTTTGGGTGGCCAGAACAGGTCGAACGGTTTGGTTTCACAATTTACTAAATCGTACATCCAAACTGTGCACAGGTTTCTAGGTCATTAAAAATATTTTGTAATTCTAATTTTTTCCTTCCATGATTAAACCTAATCCATATCTTTCCTCACCCATTTGACCCTAACATCCATGGAAGGCTCCCAAGCTCCCTCAACCTCTCTTGGAACTCATTTTTGAAGAGTAATTTAGTGGGGAAACTTTAATATTTCTCAAGTAAGTGATTCCTCCTTTGTTTTTATTCCGTTTCCTTAGGGTTTCTTCCCTTATTCTTGAAGTACCAAATGTCCAAAAACTAGGGTTTCATATATATGGTATAATTTTGTGTTTATTGGTCTAATATTTTGTATTAGGGTTTATTTTCAACCCCTTGTGGTGAAATGGTGGTGTGGTTAAAGTTTTGCTCAAATATTTTGGGTTTTTGACATCTAAGGTAGGTGATTCCATGTTTATACATTATTTGATGAATTTATCATGCTTTATTGACCTATTTTTCATATTACTCGTCCATTTTTTTGCTGTGAAAACCATTTTTGGTAGCATTTATTAAGTGGTTGATTTTAAAGAAACATTTTTGTATAAAAATTACTGTTTTTCATGTGTATTCCATGTTGAGTCTTGTGGGGTTATTTTATGACTCATGGGATTGGTTTATTAAATATTTTTTGGGATTTCAAATCTGGTTGGGTGTGTTAATGTTGAAAATTTGGCCATAAAATAGTATTTTTGAATGGATTTTGTGTGAAACCCCTTTTCTTACCTCTTGAAATTGTTTTATAAAATCTTTAAAGGGTTTACTAAATTACATTGAGGGTGTGCAACATGTTTTTTTACTATTTGGGATGTGTATGATTTAGAAATGGTATTTTTTTTTAAATAGTGACTTTATGTGCAATTGGTATTTTATAACATGTGAAACTTGTTTTATCACAAAGAGGGAAACCCATGTATCTAGGTGGACGGACTAGGACTAGTATACCGGTGATCCGGTAACGGTATCATTATTTCTTCACTTATCAAGTTTTAAAATTACAACACTAACTAAACTTTGGTTGTTTTTGGGGACCACTAGGACATTTTTGTTTCCCCTCCTAGTGGCTCATACATGAGAAGGATATTGGTTACGGTTACTTATACACTGAGATACATTGTACCTAGGGCCCCAAAACTACCTAGTGCCTAGGGGTGTTCCCATGACTAGTGTTAATGACTATATTGTACTCAGCATCAGAATATTGTGTGTTTGGTTGGTAAATTCATTACCATGTTTGTTTTCTTTAAAAAAATTCATTCTCCAAAGTTGTCCTCTTTAAAAGAAATTTAATTTTAAATTCTCGCCTTTTAGAAATTGTTTCTTTCATTTATTGTTTATAAAAACATGAAATATTTTTGTCTTAAAATGTTTATCACATGGAATATTTTTGGGTGGAATCATATTGGGCTTAGTCTCACACCCAACTTACACCTTTGGGTGTAAGTATACTTGATAATGTTTGACACAGGTAAGGGCAAGGTCCTTGGGGATGGTTGTTCGGGTTGTTAGCCTATTTCTTTGGTATGGTGTTTTGGAGATATCTTGAGGGAAATTCCACTTGTAGTGTGGTATTTTTTGGGGTATAATTGCTACTCCTTTTTGTTGTGACCCCATTTGGGGTTGGTTTTAAACTATTTAATTATTTTCTGAATTTTTGTTAAGATTTTTTTGGTGTGAATTTTTAGATTCGGTGTATTTATTATTATTGGTCGATTAATGTTTCTAAACTCAGGTAAATAATTCTCAAACCACCATTTATGATACCCGGGAACCTATTCCAATTCGTGGGGATAGGGAATTCCCTTCGATCCTTGCCATGGTCTAGGTCGGGTGCTGTTTCAGATGGCGACCAGATCTTGTTTGTGATAAAATGGTATAAGGGCATGGTTAAGCTCTTTGGGTCACATTATTTGGGATGATTCTAGTTAGACGAGGGCTAGGACTATCAAGTCTTGGAGTTCTAGTTATGAGTAGGGTGACTGGATCATACCTCTCATGATATACCTTGAGTCTCCATGGGATGTTGGGGGTTTTTTTGACTTCACTTCCAGGTGAGACGTACGGGCTGCAGACTGCACGTGGACAATGGGTGGGGGTGAAGTAGTTGTTTATTTCATTGTTGTGATGAGTTTGACTTATTTATATTTTAATTTAGTGCTAAAAATTTTTATAACTATTGTACTAATGTTTTATATTTTGACTGTTGCTTTTTTATAGCAAAATGCCTCCCTGGAAAGCTCCCATGCACCCATGGGAGGAAGCCTGAGAGAGTATCCCTAACTGCTTGATCAAAGGTTGGTGGAAGATATGGTCTAGGTTTCCAAAGATCTAATATAGGGAGTTTCTTCAGCTCCTTATCTAGCTAGAGAATATGAGTCAATTACCAATAAGGAAAAAGCCTAGGAGTTTCTGAATAACAAGCCTCCTACCTTCCAAGGTGGCACAGAACCTCAGGAAGAAGAGGAGTGGATTGAGAATATTGAGCGCATGTTAGAGTTCCTTGAAAAACCTAATGTGGTCTGGGTGAAATGTTCCTCATTTCTATTAGAGATTCCCAGTCATAGGTGGTGGGAATTAGTGTTTCAAGCTAGGAAGCATGATCATATGAGCTGGAAGGACTTTAAGTTTACCTTCAACAACCAGTATTGTCCTGAAGTTTTGGCTTATGCCAGATTCCGGGAGTTTGTGGAACTCATCCAGGGGGATCTGTAATTAATAGATTATGCCAACTGATTCACTGATATAGTCCAATATTCACTTGAAATGGTCTCTAATGAGCATGTGAAGGCCCATAAGTTTGAAATGGGTTTATGGTCAGAGATCTATTCTCATGTATTCCTATTCAAGATGAAGACCTAAGCGAAGATGGTTGATCAGGCTTGTATGGTGAATATTGATTGAAAGTGAAGGACTGGTTTCTCTAGTAGGGTATTAGTGATGGGTAGTGGCAGTTCATCTGAGAAGAAAAGTAAGCGAGAGGAGAAGGGGAAGAAGCGAGGTGGTAGTCCAGGCCATCCTCCCAGACAGTTCTCATCTGTGGCTTCTGATGAAAGGTCTGTCATGTGCCACCAGTATATGAGGCTAGGTCACACCCAACCTGTATGTACATCTCTTTCAAGGCCTTTTTATCAGTGTGGGTCCATCAGGAACTCACAACACTTTTTCAAGGTGACACTTTCACTATAGAGTGGGGCAGGATCATTGGATTGCAAGGGAGTTTCATCTCAGCTAGATCCATCTAGAATAGTGGGATCTCTATTTGGTGACCATGGTGGCAGGGCTAGATCAGATTTCATAAAGATCCAGTTCAGGGTAGATCCATAGGAAATCATCCATTATTAGTCATAGATAAGGTATCTCTATGTTTTGGATCAGGAACCAGTGGGATCGGATGTAGGGCCTTCGACAGTTCAAGGTACCATTCTGATTTCATCTTCTTTAGATGTTGTTCTATTTAACACTAGTGCTACTATTTATTTTATATTTTTCCATATTGTGAACCTACATAATTTTCCAACTGAGTTTTTGTCTTTTTTGATGGGGTTGGTGATGTCTTTGGTTAAGAATAAGGAGTAAGGTCTCAGGTTCCTGTCGTGTGTGATTTCCATGTCAGGGGTTGAGGTGGAGTGGGACCTCATGGTCATGGATATGGAACTTTTCGATGTAATCCTCGACATGGATTGGTTAGTGCACTTTCAAGTGCATATCGATTATTATAGGTGGCAAGTGAGTTTCATGGAACCTGATGGGTGTCCTCATATTTTTCTTGGGGAATGGGATCCTCAGTCAGGTCGTGTGGGACCTCCACTCCCATAGTTGGAAAATCTTATCTTCTAGTTATCATCGCTCATGATAGAGGAAAATGTTTGTGCTCTAGTGGGTGGATTACCTCATGTAGTGGATGCGTTCCCAAAGGTATTTACAGATGATTTTTCAGGATTTCCCCCAAATAAATATGTGGAGTTCTCAATTGATTTGGCATCGGGAACACAACCAGTATCTATTACA
The DNA here is from genome assembly GCA_963277665.1 of Viscum album. Taxonomy (NCBI): domain Eukaryota; kingdom Viridiplantae; phylum Streptophyta; class Magnoliopsida; order Santalales; family Viscaceae; genus Viscum; species Viscum album. The sequence continues at coordinate 1,012,102,493 of OY728156.1, forward strand.
TTATATCATATGGCCATTACAAATTTGAGGGAATTAAAGATACAGGTGCAATATTTTGAATCCAAATGATTCATTCGCCCGAGCATCTATCCTTTGTACACTTTTGTTCTTTTTGCGAATAATACTGATAGATACCTCTGGTTGTGCATTGACTACTAGAAGCTGAATAAGGTAACCATCAAGAAAAAATACCCTTTACCCCGAATAAATTAATTTTTTTAAAAGATAAAGGGGTAAATTGGTTTTTCAAGATAGACTTGCATTTGGGTTACCACCAAGTTAGGTTGAGAGATACGGATATCCTGAAGATAGACTTCTAATGTAGGTATGACCACTTTGAGTACTTTTTCATGCCTTTCAGATTGACCAATGCTTCATTAGTTTTATGGTACTCATGAATAGGGTGTTCCACCATTATCTCAACTTATTTGTTATGGTATTCATGGATGACATCCTAGTTTACTCTGGATCTGAGTAAGATTATGAGAATAATTTGAGGATCATGTTGGGAACTCTGTGGGATCATCGCCATTATGAAAAGTTGTCCAAGTTCACCTTCTAGATCAGGGAAGTGAAGTTTTTGGGTCATGTAATCTCAGAATAGGGGGTTTTGGTGGACCCCGAGATGATCAGTGTAGTTATTTCATGGGAGAAGCTAAATAATGTGTTCAAGATCAGTATTTTCTTCATCCTAGAAGGTTACTATAGGAATTTTGTTTAGGATTTCTCTCGGATTTCTTCGCACATGACTACACTTACTAGGAAATAGTCAAAGTTTGAATGGGGCCTAAATTTTTAGGAATCCTTTGAGGAGTTGAAGTGGAGGTTGAATACCACCCCTATTTTGATCTTTCTAGAATACTTAAAGGGATATGTAGTGTATTTAGATGCTTCAATTATGGGTCATAGGTAAGTGATTATGTAGGTTGATCACGTGGGGGAATATGGCTCTCACCAACTCTGACCACATGAAAAGAATTACCTAACCCATGACTTGGATTTGGAAGAGGTGATGTATGCTATGAAGACTTGGAATCACTACCTATTTGAGGAGAATTTTTTGGTCTACTCTAATCATAAGATCTTAGCCTACATCTTCTCACATAAGAATCTTAATCTGAGGTAGCTCTGTTGGATCGAATATTCATAGGGGTTCGACTTTGATATCATCTATAACCTGGGAAAGGGTAATGTGGTGGTTGACGCTTTGAGAAGGAAAGTACCAGTGTAGGCTTTGAGGAAGTCCAGTGATGAGTGGACTCTGATGGAGATCATTTACTATATGCACTTGGAGACCAAGGATCATAGTAGAGGTTCATTCTTGGAGAGAGTTCAGTTGACTCCTTCTCTTTTAGAGTTGATTTGGCGGAAATAAGCCGAGTGATGAGCTATGTCAGTGATCGATGCATTTCCTTCATGGTGGGAATATGTCTTCTAATTTGTCTTTGTCACCCAAGGGAATCTTGTGATTCAATGGCTATTCGGTGGTATCGTTGTCTCTGAAAAAGATGGTGATTCAGGATAGCCATAAAACTTAGTTGTTCATTCATCCTAGTGCAACCAAAATGTATTATGATGTTCGTTGGTAGTTCTGGTGTCAAGGTATGATACGGGATATAACTTATTTTTTATCGAGGTGTTATACATGTCAGCAGGTAAAAGCATAGCATCAAAGTTCCTCTGGTTTTCTTCAGTCGTTACCCATTCTTACCTAGAAGTGGGACGAAGTCACCATGGATTTCATTATTTCCTTACCTAGTACAGTTCATGGTATGAATACTATTTGAGTAGTGATTGATCATATGACCAAATAATCCCACTTCATTCTGATCAGAGACAACCAAAGTGGATGAGTTTGAATGATTTTATATTTAGGATCTGGTAAGAATTTGTGGTGTTCCATCAGTTGTTGTCTCAGATAGAGGCCCGCATTTTACCTCTCAGTTTTGGGAAGGCCTTCAAACGGCCTTGGGATAATATATTAAGATGATAATGACATACTATCCTCAAACGGATAGCCAGATAGAGCAGGAAAACCAAATTCTGGAATTCATTCTTTGCGCATGTGTCTTGGACTTTAGAGGTTCATGGGATATCCATTTGGGATTGTTCAAGTTTTCTTATAATAATAGTTCAAAATACTTTATTAGAATGGGGGTGATCTATGGTCAGCCTTGTCAGTCCCCCCTGTGTTGGGATAAGGTATATGAGACCTCACTGTTGGGATCGTGCCTTGTGCAAGAGACATCTTAGAAGGTCAAGTTGATCAGGCAGTAGTTATTGATAGCTCAGAGTCACCACAAATCTTATGCTGATCTGAGATATTGATACCTTGAGTTCTTTGTGCATGATCAGGTATTCTTGAAGGTGTAACCTCATCTAGTCCATTGTCTCTTGGTGAAATAGGGAAATCTGATGTCGAGGTATGTTAGGCCTTTTGAGATCACCGAGCAGATTGGAAAGGTGGAATACAATTTATCTTTTCCCCCTCGGTTGAAATATATTCACAAGATATTCCATGTCTCCCAATAGAAGAATTAAAATTTGGATATGTCCCATGTGTTCAATTGGGAAGAGTTTGAGATAGAGCCTGATTTTTTAGTGTTTGAGCGACTGGTGAAAATAGTGGATTCCCAAGAGAAAGTGCTTCAGGGTAAGTCTATTCCACTAATTTGGTTCCTTTTATAGCATGGGAATGGTTTACACGAGACATGGGATCAGAAGTCATGGGTTGAGAAAGAGTACCCATTCTTGTTTTTCGATCTTTCTTTGAGTTGACTTTCCAGGGTGGAAAGTTTTTCATGGTGGGGAGAATTGTCACATCCATATCCTTCTTTTTTGATATTTTTCTCCTCTATCCCTATCCTATCTTTCCCCCTATGTTTCCCTTGAAATTTTTAAAAAAATTAGGGTTTTTGGGTGGCCAGAACAGGCCGCATGATTTGGCCATACGGTTTACTAAACCGTGTAGCCAAACCATGCACAAGTATCCAGGTCATTAGAAACTTTTGTAATTCCAATTTTTCCCTTCCGGTATTAAACCTAATCCACCCATTTTTCCCCCATTTGACCCTAGTAGCCATGGAAGGTTACCATGAACCCTCAATATCTCTTGTAACTCATTTTTGAAGGAGATTTTGGTGGGGAAACGTTAATATTTTTTAAGTAAGTGATTTATCCTTTGTTTTCATCCATTTCATTAGGGTTTATTCTCTCCTTCTTGAAGTTCCAAATTTCCATCAACTAGGGTTTCATACGTAGGGTATAATTTTGTGTTTCTTGGTTGGATCTTATGGATTAGGGTTCATTTTCATCCCCTTGTGTTGTGGTGGTTGTGTGGTTGAAGTTGCACACAAAGATTTGGGGTTTCTGACATCTAAGGTAGATGATTCCATGTGTAAACATTATTTAATGAATTTATCTTTATTTATTGACATATTTTTCATTTTCCTCTTCCATTTTTTTGGTTTAAAAACTATTTTTGGTATCATTGATTAAGTGAATTATTTTAAATAATCATTTTTGTATAAAAATGAGTGTTTTTAATGTGTATTCCATGTTGAGTCTTGTGGGGTTTTTTTATGACTCATGGGATTGGTTTATTAAATGTTTTTAGGGATGAAAAAATATGGTTGGGTGTGTTAATGTTGGGGTTTTTTCCTTAAAAGAGGATCTTTGAAAGGATTTTGTGTACAAACCCCTGTCTTGCCTCTTGAAATTGTTTTATAAAATCTTTAAAGGGTTTACTAAATTATGATGAGGGTGCGGAACATGTTTGTGTACTATTTGGGATGTGTATGATTCATAAATGGTATTTTTATCTTAAAATGATGATTTTATGTGAAATTTGTATTTTATAACATGAGGAACTTGTTTCTTTACAAAGAGGGAAACCCAGGTCTCTAGGTGGGAGGACTCGGACTTGTATGATAGTGATATGGTAGTGGCATCATCCTTGTTTCACTTAGAAAGTTTGATGATGACAACACTAACTAAAATTTTATGATGTTTGGGGACCACTAGGCCATTGGGGTTTCCCCTCCTAGTGGATCGTGCATGAGAAGGATATTGCTTATGGTTACTTATACACTGAGGTATGATGTACCTAGGGCCCCACAACTATCTAGTTCCTAGGGGTGTTCCTATGACTAGTGATCAATGACTATATTTTACCCACCATTAGAATACAATGTCTTTGGTCGGTAAATTCAATATCATGTGTGTTTTCTTTAAAAAATTAATTCTTTAAGGTTACCATCTTGAAAATTGTTTTAATTTTAAAGTTTCACCTTTTAGAAATTGTCCCTTCATTTCTTGTATATAAAAACATTCCTGAATTTTGTCTTAAAATGTTTATCACATGGAATATTTTTGGGTGTAATACTATTGGTATTAGTCTCACACCCTCCTTACACCTTTGGGTGTAAGTATACTTGATAATGATTGATGTAGTTAAGGGAAAGGTCCTTGGTGATAGTGGTTTAGGTTGTTATCCTCTTTCCTTGGTGCAGTGTTGTGGAGATGGATTGAGGGAAATACTCCTTGCCTTATGGTGGTTCTTGGGGTAGACTTGTTGTTTCTTTTCATTGTGACCCCCTTTGGGGTAGGTTTTAAACTATATAATTTTGTTCGGAATTTTTGTTAACACTTTTTTTTGTGTGAATTTTTAGATTCGGTTTATTTGTTATTGTTGGTCGGTTAATGTTTCTAAACTCGAGTAAATCATTCCCAAACCATCATTTATGATTGTTCCAGCCTGTAAGGATAGAGAATTTACTTAAGGACTTTCCATGGATCAGATTGGGTGCTGGTTCAGATGGCGACTAGATATGGTTTATGATAGTTTTCACCCAACTAATTGGAGAATGAAAAGGATGCCCATACAATGCTTCAAAAGGATCCATATGTATCAAGGCCTGATAACTATTGTTATATGAGAACTATATTAATGTCATGTTCTCTTCCCATGAGCCACCAAAATCCATTACACAAGACCTCAACATGTCTTCCAATGTTTGTATCATCCTTTCAGATTTCCCATCCGTCTAAGGATGATATGTCATTCTCATGGTCAACTAAGTCCCAAGGGATTTCTATAAGGATTTCCAGAAATAAGATGTGAACCTCAGTTCTCTGCCTGATACAATTAAAACTGGTGTTCCATTTCACTTTACCACTTCCCAGATATAGATTTTTGACAATTCATCCACTGTATATGATTAATGAATATAGATGAAATGATCTAACTTGGTAAACTGATCCACTATCACCCATATAGAATCGTGTTTCTAAACTGTTCTTGGGAGTCCTGTTACAAAATCCATAGCTATCTGCTTTGATTTCCAACCATGGATGGGTAATGATTGTAATGTACATAATGGTTGATGATGATCTACCTTAACCTATTGAAAATTTAATAATCTTGAAACAAACTCAGTCACCTTCAGTTTCATATTGATCCATAAAAATTTTTCTTTCAATACCTTATAAATATTTTGTATTCATGGATGAATAACCCATCTTAAATGGTGGTAATCATGATGAATTTTTTCTTGACAAGCCATAGGTATGAAAATACGATTTCTGAACCATAGCACTGAACTCTCATCCAGCTTCTATCCATCAATGGTATCCCCACAATTGATTTTTGAACTCATCACAACACATTCAGAATCAAACATCTATTCCTCTTTAACCATTTTCACCAGATCAAGAATCAAAGAAATAGGGAAGAAAACTACAGAATTTCCTCAGTCTTTATATTCCAAACTCATGTCAATTAGGACTAACATCAACTTCCACTCATCTAAAGCTTATTTTACCAACTGAGCACATGACTTTCTGCTCAATGCATTGGCCACCAAATTGCCTTTACCTTGTGTATACATAAATTCAAAGTCAAAAATTTAGAGATACTCCCACCATCTTCTTTGTCTCAGATTCAAATCCATTTTTTCAAAAATATGTTTCAATATATTATGATATGTAAAAACAGTAAATTTATTCCCAAAGAGGTAATGACACCAAGTCTTCAAGGCATTGATTAATGTAGTTAAATCCAAATTTTTTGTTGGTTTGTTATTCTCATTCACTCACATATTCCTTGAACCATAGGCAGAAACATGGTCTCCTTTCATGATAACACACCCCAACCCCAATCCCGAAGCATCACAATACAACACATACCCTTATCTTGATTATGAAAAAATCAATATTAGTTCCAATGTAATGAAAAATTTCCACTCTTATAAAGACTTATGTAATTACTCATCCCATTTTAATGGAATGTTATTCTTTGTTAAAGTTATCAAAGGTAAAGCTAGTTATGATAATTCTTGAACAAAGCATCGATAATAACTAGCTGGACCAATAAAACTCTATATCTCAAAGACATTATTCAGTAGTTTCTAAGAGATAATAGCTTCTATATTCTCTGAATCCACTAAAACACCTATTTTATAAATTACTTGTCCAAGAAATAATACCTATTATATCTAAAAATATCACTTTGATAGTTTGGAATAAAATCTATGATCCCTCAAGATTCTCAAAATTGTTTCCAAGTGTTGATAATGCTCTACCCTTATCCTTAAATACACCAAGATGTTGTTCACAAAAACCACCACAAAAGAATCAAGATATCACTGAAATATATGATTCATAAATTCCATAAAGACCATTGGTTTATTCATAAGACTGAAAGGAATTACCACATATTCATAATATCCATGTCTTCTTCTAAAAGCTTTCTTCAGAATATCCTCCTTCTAGACTCACAATTGGTGATATCTGGATTGAAAGTCAATCATATATAACCACTAATCTCCTCTTAATTGATTGAATAGATCATCATTATATGGAAGTGGATACTGATTCTTTATTATAACTTGATTAATATTATAACAATCCATATACAACCTTAGATTTACATCTTCCTTCTTGATGAACAAGACTAGTGTTTCATACAGAGACGTGCATGGTTGAATAAAACCCTTGATTTCTAGCTCTTCCAATTGTATTTTCAAATCTATTAATTCTATTGGTGCCATTAGATATTATGAAAGTAAGATAGTTCTAGTTCCCGGTAGGAGATTAATGGAAAAATCCACTTCACTTACTAATGGTAACCCAGAGAAATATTTGAGAAACACATCTAGAAATGGATCCCCCACTACTAGAAAACTATTATTCTCAATATCTTCCTTCGATGTGAAAGTCAACACCAACAACTGGTATGATATCGTTCCAACTAATGGTACCAACAATTTCTTTTCACCTTTATTTAAATTCCTTTTTTCCTCTAAGGAGATGTTTGACACCATCTTTAATTGTGAAACTGACCTTTCTACTATAATAGTCGATGTTATCCTTGAATGTTGTCAACCAATCAATACACATGATTACATCATAGACATTCATCCCCAGAATAGATAAATATCATTTCATATTAGCTCCATCAATGGTTATAAAACATGCTTTACATATAAAGGATTGACACTCTCTTTAACAAAGATAAGTTTAAAGTTTTATCATAGAAGGAATCATCTCAAGTTTTAAACTCAACAAATAAATAGTTCGAGAAACAATAAAGGAATGTGATTCACCAGTATCAAACAGCACTTTTATAAGGGTATAATTCAAAACAATCATAACTCTAATTATAGATGGCATAGATTGATCATCCACCATAACCTGCTCATCTCAGTATAATTGCTTGCTTGCAACATTGTGCTCCTTGTTGACCTATTGGGATTTCCCTACCTAAGGAGTCATGGTATTCCTGGAATCACCATGGATAGCTATGTTCTACTGATGAGATTGATTCTTATAACCTCTCCCCATTGAAGTATATGATGCATGCAATACCAGAGAAGTGTCTCAAGCACCTGACCTCATAGAACTACGAAAATAGTGATAAATATTCCCCATATGGTTGCAGTTGTGGCATGATCTAGGTTGTTTCATACACTCTCGCTTTATTTGGTCAAGAGAACCTATAGCGACCCAACCTTTTCTTACATTACTATTAAATTATTTTAAAGATAAAAAACATAATAGTATTACAAATCGAGGATCCAAAGTTTTAGTGTCTTTGGAAAACTAGGACCATACATAACATAAAACATAAACATTTATTTAATCAATTATTCTCCAGCTTCTTATTATCCATTAAAAATTCCTTAGTACACATAATCACCTAAGGATATAAATAAAAAAGGGGTGAGATAAAATCCCATTAAGAGGATAGATATGAACACTATAACAATGGGTGAGCATAATCATAACATAGGCAATGGATCATGAACATAAGAGGAAGCATTAATAAAAGACTTGAAATGTGGTAATGCATAAAAATGAAACATCATGTCTTAGAGGTCAACTACCACACATAGTTGTGAACAAATATAGCATCATGTTCACACATAATTTTACTTTAACTCATTATATTCATCACTTTACCCAATTTATTGGAGCACTGTATAATTTAGGGTGCACCTGTCACATCATAACATTCATATTGCGCTATATAATTCCAGGTGCACCCGTCACACCATAATATTTACATTATCATGCATTACACATAGAAAATATGTAAAACATGAACATAAAATAACCCATGGAAAGGATTGGGTTTTAAATCATAATTAATAAATTCATAAAAATTTGTTTCCCAAACTATAGAGGAAATAACATTCTTTACATAGAACAATCAACAATGAGTGAAGAAGAAACAATCTTTGAGAGTGTGTTTATTCGAGAGAAGAGTTATTTTGGAAAAAATTGGGTTTTTCATGAACTTAAGTAGAAAATATGTATATCCCAATAAAGTTATTATAATTATGAACAAATTATTTTTAAGGAGTGACCGTATAAAAAATGGAGTGAATGAGGGAGAACTCGAAGAAAGAAAGTTTGGTTTGAGAATTTCCCCTTACCTTGTATCTGAAAACTTTCTTCACTTTAATGTATTGTATAATGAAATTATATTCATTAATTAGAAATTATAGAACCTTTTACACATGAATATGGTTCATTATAATTTCATTAAGTTCTTTTACAATCCTTTGAATGATTTATAGAGTTAAAATTCATTGTTCGGGAATGTTCGTTTTTATAGTTTTCTTAAACAGTTCACTTGTATTCATGAATGGAAGTTCATTTAAAACATGGATAAACAAACATAATTGTAATTATATGTTATTTATGATGTTACATAACTTGAAATGATCTTATAAATAATTGTTTTATATACCATGAGAATGAATCATTAGATAATAATTTAATGATGATGGTTTGGGTTAATTCAGGCGGTTTTTCAACCACAACAAACTTGTTTTGTTTAATCATTTAGTAATATGCACATAAGTTAGTTACAGAAAATTAAATAGGATATAATACATATAACATAATATGTTTCAACCATAAAAATTTTTTCATGACCATATCTGAAGGCGGTAAAGGAAAATGAAAACATGTCGTTCTTGAAGGTGATAAATTAACACCTCACGAACAACAGTTTACGTTATAAAATAAATAAAAGAGGAGAAGGGGATTGGATGATATATTATCCCATTAGTATCATAAAATTATATTATATTTAATATACTATAGTTTCCATACCATTTGGATGAGGATAGGTGGGGAGAGATTATGAAAAGAACTTGAAATTGAAAGGAAATTAAAGTAAAAGAGAGAGAGGGGAATTACCTCTTGAATTTTCCTTAAGGCACCTTGGATTGGTCTTTTGATGAGAAAAAAATCTCTCATACATGGGGGAAGTTCTAGGGAAGATTTTTGGTCAGAGTTTATACAATTATTGTATCTTTATATGTGTGAGTGAATGAGGGTGTGAAGGGTGGTATTTATAGTGGAGGGGAGATGGGTTTTCTCAATAATATATTCATTAATTTATTTTTTCTCCACAAGACAAGTAATAGTGATGATTACATGACCAATAATAGTATTAATCTCACGTGAGTTCGAAACAATTGGTCTTACATCATCAAAACATCATACATGACTCTATAATTAATGTATTTAGCTTATTTTGTAAATTATAGTATTTCACTATTCATAAAAAATTCAAGTATTTCAGGAAAATACCAAAAAATTACCCTAACCATTTTTTGATGTGTAGAATCCAAAAATGAACCCCATTTTTCAAAAATAATTATCTAGATATTATTAATTTAATTTTTAATTAAAATCATAATTTACTTGAAAAATACAGATTTTAAAATTAAAATTGATTTCATAATGCTTTCAAAAATTACATAAGGTCTTATAAAATTATCTTAAAACTAAGAAGAAATAGAATTGTTAACTTATGAACTCATTTTAAAAAAAAAAATTTCTTTTAAATTAATTAATTAATTATAATTTATTATTTATGACTTACAAAAATACCAATACTTTTACTATGGTCATATTGTCACTTATAAGATGCCTAAATTTTATTTAATCATTCATGGGTGAGGTTAAAATTATTTTGGAATATTTACTACTCATAAGAGTCATATTACTATTCATAAGGGTAGGTTTACATTCATAAGGGTAGGTAACTATTCATCAAAAATTATGTCTGTTCTATTAGACTCCAAAAATTACCCTGAACGCAACCGTGTATGTCAGATTTTCGAAATTCAAAACATAAAAGTAGAAAAATTATGTTTAATGGTCACATATTATTTAGTATCAGGATATTTCATTGTGTTTCATAATGTTATTATACTTTAAGGAATACTTATAAGAAAGGAATTCCATTGATAAAACATTGGGTCATTATAGAACCACATTGGAAACATCCTGCTTTGCTCTTGGGTCATAGAGGAAGGTTCGCTAATCTAGAAATCTAATTTTGGTTTATGTTAACACCATGGAAATAGGTTTACCTCTTACACTTTCTCCTATAATTAGAGTTCCCACCATTTCCCATGGTTATTAACATACTTCCTCCTATCATAGCTCTTGAGATGTCTCATTCAGCCACTATCACTCTATGGACTATCTCTATATAATCAGTAATAGATAACACAACTATCCTTGATAGAATCTCTTATCTCAGCCCCAATTCAAAGATGTGTGCCTTTAGGGATGCACTAGCCACAAACTTAGGTGAAAATAACACTAAATTCATCAATTTAGCTCTATACTCTATGACAGAGATATTTTTCTACTTTAAGCTGAAGAAGTCCATCATTCTTTGAATCTTGAACGTGTGAGGAAAGATTTATTTGTTGAAAAATTATTCAAAATCCTCCCATGAAAGGCCTTGGTATAATTTATCCTAAACTAATAAATCTCACTATTTTCGTGAAAGGTCCTCCACCATATACATTTCCAACTTGACTTTTTTCTCCAATGGTGTGTCAATGAAATCGAAGATACGATTCATCCTATTCAGCCACACATCTCCCTTCTCTGGATCAGAATCACCCCTAAATATGGGTGGATTATACTTCTAGAACTAGGTGTAATGATCCACTTGTCTTGGATCATCCCTCAAGTTACATATTTCCACAAACTAAAACACTTGGATGATATACTAAACCAGATGTTGGTTCACCTAGGGCCCAGGTGTAACCATATTCTCTGCATCTTCTTATGGTTGGTTTCTAAGATATCTACTAGGTGTCATTTTTATATACAAAAAAATTCAATAATTATAACTCTCTATTAATTTAAGGCTTAACAATTTCAAATTCTATCATAACATACTATCACCACATTACTTTCCAAATTTCTAACTTTTCCAAGTTCAGCCATTTTTGAAAACAATCACCATTTTTTTTTAAAATAAAACCATTTTCAAAATCACCATTTCATGCCTTTTTCAAAATCACACATTTTAAAACACTTTAAAAATTATCAAAAATCAACACTTTTTCACAAAATCATAAATCAATACTCAAAATTATGTATACACTCCTACTGGTAATTCATTCCTCTAATGCATTTCATGGTCTTCTCATTGCCTAAACCCATAACAATGAGACTTTAAAATCCTATAGGGGTCTCCAAAACATTTATGTACCCAACTCCCTAGTAAATTTATAGTTTATCATAAAAGGTTTAGCAATGCATTTTATGTTCTACATTTCAAGTCCCAAAAATCCTACTTCTTTCTTTGATCCCAACTCAAGGAATAGACCATAACGAATTTCAACTCTTAGACCAACCACCAATTCCAATTCAAAGACCACTTGTTCTAGAAAGATATTCAGAATGAACAAGATGATACCACTTGTAACATCTCACCCCTTCTCATTTGAATGAGTGGGTTGTGAGATGTTACATGGCCTTAAGCAACATCCCCAAGATTCCAAAGGTTGGAAATAAATGATGAGGGATTCATTTACAATTTGGGGAATGATTTACCCTTTTTAGATAAATAACCAACCAACCAACTATAACCAAATAAAACAATATATGGTGCATGATAAAAAATAAATACAACCCAAAAAATTCATTTATATCAAAACCAACCAAAGGATACCACAACAGAAGAAAATCTAACTTCAAAGTAAACAGCATAAGAAAAAATAACAAAAATCAAGAAAACCACATAACTCCAAAGATTCACATGATCCAAGCTCCAATTGCACCAAAAATGCCAAGTATCATGATGTATTACTAAATAGGTGTGATACTTTACATTTTCTCTTATCTTGATATACAATATCTACAAATTCACCAAAGTTATAATGCAGGGGTGTGTACTAAAACTCAGTAGCTTTTTCCCAATGACTTCCCTACTCATGCCACTAAGATAGAACATGTTATCCCATTTATATCAAAAAATTATATAAAAAAATTTCTAAAATAGTTTATATCAAAATATAAACAAAATCTATAATAAAAAGTTTTCCAAAGAAAGAACATAAACAATTATTTAAATCATTTAACATTCTATTTTGTAATACTCATTCCATGGTTCACAACACACCCACGCATGAATGCTTGTTTGACAGTTCCATACTCATGAGAATTATCTTGTCTAATCACTGTGTATCCCACTGACACACACACCTAATCTTGGGTCACGTACCTAGTAACCCACTGGTACATACCCCTTATTCAGGGGAATGTCAAACATTAACTCACACAAAACCCATTCATGTCAACACCATTTCAAACAAAACATTTCAAAACATTTCAACCAAACCATTTCAAACCAATTCAATAAAACTTATTTTTTATTGAAAACCCTTCCAACAATATATTTCAAAAATATAGAAAATCTATATTTTAAAATAAACATTTTAAAATCAAGAAACCAAATCACTTTTCACAACCAATTATCACAATTCCACATTTTCACCAAAAACCATAAATCATCACTAAATAGGATTTATGACATTATTTTCACCAAAATTTCACAATCAAAATCAAGCAATTAAACCAATTTTAAACAAGTCCTTCATGTTCTAAATAGAGGAGTTTAGAGTGAGGCAACCTATTTTGAGTTTTATGGAGAAAACAAAGAATGACATGAAGAATTTCCATTAAACCAGGTTAAATCTCCACGAACCCACCTTATATATCTTTTCCTATCATAAACCAAGACAAATCTAATCATATTTGGAATCAACTATCTTAGATATAACCACAATAGATATAGATCTAAGAAATTGAGAGATATTGATAATAGGATCTAAGAAAACTCATCAAGAACTAACAAGAATTAATCTTACCACAAGAATAGAGCTTCAACACACCAAGGAATGTATTTGAATGGATTCCAATTTGATGGGTAGAGGTTCTCCAAACTTTGAGAGAGTAAAATAACTAGTTAGGTCCATTTGGGGGAAAAACAATGTAAGCAAACACAAGTCCAACCTAGATCCACTTTTTTAGGATCTATTTTTTTAACCATGAATAGTTTAGTCACATAGTTAGGTAAACTATGTGTTAACCATGAACTATCCACTGCCTCAGGGATTTAACCTTACACATTTGGATTAGATGGTTTTCAAACCATGCACCAACTATGCCAAAGCCCATAGTATCAAGTAGAACATTTTCTCCAAGGTTGTCTCATGGTTTGGACAAACCATATACAGCCTATTCTTCTTCCCTTTATCCCATATTTTATTGTACATAGTTTTCTATAGGTGTTGCATGGTTTTCCCAAACCATACAACAAAAGAAAATCCCCAAAAACACTCTAAAAGTTCTTAAAATTCTCCCAAAATTAACCCCAATGCTTTATAAACCTAAAATACATAAAATAAGTGTTAATTACCTCAAATTGGGGGGGGGTAATACAAATAATGGGTGGATTAGGAGTAGTTTCAAGTAAAAATAGAATTTTTGGATTAACTAAAACCACATTCATGATTTGGTTGCATAGTTTACCAAACAGTGTGCCAATTTTGTGAGGACCGCTACCTCTTCAGGGAACCCACACAATTTCTTGGGGGAAACCGTGTCACACGATTTCCTGAGGGGTATTTCATGGTTAGCTCTAACCATGATCCATCTACTGCCCCTCTCCAATAAACCACACAGTTTCTTAAGGAGAAACACATGGTTTTCTAAAATTGTGATCAAACATTGATCCCCTATAGAAGCTTCTAAACCCCTCCAAACCCATCAAAAAAGTTACTTGATACTTCTCTTAAGAAAATCATAACTCAAAAAAACTTATAAAATTGTCAACATCTTGGTGTAATGTATGTGAAAATTATGAAATATTGTAATGTTATTGAGTTTTAAAGGATTAATAAATTAAATTTTAATTTTATATGTAAATAGGTTAGGTATATGGTGTATACATACAGCTACACAACATGTATTATATGCACTATATGTATCTGATACACATCTAAGGATTATGTGTCTATTTCCCCACATACATTTCTAAGGAACATGAGGTATATTTCTAGTACACACTATGTAACCTCCTTGTTACACTGCTGTTAGTCCTCATGTCATGTAATAAATGCACAACATGGATTGAATCCCATGTTTTAGACTGTGAAAACACATTTACTATATGACATGTAAGTGTGTTACATGGTGTTTGGTCTAACCAACCATATGACCACTTTCCCTAGTCAATACACAGTATGCATTTAATGCACACCATATGGAATTAATATACAACGCTTTGAATTAATTTGAGATTAATCCTAGTGCATTGAATATGGTTACATGACATTTGCCTTTGGTCTACACACCATGTACTCTTTTGTTATCCGACCAATACTCAAGGAACATCCTAATAGATTTTTCATATGTTCTTCATTAATTATTAATTGGGTATGGGTTATATGAGTGAGAAACTAAGATGGAAAGATGATATCTCGATAATCATATTAAAAGGTAAAATTTATTGAAATAAAAACTAACTTTTAAATAAATAAATGATCAATAATAAATAAATAAATATAAATTAAACATAACCTCTCTTTGATACCACTTGTTTGTTTTGGATGCAGAAGAAGTTCCTTTTAGGCCTATGGATAATTTAGATTCTCTCATATTCAATAGATCATTCGTAATGTACATGAAATGAATGTCATGAGCAATGAAATTTTTTCCAAAGAATATTGTAAAATGATTTTACCATATCCAAGAGTGTAAGGACCCAGCCCCAATTGCCCAAAGTTGGTACCTTATTTGATTACATTGGAATATAAACAAGGAATAATCATCCCGAAGGACCTAGTAGTTTATTATTATTGGAAACAAGATACATACATAAGTTCAACATTACAAATTCAAATGAAAAACAACATAGAAACTCCTTAGACAAATTCCATAACTCCTAGGTTATTTCATCATGTCATTCATAATAAAATTCTTCATGTCCTGAGAAAATGAAACATAAGAAAGGGTTGAGCTCAAATTCCCATTATGAGTAAGAAATATAGTGGAAGATAACATAAACATTATACATGGTGAATAATTGAAAACTCATGCCTTTAAAAATAAACATGAACATAATATGGAAGAAATATGAGCTGAGTAAATAATGCCATAATATAACATAATCATGGGTATTCTACTATTAGAATAGCCACATTAACCATCAATACTATTTTTATAATTAGGTAATTTATAATTTGGTACAACATAACCATATTTTCAAGGCCTCATGCCAATACCATAAATATTCATTTTGTCAAGGCCTTGTGCCAAGACCGTAATTTGCCTCATGAGACCTACTGATGCACCGAGGGGCTATAGTGGGCCCCACACAACACTTTCTATGTCCAATTAATTCCTCATATGAATGTGGATAAATATAAACAACATATACATTCATATTGAAACTAATATATGAAATGTAAATAACTTTCCATAAATATTAAACATAAACACTAACCATTCGGAGTAAATTGGTGAATGGTTTTAAGATAGCACATACATATCCAAAATAATCATAAAAAATTAAATTAAATTTAGTATATGATACCATGAAATATTAATCCCAATAATACATAATAATAAACAATAGTGTAGAAATAGATGAAGATACTCTTATAAAATCTTCGAGTAATTCTTGAGATAAATACCCTTTTACTTTGAAAAGAAGAGTTATTTTGGAAAAATATTTGTATAAAACCAAAAGTTAAGTAAGGTATTATTTTTATAATAAAATTAGTTATTTTATAAAGATAGTGGTTTCCAAAAAACATATTATAGGTTTCCCTTGAAAATGGGTAAGAATTTGAGAAATTCCCTTGAATCGGGCTTGTCTTTCAGAAACAAATTTTAAAGTTCCTTTTAAAATGTGTAACTAACCATAAAATAAGGAAGGATTATGGTTGGTGTGCATATATATAATACTCAAACAGAATTTATTAGGAGTAAATAATAATACAAAATAATTTCATTAAGGTAATTAGACAATCAAAGTAACCCGAATGAAAATGGGAGTTCAGGTAGAAAACCCTTACCTTAAGTCCAAATGTGTTCCCCTCTTGAACATAAGGTCCTGGAATATGAAATTAGACTTATTAATAACTTAATTAAGAACCTATTATACATTTATTTAGTTTATAATAATTCTTTTCAGTTCATTTATGTCCTTATTTATAAGTTATAATATCAAATTATGTCGTTCCGGAGTGTTTATTTTCTTAATTTTCTTAATCAGCTCACTTGTTTTTAAGTAATGGAGTTCATGTGGAATGGTTGTAAATCTCCAGAATTGGAATTACATATTATTTATGAACATAAATAATTTTTATGGTAATTTATATCATTTGGTTACATGGAATGAGGGTGAATCATTAGATGAAATATTAATGACATTCACTTAGATTATTTTAGTGGTATTTTGATTATTAGGAACAAGTATGGTCATAAGATTTAATAATATGTACGTATACTGGTTCCTAAATATTAATTAGGTTATAATAAATATATTATAGTCTATTTAAACCATAAATATGGTTTTATTACTAGTAATTAAGGCGAAATTGAAGAACGAAACTTCGTCGTCCACAAAGGTTATAAATTGGAACCTCATGGGCATCGATTTTGTTTATAAAATAAAAGGGATAGAGTAAGAATATTGATGATGGTTCTTCCATTAACATGATATAATTATAGTATATATATGATAATGAATCTATCATGGTCATTTGGATAGAGGAGGTGAGTAGAGGATAACAAAAGAAGATACATTGAAATGAAACTAAATGAAAAAGAAGGGTGTTTTACCTCTTGAAATAACCTCCTTGAGAACCTCCTTAAGGGAGGGAATTTTGGTCTTTTGGAAAGACCAAGAGCTTCCTGGATATGGTGAGTGACTAGGTAAGATTCTTGGGCAGAGTTTAGACAAGGCTTGAAGCTTGAGAGGTGTGAGAAAATGAGTGTGTGAAGGGTGATATTTATAGTGGAGGGGAGAGGGGATTTCTCAATATTATATTCACTAATTTATTATTTCTCCACAAGACAGGGAATAGTAAGTCTTCCATGAACAAGAATAGTAATTTTATCCTGTGAATACAAATCAATTGGTATTACATCATAATAACATTATACATGACTCTATAATTAGTGTATTTAGCTTATTTTGTAAATTACAGTATTTCACTATTCATTAAAAATTCAAGTATTTCAGAAAAATCCCAAAAATTCACTCCAACTAGTTTTCGACGTGTCGAATCCAAAAATGAAGTCCTTTTTTCCAAAAAAAATATAAATATGATTAATTTAATATTTAATTAAAATCATAATTTATTCTAAAAAAATCAGATTTAAAATATTTATTTATTTATTCCAAAACATAGGTATATCGTACTTCCACTTGAATATTATTTATATACTATCATAGGTAAGGTTACTATTCATTAAGTTATATCACTATTTATAAGGGAATGTTACTATTCATAAGGGTAGGTTACTATTCACCAAAAATTATGTTTTTCCTATCGGACTCCAAATAACTTACTAATCGCAACTATGTATGTCAGATTTTTAAAATTCACATCACAGAAGTGTAAAAATTATGTTTAAAGGTCACATAGCACTTAGTAGTTCATTATGTTGTGATTTCATGTGATTATGACATATTTATAAGAAAGGAATTTCCATTGAAAAATATTGGGTCGTTACATTCTCCTCTCCTTACAAAAATTTCGTCCTTGAAATTCACAAAATGTTACCTAAAAATATTTGGGTATGTCTTCAACATATGCTCCTTAGGCTCCCATGTTGCCTCTTCAATATTATGTTTCCTCCAAAGAACCTTTACTAGACGAGTCATTCGATTTCTCAATACTTGCTCTCTTGTATTAAGAATCTTGATAGGCTCTTCACAATAAGACAGATCGGGCTCAAGTTCTATTTCTTCATAGGTGAGTACATGTGTTGGGTGTGGAATTTATTTCCTTAACATTGATACATGGAACACATTGTGAACTTTGGAGATACTTGGAGGAATTTCCAAATGTTAATCTACGGCTCCAATGTGATCCATAATTTCAAAAGTTCTGATGTACCTAGGACTTAATTTTACCTTCTTACCGAATCGTATAATACCCTCACATGAAGATACCTTTAAGAAAACATGATCTCCTTCTTGAAATTCCAAATCCTTCCTTCGATTATCTGAATAGCTCTTTTTCCTACTTTGAGCTATTTTGATATGGGTTTGGATAATATTCACCTTTTCCACAGTTTCCTCAACAAGTTCTGAGCCTACGAGCTTTCTTTCACCAACATCATCTCAGTAAGTTGTTTTATGACATCTCTTTCCATATAACACTTCATATGGTGCCATTTGAATACTTCAATGGAAGTTATTGTTATAGTAAAATTCTAAAAGAGGTAAATACTAATCCCACATACCTTTAAAGTCAAGTGAACAAGACCTCAACATGTCTTCCAAAGTTTGAATAGTCTATTCTAATTGTTCATCAGTTTGTGGGTGATAGGAAGTGCACAGACAAAGATCAGTATCTAGGGCCTTCTAGAGAATTTTCCAGAATTGTGATGTAAAATAGGGATCATGATCAGAAACAATTGATAAGGTTACACCATGAAGTTTTAAAACTTCATTAATATATATTCTTGCAAAACATTCAAGTGGTAAATCTTCTCTTATAGCAAGAAAATGTGTTGATTTTGTAAGGCGATCAACAATGACCCATATCACATCATTATTTTTTGGAATCTTTGGTAGCCCCATGATAAATTCCATCCTAATATCATCCCATTTTCACATAGGTATAGGAAGTGGTTGCATGACTCCTCTAGGATGTTGTCTTCCATCCTTCACATGTTGACAAACCAAACATCTCAACACGTAATTAGCAATATCCCTCTTCATGTTTTCCCACAAAAAATGTTCCTTTATATCTATATAAACCTTTATTCCACAAGGGTGTATAAAGAAATTAGAGCTATGAGAATCATTCAATAGTTCCCTCTTTAGCTCAAGAATTTTGGGAACACAAAGCATCTTTCCAAATTTTAAAATGTCACTTTCATATACAAATTCAATCAACTTCCCATCATTTAAAGCCTTAATTTTCTTTTGAAACTCCTCATCATCAGCATGAAAAATTTTTATCCTTTCTAGTAAAGAAGTTTTGGCAACCATTTGAAAAAGTAGTGATGTGTTACCTTCCTTGATAATTCCCATATACATCTTTACTAGATCCATGAACAAAGGATCCCTTTCAACTCTCATCTTGTTCAGAATTCTGTGGTCCTTTCTACTCAAAGCATCTTCCACCTTATTTTCCTTCCCTGAGTGATAGTGTATTGTGCAATCATAATCCTTGAGTAGCTAAATCCATCTACTTTTCCTCATGTTGATTTCTTTCTGTGAGAATATATATTTCAAACTCTTATGATCTATATATATCTCACATTTTTATCCATAGAGGTAATGTATCCAAATATTCAGAGCAAAGATTACCGCCGCTAACTCAAGATCATGAGTGGGATAGTTTTGTTCATTAATTTTTAGCTACCTATATGCATAGGCAATCACTCGATCATTCTGCATAATGACACAACCAATTCCTTTCTTTAATGCATCGCTATAGATAACAAACCCGTCATTCCCCAATAGTTGGGTTAGGATCAAAGAATTCACTAACCACCTATTCAATTATTCAAAACATTCTTCACATTCATTTTTCCATACGAATGTAACCCATTTTCATGTGAGCTTGGTCATTGGATTGGCTAAACGGGCGAATTTCTGAACAAAATTCCAATAATAACCTACTAAACAAATAAAACTATGTACCTCAGTCATATTTGTTGGAGTAGAACATTCTTTCACAGCCTTTGTCTTCGTAGGATCTATAGATATTCCATCCTTAGAGATAATGTGGCCTAGAAAGGAAACTTATTGGAATCAAAAATCACACTTGATAAACTTCCTATATAATTCATTTATTCTAAGAGTCTTCATAATAGTGCTCAAGTGATTTTCATGATCTTCATAGATTTTAGAGTATACCAAGATATCATCAATAAACACCACTACAAAGTCATCAAGATTTTCCTTGAAAAATCTATTCATTAGATCCATTAAAATATATGGTACATTAGTTAGTCCAAAATGCATTACTATAAACTCGTAATTCCCATACCTTGTTTGAAATGCTATTTTTGGAATGTCTTCCTTCCTCACAAGCAACTGATGATATCCAGATCATAGATCAATCTTCAAAAAATATTGGGCTCCATGAATTTGATCAAATAAATCATCAATTCATGGTAGAGGATACTTATTATTTATTGTAACAACATTGATTTCCCTGTAATCAATGCATAGCCTCATGGATCCATCTTTATTCTTGAAAAAGAGGATAGGGGCTCCCCATAGAGAAACAATAGGTCGAATAAATCCTTTATCACTAAATTAATCTAGTTGTTTCTTTAGTTACACTAACTCCACAGTGGCCATTATAAAAGGGGTCTTTGATATGGGCCTTGAACCAGGAATTAAGTTAATGTAAAACTCAATTTCCTGCTCTAGAGAATTTCTAGGTAAATCCTCTAGAAATACTTAAACATATTCTTGCACAATAGGTATGTCCTCTATCTGTACATTCTTCTACTCACCCATATTTATTTCATTCCCTTACTCCACAATAATTGAATTTAGTAGAGCTACTGGGGCTGGATCTAGATGAGAATTATATAGTTATTTTTCTAACCTAAATATAAGGTATTCCACACCATTCTAAAAAATTGTAACTTTCTTCTTCTTGCAATATATCTTCGCATCATAATTTGATAGCCAATTTATACAGAGAATTATATCAAATTCAATAATTGGTATGATGATAAATTTAGCAACTAAAGAATGTTTATGCGTCATGAGGGGAACTAATTGACACACCTTTTTTGCAATGATACATCCACTAGGGGTTTTTACTAATAACTCCTTTATTAAATCAAATTAGTCCTGTCTAATTTTCTTGGAAAATTGGGAAGATATAAATGAATTTGATGATCCATAATCAAATAAAGCATTGGCTAAGTTTGGTGAAATGATCAATTTACCTGCCACCACTTCGTTAGGAACTTCAACCTCTACAGTTGTGACTTCATAAGCTTGTCCTTGCTCCCTTGGCCTACTTTGGGGAATGTTTCCCTGACGCTTTTGAAATTCATGAGTATAATAACCCATATCTCTACAATTATACCAATTAACATTGGTAGCTTCTTTATTCCCCTTATAATCTCGAGATATGTGGCATTTTTCTCCACACTTGTAACATACTCTCATTCCCTTTAGTCAAGTGTCAAGGTGTTTCTTCCCAAAATTACTACAGGATGGAAAATAAATTCTTCCCTTCTTCCCCATTTCCTTATTTTATTTTACAGAGTTTTTTTCATCCCTATTCTTTTCTTGTTTTCCTTCAAAATCATAAGACTTAGAAAATTAATTTTTCGTTTTGATATCACTTGAGATTATATATTCATATGATGAGAAACTTTGGGAGACTAGAGCCCTTTGGAGGAATGGTTTTAAACCATCAAAAATCGATCAATTTTTCTTCTTAGATTATGTATGTGGTCTTCAGAATGCCTTTCCATCCTTGTAAAGTTGTATTCATACTTGGAAACATCTTCATCCTCATTTTTTCTTAGATTCAAAAATTTCCTCTCCATATCTGCTCGTTATTCATGAGGGAAATATTTTTCTTGGAATATTTCCTTAAAATCCCTCCATTCCATCTCTTCTATTTCTTCCTCCTCCTTTGTGTTTTGGATTAATGACCACCACTGATCTGTATCTCTCAATATATGATAAACTTCCATGAAAACCTTCTCTCTTTTGTTATATCCCAAATTTAGAAATATCTTCTCTATGGATCATATCCACTGCTCTGCTACAAAAAAGTTTGTAGTCCCATTGAATGATAGAGGTTGTTGTCTCATAAAGTTATATAACATAGCTCCTCCACAGGGTGGATACAGATGCTCCATACAGGTAAGCTTATTATTTATAACCTGAGTAAGTTGTCCCAGTATAGTTATAAGTTTATTAGAACTAGTCACAGCACCATATCCAACATCATTATCTTGCATCGTGGGAAAATCCCTATAGGGGACATGTGCGTTCGTGCAGTTTACATTATTTCCACTAGGCTCCATCTCTAGATAATGGTATACACTAGATTAGGTTATGAATAATAATCTTAACATAGAAAAATACTTATCATAAATTTAAATCCTAAGCATGGATAACCCTATAATCACAAAAATGGATTCTTTGAGAAATAATTTACATTTCAATCCTTCATAATGAATTGTAAAGAAAATATGAATTATCCTAAGCATATCCCTTGGGAGTGTCAATAACAAGATTACAGTAAGTTATGTTTTCATGTACCAGGATACCATGGGTCAAGCCCGAAACTTCTTGTCAGATCTTTCACTCCTAGGTACATCTGTGCCAGAGCCACCTCTACCAGTTTGTATCCAGACATGGAAGTATTTGATAGAAAGATCCACATTATCTATTCCTTACCAAAATACCAGGATTTTATTATATGCTTATCCTCAAATACTGTCTTAGGTATTTGTTCCCTAATCTACGTTTTCTAAATCCAGTTTCCAAGATTTATACTAAACTTCCTTTGATACAAACTGTAAGGACCTGACCCCAGTTTCTCGGAGACTATGCCTTATTTGATTACATTGGCATACAAACAAAGAATAAGCATCCCAATGGACTGATTAGTTTAGTATTATTGGAAACAATATACATACATAAGTTCAACATTACAAATTTAAATGAAAAACGACATAGAAACTCCTTAGAAAACTTCCATAACTCTTAGGTTATTCCAGCATGTCTTTCATAATAAAATTCTTCATGTCCTGAGAAAATGAATCATAATAAAGGGGTGATCTCAAATTCTCAGTACTATTAAGCAATACAATTTAAGATAACATAAATTAGACATGGTGAATAATTTAAAACTCATGCCTTTAAAAATAAACTTGAACATAATATGGAAGAAATATGAGCTAAGTAAATAATGCCATAATATAAAATAATAATGGGTATTCTACTAGTCGAATAACCACATGAACCATCAATAATAGTTTCATAATGAGTGAATGCATAATGTGGTACAACATAACAATATCATCAAGGCCTCGTGCTAAGATCATAAATAATCATTTTTTCAAGGCCTTGTGTCAAGACCATAGTTTGTCTCATGAGACCTATCGATGCACCAAGAGGCTATAGCGGACTCCAACTGACACTTTCTATGTCCAATGAATTCTTCATATTAATGGGGATAAATATAAACAACATATACATTAATATTGAAACTATTATATGAAATGTAAATAACTTTCCATGAACATTAAACATAAACACTAACCATTCGGAGTAAATTGGGGAATGGTTTTAAGATAGAACATACACATCCAAAATAATCATAAACCATTAAATTAAATATGGTATATGATACCATGAAATATTAATCCCAATAATACATAAGAATCAACAAGATTGTTGAAATATATGAAGATACTCTTATAAAATCTTCAAGTAATTCTTGAGATAAATACCCTTTTACTTTGAAAAGAAGAGTTATTTTGGAAAAATATTTGTATAAAACCAGAAGTGAAGTAAGTTAGTATTTTCATAATTAAATGAGTGATTTTATAAATATAATTTTTTCCAAAAATATATTATAGGTTTCCCTTGAAAATGGGTAATAATTTGAGAAATTCCCTTGAATCGGGCTTGTCTTTCAGAAATAATTTTGAAAGTTCCTTTTAAAATGTGTAACTATCCATAAAATAAGGAAGTATTATGGTTGGTGTACATATATATAATACTCACACATAATTTATGAGGAGTACATAATAATATATAATAATTTCATTGAGTTAATTAGACAATCAAAGTAACTCGAATGAAAATGGGAGTTTGGGTGGAAAACCCTTACCTTAAGTCGGAATGTTTTCCCCTCTTGAACTTAAGGTCCTATAATATGAAATTAGACTTATTAATAAATTAATTCAGAACCTATTATACATTTATTTATTTTATCATAATTCTGTTTAGTTCATTTATGTCCTTATATATAAGTTAAAATATCAAATTTCTTCGTTCCGGAGTGTTCATTTTCTTAATTTTCATAATCGGTTAACTTGTTTTTAAGAAATGGACTTCATGTGGAATGGTTGTAAATATCCAGAATTGAAATTACAAATTATTTATGAACATAAATAATTTTTAATGTTAATTTATATCATTTGATTGCATGTAATGAGGATGAATCATTAGATAAAATATTAATGACATTCACTTAGATTATTTTAGCGGTATTTTGATTATTAGGAACTAGTTTGGTCATACGATTTAATAATATGTATGTATATTGGTTAATGAATATTAATTAGGTTATAATACATTTATTATAGTATATTTAAACAATAAAAATGGTTTCATAACCAGTAATGAATGAGAAATTGAAGAACGAAACTTCATCATCCATGAAGGTTATAAATTGAAACCTCATGGACATCGATTTTGTTTATAAAATAAAAGGGAGAGAGTAAGAATATTGATGATGGTTCTTCCATTCACATGATATAATTCCAGTATATAGATGATACCGGATCTATAATGGTCATTTGTATAGAGGAGGTGAGGTCAGGATAACAAAACAAGATACATTGAAATGAAACTAAATGAAAAAGAACGGTGTTTTACCTCTTGAAATAACCTCCCTAAGAACCTCATTAAGGGAGGGGATTTTGTTCTTTTGGAAAGACCAAGAGCTTTCTATATGTGGTTAGTGACTAGGGAAGATTCTTAGAAATATTTTATACAAGTATTAAAGCTTGAGAGGTGTGAGTAAATGAGGGTGTGAAGGGTGGTATTTATAGTGGAGGGAGAGGGGATTTCTCAATATTATATTCATTAATTTATTATTTCTCCATAATACAAGTAATAGTGAGTATTATATGACCAAGAATGGTAATTTTATCATTTTAATCTGAATAAATTATGCTTACATCATAATAACATCATACATGACTCTATAATTATTGTATTTAGCTTATTTTGTAAATTATGATATTTCACTATTCATCAAAAATTCAAGTATTTCAAAAAAATACCAAAAATTAACCCCAACCATTTTTCAATGTGTAGAATCCAAAAATAAAGTCCATTTTTCAAAAATAATTTTCTAAATATGATTAATTTAATATTTAATTAAAATCATAATTTATTCTAAAAAACAGTTTTAAAACATTTATTTACTTATTCCAAAACATGGGTATATTGTACTTCAAATTAAATATTATTCATATACTATCATAGGTAAGGTTATTATTCATTAGGATATATCACTATTCATAAGGGTATTTTAATATTCATAAGGTTAGGTTACTATTCACCAAAAATTAATTTTTTCTTATTGGACTCCAAATAACTTATTTATCGCAACAGTGTATGTCAGATTTTTGAAATTCACATCACAAAAGTGAAAAACTTATGTTTAAAGGTCACATAGAACTTAGTAGTTAATTATATTGTGATTTCATGTGATTATAAAATATTTATAAGAAAGGAATTTCCATTGAAAATATTTGGTTGTTACAAAGAGAGAGGATACTTTTCATGTTAATTTATAATAAATTTAATAGAAAGAAAAACTACAATGGTATTGAGTTCTTTCTTTGATGCAGTCTTTGATTGTACAAACATCACTCAGTTTTATTTTTATTGTATTAATTAGGACTCAAAGTATATCCCTTATAGTGGTGATCCACATGTGATCCTTAGATTTAGAAACATCATTGATGGTATTTCAGTTGATAGCATGGTAGTGTTGATCATCTTGTGTTTCTCCCTTGATTGCTACCACAGTCCCTTTGGTCTAGAAGGATTATCTCTTGATCTCTTTATATTGAGGGAAATACAAGGAAGAAGAGAGAATCTATTGATATTGAGAGAAAATCATATAGTCATTCTCTATTTAGAGATAATTCTCTAGGGAGTATAATGTTGTGCACATCGACTAATATCTCACAATTCTCATAATTACCTATTTATAGACCGAGAGTTAGTATTTTGTAATAGTTAATTGAATAAAGGACCTTAGTAAAATTTTAAACTCAAAAGGAACCTCGTTCTATGTAAAATAATAGTATTATTATTTTATTTTATGGTGTGCACTAACCCACACAATGATAAATATTATTTATAGTTTAGTAAATAAATAATTATCACCAGACCAATAATTTGGTATGCTCGTCCTCATTGACATTTATTGAATTCCCCAAAAAACTTAATATTTTCATAATTAAATAAATTATTTATTAATAAATACTTATTTTATTACCTTGAAAATAAAAATAGTTAAATATGGTAAGTAAATAAATATTATATTCACAGTCTGGTGAATAAAAAAAATTATATTCTTGTAATTAAATAAATTATTTATTAATGAATAAATAATTATTTATTACCTTGAGAATAAAAAAATATAAATAAATATTATGTATTCTTATAATTAATTAATTACCTTGTGAATAAAAATTTATTTTATATTTTCAATCAATTAATCCTAAATAAATTTTACTTCTCGGTTTAAATAATAATATTTATTCCAACTGTTAAATATAAATAATATTTAACCTGGATATATGTAAATAGTTTTTGTGTGAACCTCTAGGATTCTTCCTCATTAGAATTAGATATACTTTCCTAAGTCCAATATTACTATCAAGAAATGGGTTAAGACACCCACATTGGAAGAAGATATATTGTAATGACAATAACCACATACAAATAATCACTGTGTAATATAATCCATTTGTCATTATATCTCATAAAGAAGGTTTCACACTCGTGTCATCAATCTATACATTTGATATTTATTTCTTTTACTATTTGAAATAAACTCATCATTACACTATGGACATGGAATTTTTAATACAATGATTTCATTTGAATTAAAGGGCTAAGATATCAACTTCCATGAAGATGGAAGGGAAAATTTTTTCCTTGACTTATTTATTAATAACATATCATCCATGACACACCCAACATACCCAAATTCACTCCAATCATATTTAGTAATGTTTTATGATAACACATCCAAGTGCAAAAAATCATAAATTTAAAGGATCATTACACACACTCACATACAATAAAATCCAATGACATATAAACATGTTTATTTTCTATATATGGGTATGTTCTTATAATATGCCATTTTGGCGATTACCAAGTGCAAAATTCATGAGATGAAGTATCATTTTCTTATGATTAATCACACCTAATAGTCAATAAACCATGTTTCCTATAATGGAATGTCATCTGATTATAGAAAAATATTTATCAATATCATCATAAAACATCAAGGTTTTCATCATAGCGGGAGACTGCTATGACCTTTTCAAAGCGATGAATATTCTAAAACATTATCACATTAATGTTACATAGAAGAGTAATAAATATGTGATAATGTATTTATTAATATTCAAATCCATGAATATAAAGGAAATATAAGGTATAGAATAATTGGTTCTAGGGCACCAATTCCAAAAGAATGGAATGAATCTCTAGATTTTATTACCAAATACTGAAGTGATCTAGCAGTACATATGATCAAGACACTTTTTTCCTATGAAATAGGGTTTTCATACCCACTTCTAGAAGTATATATTATATATTTCTCCCTCTGATATCTAAAATCATTTTTAAGGTGGACTTTCTTCCCAAAATTCCAATACAGGGGAGAATATTATTTTGAGCTACTCCTAGTTTGGATCCTCCAACCTTTCCCTTTTTGGTTTCCTTTTCATCAAGAAGTTCACCCTCTTCCTTTTTCACTACAAGAATTACCAAAAGATACATGAATATCTTTCTGATGAATTTATTCATTCAAGATCAAATCACACACATCCATGAACTTCATATCTTTCTATATTTTGGAATTACTCATAATGGTCAAAATCATGTCCCATAAATTTAGAAGGTAATAAAGTAACAACAATTCCAAAACCAGTACTCTAAATATACCTTTACAAATTACATCTGACTTCAAATTACTTTGAATTTTTTTAGATGATCATTTATAGACCATACTCTTGATAAATTCATGATGAATGGTATCTTTATCAATAAAAATTGGTTCATTGTCGATGGATTCTCATATATATCAGTTAATTTCTTCATGAGTTCTTATGTGGTATTCACTTCTTGGATGTTGAGCACTACATTCTATGAAAGCGATGTATATATTATCCCAAGTGATTTCATAGCCATGCTTTCCCATTTCTTCATTTTTATCACTTGTATGTAAGATCAATTCAATGAAATATTGAGGTCTTTCTATAGAATACAATCATCTATCTGCATTTTCTAGAACAGAAAATATATTCTTTCAAAGTTCTCCAACTGGATCTTTATCTTTTCTATAACCATCCCACTAGAAATTGTGAAATCCCACTACTTTTTTCAATATAAAACAAGTGGTAAGGAACTAATTACCGATATTCTTCTATAAGGAATATGATATAATCTTAATATAGAATTTATCCCTAAAACTGTAAATCCTCGACCCCAGAATCCTAGAGCGAGTTCATTATTTTAATACATTGGCATGATTACAAGGAATAAAGTCTCAAAGGACCAATCAGTTTAGCAGTCTTGAAAAATAGATTACATAAATAAACTTCACAATACAATTTCTAACATAAAACACAACATAAATAATCCATTGAGAATTTTATTATTCCCTTAGCTTAACCCTGTATATCAATCATAACACACTTCTTGAAATCCTGGGAAAATAAAACATAAGAAGTGGTGAGCTCAGATGCTCAGTAAGGGTAAATAATTCAGCGGATGCTATAAACTTTTAAGGAAAGATTTATAATAAAAACATCATCCTTTTAAACAATAAACTTGAACATAATATGGAAAAAATAAATCAAACATTACCATATAAACATGCACATGGACATTATACTAGTCGAATAATCATATGTAATAACAAATTTCATAACGAGAGAATGCATAATGTCGGACATAATAACTACTACATCAAGGCCTTGTGCCAAGACCGTTCACAAATATTCTGTCAAGGCCTTATTCCAAGACACTGGTTTGTCTCATGAGACCTACCAATGCATTGAGGGGATGTAGTGGCCTCTGACCATCACTTACTAAGTCCAATGCATTCCTCATATAAAAAGGGTGAAACATAACATAAACATTCATACTAAAACTAGCATACGAAATGTCAACACATTAACTATAAACCATGAATGGTGTAAAACTAGTACATCCATATTAAAACATATCATAACTAATTCAATACAATATGGAAGATTTTATTATAATAAAACAACTTCAATCAAGAATAATATCCAGTAAAGGATGTTGACATAGTTGAAAATGTTCAGTAAAATGCTATAAGAGAAATATCCATTTTTCATGAAATCATTTAAAAGTGACAAAATTTATAAAGGAAGACATTTAAAATATATTTTTTAATAAAATTTTTCATACCAATTTGAAACATTTGAAATGAATTTACATTTTAAAACATTCATGTTTATATAAATAAATCATTAAAACCATTTTGAAAACATGGACACTAATGAGAAAGATTTAGAAGAATAAATATTTAAAAAAATTAAAATGATGTTTTAGTTAAATATTCCTTTAAAAATAATCCTTTTGAAAACTCCTTTATGAAACAAGGACATGGATGATAAATATGTCCCAATAAATACCTACACATAAACAATCAGGCATAATAATGAGATTAAGGAATTAACCCTTACCTTAAGTTTGATACTCTTTGTACGAGTCTGAAACTCCTGTATAATGATTTTTAACATATTATTAACTTATATCAGAATCATAAAAATATTTATGATATCATATATAATTCTTTTGTGACTTTATTTTACCTATTTATTAACAATTCCAAGTTAATGCAACATTTCGGGTAATATTGCTTTGTTTATTGTACGTGTTTTGACTTGTTATTCTAGATCATATTACTTATATCATGATTTACTTACTTACATAATGTATAATATGATTTATATATCATATATATTTATAATATAAATATATATAATAGATACATATATAAAATGGAATGCACCATTCATGGAAACTGTAGGTCGTACGTACGCATGAACGTTGTTTCCGTTTTCTTATTATATTGAATGGAAGTAAGTGAATGAAATATATGTATATACGTATATATATAATTACAGTAGACTTATTATTTCATATATTTCATAATTATGAATAATATATTTTTTTATAATAATTCTTTGATGGTGAACATGGAAGATGAGTCTCATCATGTTGTCGAGACGATAAGCCGTACGTACGCACGAGCGACGATATCATTTCATTAATGGTTAAATGGTATGTAATTTGATGGAATATGAATTTTAAATAATCAATATCATGTTATATTAATTATATATATCCATTATATTCATCATTATATCCATATAAATAAAGTGTAAATGAGAAACAATTTACACCAAGGCGTGGAGACGGTAAACCGTACGTACGCACGCATGGTGGTATTATTTTTTGTAGGATGAGTAAAAAGAGGAATATAGTTATCACATAATCTTAAAAATATCTCATAATATAGTATATTCTTGAGTTATTATTTTTTTATGGTAACAACTTAGTAAGGTGAAGTACAAGAAGGAATGAACTTTCAAAGAAGGGATAAAACGATTACCTCTTCTTCGGGTGTCTCTTTTTTATTTTTACAAAAGGACTCCTTAAGATGTATTTCTACCCATATTTTTTCCTCTAGGATTAAGTGAGGGATGTTGGTAAGAGATTTTGTCAGGTTTTTTCTGACCCAAAGGGCTTTGGAGTTTCTAATTAAAGAGAAAGGGAGGTTCCCCTTTATAAGAGAGGTGAGGGGCACTTTAAGAAAAGCTTGAAATATTAATTTATTATAAAATTATTTTCGGATTATAATAGTTCAAAATTGATTTATTTCAAGGATAATATGAGGATGGATCTAAATACTCTCATAAAATAGGTTTTAGACATGTTTAGGTTATAAAATTAACCTTATCTTATATATTTAACCCTCTGTAAAATAAGTTAACTCTAACCATGTCCTCTTGTATTTTTATACTACATGGTTAATATCATTACTATAAAATGAAAAGGGAACCTAAAGTTAATAATTTATGACATTTTTATCACTATAAAAGTTATTTTTCCAAATTATAGATTTTTATAATTTTTATATCATTAAATAAAATAGTATTTGTTTTAAAAAATCATTTATGTCATTTTTGACACTATTTAGTAATTTATTTTTGTTAAAGTCAAAACAACTTGATTCCTTAAAACCAAAGGCATTAAATTATACCTCATATTTCAATTTCATCGAGAAAATTTTTTGATGGCATCAAAAGTTTCAATTTATATTTATTTTATTATTTATAATATCATTTATTTTAATCTTTCATTAATAAGGTAATTACTGTATCATCATTGTGTCATAAATAAATTTAATTATTTAATATCTAAAATTTATAAATAAAATACCATGATGTAGGAAACTATTTTATATTTATAATGAATATTTATAGTTGAATTTATCTTATGTATAACCCTATATTAAAAATGGTTTAGTTTAATAAAATTTGAATATGAAATTTTTAGCTCTTCTTTAAATAAAATATAATAAATGTTATAATCTAATCTAAGTGGATCAAGAAGGATCATATTTTTGTAATAAGGTTGATTTTGGTATAAAAACTCATATCCAATATAATTAGGACATGTGTTGAGATAATTTTATATTATTATAATATTATTTTTACCTTTAATTACCCTATTTACTTTTAATCGTGGTAAATAAAATTCAAAAGTTATTATTCAAAAAAAATATTTTCATCCTATTGAACCATATTTTACTTATTTATGACAACCATATCTTTAATATTTTTGAAATTAAATTCACAGAAGCAGTAGAATTGCATTTTATTCAAATTTGCAAATGTTCCTAGAAGGTGGGTAAAAGATGTTAAAAAGTTCAATAAAATTTTATACATATAATCTTATTATAAAAGGAGTCCAATGAATTAAATTAGATTAATATATGTATTATTTATCTATTTTTACTTTAAGATAAATTAAAAATAATTATTTAAATGAAAAATTTAGTTTTTATGTATTATGCAGTATTTTTCACTATTCATCAAAAATTAAATGTTTTCAGAAAAATACCCAAAATTCACCCTAAGATAATTTTGATATTCCGAATTCAAAAATGAGGTCTATTTTACCAAATTAAATTTTTAGGAGTGTCAAAAAATTATTTTATTATTTTTCAAAAAAGGACATAAAAAGTAGTTCTTTTAAAAAAATAGTTTTTCTAAATATATGATTGTTTTAACAAAAATTATAAATTTCATTATAAATATGTTTTATTTATGTGAAAACATTATAAATAACATTTAAAATTTATTTGTTACTATTCATATTACAATATTTAATTGATAAATAAATATACCGTTTAAATAATTATAATATTAATGTGTTGTTTCACAGAAACTCAATCTTGCGTATAATGCAATACAGGTCGGTATTGCATGAAATATAAGCCATTAAATTACTTTAAAGAGATAATGTACTATAAAATATTGTGGTGTTTCATTCTCCGCTCCTTCAATAAATTTCATCCTCTCAATTTGAAGTTGTTCTTCGAAAATAAAAGGTTGAAAATAGAAAATACCTTTGTGGAAAACCCACATCAAAAATAAGGTTAATAAAATTTAGCCTTAATAAGAGGGAAATGGAAATGAAAAAGTCACCACAAAATTAGGATTTCGAATATGAGAACATTGGTGGAAATTAGAGACACATAATTTGAGGGAAATGTAAATATTTATAGGGATTGATTGAGGTCATCAATCACAAACAAGTAACAATAAATTGAAAATTGAGGGCCTCATAACCAGAAATCTATGATGATTTAAAATATCATCGACAAAACATAAGGTATTAGGATGTCACATTTTTTTAGATAATTTTTTATGAATAGGAAGGATTAATTTAGTATCAATATAAGAACTCAAGAAAACATACATGATTTCATTACCTATCATAATCATAATCTCATCATTTGGTTGTGCTTCGATCTATTTTCACTTCATCCCTTACACTAGGAAATGAATTTTCAAAATAATTTTTTTAATTACTGAAGCAAATTTTATAAATCATAAGGCCCACAAGTATTTTCTTAATCCTCTATATGTTTACTAAAATACCAAAGGTTAGGTAAAAGTATCCAATAAATTATACTTTAGCCTCAAACAAAATATCAAGTGCTCAACTTACTCCATTCCAACCTTTAGACTTATCCAAAATACATGTGTCCAAACTCACAGTCTAAAATTTTATATGGGAGGTAAACATAATAAAGATCTCTTTTTTCACATAATAACATATGAATACCTTCATCATTTATTTTCATAAAACAAGGTAACACCCTAAATTACCATAAAACCTTATTGAATACATTCATGCTCCCTTATTCCTTATAGAATACTAGATATACTCCTTAAATCAAAAAATGTTGCAAACTCCAACAATAATGGAATAAACAAACAACTAATTAGTTCCAAGGTAGTCAATAATATCCAATATAATTTATCCAAATCAATCTTCTATTATTCCAAAATCACTACCTCAGTATCAGGACCATATTAAGGTTTATCTTTCCATTAACCATGTATTTTCCAAAAAATTTAACTTGCTATTGAGTCACTTTTCTTAGTACCATACAATCTAAAATCCTCAATGAAATAGTATTGTAGTACAATCCTTATTTATTTACAAAATTCATATAACTAGTTCATCATTTATACAACACTCAAATGACATAATTCTTCAATCCAGAAACACAAATACATTAGTTATTCCACATCGATAATAGTAACAGTGTATGCATGACCTTGATCCCTTTGATTCTTCTGTGATATATTTTCTTAATGCTTAGGAAATTTATTTTCATAATTCCCCATTTCACTACAGTTGAAACACTTAATGTTAGACTTTTATTTCTTCCCTTTGCATTATTTTTTCTGGTGAATCCTTTTATCCACACTTATAAAAAACATTCGGTCCTTTCAAGCACTTCCCAGGGTGATTACTTCCATAGTTATCACATATGGGAAAATCTTTCTTTCCCTTCTTCTCTTTATCCATCTTTTTCTCTGTCATCCTCTTCTTCTCTAGCTTCCCTTCAAAGCCATAGGACTCAAATAATTATTTACTTATCTTATTAACACATGATACTATTTTCTCATATGATGAGAATACATTTGAGTCTATTTCCCTTCGAAATGTTGGCTTAATACCATGAAATATAGGATCCTTCTTACTCTTTGGAACATTTACATTGGTGGGGTAGTCATTCCTGGTACTAGGCACCATTTCTAAACAATTTCATACACTAGATTAGGTTATGAATCATAATGAATGATTCTAAACTAGTGAATTACTTAACATAAATTGAAAATTTTATATATATATATAATTTCATAATCATAAAAATGGATTCTTTGCAGGCATATTTAATCATAAATACTTCATAATGGTTTTTAATTAAAATGTGAATTATCCTAATCATATCCCCTGGGAGTGTCAAACCTGGTGTGCAGTAAGGCTCCTTGTTGTGTACAAAGTTACCCAGAGTTAGGCCTGGAACACCTTGTCATAGTTTCCACCCCTAGGTACATCTGTGCTAGATCCACGTTCACTTATATATCCAGACAGGTATGTATTTCTTAGAAGACCCACATAATCTCTACATTACCAAAATTATAGGAATTACTTCTATACTAATCTTCAAAGTATATCTTTGTGTAACATTCCCTAATCAGAGTTTATCTAAATCTTGTTTACAAGGTTATTGTTAAACTTTATATGATACCAACTGTAACACCCTGACCCCAAAATCTTGGATCTGGTGCATTATTTTAATACATTGTCATGATTACAAGGAATCAAGTCCTGAAAGACCGATCAGTTTTGCAGTCGTGGAAAATAGATTGCATACATGAACTTCACATTAAATTTTAAAACATAAAACGCAACACAAATAATCCTTTGAGAACAAGATTATTCCCCTAGATTAACCCTGCATATCAATCATAATACATTTCTTGGAATCTTGAGAAAATAAAACATAATAAGGGGTGAGCTCAAATGCTCAGTAAGGGTAAATAATTCAACGGAAGCTATAAACTTAAGGAAAGATGTATAATAAAAACATCACCCTTTTAAACAATAAAATTGAACATAATATATAAAAAATAAATCAAAAATTACCATATAAACATGCACATGGACATTCTACTAGTCGAATAGTCACATGTAATAACTAATTTCATAACGAGGGAATGCATAATTTCGGACATAATAACAACTACTTCAATGCCTTATGCTAAGACTGTTTAAAAATATTCTATCAAGGACTTGTACCAAGACACTAGTTTGTCTCATGAGACCTACTGATGCATCGAGGGGCTATAGAGGGACCCTCTCATCACTTACTAAGTCTAATGCATTCCTCATATGAAAAGGGTGAAACATAACATAAACATTTATATTAAAACTAGCATATGAAATGTCAATACATTAACTGTAAACCATGAATTGTATAAAAATAGAACATCTATAGTCAAACATATCATAACTCATTCAATATAATATGAAATATTTTATTATAATAAATCAACCTCAATCGAGAATAATATCTAGTAAAGGATGTTGACATAGCTGAAAGTGTTTAGTAAAACTCTTTGAGAGAAATATCCCTTTTTCATGAAATCATTTAAAAGTCACAAAATTTAAAAAGTAAGTCATTTAAAATATATTTTTGAATCAAATTTTCCCATACCACTTTGAAACTTTTTAAAGGAATTAACATTTTAAAACATTCATGTTCATATAAATAAATCCTTAAAACCATTTTGAAAACATGGATATTAATGAGAAATATTTAGAAGAATAAATATTTAAAACATTTAAAATGATGTTTTAGTTAAATAGTCCCTTAAAAATAATTCTTTTGAAAATTAATTTATGAAACATGTACATGTATGATAAATATGTCCCAGTAAATACTTACACATAAATAGTCTATGATAATAATGAGATTGAGGAATTAACCCTTACCTTAAGTCTAATACTCTCCGTACGAGTCTGAAACTCATGTATAATGTTTTTAAACGAATTATTAACTTATATAATAATCATAATAATATTTATGATATCATATATAATTCTTTTATGAATTTATATTACCTATTTATTAACAATTCCAAGTTAATGCAACATTTCGAGTAATATCGCTTTGTTTATCGTACGTGTTTTGACTTGTTATTGTTGATAATATTACTTATATCATGATTTATCTACTTAAAGAATGTATAATATGATTTATATATCATATATATTCATAATATAAATATATATAATATATAGATATATAAAATGGAATACATCGTTCATGGAGACGGTAGGTCGTACGTACACATGAATGTTGTTTCTATTTTCTATCGTATTGATTGGAAGTAAGTGGATGAAATATATGTAAATAAATATATATATATATATATATATATCATTCTAGTAGACTTATTATTTCATATATTTCATAATTATTAATAATATATTTTTTATAATCATTCTTGGATGGTGAACATGGAAGATGAGTCTCATCGCGTCGTGGAGACGGTAAGTCGTACGTACGCACGAGCGACGATATCATTTCCTTAATGGTTAAATGGTATGGAATTGAATGGAATATGAATTTTATAGAAAAAAATATGATGTTTTATTTATTATATAAATCTATTATACTCATCGTTATACCCATATAAATAAAGTGTAAATGAAAAAAAATTACACCACAGTGTGGAGATGGTAAGTTGTACGTACGCACACATGATGGTATTTCTTTAATAGGATGGGTAAAAAGAGTAATATAGTTGTCCCATAATATTAATAGTATCTCATAATATATTTTATTCTTGAGTTATTATTTTTTTATGGTAACAAATTAGTAAGGGGTAGTAGAAGAAGGAATGAACTTTGAAAGAAGGGATAAAACGATTACCTCTTCTTCGGGTGTCTCTTTTTGATTTGCACAAAAGGACTCCTGAAGATGACTTTCTGCCCAAAGTTTTGCCTCTAGGATGAATTGAGGGAAGTTGGGAGCAGATTTAGGTAGGTTTTGGTGATACAAAGGGCTTTTGAGTTGTGAATTAAAGATAAAGGTAGGTTCCCATTTATAAGAGAGGTGATGGGAACTTTAGAAAAATATTGAAATATTAATTTATTATAAAATCATTTTCAGATTATAATAGCTCAAAATTGATTTATTTCAAGGATAATATTAGTTTGGGTCTAAATACTCTCAAAAATAGGTTTTATACATGTTTAACTTATAAAATTAACCTTATATTTTAGATTTAACCCTCTGTAAAATAAGTTAACTCTTACCATGTCCTCTTGTATTTTTATACTAAATAGTTAATATATTTACTATAAAATGATAAGGGAACCTAAATTGGATCATTTATAAAAAATTTATCACTATCCAAGTTATTTTTCTTAACTATATATTTTTAGTATTTTTATATCATTTAATAAAATAGTATTTTTTTAAAACTCATTTATGTCATTTTTTACACTATTTAGTAATTGATTTTTGTTAAAGTCATAACAACTTGATTCCTTCGAAAAAAAGGAATTCACTCATACTTCATATGTCAATGTATTCTATAAAATTTGTGTATGGAATAAAAAGTTTCAATTTATATTTATTTTATTATTTATAATATCATTTATTTTAATCTTTCATTAATAAGGTATTTATTGAATCATCATTGTGTCATAAATAAATTTAACTATTTAATGTCTAAAAATTATAAATAAAATACCATGATGTAGAAAATATTCTTTTATTTCTAATTAATGTTTATAGTCGAATTTATCTTATGTACAACCCTATATTAAAAATGTTTTAGTTTAATAAAATTTGAATATGACATTTTTAACTCTTCTTTAAATAAAATATAATAAATGTCCTAATCTAATCCAAGTGGATCAATAAGGATCATAGTTTTGTACTAAGGTTGATTTTGGTCAAAAAATACTTATCCAATAAAATTAGGACATGTGTTGGGGTAATTTTATATTATTATAATATTATTTTTACCTTTAATTACCCTATTTACTTTTAACCATGGTAAATAAAATTCAAAAGTTCATATTAACCAAATATTATTTTCATCATATTGAACCAAATTTTACTTACTGATTACAACCGTATCTATTGTATTTTTGAAATTCAATTCACATAAGTTGTAAAATTACGTTTTATGCAAATTTGCAAATGTGCCTAGAAGATGGGTAAAAGACGTTAAAAAGTTCAATAAAATTTTATATATCTAATCTTATTATAAAATGACTCCAATGAATTAAATTGGAATAATATATGTATTATGAATCTATTTTGACTTTAAGATAAATTAAAAATAATTATTTAAATGAAAAAGTCAGTTTTTATGTACCATGCAGTATTTTCCACTATTCATCAAAAATTGAATGTTTTCAAAAAAATACCAAAAATTCAACCTAAGATAATTTTGATATTCCAAATTCAAAAATGAAATATATTTTACCAAATTAAATTTTTAGGAGTGTCTAAAATTAATTTTATTATTGTTCTCCAAAGGACATAAAAAGTAGTTCTTTTAAGAAAATAGTTTTTCTAAATATATGACTGTTTTAATAAAACTTATAAATTTCATTATAAATATGTTTTATTTATGTGAAAACATTATAAATAAAATTTATTTTTTATTTTTTACTATTCATATTACAATATTTAATTGATAAATAAATATATCGTTTAAATAATTATAATACCAGTGTGTTATTTCGCAGAAACTCAATCTTGCATATAATGCAAGCCAAGTCGGTGTTGCATGAAATATAAGCTATTAAATTAATTTAAAGAGATAACATACTATAAAATCTTGGGATGTTACAAAAACACCTTCACCAAGACCAAATCCAATGGAATCACTCCAACAATGAGCTCTCATACCACTTGTTAGGCTTATAACCAGATTCTGATTATACAACCAAAAGCGGCTACACTAGAACTTAATACATAGAATCAATAGATCCATAATCAAACATACATATGATATCCAGATCTTGTAAGATTTAGTACTCAAATAACCTCACCATAACATAAAACCTTCATAAAAACAGAGGCAAGACTATCAGAAATGATAATTAGAAGAAAATATTAAAGGAAAAGAACAACAAAAAGAGATTACATGGTTCAATATTGATCCATAATCCATGAGTGAATGATTATTCACTTATATTCAAATAATAAATAATAATATTACAATAATATTTATCTCATAATCACATTTAAGTTTTACCATCGTCGTCAAAGTCAAAATCCACCCTCCATTTATAGGGATGTCATTTTGGTGATTTTAGTGTCCAATTCAATCTGATCTGTGAGGTATGAATTCCACCTTCTCTAAGATATATAAAAGAACCCTAAATCTCTTCAAAGATTCTCACCACCTCAATGTGCCCAAATTTTTAATTGTTCCCCTTTTGAAGATATCACAGATATGAAATATTTCATATCTACCGATAAATAAACTTATGATGGAATGACTCATACATGCCAGTCTACATATTCTAGTGACCTAACACTCTATCATTATCACTTTATCTATATATATTTTTTAGAAAAATGGTTTCCATATTTTTCTCTTTCCATTGATCTTACATTCCTAATTCAAGAAAAATGAAGCTCACACCTTAACACCACCAAGGTCGGAAGTAAGCCAAGTGTACTGCCCCAATACCACCTCCAATTGGCTAGTGGATAGTGACTAGCACCGAGTACGAATAACTTGTAGTTTAAGAGTCCTTATCCTATATCAACTATAAAAAGATACATATCTCTTATGAAAATAAATTATAGACAGAAGAATATATATTAACACTAAACCATATACAACGCATGCATGAGAAGATTTCTAATATCCACATAGATAACCAGTATGTAATCCATAATAAAAAAAGGGGAAAGATACATTCCCAATGGATAAAATTAAATACCATCATAAGAAACTGAGCTAAATAGTTCTTCGCATCAATCCAGCTCTAAAAATGAATGTAAATCACTACTATCACATCTTAGTACTGTTAAACTCTACTAACACGGTGTCCACCAAGGTCTCCTCTAGGTGTTAGCTCCAAAAAATTCAATCTAGTTCCAAATATACCAAGATTATCTCTGACTTATGTTTCATCTTCATAGACACATCATGTGTGGGCATAAAACCCATTCAGGGGTGAGTTTAAATGTACTCAGTATGATGACCCAAAAACAAAAAGAAAAACCAAAACAATTTGTTAGTTTGAAACCACTATTATGTGAAAGTGAATAGGAGGAAGAAAAAAAGTATCTAGATATGATAAAGTAATTGAATTATTAGGGACATAGAGATTATCAGTTATCTCAGCTCCAACCCATGAATGTTTTAAACTCATGGGAAACTAGGGATTCTCAGAGAATAGAAAATACCACAAGGTCCATATTCAATATAAAATCACTCATCACATCTCAAAGGAAACCCAAGAGTTCCTAATAAATCACAACTCTTGAATTATTAATTCTACTCATCCTTTCATCCACACCTCTATAAGAATATTCCAATGGGAACTTGCTCCCTACTGAGGTACACACATCAGTTGAGGGAGTACTATACCCCATCATTTACAATCATCAATAACATGATGCCTTTCTAGAAATAAATAGGGAACCCACACCTTTATTAAGAAAAGATTAAATTCGAGGGATTATTTACCCCTACCATCATTACCACCTAGGTATAATGTAATAGAGAGAAATGAGAATGTATGAGAGAGTCCCTCATATATATCCTAACTACATGTTAAATCAACACACAACTCTAAGGATATAACTACCAAAACATGCAACCCACAAAACATCTATATAATATTAGTGGGGGATTTATGCCTTACCATAAGACACAACATTAAAGGGAGTAATTAACCCTAGTTGGAGACCCACACCCCATATGATCTCTTATATGGGGGAATAATGACCCCATAGATAGAGGACCCACTTCCCAAGTATATAGGGGAGTAAAAAATCATATATATCATGTAGGGGTCCTGAACCCTTACAAAAAAAATTCTTCATGGGAGTATTGACCCTAATAATACTCTGATAGTCACACATGAACCATAAAACGGACCCTATAGAGCTAAATCCAAAAAAAAATCTATCACATCTTGTAAAATGGCCTCAGATAGCTGAACAAAACACTTCATTGTAATCTAAATGTAAAAATACTATGTATATACTATTTATTTATTATAAATTTGCATCATATGAAAAATAAATATTTAAATTATTGTCGATCGAAGTAGAGTACTCAAGAGGGGGGGTGAATTGAGTATCTATTTAAAAATTTTGTTTAAAAAGTATTCTTAAAAGGTTCCAAAATAGTTAAATACAGCCCAGTTAATCAAGTTTATACTGTTATGAAAGTTTGACTGTTTAAATAACTTATTAAAAGATTGATTAATTCTCAGTAATCTTAATATTGGTTATTAACATTACTTTTGAAGCTATTATAATAAAGAAATACAATTATAACTTCTTTCCAAGATTAACTATCAAAGTAAATTTAGTGAATTGTGAATTAAATAGTAAAACATAGACAACTAAAGTAAGCAGCATAGCAGATATAAAACAAGTGGTTCAGTCTCAAGACGAGACCTAATCCACTCCACTTGGTGATCACCTGTCACCAAGCAGTTTATATAAATAAACTAGATACACACCCTATATTAGGATTTAAAACAGTACACAAGACTTTCCAGGTCAGACGAACGCTTCCATAGTTCTTTGTGGGTATGAAAAACAGGTTACACACAACCTCTTCCACACTTATCTGTGGGTATACACAAGTGTAAAAAGATGTTTGATAAAGGATATTGTGTATCCTTTAGTTTAATGTAGGAGACAGTGTGTGCTTTTATACAAACACACACACACTGCTCAAAAGAAGAAAACAATACACAACAGAACAGAAGTATATAGATAAGGTTATAAATGCTCTAAGTGTTAGTCTATGTAGCTCTAAACTTCTGAGATGAAACAGATGCAGAAATCGAGTCCTCTCGTGAAAAACAGAGTATCGTAAGTCAGCAAGATCTGTCTCGTGTTCTTCATGGTATTGAAAATGTAAATATGTGATCAACGATTCTAATCTATGGTGTCTATATTTTTGATTCAATAATTATTCGTGTGTTCTTCAAGAATGTTTATTTTCATGTGTCGATTATTTTCCTAGGAAATCTCGTGTGTTCTTCATTGTTATGCTCTCTGTGTCACGATATCTTGTTTTTTGGTCACACTTTTTCTTTTATTCTTGGGGTGTATGTGTTGGAGCCGACATGTTTCATGTATTCTACACCTCGTACCTTGTACTGTCAGATGATATGTCTACAAAGAAGAATTAATTATGTCAGTGCATTTAAAAGCTTCAAATATGATCATTAGAAATTAAATTAAAAAATAACAAAATAGATTTAGAAACGATGTCATAGTTTGAATGTAAACGGTGTCTCCATAAAATGGTGTCTCCTTGAAATGATGTTTTAATGGTCACAGTGTCTGGATAGTCATGGTGTCTGGATGGTCACAGTGTCTGGTCAGGGTGTCTGGTCAAGGTGTTTGGTCACGGTGTCTGGTCACGGTGTCTGATCACGGTGTCTGGTCACGGTGTCTGGTCACGGTGTTTGGTCACGCTGTCTAGTCACGGTGTCTGGTCACGGTGTCTGGTCATGGTGTCTGGTCACGGTGTCTGGTCACGGTGTCTGGTCACGGTGTCTGGTCACGGTGTCTGGTCACGGTGTCTGGTCACGGTGTCTGGTCATGGTGTCTGGTTCCTTTTCCAGAAAAACAAAATCGGTGGTAGACTCACAGTGTCTCAGACTTAGCCAAATATTTGTATTTAGACTTAAGCAGTGATATTCATAGAATGTATTAGACTTAATCATTCATCAAAGAAATCATTATAAAGTAAATCAAATATAGTGTACAGTAATCAGACTTAATGTATAGCAATCAAGATCTTGGATATCTTTACTTAAAGCATAATAATACTAATCATCTATACATGATTTAAGACAGATTACATAGAATTACCAGGCTTTACAGAATATATATGATTTTTGATCATTAAAACATGATTAATACCTAACGAGTCCAAAAATATCCCTCTTTTTTATGATCACAAATCATGTGAGTGAGATAATACATATGTCTCTAGTGTACATATAAAATACATATTCCTCTATTTGTTCTTTAATGGGTATATTTTCTCCCCTACATATAAAATACATATTTCTCTATTCTTTATTTAATGGGCATATTTTCTCCCCCTTTTGGGATTATTAAAAATATTGAATAAGAAATGGTCAAGTATATATCACAATTCATTAGATAAAAATAGTGTCATTATAAACAGTAGATAGTAAAACAAATGAAACAACATCCCTATAAAAAGATAGTAGTCATTGTTCTTCATCACTGGTTGTTCTTCTCTTTTCCCTTTGGCAGCATCATCAGAAGAAGAAGCCATTAGAGCAGAGGTTGAAGTAGAAGAAGGGA
This sequence comes from Viscum album, assembly GCA_963277665.1. NCBI lineage: Eukaryota > Viridiplantae > Streptophyta > Magnoliopsida > Santalales > Viscaceae > Viscum > Viscum album. Next base: position 1,012,147,243 of record OY728156.1, read on the forward strand.
GTGAATTGGTTGATAGAGAAGGTAAAGGAAGACCTTCAAAGATAGAAGGGGCCAAGGTAGGGGTAGTAGAAGATCGAGGAAACTATTGATCAATGATTATAGGCCTGATCTGACTCAGGGCCTGACTGACAGACATAGATGTGGAGGCTAGGGTAGAGGTGAAGGTAGGAAAACCAGATCTCATAGGTGAAACTATAGGAGTAACAATGGTAGTACTCTGAACATAAAGATAACGACATAAAATCTTGATAAAATCAGCAATGATATCTCCACCATACAATATGGATTTTTCAAATTCATCCTTGTTCTCCATAAACTTTTCCAACAAATGAGTGAAATATGTGAGATTTTTTACTTGAGTTTTGAAAACTTGAGTAACAGGAGGAATCCTCGGATTTTTCACAAGGTACTTGAAGTGATTTGTCATGTAATTCTTAGAGAAGATCCAATTGAAGTAGAATTCCACTTTCTTGGAAATTTCTTGTTGAGCATCATTGGAAATCTTGGAATGGATTCTCACCAAATTAATAATTCTGTCACTGTTATTGATAACTTCAGATAGAGATTATTTATTATATCCACTAAGCACAGCTTGAAGTTCTTCTTTAACAACTGTTTTGAGTAGATCACTATTTAAAGTAGGTTGAGAAGATTATCCAGAGGCATTAGAAGCAGTGACAGTCGAGGTAAGGGATTTTAGTTGATTTATCACTTTATGAAGGCACCCCTTATACTCATCAGTTAACTTGTTAAGTCCAATAACAAGTTCACGCATATCTTGAACAATATTCTTGTTTCTTTCAACTACTTTTTCAGCTAAAGAGGTTAGATGAGGTTGAAACAGTGAGTTTATATCCTGTGGGTTCTAAGTAACAATATTCTCAACAGGATGAGAAGAAGTTTCTGGTCTCAAGTTCATCACTCTCTACATATCTTCAACTATACCTCTTAAAGTCTGTACTTCATCACTAAGAAGTTTATTCTCAATTATGACTTATTGAATCTCATGAAGCATTTTGGGTTAAATCTGCCATATGAATTTTTCCAATAACGGGGAAGCATCTCTCTCACTCAGAGTGGTTACAGGAGCATATGACATTTTCAATTGAAACATGGTAGACAGATCACAAACTTTGAATGTGACTTCTTGTGAATCATTCACATCGAAATAACTAGAAAATTTATACCATGTATCCAGTGAATTTGGATCAACTAGATTAGGCACTTCAATAAATTCCATACTAGGGGGTTGCTCTCCCTCAACAGGTGAATCCTTCTCAGGATTGAGAGATTTAGATCCTTGATCTATTTCTACTATTTTATCCCTTATTTAATCATCCATTTACTATCTAACCAACTGAAAGGTTAGCTCCATTCTCTCTTTAGTAGAAAGAATAAATTCAAGAGCAGGTTGTTCCTCTACATGTTCCTCACCAGTAGCTTTTTTCACAAGAGACAGACTTGCTTCTATATGCTCCTCTACAACTTCATTTTCTCTTTCAACAGCAATAGAATCTTATTTTGTGTAAGGTTGTTCTTCCAAATCAACAAACTTTTTAGGAATAGGCACTTCTTTATTAGCTAAGTCTTGAAGAATAGGTATGGAGTAAGGAAACACACCTGACTGATACCGGTCTACACTGAAGAGTCAGAGGTCCCCAACCTACCTTAGAGGAAGTACATGGAATATACTGGGTGTGTGTGGCTTTTCTCTCTAAGTCTGACACTACTCGTGCCTATCTAACCCACACAGTATGTATTTCCCCAAATACACGTCATGTTATACTAGATACACAGTGTGTAGAGATCAATTTGAAACTTATCATGTCGTCTTCCCAATTTTATGTACTCTATACCATGCATGTGTACTTTGGGTCATGATAGTGTACTATAGACATGCCTATGTATCTATCCATGTCTAAGTACCAGGACCTTCCCATGTACTTTGGTCATGCCTGTGTGTCTGGTTGTATATGTGCTTATGTACCCCCATAGTACATGTCACGACCCGACCCAACGGGGCTCGAGCCGCGACTCCCCAATCCTGCCTCCAATAGGCCAGGGGCTGGCAACTAGCGCCGAGTAGGCTATCACACACATGGGAGGCATTAGCCTAAGGTACCTGTACACACGCACCCACAAACACCTCCATGAAACAGTGCAAAGATATAGAAACTAAAAAGTAAATGCATGCATACAATCTATCCCAAACCATAGTGCAACAGCAAAAGTACAAAGGGAAAAACAGGGCCCACCAAAGAAAACTACAAAGCACGTCCAACCTGCTCTGAAGAAGGGGAACACTGCCACAAACACCCGCCGGAAAGATCCCTCGGCATAGCTCCGGTAGACACCCCGGTCAACTTGCTCACTAAGCTCCGCCTGCTCTGGGTCCTCCTGGGACTCCGTCAAAAGGCATGTGGTCTGCACAAGACACAACATGTGCGGGCAAAGCCCGTGCAGGGGTGAGTATAAACATACTCAGTAGGCACCCCAAAAACCCAAAACCCAAGGGAGCAACTGAAAGGCAACAGTCCGCTCAACCCAGCCAGAGGGAACCCAGACGAGAGAGAAACTCTATCTCGTGACCATCCTCGGCTAAACAAAACTAGTCAGCTCAGCTCAGCTCAGGTGTATGTCCATACATACACCTTGAACAATCAAGATATACTCAGCTCATGCCACAAGCCACAAGAGATACCGACCTCATCACCAGCAATTGTCCCAACCAGGAGAGTAAACCACACGAACACTGTCATACCAGATGATACTCATCCGAGAGATACACTCCATCAGGTCCCAAACAAACATCTCAGACGCTCACCCGAGAGACCATGCTCGTCGGATAACATCACTAAGGAAACATCACTGAAACAACATAACCACCAAACTCCTCGGATAGGGGATCGCCGCTAGGGTCCGCTTGGGGATACCAAGACCCACTCCGGTATACGTAGCTCACAGATAGGGGATCACTCCCAGGGTCTGCTGGGGGATACCACGACCCAATCTGGCATACGTAGTTCTCACAGATAGGGGATCACACCCAGGATCCGCTGGGGGATACCACAACCCGATCTGGCGCTCGATAGAAACTCCACACTCAGATAGAGGATCATCATCCATATAAAGATAGTCACGAAAATATCGGAACCCTATCTGGTACAACTCGCGATGTAGGGGATCGAACCGACGATGCCGCAACCCTACCGAAACCACGCGCTGAGTAGGGGATCACATAACCAACGATACTGCAACCCTACCGACACCAAGCGCTGAGTAGGGGATCATATAACCAATGATACCGCAACCCTACTATATACTTCATGCTGAGTAGGGGATCATATACCTGACGATGCCACAACCCTACTGGGAAAGACCCACCGCGTAGGGTGTCATATTCCCGATGATGCCACAAACCCTATGGGGTTAACCTACTAGATAGGGGACCACCGCCCGTGAATAAGCGGTCACAGCGATACTAAGAACCCGATCCAAGGTAAAGATGCTAGAAGATCCGCTCTGGGCCCACCGGAGGGATTCCACAACTCTAACAGTTAAAAACATCCCATCGAGAGGATCACAAACCCATACAAAGGTTGTGATGTCACACGAACCCTCGTAGGAACGAACCAAGGGAGAACCCTCAACCACTGCTGGTCCAAACGTTGCTAACCCGAGCGACCCACAACAACACCACACTGCGCACCTCCTAGGCCAAAACTGAGACCACCATCGCGTTTCACGCGGAAAAACACGCAGGATAGGCTGTTTACTCGCCCGAAACGGAGCACCGGTGAAAAAGTCACTATTCACCGTTGCTAGCCCATGTGGGGCCCACACAACGATCCTGAAACTCATCGAGCGGACTATACCATGACGATCCCCTCGAAAAAACAAGCGGAATCGACTACTCGCTCGTCCAAAACGGACACCCGGTGAAAAGGTATTATTCACCGCAGGCCAGCTCAGGTGGGGCCCATGCATGGATTCCGAAACTCATCGAACGGATCGCACCATTGCGATCCCCTTGGAAAAACACACAGGATCAACTATTCATCCGCCAAAATCGGAATCCTGGTGCAAAAGCTGCGTTTCTCCTCAAACGCCAAAACCTGGCCTCGTGGGGCCCGCACCCCATTCACAGTCCCAACACCCGGAAACCATCTCAAAAAGTCCGTCGTACCAACAGCGTCTCAATGCCACTGACGGCACATCAATCGGACGCTCCGGGTAGAAGTTACAACGGCCCAAAGTCGTAAAATAATAAAATAATATTATTTTATACAACGTTTCTAACTCCCGGGCCACGATCCCAAACCATTAAACCCTCAAAGTGAGTTCAAAATTTCCGTCTCGACGCAAGGAGCGCGTCACCGCAAACGGCTCGCAAATCAGAGTTACGGTTTGCGAGTTACGGGGGTTTAAAGAACCCCCGGAAAATCCTGGGCGGACCACCGCCAGCCTCGCCGGAAACCACCGCACCGCCGCCAGATTCCGCCGTGTTGCCGCCGCCGCCACGGGAAACCGCCACCGTGCCGCCGCGCCGTCGCCGGATTCCGCCATGGCCGCCGCCCGTCGTCGTCGGAAAACCGGGTTTTCACCGGAAAACTTTCGGGAGCCACCGGGAGCACCCCGGTGCTCCAAATTCAGATCCGAAACATGTTTTGGAAAGCTCGGGACCCGAACTATACAACCCTTACAAAAATTTGAAGTAAAACAACACAAAAATGGGATCTGAGATTGTAAAACTCAAACCGCCTACCTCGCGGGCGAAACGCCGACGTTCTGCCTTAGATCCGCGCTCCAGAGCTTCCGTTGCGCGCTCCTGGAACGTCCGCCGTCGAATTCCGATCTCGTGGGAGATTCATTTGCTCGATTAGGTGGAGAGGCGGCGAAGATTGGCGAAGAATGTCGAGAGGAACGATAAGGTGGGGCGCTGATATTTATATCAGCCGCCCGCCGGCGCCAAACCCACCTCGGACCCGACGCCTGATGCGAACAAAAGTAAGGTCACCCCTAGGGTAAACGCACCATTCTGAACGCAAAGGAGGACTCAGATTTTCCATCCGAGACTCCGTTCAGAAGTTATTTGAGCTGATGCTCGCACACTAACTTCGCTACTTATTTACGAAAATTCCCCTGGTGGCGTTTCTCACCGCAGGCCCGCGCCCGCAAAGTTTACACCTTGCCTAGGGTAAACGGCATGTTCCGAACGCAACTGTTCCCTCAGATTCCCGTTCTAAGCTACCGTTTAGGAGATACCACACCCCCGCCATGTGCATAGTATAAAAACACTTAATATTTTTATAAAATTAATTCTGGGCACACCGGGCCTCGGAATCGCATGTCGTCTTCACGCCTAGCTCTGGAATTATTCTTAGAAATATTCCAAAGTCTGACAGGACCAAAAACCCGAGTCATTGCATCCTCCCCCCTTAGAACTTTTCATCCCCGAAAATCCCTAAGCACAAGGAAAGCGACTGGACTCTCAACTGGGTCTCACACACCAGCGAGCTCACCAACCAATACCCATGCCCGAACGCATAAGTCAGAGGGGCTCATCCACCACACCTCAATACTATCCGCTTTGGGCGGCACTGACTCGCCCGCACGGTTTTAATCGCGTCACAAAAACGCGTCTCGGTGGGGGAAGGATCCATCTACCTCATGCATTCGAAGCATGCGGAACAACTCCCACACAGGGTCTTACCAACGCCCTGAACAAAACTCGAGCAAGCAACAAAAGGAAAGAGTACCGCTAAACAGTGTCTATCAAACTACTGCAGTAAGTAGAAAAGACACAAGGCATACCTCTATCCATCCGTGGTGCCTCTGGGTCGACTGCCTCCAGGGCATGCAGCTGTCCTCGCCCTCGACCACCAGCTCCCTGATCTTGGTGTGGACCACCTGGGGGTGGGGGTGGTGGCAACTGATACTGCCTACCACCGCCTCCCACTGCACCAGCTCCGCCGCCACGTCCGCCGCCCTGCGAACCTCCATGCTCGAGACGCTGCCTCTGCCAAGGCGGTCCATCGACCGGCTCCCTCTTAGCAGCATGCCGGGTTAGACAATCTCTAGCAAGATGTCCCCGACCATCGCAAGCATAACACCGCCTCTCCTGCGGCTGACCAAAACTAGCCTGCGAGCCCTGTGAGCCCTGAGGCTCAGATCCTCCATCCTAGGGTCGCCTCCTGAAACGTCGACCACGTCCTGACCCCTGAGTCTGTCGCCGGCTACCAGATGCCAATCCGACTAAAAAAGTCTCATCCCTCGAGTGCCCAGCACTAACAGGGGGAATCTGCTCAGCCAGAAAACTCTCCACCACCAACGCTCGCTCTAGCACTCCAGCATAGGTGGGCAGGCATAAGGAAACCACACCTGCTCGGATGTTCCTGCGTAAGCCCTGCTCGAAGGTCCGAGCCCTAAAGAACGGGTCTCGAACCATATCCAGGGAGTAGCGCGACAGGTCTGTAAACCTCGCTGAGTAATCCAACACAGTCATGCTCTCCTGTCGAAGCTGCAAAAGCTCCTGGATCCGCACTGACCTCAGCATCACCGGATAGAAATCCTCCCTGAAGAGCCACTCAAACTCTACCCACATGAGCGTCTCCTCGTCATGGGACTGCGACACCAAACTCCACCATCGCCCGGCATAACCATGCAGAAGGCTCTCCGCTAGGACCACCATCTGATCTGGGGGTGTCCTCACTAGGCGGAATACCCGGGTGACTACCTCAAGCCAGTCATCAGCTGCCTGGGGGTCTGGATCACCCCGGAACCTCAGAGGTCGCTGCCTCTGGAACTCGTGCAGTGCACTCAGCCTACACGCAACCTCGTCCTGCACTGCCGGCACAACCAGCTGCTCGAAAGGTGGCATCTCAACTGGTAGACCACCTGGAGGTGCAACCTCAGAACCTGCGCCCTGCTCCACAGCCTCTACACGGGGCGGGTTGTCAGCACAATCCTACTGCAGAACCCTCGCTGGCTATCGTCGTGGAGGTATCCTGAAAAACATTCAAGACGCACCACAGTCAAAAAGTATATCTGGAGAGATGACTCAAGAAGGACAAGGAAATACCCAAAAACCTAGTCCTATATGATGCATGTACCGTTATGTCCCTGCGACCAGTGTACGAATGTCCCGAGTTGAAAGGCAGGTTATCAGAGTCCTGGTGTATGGATACGTCGGTCGCCGCACCAACACTGGAGTCCCTGGCCTGAAATCCGAACTCGAAACATCCTAACACTACCGCTATGAAACCCAAACCAAACTCACAGCTAGACCAGCTACGCTCTAAGATCCCAAAGGTGGAACCTCCTCTGATACCACTCTGTCACGACCCGACCCAACGGGGCTCGACCGCGACTCCCCAAGCCCACCTCCAATAGGCCAGGGGCTGGCGGCCAGTGCCGAGTAGGCTATCACACACATGGGAGGCATTAGCCTAATGTACCTGTACACACGCACCCACAAACACCTCCATGAAACAGTGCAGAGATATAGAAACTGAAAAGTAAATTCATGCATACAATATATCCCAAACCAGAGTGCAACAGCAAAAGTACAAAGGGCAAAACAGGGCCCACCAAAGAAAACTACAAAGCACGTCCAACCTGCTCTGAAGAAGGGGAACACTGCCACAAACACCCGCCGGAAAGATCCCTCGGCACAGCTCCGGTAGACACCCCGATCAACTCGCTCACTAAGATCCGCCTGCTCCGGGTCCTCCTGGGACTCCGTCAAAAGGCCTGTGGTCTGCACAAGACACAACATGTGCGGGCAAAGCCCGTGCAGAGGTGAGTATAAACATACTCAGTAGGCACCCCAAAAACCCAAAACCCAAGGGAGCAACTGAAAGGCAACAGTCCGCTCAACCCAGCCAGAGGGAACCCAGACGAGAGAGAAACTCCATCTCGTGACCATCCTCGGCTAAACACAACTAGTCAGCTCAGCTCAACTCAGGTGTATGCACATACATACACCTTGAACAATCCAGATATACTCAGCTCACGCCACAAGCCACAAGAGGTACCGACCTCATCACCAGCAACTGTCCCAACCAGGAGAGTACACCACACGAACATTGTCATACCAGATGACACTCATCCAAGAGATACACTCCATAAGGTCCCAAAAAAACATCTTAGACGCTCACCCAAAAGACCACGCTCTTCAGATAACATCACTGAGGAAACATCGCTGAAACAACATAACCACCAAACTCCTCGGATAGGGGATCACCGCTAGGGTCCGCTTGGGGATACCAAGACCCACTCCGGTATACGTAGCTCACAGATAGGGGGTCACTCCCAGGGTCCGCTGGGGGATACCACGACCCGATCTGGCATACGTAGTTCTCACAGATAGGGGATCACACCCAGGATCTGATGGGGGATACCACAACCCGATCTGGCGCTCGACAGAAACTCCACACTCAGATAGAGGATCATCATCCATATAAAGATGGTCACGACGATACCGTAACCCTATCTGGTACAACTCGCGATGTAGGGGATCGAACCGACGATGCCGCAACCCTACCGAAACCACGCACAGAGTAGGGGATCGTATAACCAACGATACCGCAACCCTACCGACACCAAGCGCTGAGTAGGGGATCGTATAACCAAGGATACCGCAACCCTACTATAAACTTCATGCTGAGTAGGGGATCGTATACCCGACGATGCCACAACCCTACTGGGAAAGACCCACCGCGTAGGGGATCATATTCCCGATGATGCCACAAACCCTATGGGGTTAACCTGCTAGATAGGGGATCGCCGCCCATGAATAAGCGGTCACAGCGATACCGAGAACCCGATCCAGGGTAAAGATGCTAGAGGATCTGCTCTAGGCCCACCGGAGGGATGCCACAACTCTAACAGTTAAAACATCCCATCTAGAGGATCACAAACTCATATGAAGGTTGTGATGCCACACGAACCCTCGTAGGAACGAACCAAGGGAGAACCCTCAACCATTGCTGGTCCAAACGTTGCTAACCCGAGCGACCCGCCACAACGCCACACTACGCACCTCCTAGGCCAAAACCAAGACCACCATCGCGTTCCACGCGGAAAAACATGCAGGATAGGCCGTTTACTCGCCCGAAACGGAGCACCGGTGAAAAAGTCACTATTCACCGTAGCTAGCCCGTGCGGGGCCCACACAACGATCCTGAAACTCATCGAGCGGACCATACCACGACGATCCCCTCGGAAAAAACAAGCGGAATCGACTACTCGCTCGTCCAAAACGGACACCCGGTGAAAAAGTTACTATTCACCGAAGGCCAGCTCGGGAGGGGCCCACGCCTTGATTCTGAAACTCATCGAACGGATCGCACCATTGCGATCCCCTCAGAAAAACACACATGATCGACTATTCATCCGCCAAAATCGGACTCCTGGTGCAAAAGCTACGTTTCTCCTCAAATGCCAAAACTCGGCCTCGTGGGGCCCGCACCCCGTTCACAGTCTCAACACCGGGAAACCATCTCAAAAAGTCTGTCATACCAACAGGGTCTCAACGTCACTGACGGCACGTCAATCGGACGCTCCGGGTAGAAGTTACAACGGCCCGAAGTCGTAAAATAATAAAATATTATTATTTTATACAACGTTTCTAACACCCAGGCCACGATCCTGAACCCTTAAACCCTCAAATTGAGTTCAAAAGGTCTGTCTCGACGCAAGGAGCGCGTCGCCGCAAACGGATCGCAAATCGGAGTTACGGTTTGCAAGTTACGGGGGTTTAAAGAACCCCCGGAAAATCCTGGACGGACCCCCGCTAGCCTCGCCGGAAACCACCGCGCTGCCGCCGGATTCCGCCGCGCCGCCGCCGCCGCCACCGGAAACCGCCGCCGCGCCGTTGCCGGATTCCGCCATGGCCGCCGCCCGTCGTCGCCAGAAAACCGGGTATTCGCCGGAAAACTTCCGGGAGCCACCGGGAGCACCCCGGTGCTTCAAATTTAGATCTGAAACATGTTTTGGAACTCTCGAGACCCGAACTATACAACCCTTATGAAAATTTGAAGGAAAACAATACAAAAATGGGATCCGGGATTGTAAAACTCAAACTGCCTACCTCACGAGCGAAACGCCGACGTTCTGCCTAAGATTCGCGCTCCAGAGCTTCCGCTGCGCGCTCCTGGAACGTCCGCCGTCGAATTCCGAGCTCGTGGGCGCTTCGTCTGCTCGATTCGGCGGAGCAGCGACGAAGAACATCGAGAGAAACGATAAGGGGGGGAAGCGCTGATATTTATATCAGCCGCCCGTCGGCGCCAAACCCGCCTCAGACCCGACGCCCGATGCGAACAAAAGTAAGGTCACCCCTAGGGTAAACGCGTCGTTCTGAACGCAACGGCGGACTCATATTTTCCATCCGAGACTCCATTCAGAAGTTATTCGAGCCGACGCTCGCACACTAACTTCACTACTTATTTACGAAAACGCCCCTGGTGGCGTTTCTCACCGCAGGCCCGCGCCCACAAATTTTACACCTCGCCTAGGGTAAACGGCACGTTCCGGACGCAACTGTGCCCTCAGATTCCCGTTCTGAGCTACCGTTTAGAAGATACCACACCCCCGCCACGTGCATAGTATAAAAATACTTAATATTTTTATAAAATTAATTCCGGGCACACCGGGGCTCAGAATCGCACGCCGTCTTCACGCCTTGCTCTAGAATTATTCACAAAAATATTCCAAAGTCTGACAGGACCAAAAACCCGAGTCACTACAATACATGTTGATCCTCCAATACCATGTCACATGGAATATGACACACGTCACATGGAATATGACACACGTCACATGGCTTGTTATATTTTTCTCTATGTGTAAACCCTAGAATCGAAGAAGAGAGACTAAACATAGTGTGTTATTAGGACTACACACCATGTAGTTGGTATTTTTCTATAAATATATAACCTTAACATGTCTTCTACTCACTCCACGACCACTATCAAATCTACCGATGTCTATTCATTAATCAAAAATCTCAGTCCATCCAAGATATTTTATTGACAGTGATTGAATTATAGCCATTAAATCCAATCAAGAATGGTCCTTCATCACTCTGCCTCATCGAAATATTGAAAACCACAAATGGGGATCCCCAAACCCTATTCTGATCCACCTCCAATCATCTACCATTATCTTTGCACATCAATCACTCCATCGATCATGAACCAGAACCCTTGGTATTGATCCTTTGTGCCAAATAATGGTCACGTAATGATCTATTACAGGTTATTGGTTCAATAATCATCCTATGGAATACTGGTGATGAACATGCATATAACAGGGGAATAAATTCACAAAACACAACAAGAGGAATGAACCTTGGACTTTGTTTATATTTTCCTTGATTAATTTTTTTATAATTGTAAAAGAAGAACCAAAATAAAATGATATCAATTCCCCAAAACCAAGGAAGATAAACCCACACCTGCAAAGCATGATCGACCCACAAATCAATCTGTTAGTGGAGTTGATTTGTGTTCTTCATAGGATACTCAAATGGAAAATAATCCAATGAAAAAATTCCCAACATATGGTTTTTATCAATAAATGAAAAGAAATGGTTGCGTATCTTAATCACTGGTGAGATCTGTGAACTTTGTTAGTGAAGACGATCCTAGCTGTACCGATCTGTTGGACCATAATTCGTCCTTCATGGCTCCTCCTCAAATCTCTAGGGTTATATAGGCAACTCTAGGATTTTCCCATAACTAGGTTTAAATAGGAGAGATCTAGTTCATGGATAATTAATTAATTAATTATTTAATTAATTTACTTATCCACCCTCAACCACATTTTAAAAAAACACCTGACCCTGAAAACGTTTATGTCACACATATGGTAAAACATACATTTCATATTTAATGGTTTTCTTGGATTTATGATCTGAGACTCCGTTCGAGAGTTATTCCTCTATTTCATAAAATTTGTGTGTGCGTGATATAATATATTTAATATGTTTATTATATCAATACCAAGACTCTCAGGGCCTCAGAATATTATGTTGACTCATCACCTGGATCTAAAAATATTCCTTAAAATATTTTAAATTCTTACAAGGAAAAAACTAATTCATTACAAACACATTAATTTTTTGGTTGAAATAAGGATTAAAAAACTAAACCATTAAAATAATTCATGCATAAAATGAGAAAAAAAAACATGAGAAGATAATTATTATATATTGTAACAACCTAATATTTATTAGTAATATTTTTTTCTCTGAATAAATGTGGGTTGTATTATATTATATAATATTATAAACATAAAAAATATAGAGAGACCAATAAAAACATTATTTAATTAATAAATATGGTTAAATTGATCAACAATAAATCCAATTGAAATTTAAAACATTAAAATTGGAAAAATATATAAAATATAAAATGTGAAATGTGAAAATATGGATTGCCCCAATCTACTGTAATCATCACCCCCACTGCTAACACTATAGAAAAGAAACAAAATATTAGTAAACTAAGAAAAATTATAGAAAATGGAAATATAGAACCTTGAGATAAATTGAGTTGAATAATGAATGAAGTAAAATTATAGGTATTTATAGGAGGTAATGTGACCATTGAAATAGTAATGTGATCATTGAGAATAGTAACATGACTGTTGGAATAGTAACCTGACAGTTGGAATAGTAATTTTACCTCAAAATAATAAATTTTGATATAAATAATATTTATCATGATTAATTTAATTAAATATTAATATTATAATACCAAAAAATAAATTTTTTGATTAAAAAATTAAAGAAAATATAAATAAATTTTTAATAAACTGTATTTTAAAGTATTTCCTAAAAATCATAATTTTTATATAAAATATTAAAAATACCTATGTTAGAAATTTATTTGGATAAAATTAATATCATTTGTTAAATCATAATTTCAAAATTTTCCAAGGGTTATTTTTTTGGTAATTTTTTGAAATACTTTAATTTTCTGGTGAATAGTAAAAATTCAGTTTTTTACATAACCAATGTACCTTAAATTACATCATTCATGGTATAATAATGACCTAGTCCTTTATGGAAATTATGGTTCATCCATGATATATTTTATTTCATAAATGAATCATTAAAATAAAATAAACTTTATTTCTAAACATAAAAAAGAACTTTCCAAAACCCGAATTCAAAAGTGATTCCTTGAAATAACAATTTCTATTTTTTCTACTTTTATTTTTAATAAACTAATGAATTTTAATTTTAAAGGGTATTTAAAGTATTAAAACCGTTATATTATATTTATATATGATTTATATTTTCAAAAAATTACTATTACATGTCTTACCTTTTATATGATATTTTATTCAATATTTTTTTAAAAAAAATACCCCTCTCCTCAAGTATAAATTACCCCTCTACCTCTCCTTGGAAAACAACTCATTCCCCACATTCCAAAGCCTAACCTATTCAAAAATAATTACCCTAAATACCCTTATAATCCTTAGGTACATTCTATAGTAATGAAAATCCAATCATCAAGGGAGTTTTAGTGTCATTCAAGAGAATTTACGCCAAAGATTAAGTAAGTTATGATCAGCTCTTCTCTTTTTTTCTTATTCTTCTTCTATTTATTTTTTCACCACCCCTTTCACAACAAAACCTTGTCATAATTAATTAGGAAGTAATTTAAAATTATATTAATGATTTTAACCTATTTTAAGTATCATATTACTATATATATAAATTTCAAACTTCCATTTCCTGGTCTCCCAATAATGTACCGTCAATAGTCGGTTAACAACCTATGGATACATTACCATGTCAACACATATAACCATAATCATTGATGTATATTGTAAAATTTTTATATTTATAAACATGTAATTATACTTATTATACACTTTTTGAATTAATTATACAAATGTATAAACTACATTGAACAATGTAGTGAAATTGAGGCAAAATGGAAAATCTTTAAGTAAAACATGATATCAAAATGACTACCCTAAAAATTAGAAAATTAATAAATAATATAAAATGAATATAATTCATCCATTTGGGCCTTTGGGCCACCAGTTTGGGCCTTGGGTCCTGTAAGGCTTTCAGGCCACCCAAGTCCTTCAGGCCAGTTGATTCTCAAGGCCTTCGAGCCACCTTAAGGCCTTAGGGCCACCCCAAGGCCTTCGGGCCACTTGAATTCAGATGTACCAGTTTGACTACAAGGAACAAGGCTTCAGATGAGGATTCAGGGTAGATGCATTCACTGGAGAAGATCTAACCAGATTTAGAAGAATGAGAGGGTGTGGCTTTACCATCAGTACCAGGCCTGTGCAGCTTTTCATAGGACAGATAGCCAACCAACCTTGCGAAGGTGGAGTACTGATATCATGGCATATGCTAGGGAGGATTAGTTATAAGTGGTCTTGTCTGGGTGATTCCCTCTAATACCTACGGGTCATGTAATTATCTCTAAGACTTCAGTACTTGTAAGGGTTCCACCTCACCCCTTGAAAGGTGGATTATCAAAAATAATAAAAACTGAAGGCCTTCGGTCCATTCCTACAAAGGTAAGGGGATTATCAAACCTAACTCCTTTTCTTTGGATTATCCTTATTTAATGAAATATTTGGTGTTAATACTCCTATAATGTTCCTTTAATATCATTTCATTATTCTTACCTTTTATTTTCAGGGATATACATGTTTCCTACTTGATTTTATATAAATATTTTCCAAAAAAACTCTTCTTTTCAAAAAAAATCTTTGACTCCTCCTGATTTGTTTCTTCTTCACTCAAGAATGACGATTCTTATACCAAATATGTTTTAACTTTTTCATTTGGGAACACAGAGTTTATTCATTAAATCATGATTGATTGAATACTCATGAAACCCATTCCTTTTCATGGTTTAATTCTTGATTATGATTGTAATATGTTCTATGTGTTATGGATGATTTTTGTAAATATTATGATGTGATGGGTGTGTTTGGAATTATATATCCCTCCAATACATTAGGTAATGTGATGTATCTCATGATATGATGTGTATTATGAATGAACATGATGTTATCTTTCTTCACAAAGATAATGTTATGATTATGCACACATGTTATGCATGGACATGATGCTAGCTTTGTTCACAACTATGTGTTGTATTTAACTACTATGACATGATGTTTAATTTTTATGAATTTCCAAATTCCATGAATTTATTACATGTTTCCATCATGATGTTTTGATGGTCTAATGATTATGATGTAATGATGATGATTATGTTCACACATTTTATATTGATTCATGCCCCTTATTAATCCTCTTATATAAATTTTAGCTCACCCATTTCTTTGATGTATATCCTCAGGTGATTACATGTACTAAGGATAACACAATATTTTAGAAGGATAAATAAGAAGGATTAAAATAAATTTTTATGTTTTATTATGTACAAGTTATATATAAACCTAATTTTCCCAAGACACTAAACATTTTGATCTTGGATTAGTATATTTATTATATTGTTTATATTGAAAATAATATAATAGTTATGTAAGAAAAATCAGGGTCACTATAGTTGGTATCATAGCATGGTTTAGTTAATTTGGGAATTAGTATTAGAGAACATTAGTAACAAACCATAGGGTAAGACTAAGTATATGTAAACATCCAATAAACATTGTTTAAGAAAGAGGCTAAACATAGGGATCCCATAAGATATGAATTTAAAGTTAATTATGTAAGAGAATAAATTATTTATTCGTGATTTGCTGACATATTTTTTGTTTAAAATTTTTCTATTTTAGAAAATGGTGGGAACCAGGCGAAACCAGGACAACAAACCATGTGAGGTACAATACAATGATTATCTAAATGACATCTCAAATTCCATGGGAGGTGGAGTTAAAAACTTTATGAAAATGATTACCCAGTTGTCTTAAGATATAAAAAATAACCTAAACCACATAGAACTTCCATACTCACCCAATAAGGAGAAACTAATCATTGAGTCCTTTATGTGGAAACAACCCCCAATGTTTAGTGGAACTTATGATCCACTTATCATTTAATAGTGGGTTAACTCAATAGAGAAGATATTTTCTATGATCCATTGTTCTAAGAAAGAGAATGTAACTTTTTCCATCTATCATTTAGATGGATAGTCTGATCAATGGTGGTCATTTATTAAGAACACAAATCCTAAGGGTGAAATAGATGATATGGAGTGGGAAGACTTTAAGAAAATATTTCTTAATAATAATTTCCCTTAAACTATTTAAACAAAGATGGAGATAGAATTCATAGATCTTAAGAAAAAGGAATTTTAATATATCATGGATTGTGTGGAAAACTTCACAAGGCTTTCAAAATACACCTCGATTTTTTTATCAACAGTGATAGAAAAATAGATAGATTCTTTAGTGGTTTAAAAACACACCTTCAAAAGGTTATATCTATCTGATACTTTTGAAGTTATGAATAACTGTTTCAATGGGATATCAAATTAAATATAGAGTTCGAATAATGGTCCCATGGTTATGGAGATAAGAAGAGAATAATAGAGTTTCAATCTGGTGGGCCAAATGAAAAAGGAGGAAAGAGGATCTAGTTACCCACATGTCAAAATGTGGGAATAATCATCATGGGAATTTTCTCTAAGTAATGGGAAAATTCTTCAAGTGTGGAAGATAATTCCATCAAGATCATTAATATTGAAGATACATGAAGAAGTTGACCAACATGATGGAGGATAGGAAGGCACCTCCTAATTCACCACCCATGGTTCAATGCTTCAACTATAGGGAGAAAGGAAACTATACAATAAATTTGAACTAAACCATGAGTCCTTGAGGGTAATTAGAATCAACATCCACCAAAGACAAAGGAGAAAAAGAAAGCTTATGTCATCACTAATGTTGAAATTGAGCATGAAAATGAATTCATACAAGGTACACTTCCTATTTTATCAAAAATGGAAAAATTATTATTTGATTATGGGTCTACACATTCCTTTATATCCTACAAGTTTTTTAGAACTATTTAATCAAAGTCTTGATACCTTGAAGTACAGATATCTATAAAAACACCTAGTGTTGTAATCATTGAACCCCAAGTGTTGGAATCTTATCCTATAAGCATATGTGGGAATATTATTCCACAAAATATCATAATACATACCTTGTTGGAATTCGACAGTATATGGGGCATGGATTGGCTCACATTATATAGATAATATATCAACTATCAAGAAAATAAAATCTCTTTTCATATTCTGAACTAGCCAATGATTATCTACAAATTCAAGGAAGATCACGAGTATCTATTGCAAAATCCATCAATAGTGTGGGTTTTGATACCCTATTAAGAAGAATACCTTATCTAAATGGTTGAGTCAAAGGAAGGTATTAACCCTGAGTAAATGTCAATTATTAGGGAATACACTGATGTATTTCTTAAACAGTTTCCCAAACTTCCCCCAGATCTTGAGGTGGAGTTCTTAATAGAGATCATAATTGGAGCTACTCCTATCTCAAAATTCTCCTATAGGATGACCCTGATCAAACTAGAATATCTAAAGAACCGGCTGTAGGAGAATTTGAAAAAAGGTTTCATACACCCTATTTTATCAACTTTGGTTTGTTAATGATCTTTGTAAAGAAAAAGGATGGATCAATGCAGTTGTGTATCGATTATCGGGTGATCAATAGGATAACCATAAAGAACATGTATCCTCTTCTAAGGATTGATGACTTATTTCATCAACTTCAAAGAGCTTAATACTTATAAAATTTGGATCTTCATTCTGGATATCATCAACTAAAGGTGGATAAAGAAGATGTTTAGAAGACTGATTTCCGTATAAGGTATGGGTACTATGACTTCATATTGATGCCCTTCAGACTTACTAATTCCCCTATAATCTTCATGGATTTGATTAATAGATTATTTATATACTATATTGACAAATTTTTGGTAATCTTTATTGATGATATCATCATCTATTAAAAATGTATATAGAAATACGAATAGTATCTAAGGATTTTTTTGTCAACATTAAGGAAGGAGAAAATGTACACTAAGTTAAGAAAGTGTTACTTTTGGATGTAGTGGGTTGCATTCTTGGAGAACGTGATCCCAAATTAGGGAATTTCTATGGACCCTTCAAAGAAAAAGGAAATTGAAGAATGTCCCAGACCCACTACTGTCACCAAAATCTATAGTTTTTTTTGTTTATCAGGGTACCACCGATGTTTTGTGAGAAATTTATCATGATTTTCTATCCAATTAACTAAGTTAACACAAAAAAGGGTAAAGTATGTCTGGATGTAATAATGTAAGGAAATATTTAGGGATCTCAAGAAGAGGTTAATCACTGCACCTGTACTCACACTACAAATAAGTGGAGAAGGTTTTGTGATATACAGTGATTCTTCTAAGAAATTATTGGGTTGAATACTCATACAAAATGATAAAGTGATAGATTATACCTCACAATAGTTCAATATCCATGACCAAAACTACCTGACACATGATCTAGAGTTAGCATTTGTGATCTTCAATCTGAAGATTTTACGATACTAACTTCATGGTGAAAGTTGTGATATATTTACTGACCACAAGATTCTAAACAATGTATTCACACATAAGAAGCTCAAAATGTGTCAAATAAGATGGTTAGAGATAATCAAGGACTATTATTTCTCAATTCCCTTCTATTCAGGAAAGGTTAACAAGGCAGCTGATTCTCTTAGAAGAAAAGAACCTACTACTCTATCCATGATGAGGATTGAGAAAGACCCTATATTTATGGATATTCTAAGGAATGATCTTGAAATCATAATGGAATGGAATATATCCTACTTTTCCCAAATTATTTTTCAATTATCCATCCAAGGTAAGATCAAGGAGACACAAAGGGGTGATATGGAGCTATAAAAGAAGGTGAAATCAATAAAGTAAGGGAAGTTACATGAGTTCCACATTAATGAGGATGGTGTCATTATATTTTTAACTAAACTTTGTGTGCCTACATAATCTAAGATAAATAGGTATCTATTGGATAATTCACATATCTCAACTTTATCCATCCATCCTAGAAGTACCAAGATTAACTATGATCATCAAGGACACTTATGGTAGGAAAACTTGAATAAGGGTATTGTTAAGTATATCTCATGATGTTTAGTATGTCAGTAAGTTAAAGTAAGGAGATAGAAGTCAAAAGGGATGATGCAAACATTTCCTATACCCATGTGGAAATGGGATAATGTCAATATGGACTTTGTCACTAGTCTCTTAATGTTATCCAAAGGAAATAATATGATATGGTTTGTGGTGGATCAACCCACCAAGATTTCCCACTTCATTTCTATTCAGTAAGATTTTTTTCTTGAAAAACTTTCCAAGATATATGTTAAGTGTTGAGGTTTCATGGGGTTTCACTTTCGATCATATCTGATCATTATCCAAGGTTCACATCTAAATTCTAGAGAATTATTTAACATGCAATGAGTAATAAATTGAATATCATCATGGCCTCTCAACCCAAAACCAATGTCTAATATGAAAGATCTATTCAAATGTTTTAAGACATGTTAAGAGCCTGCTAAATGGAATTCAAAGGTGGATGGGATCAACATATCTCATTGGTTGAGTTCGCATATAATATTAGCTTCTACTCGAGTATTCAAATGGATCCATATGAAGCTTTATATGGGAAGAAATGTATAACTCCAACTTGTTGGGATAAAGTTGGGGAACGAAATCTACTTGGAGCTAATCTTGTACAAGAGATGAAATAGAAGGTTCAATCCATCCAATAGTATATAAAATCTTCTCAAGGTCAACAAAA
Organism: Viscum album; assembly: GCA_963277665.1. Classification (NCBI taxonomy): domain Eukaryota; kingdom Viridiplantae; phylum Streptophyta; class Magnoliopsida; order Santalales; family Viscaceae; genus Viscum; species Viscum album. Next base: position 1,012,167,078 of record OY728156.1, read on the forward strand.
GATATATACTGACAACTGTCTAAGGGAGTTGGAGTTTGATGTGGGAGAAAAAAAATCCTTTGAATATCATTGTGGAAGCGAGTCATGTATTTTGGAAAAAAGGTAAAGCTTAACCCAAGGTATATTGGCCCCTTTGAGATCCTTGACCGCATAGGAGCAGTGGCCTATCGGCTTTCACTTCCACCATATATGGATCATGTTCATGAGGTGTTCTACGTGTCACTTCTGAGGAAGTACATATCTAAACCCTCACAAGTACTGAATCTGGAGTTTGTAAAATTGGAAAATGACCTTTCATATAAATAGAATCTGATAAAGATCTTGAACTGTAGATACAAATTTCTATACAAAAAGACAACTAACCTCATCAAATTGTGAAGGAACCATAAGTATGAAGAGGGGACATGGAAACCATATGAAATAATGAAACATAATTACTCACATATATTATCAACTGAGAATATGAGTTGAAATTTCGGGGATGAAATTTCTAAATGGGGGAATAATTTAATGACTCAGTATTTATTATTAATATTTTTTTCTTGAATAAATGTGTTTTTTATTATATTATATAATATTATAAACATAAAAAAATATAGAGAGACCCAAAAAACTTTATTTCATTAATAAATACGGTTATATTAATCATCAATGAAACCAATTAAAATTCCAAACATTAAAATTGGACAAAAAATATAAAATAGACAGGCTAAAATGGGAAAATATGGATATCCCCAATCAACTAGAATCATCACCCCTATTGGAAACACTATAGAGAAGAAACAAAATATTAGCAAACCAAGCCACATTATATAAAATGGAAATATAGAACCTTGAGAGGAATTGAGTTTAATAATGAATTAATTAAAAGTATAGATATTTATAGGAGGTAATGTGACAATTGAAATATTAATGTGACCATTGGAATAGTACCTAACCATTGGGAATAGTAACCTGGCCATTGGGAATAGTAACCTAACCATTAGAATAGTTATTTTACCTTAAACTAATAAATTTTGATATAAATAATATTTATCATGATTAATTTAATTAAATATTAATATTATAATACCAAAAAATAAATTTCATTATTAAAAAAACTCAAATTAAATATAAGCACATTTTTAATAAACTGTATTTTAAAGTATTTCATAAAAATAATAATTTTTATATTAAAAAATTATAATTACCTGTGTTAGAATTTTATTTTGATAAAATTAATATCATTTTTCAAATCAAAACATTTAAATTTTCCAAGGTTTATTTTTTTGGTAATTTTTTGAAATACTTCAATTTTGAGGTGAATAGTAAAATATAGTTTTTTATATAACCGATGTATCTTAAATTACATCATTAATGATGTAATAATGACCTAATACTTTATAGAAATTATTTTTTGGACATGATATATTTTATTTCATAAACGATTCATTAAAATATAATAAACTTTATTTCCAAACTAAAAAATACTTTCTGAAACCTAAAGTCAAATGTGATTCCTTAAAATAACAATTTCTCATTCTTTCCACTTTCCTTTTTAATAAACTAATGAATTTGAATTATAAAGGGGTTTTAAAGTCTTAAACTCATTATATTATATTTATATATTTTTTATATTTTTTAAAATTCACTATTAAATTTTTTACCTTTCATATAATATTTTATTCAATATTTTATTCTAAAAATATCCCTCTCCTTAAGTATAAATAACCTCTCTCCATCCCCTTGGAAAACCAATCATTCCCCAATTTATAAATCCTAAAATCTTATAAAATCTTTCCTATAAATCCCCTTATAATACTTAGGTACATTATTTATTAATCCAACTCCAAACATAAAGGGATTTTTATTTTCATACAAGAGAAGCTACACCGAGGATTAAATAAGTTCTGATCAACTCTTCTCTTTTTTTTCTTCTTATTTTTATATTTATTTTTTCACTTCCCCTTTCACAAAAAAAAACATTATAATAATTAATTATTCAGTAAATTAACATTATATTAATTATATTAACCTATTGTAAGTATCATATTACTATATATATAAATTTCAAACTTCTCTTTCCCACTCTCCCAGCAATGTCCCGCCTAAGGTCAGTTAACCACCTTGTTATGTCAACACAAATAACTATCATCATGGATGTATATTATAAACTTTATATAATATATAAACATGTAATTATATTTATTATAATCTTTTTGAATTAGTTATACTAATTTATAAATTACATTGAACAAAGTAGCAAAATTGAGGCAAAACATGAAATTTTTAAGTAAAACATGATATCAAAATGACTACCCTGAAACTAATGAAATTATGAAATATAATCAAATTAATGTAATTGATAAATAGTGTTAAAAATTAAATCAATTAACTTATGGATCAATTTTTTAATAAATCTATGTTTATTATTCAATAGGTGCAAAAGCGATGAAATAAAGCGGGAATCGTGGTAAGGGTGTTATCGAATCGAACTCATTTTCTTTGGGTTATCCCTATTTCATGAAATATTTGGTATGAATAATCCTTTAATTTTCCTTTAATATCATTTCATTATTCTTTAATTTTATTTTTGGGGATATACATTTTTTATACTTGATTTTATACAAATATTTTTCAAAAGAACTCTTCTTTCCAAAACACATCTTTGATTCCACTTGAGTTGTTTATTCTTCACTCAAGAATGATGATTCTTAGACCAAATATGTTTTTGAATTTTTTATTTGTTAAACCCAAGTTTATTCATGAAATCATGACTGATTAAATCTTTATTAAAACTGTTCCTTTTCATGGGTTAATTTATGACTATGATTGTAATACATTCTATGTACCATGCATGATTATGTAAACATTATGATGTGACGGGTGGGTCCAGGATTATATATCCCTCCAATGCATTGGGTAATGTGATGTATCTCATGATATTATGTGTATTATGTGTGAACATGATGCTATCTTTTTTCACAAATATGATGTTCTTATTATGTGCATATGTTTTGCGTGAACATGATGCTAGCTTGGTTCACAACTATGTGTGGTATTTGACCATTATGACATGATGTTTTATTTTTATACATTGCCACATTCCATGTATTTATCACATGTTTCCCTCATTATTTTGATGATGATACCATTATTATGACATGATTATGATGATTATGCTCACCCATGTTATATTGATTCATGTCTCTTATTCATCCTCTTACTGGGATTTTAACTCACCCCTTTATTTGATGTATATCCTCAGGTGATTACATTTACTAAGGAGAGAACAAACTTTTATAAGGATAAAGAGTAAGGATTAAAATAAATTTTTATGTTTTATTATATACAAGTTATGTATGATCCTAATTTTTTCAAGACACTAAGCCTTTTGATCCTGGATATGTATCTTTATTGTGTTGTTTATCTTGAAAATTATGTAATAGTCATGTAAGAAAAAGTAGGGTTTAAATACATATAATGTAATAGTTATGAATTTAATATGAATATGATTTATATTAAATGGGTGAGACCTTAAAAGAAAATCTCACAAATACTATGTGTGATATTCCTTCCAAAGAGACACTTGTCAAGATCCTGATCATCCAACTAGGTAGTTTCATTCTAGATTCGAGTTCCATTAGATTATATTATATAAGGAAGGAAAATAACAAGTGACTCTAGATTGCACTATTTGGTAGTTTTGTTCTAGAGTTGGGTTCTCCTGGATTGTCATTGGTTTTCTTGTTTTTTGTTTTTTTTTTAGGTTACACTTAATGGGAAGCTCTAACGATTAGGATACCAGAGGAATAGAGTTGAGTTAATCCATATGATGTATTTGTATAAGTGGTTATTTTCTCAACTATCCAAGAGCCACAACTATTGTGATTGGGATGATTACCTAACTAAATAGTTAATTAGTGAGATTAATACTAAATTGGACCCATTTCTTAGTGAAATATGGATCTTGGATCACAAAATAGATATGATGTATGAGGTTATCAATTTTAGTGGGATAACTTTCATTAAAAATCCTTAATGAAAATATATAAGACATGATATTCATATGATAAAAAAAATAGATAAATACATCATCATCTCAAACTAAACATTAAATTAATCCTTGAAAGGTGAAGAATATTTTATCTCCTAAGATTGTATCTTAATAAAATTTCTTAAGAAAGAGAAATATTTTATTTTTTAAAATAGTTCCTTCCTGATTAACCAATTGTTGAAATTGTTCAATAAGAAAATTAATATTCTTATAGAAGCATGGAATGATTCATTTAAGATTTCAAAGGCACTAGATTCTAATTTAACTAAGTAATTCTTGTACCATATACTCAATATGATTGGGTATACAAATAATATTCAATATGATTGAATATTTTTGGAGTGACTAAATAATTCCTATAAGGATTATTCTAGTTATAAAATTCATCCAATTTTCATTGATGTAAATTTCTCAATAATATGAGTGGATTCAGAAAAAGGTTAGATTATGTTATTAAAATAATGATAATAAATGAACTTGTCATAAGATTTCAAAATTTTGATGATTTACAAAAAATACAAGAAACTAAATGATCAAAACTAGAATAGATAACGTTGGAAATTAAATTAATATTTCTTCAAGAATCCATTTCAGGTTACTTGGAACCTAAGGGTGTTATCTGAAAGGATTAATTATTCTATATAATGTAATTGTCTAGAATACCAAATGGGGTTTGGGAACTACATGGAATGTCCATGTTAGGTATAAGTGTAATAGGAACTAATTATTTAATTTTGAAGGGTATATGATACCAAATGTAGACTTTACAAGTGTTGTAAATATACAAGAGTTCAAGATAAGAGGAATAATTAAAAGATCTTATATTTTTCATTCAATTGATGAAGTAAATAGTTCTACATTAGAAATTTTAATGTAAAGATTTCTATCAAGATTTTATGAATCTAAGTAATGGAAGTTTATCTTCATCTCACTTATCTTATATGATAAGAGGTGTTAATAAATATTTTATAATAACAACATGATATGATTAACTGCATACATTGTATTTATGATTCATTGGATTTTATAACATGTTTTGAGAAGAATATGTGGATAAAAGTGTTTTTATCCAGGATAATGTGTTTTTCCGATTATTTGTTAAAATATTAAGAAATGTGATTCCCACCTAGTAATAGTGTATTTTAATGAATAAAATCTTATTTTTTAAGAAAATAATCTAATGAATATAATTCTCTATGAGATATTGAAATAATAGTTTATTTTTCATATATTCCTACTAAATGTAAATAAATTTTATTTTCTAAAATGAAAAGTAGTTCTTATTGTGTCTTAAAAAGATGTTCTAAAGAGAATATAGTGTCTAAGAGGCTAGTGGGAGCATGTGTGAACATAGATAAGTTTAATGTTAACAAAAAAGGATTATACTAGACAATAAACAAAGTGTATCACTTGGTATCCTAAAAGAGTTTATGTTATGGTAGTAAACAGAAATATAAAGAGTTTAATTAGTTACCATAACAAAGTGGATATCACATTATCCTAAAAGAGTTCAAGATGTGCTGGTAAAGTGATAATATAAATAGTTACATTATTTATAAAATATTTCAATGAAAAATATTTATGGAAAGGGTTCCAAGTATGATTATGATATACTTAGAAAGAGTTATAAGTAGGAAATAAAAGATAACATTGTCGTGAATCATACCAATGGGGCACGTGCCACGACTCCCCAATCCCACTTCTAATAGGCCAGGGGTTGGCGACTAGAACCAATTAGGAATATCACTAACATGGGAGGTCTTATCCTAAGTACCTATACACACACACATCTCCAATCCTAAACTATTCTAAAATATAAAAAAACTTAAAGAAACCATACATTCATATATCTAATCCCATAACCAGAGTATGAGAATAAGTAATGGAAAGTAAATGGGTCCAAATAAAATCCCACCACAAATATTCTGAAAACAAGCCCAACTAAAAAGTAAATATAGGGACTTCTATAAAGATACCTCATAAACATGCCTTGGTTTTTCTAGTCTCACTAAGCACTGCTTAGTCCTAGTCCCTCCAAGACTCTTTCAAAAGGTTGATCTTCTACACAAGACATGACACGTGTAGGAAAAGTCAATGCATGGTGAGTATAAAAACACCTAGTAGGACACCTTGAAACTGCAAAGCATACAAAAAAAGTAATAATTAAGAATATAAAGATATAATCAATAAATACACAGACTCAAGGTAAAGTAAAAAATCATAATTCTAGCCTAGGATTCAAGATTGAAGGTTCCACATAGTAATCATATAGGAGAACAGACTCCATGAGTTAGATAGAACTAATGACATATGTCTGAGAGGTAGTGCTCATTGGGTTTTTCCATGAGAAGTATATGATGGAAGCCTAAAGAGAAAAATACATAGATGAGGATCACACCCAATGAAATGGGGTATACCAACAACTCAATCTAGAGTATACCTCTAAGTAGAGGATTAGGGCCCGCGTAGTATTGGTCATGATGATACAAAAAACTACACCTAGGGAAAGAAGATGATAAAGGATCTCACTCCATGCCTCATGGAAGGATTCCAACAACTCTATACAAGAAGTCCTACTGAAGGGATCACTATCATATTTGATGGAGGTGATTCCATACTAACCCTTAGGTAATAGATATGGGGAACACACCCTAACAAAACTTGTCCAAGATATAGAGGAAAAGGGATCCAAGCCTACTTTGAAGGAGTACACAACATGTACTATGAATACACAACATGCTCCTTTGGTCTCGGGTGCTTCCCATGTAAACAACCGGTACCCATGTCCATATAGAAGTACATGGAAAGCTGTTGATCATGTACTTATACCCATGAACCAGTACACGGGTTAGCCCATGTATATCCTGACTGGTTGTTTCTATGTAGGAGTACACGGTATGCCTATGGCCATGTACTTCAAGCTATTACCATGTATCCTCTGTGGTGCATGCCGGACCATTGGTGAGGGTCACATGTTGTGTGATCTTTAACTTCCTCCCAAACCATAGCCACCGCTAAGGGGGTCCTACATGGTGTGTAGCTCTGAAGTGCACGTCGTGTTAATCAATTTTTTCTAGAAACCCTTGTTCCTCCTTCTGTGTAATCTTACACTGCCTCCGCATCATATTTTAGCCTCGATCTCACCTAAAATCACATATCTACTATGGTCGAGCCTCATCGCCATCACTCACCAGATTTCGGTCACCCAATCCACACGGAAATCGGTTTTTGTTCATTATTATCATCATCACACACGCCATATGAAATAGGAGGTCTCCAATCTAGTCTTATTTTTTCTCTTTTATCACTTTCACATGATCCTTAGTTCATACCAATTCCAGATCTATGATATGGGATCATTGTGCCAAGAAATGGGTGTGAAACGATTGATTCATAGGTATTTGGGTCAAACCATATGCCAAGGTATCACTCATAATGAACAAAGAAATGGGAGATAAATGAACAAACCAAAACCATTAGGAACAAATTTCATCCAATGTTCATGTTGGCCTTGATTCGATTCCGTTAGAATAATTAATGAAGAGGTAACAGATAATCACAAATAAATTCTCCCAATTCCTAGATAATCTAACTCGCACCTACAATATGCACGACCCATGGATCAATCTATTGGTTTATTTATTTGAATTCATCATAGAAATAAATAATATGGAAGATAATCCAAATAAACAAACATCCTACCTTGATTTGGATTAATCACTAACAAAGAACAGAGTTGTGTCGTGATTGTTGGTGAGATCCTATGATTCTGTCTCGCATCGATCATCATTATTTGATTCAGTATTAATCTACCAATGGAATATCCATTCATAGAGGATAACTGTAATGAATCCAACTACTTAGCCACCCTATTCAGAAACTGAAAACAAGATCTCCTACTGAGAGAATCTGCTGCCACATTCCCCTTCCCGAGAGTATAGACAATCTCAAAGTTGTAATCCTGGAGGAACTCTATCCACCTTCATTATCATAAGTTAATATCCTTCTAAGAGAATACATACTTGATACTCTTTTGGTCAGAATAGATGATAAATCATTCACCCATTAGCTAGTGTCATCACATCTTTAGTACGAAGGCTACCACTGCTAACTCATAATCATGGGTTGTGTAGTTCTTCTCGTGTGGTTTCAACTAACTTGAACCATAGGAAATCAACACCTTCCTATGCATAATAACACAACCAAGATTAGTTCTTGATGCATCATAGAATACTACATACTCAACACCCTCCTCTGGAAATCTCGATATGGGAGTGCTCATCAATCTCTATCTCAACTCCTAAAAATCCTTTTGGAACCTCTCCATACATAAGAAAGGTTACCCCTTTTGGGTCAAAGTTTTCATGGGGGATGATATCATGGGGGATGATATCCTAGAGGATTTAGCTATGAATATCTGGTAATATCCTACCAACCCAAGGAAGCTTTGTACCTCCAACACACTCTTGGGTGGATCCCAAGCTAACACTGCCTCAACCTTCTCCAGGTCCACTACCACACCATTTGCTGAGATAATGTGTCCCATAAAGTGGAAATCCTATATCTAGAATTGAAACTTTGACATATTTCTATAAATCAGTTTCTCTTGAAGTATTTCCAAAACCATTCTCAAGTGTCTCACCTGCTCCTCCTCAAATTCAGAGTACACAAGGATATCATCAATGAAGACTACCATGAACCAGTCTAAGAAGGCTGAAAGATCCAATTCATGAGTCTCATGAACACTAATAGACCATTCTTCATGCTGAAGGTAATCACCAAGTACTCATAGTGATCGTAGTGACATCTAAATTTCATCTTTGGTATGTCCTCATCCCTTATGCGTAGCTGGTGATACCATGATCTAAGGTAAACCTTTGAGAACCATCATGCCCTTATAAACTGATTGAAGAGTTCATCGATCCTTAGTAGTGGATACTTGTTCTTGAAGGTTCAAGCACCGATAGTCCACACATAACCTCAAACTCTCATCTGCCTTATTAGTGAACAAAATTGGGAATACCCATGGTGAAACACTGGTTTTAACAAATCCCTTCCACTGTAAGTCATTCAACTTGACCCTTAGCTCACGAATCTCTATAGGAACCATTTGATATTCTAGTGTATATATTAGGGTCTCCCTGAGGTGTAGAGAAATGTAGAATTCTATCTCCCAGTGGGGAGGTAAGCCTGAAACATCCTCAGGAAAGACGTATTTATACTCTTCCACCAATATAGGGAAATGAAAAAAAAACTCATAATAACCATTGCACCAAGGGTCATTCTAGAAAAATTATGAGTAATTGGTTAAACCCTCATATACATGAGTCAATACTATGATATTTGGGTTTCCTTTTCACCCAAAAAGGAAAACCTGGTCCCATCATGGTATACACACCACATCCTCCACCTGAAACAGTCAATCTAGTCATGAACTATAGATATAGGATCCATACCTATGATGAAATCAAGGCCTCATCACTACTACAAATAGATCCCAATAGAAAATCTTTCCTATAAGAGTCAGGTCACACTATAGGCACAAGTGTGTGATTATTTAGTCATCTCCCGTAGGAGTCTCCAAGTTCATGGGTCGAGCCAAGGGATCAATCAAAATTTCTAAGTCTCAACCCACATATGTGGAAATAAAGGAATGACTAGAACCTGTGTTTATCATTACTACATCTAAGCTAGAAAAGACACATATCTTACCTCGTATCATTCACAGAGCCTCTAGGTCATAAGCCTCAACTGCCTACAACTGCCCCCACCCCTGTCCTCTAGCTCCCTAAGCCTGGTGTGGACCACCTGGGGGTGGTGGTGGTAACAAGTCAAAGAATATACCACCTCCAGCAACTCTCTTGGCTCCTTTAACACCTCCCCTGACCTGTGTACTAGCCTACTCTTTCTAATGTCTTTGCCTTAGTATCCCATCTACAATCTCCCTATTAGTTGTATGACGAGTCAAAAAATATCATTCAAGATGTCCCCTACCATCACATGAGTACCAATTCCTTTCTCTAGGATAAATGGACATATATTGTGAGCCCTAAACTGTAGACCCTATATCCTATGACCTCATCCAGAAACATATTGCATGTCTAGGTCCCTAAGACTGACATCGTCTCCCTACTACCAAAGTCTATGCCCCTACTTTCCCACTACCAGCAACCACTGTCTACATCTGCTCAATCAGAAAACAATCAACCACCAAATATTTCTCTAAAACCCCATCATATGTATGAGTACATAGAGGTATAATGTTGGACCAAATATCTCTATGTAGTCCTCGCTTGAAGGTATAATCCTAAAAGAACTGATCCCAAACCATATCTATTGAGTACCTAGAGAGGTTAATAAACTTTGATGAATACTCAGCTACCATCATGCTATGATGTTGAAGCTGCAGAATCTCATGGATACGTATATCTCTTAGTGTGGCTGGTGATAAATCCTCTCTGAAAAGGTTCTCAAACTCTAACTATGTCAGATTTTCCTTGTTGTAAGAATAGGTCACTAACCCCCACCATCATACTTCTTATTCATAGAGAAATATTTCCGCCAGGACTACCATCTGATCTTATGGTGTCCTAACTAGACGAAAAACTCATGTTACCACCTCAATCCAGTCCTTAGACACCTATGGGATGATCTTGCCTTAGAACTTGAGGGTTCACTATTGCTGGAACACGTTAAGTGAACTCATCCTACACACCTCATCTAGAGGTACTGAGGGTACCATCTAGTACTCTATAGGTCGTGGTATAGTTATTGAACCACCTCGAGGTAGCACCTCTAGAACTAGTCCCTGCATCAATTCCACATCACTGAGGGGATCATCATCGTAATCCTGATATTGAATCCTAGTTGGAATACTGTACAAAGGAATCTATAAAGTAAACAAGATGCACCACAGTCAATGAGTATATATAGAGATATGACTTAAGAAGGACATAGAAACCACAAATCATTCGTATATGATTCATGTACCATTTTTTTCCTACAGCCAATGTTCTCATGTATCGAGTTGAAAGGCAGGTGATCAAAGTCATGGTGTATGAATACATTGGTTTCCACGTCAACACTGGAGTCCTTGGCCTAAAATCCAAATTCAAAACACTTAACATTTTTTCTCCAAACTAATCTCATAGACTTCGGTTCTAAGGTAGAACCAACTTCTCTGATACCACTCTGTCATGACCCATCCCAATGGGGTCTGTGCTACCACTCTCTAAGCCCGCCTCTAATAATCTAGGGCCTGGAGACTAACACCGAGTAGGAATATCACTAAAATGGGAGGCCTTAGCCTAAGTATGTGTACACATGAATGCATCTCCAAGCCCAAACTATGCTAAAATGTAAAACAACTAAAAGAAACCATTCATGAATACATCTAATCCCACAACCAGAGTACGAAAATAAGTAATGGAAACTGAACTGGGAAAAATATAAACATGTCGCAAAGAGTCTGAAAACAATTACAACCTGAAAGTAAAGATAGGAACTATTGTCAAGACACCATAGGAACACACCTCAATCTGTTCGGGCTCACTAAGCACCATCTGTTCCTATTCCCTATAGGACTCTATCAAAAGGTTGATCATCTGCACAAGACACGACATGTGTTGGTAAAGACTGTACAAGGGTGAGTATAAAAATACCCAATAGGACACCCTGAAACTACAAAGAATACTAAAAAAGAATAGCAGTCATCTCTAAACAAGTATATATCTGCATCACATACAACAATAATGTCTAGATATACTCAACAAAGACACAAATTCTCAAAGTAAAGCCATAAACATAATACCTGACTAGGTTTCCAGCTCAAAGGTTCCACGTAGCACTCGTCTAGAATAACACACTCCACAAGTCAGATAGCACTAATGATGTCCGTCTGAGAGGTAGTGCTCATCATGTTTTGTTATAATAAGTTTACTCTGGAAGTCTTAAGAGAATGATACATAGATGAGGATCATACCTAATGCCATGGGGTATACCAACAACTCAATATGAAGTAACCTGCTAAGTAGAGGATCAGTTCCCACATAGTGTTGGTCATAACGATACCAAGAACTCCACCTAGGGAAAGAAGATGATAAGGGATCTCACCTCGGGTCTCATGTAAGGATTCTAAAAACTATATCCAAGAATTCCTAATAAAGGGATTTTTTTCCTATGCGTTGGAGGTAATTCCACACTAACCCTCCGGGAATGGATATGTGGAACACATCATAACAAAACTTATCCAAGATAGAGAGTATAAGGAATCCAAGCCTACTTTGAAGGAGTACATGGTGTGTACTAGGAGTACAGGTCATGTACTAGGAGTACACATTGTGATCTTTTGGCCCCGTTTCTTACTTGTGTTAATGGCCCATGCCCATGTATGTGTAGAATTACATGGTGTGTTGATGCTCGTGTACTCCCGTGTACCGGTACACGGGTTACCCTATATTCATCCTAGTTGACCATGTCTTTGTAGTAGTACACAGCGTGCCTACGAACATGTACTTTAAGTCATTCATGTTTACCCTTTGAGGTATATACCAAAACATCGGGGAGGGATCACATGTTGTGTGACAGGGTCACATACTGTGTGAAAGGGTCACACACCGTATGATACTTAACTTCCTCCAAAACCCTACCCACCGCTAAGGGGAACTACTAGGAAATTGAACTATAGCCACGCCTATAAATCCACAGATTAAAAAATCTGTGGCTACACCCCCACAATTATCCATGGCTCTGTGGATGAATACCCCAACCCGTTCATTTCTTCTTCCTTCCACGCAATCCAACCTCCACGAAACCCCTCAATATCCTGATGCCCTCCCTGACGCATCCTCTCCGCAACCCTCCTCATCCAGAGAAGTTTCTTCAAGTGGCCTCCCCACCTCCTCTATTCCTTCCCGACGCCTCCCCGATGCCTCCTCGCCAACAGCCCTCAATACCCACGACGCCTCCTCGCTGTGACCCTCCTCCCCACGATCCTCCTCCTCCAGCGAAGCTGCTCTGAGCGGCCTGCCCACCTCCTCCCTTCCTTCCCGACGGCTCTCCTCCACAACCCTCAACACCTCTGATGCCGAGGTCGACACCCCCCACACCCTATCATCAAGGTATTTTAAAATTTATTTGATTTATTCTGTTCTTTCTTGAATCTGAAACTAATACTGGATGTGGATGAAGTTATGGTAGATGGTCTTGTTCTTTTTCAATTAATGACTCGATGGTCCTATTTATTTGTTAAAGGATGTTTACCATTTTGGGTTCATTCCTTATTCAACACGTTTTGGTGCAGTGGTAGATAATGATAGAGGGAATTCAAAATAAATTTCATACATTATCTTGTTGTGAGATGGGATTTTGGATGATTTTATAGATGGATTAACCATTTTAGATCCTTTTGATCCTTATAGGTTCTCACAATAATTTGGTCATTTAAAACAGGTTACATCTTTACCGCTAATCAATATTTAGAGATAATATAACCCTTTTTTATGAAATGTGGCCTATGATGATGCATGAGGATTCTGACATAGAAATTTCATTACATCTTGAGAATTGTCAAAATAACAGGCCAAAGAAATCTTGGAGACATCTTGCCTGATTTAATATCATAACAGGCCAAAGAAATCCTCCTTAATTGGGGTAATTATAAACACAAGTACACACACACACTCAGGTACATTAGTGGATCAAGCCTCATCCCTCAAAATTATAATTTTCAATTCAGCTGGAAATATTTATAAGAATTTGAAATGTCTCGAAGGCTTAGATGATGGCTTACCAAAGGCCCCTAGATGAGATTTCCTGAATTCCTTGTGGCAAAAAGGCTATAATTTATAGATTTCTCAGCTCAAGCTGCCATGGGGTTCAAATGATGTGCCCCTACCCATGAAACCAGGGCCTAGGTCAAGTAGCCCCTAGTGGGCCCGTTAGGTACCTGCATTGCCCTCACCAATTCCCTCTTCCTATTCCTCATGCATGCCACACCCCATGCATGCCCACAGTCTCCCTGCGCTCACCCGCACTATCGCTCTCCATGCTCACCCATTCCCTCGATTGATGGATTTCCCGTTGGAGTGCTACTTCAATCCAAAGGAGGATTTCATTAGAGATTTTGAGGAAGGTTGTTGCTGGACATGGCGTGATTCAAGTGCCTTTGGGTTTGGATGAAGATAGTCCAGTGAATCATGATGTGAAGGATCCCTGCAATGTGAATGTTCGAGATGATTTGAAGGATAATCATCTCTCTTACGCTCGGATAGATATTTTTTAACCTTACAGCTAGTAATGATTCATAAACTAAAAGAATTATGAGAAATGGTAATTTAGATTTTATTGAGACGAATGTTAAAATTCTTAAAGAGCTTTTAGAAGAATGCATCATTTAATTCGTGGATGTTTAATGTTGCAGCAAAATAATAACCCATGGAAATTTGAAGATCTTCTAAAGCGGTTCCATCAGATTTGGGGCTTTGGTGGATGGCACATGGTGTCAATTGGTAGGGGATTTTTTACTCTTCTCCCTATAGGATGAATTAAAATAAAGAACACGGGGCTTCAATTTTGTCTCCCTTAAACCTCGAATCTTGATGTTTCAAGATTTGGATCCTCTCTTTGATCTAGCTTCAGTTAAGAATTTAATTATTCAAACTCAGATTCGCTTTCAGGGCTTAAGTTGGTTTTTTTCGAATTCTCAAATCCTTTGGGGTAGTGAACCAGTTGTGGGAATTCCTATCAAATTCAATGGGGAGACTAAGCGTGTTTGATATGGTCATTTTGTAAGATTTTTTGTTGAGGTTGATTTATATTTGCCTCTCATTGAAACTATTTTCCTTGTTGTTAATGGTTATAAGCTTGAATTATCGTCTGGGTTTGAAAGGTTACCTGAATTTTTCAGGAAGTGTAACTGCATTGGGCACTAGAGTGAGAAGTGTTTTAGAAATATAAGATTTTTCAATTACAAGAAGATTGGTCATCTGATTGATCAATGTAATTTGAAACTACCTATGAATGATGTTGCTGCCAAGGATGGGGAAATCCTAGATAAGGAGCTTGAAATTCACTAGGTTGGGAATGTTATGGGGGGAGACAAACAGGGAAAAGGTTCTGGAATCTCCTTTCCTACTACGGTGGTTGTTAATCAACCAACGCAAATTTTTATAGATAAGGAAACTATAGTTAACTCAGTTGAGGTAGGTTAGGAGGATCAGATTTCAAAGAGAAAATCATGTAATGATACTACCCAAGATGTTGGAGATCTTAGGACTCAAGATCCATGGTTCTCAGATAATGAAACTGAGGCGGATACAACAGATCTCCAAGAGGAAGATTTTATGAATTCTGGAGATAGTAAAGGTAATAAGAACACTGATATGGTTGGTGTTTATTCCTCAGTACAAAAGAAACAGAAGAAAAATGGTGTTTCAATTATAGGTAAAGAGGAATCTACTTCCCTGATGGATACAGAATAGGTTCATGTTTCAACATGTGCTCACTGGGAACTGAGCTAAATACGGGGAAAGTTCCCAATGAGGCAGTGGAACCTGGTCTTGGAAACTCTGATGTACTAACACTGGTGGATGGTAAGAAAATAGGTAAGTGGGTGAAGCAGTCAACCTTGGCTGGTGTAGAAACTTTTATTTTGGATGATGTTCAGGAATCTACTTCTAAAGGGAAATATAAATCTACTTCTTTTTTGAGTGCTAAGCTGGATATAAGGAAAAAGAAAGCAAGTCAAGCAACTTTGGATACTCTAATTGATGAGGCTAATCTAAGCAGTGGTAAAGGGTTTGGCGGTAACCCTCGATTAGAGATGACACCAGTGGGAGGAAATTTCTTCCCTATGTTAGATTCATAAGTGTTTTTTACAACAGGGAAATCTATCCGGTGGACCCTAAAAAACTCTAGAGAAGGTTATAAGTAACTTCAAGTTGGCTGATAAATATATTGTTCATGTTTCTATACAGGAGAAAGTTGTTCTAGGCACCGACGCATCTGTTGCTTCAAAACATGACGTAAAGGAAACAGTGAGTTTCAAAACTACTAAGAATGTGGAAAGTCAAGACTTGGTACTATGGGTAGACTCACTGAGTATCCCCGATAAAATTCTCAAGGAGGCTCAAAAAGAGAAGGGAAAGGTCAGAAGCATTTTAATTCCGTCTGATAAAATCTCTATTCCTATTGTACAGGAATGGGATGAGAAGGATATAAATCCTTAAGATATGTAGGAAAAAGAAGGGAAGGACTTGATCATGCCTCTTGTGGTTGATTCTAGGGAGGAATAAGAAAATCCATGGAAAACTGCCAAATCATGGAGCAGGGGGGCAGGGGGCAGGTCTGCAGGTCTTCAGGGCAGGGGGCAGGGGGTAAGGGGGAGGGGAAAGGGGGTAGGGGGCATGGGGTATGGGGAGGGTGTAGGGGAAGGGGGCAGGGTGGAGGGGGAGGGTGGAGGGGACAAGGGGCAGGGAGCAGGGGGGAGGTCTGTAGAGCAGGGGCAGGGGGCAGGGGAAGGGGGTGGGTGGAGAGGGTAGGGGGCAGGGGGCTGGGTGGAGGGGGTAGGGGGGAGGTCCGCCGGGCAGGGGGGTCTGCAGGGCAGGGGGAGGGGGAGGGGTTGGTGGAGGGGGCATGGTGGAGTGGGGAGGTCTGCAGGGCAGGGGTGGTCTACAGGGGGTGGTCTGTAGGGGGGTCTGCAGGGCAGGGGGGAGGGGGGTGGGGCAGTGGGGAAAGGGGGTGGGGTAGGGGGTATAGTTAGTCTCTATAGGTTTCTTTAATCTTAGATAAGGTTGAATAACCATTACAATCCACCTCTAACTCCCCCATTTCTTCATGATTAGGTTTCTCCAAATATGCCCTCCTATTTACAACAGGTTGCTTTCACTAAATCATGGCTTGATATTAGTTGCAACAAATCATATTTTTTATGATACCACTAGTTGTTATTGGTATGGATTTAACAACTTTTCTTTTAAAAATCCAGGCCATTATGTCCACTTTTTTTAATTATAGCTTATAAAGATAGATTTGGATCCTGCAATCTGTTCTCCTTTTGGTGGGTTGATTCCACTACCACATTGCATGAATTTACCTGTACATAGCTAGATTCAATATGATATTTTAAATTACATTCACTGGTGTAAATCCCACTTATACCAACTCCTGCATACCAACGGTTTGAAAAAACCATTGGTTTAAGTAATAATTTGATGTGTTTTCCCAACAGTTTCATTAAACCATTGGGAATAGATTACATTAGACAATATTTTCCTATGGTTTTTAGAAACCGTAGGTAACACCCCACCCCCCCCCCAATAATAATTCATGAAAATCAATATCAAACTGTGATATATGATTGATTTTGGTTTTCTCAAAACATAAAAATAGTTATCATTGTAGTGTTTGTCAATATAAGTCATTGGAAGTTCACATATAAGATACCACGAGAACATTATTTCTTTGAGATTTAGGTGAACAATATATGATGTGTTTCTAGTTTCATAAAGAATATCATATTCTATGTGAAATCATTTGGATATCATAAAAATGTTAAGAATATTTTATGTGTAGAATTATTCATACCATTGATGCTTTGTGGTTGCAGTTTTCATGTGAATGGAGTGTTATAATTTGGAAATGAAAATGTTATCTAATGCATACTGTTTTAATATGTTCTTGATGCATGTGAAGGTAAATTGGTTATGGATAAATGTGTTGTTCTTTTTGGATTCACATATAGTTGAATGGGTAACCATATTTTATTAAATTATAAAGTGTTATCTAATGCATAATATTTTAATATGTTCTCCCACCTCATGTATTTTAGGATTTCAATGTTTTTGACTCCATATTATGTTTTTAGTAGGGCGTTGGATCATTTTGTGTTGGTTCGGGTGGATTTGGTTATCCCAATTGAGGTAAGGCTTTAATGTTGTTGGTTGGTTTCTCACTGGTTATTTAGCATCCTTTATGTGTTTTAATGTTCCTAATATCCTTTGTGTAGTGCTTTGATCCCTGCTCATTGGTTTCGAGTAGCTAAGTTAAGGGAGACTCACCTGCGTGTGCATAGGTAAGAAAGTATATGTATGTGGGTTTCCCCGTTACGTGTATAGTCAACCATGGCAGTGATTATGCACGTATGGGGCTATGTGTGCCCATGTATATATATATAAATGCATACGCAGGTGAGTAGAGACGGGTATATGCATATAATCATATGTGCAAGGATCCCCTTGCACATGCTCATGGCCATGCGGGTGTGTGCATAGGGGATAGGTGTCCTTGCATGTGTGTGAAGGTGTGTATACCCAGTGGGGGAGCAGAAACTTTTATTTAGAAAGCTCCAAGAGCCGAAGTGGACGGTTTGGTTCCACCTTGAGGTAGGATCCCTCTTCTAGCCTCTTTGATTCAATAATGCTTTGAATTGAATTTAGCTTTTTTTCTTAATTCTTCTTAATTATATTGAATTTAATATCTTGAATAAGTGTTATTTAATGTAATTGTTTCATTTGATAAATAAAGTCATGTTTTTATAATAAAACCCCTCCAACGGAGGTGCGCTTTCTGTGAAAACTCACAGTGATAGTTATGTTGATCTAGTTGCTTAAATTATTGCATTTGATTTGTGTTGAATGAGTTTTAGAATAAATTTTAAATATAATTAAATGAATTGTGTGATAAATCAATGCCATGATTTTATAATAAAACCCCTCTAATGGAGGTTCACTGTCTTCTAAACTAAAGAGTAGTGATAGTTATTTGTATCATGTTTAGATTTGGTTTGAGTCTTTCATATGCCTCTTGTTGGTGTTTGTTTTGTGGCTAGTTAGTTTTTGTTTTCTTTGAATAATATAAATTGGATTATCATACTCGTTTAACTCAAATGGCATTGTTCGAGTAGGCATATGCCTTGACCATGACACTTTCCTTTTCATGCTTTGAATATTATAAATAAAATTTCCATGTTTAGGCAAAGTGAATGAATTTGTAAATGGTTTGTGTAGGGTGTATGGTTATTTTCCGTCGTTTTGTTTCCCTTTAGATGTTGCATCATTGTGTCACTCGCTACAACCTTCTCTGGTGATCCCTTGTTATAACATATTAAATAATTGATCTGTTATATCATCTGCTGGTGGGGCGACGGTCAGAATGTTGCCCCGCCTCCTCCTGCTCCCTTCGCTCCTAGCCGGAAGATGCTGCCCCACGGATGTCGCTGGACTGGGCCAACACGTCGCGGTCACGCCGTGGTCACGCCGTAGTAATGTCATGATTTGTCCCTACTCCAGCCACATCCAGCCCACACCAGCCCCCTTCCACCTTCATTTCATCCCGCTGCCACCAGCATTCCAGCCCGCAACAACCCCCCATGCCACCTTTGAATCAGCCTGCACCATCCCCCCAGCACCTGAAACCTGCCCCCTTCCACCAGCATTCCAGCCTCCTCCTGCTCCCTTCACTCCTGGCCAGAAGATGATGCCCTGTGGATGTCGCTGGACTGGGCCCACACACTGCGGTCACGTCGCAGTCATGTTGTGGTCACGCCGCGGTAATGCCATGATTTGTCCCTAATCTAGCCACATCCATCCCACACCATCCCCCTTCCACCTTCATTTCAGCCTGCTGCCACCAGCATTCCAGCCCGCAACAACCCCCCCTGCCACCTTCGAATCATCCCACACCATCCCCCCAGCACCTGCAACCAGCCCCCTTCCACCAGCATTCCATCCTTCTCCCGCTCCCTTCCCTCCTAGCCGGAAGATGCTGCTCCGAGGATGTCGCTGGACCAGGCCAACACGACACGGTCACTCCATGGTCACGCCGCGATCACCCCGCAGTCACACCGTGGTAATGTCGTGATTTGGCCCTGCTCCAGCCACATCCATCCCAAACCAGCCCCCTTCCACCTTCGAATTAGCCTTCACCATCCCCCCAACACCTTCAACCAGCCCCCTTCCACCAGCATTCCAGCCTCCTCCCACTCCCTTCACTCCTGGACGGAAGATGCTGCCCTGCGGATGTCGCTGGACCGGGCCAACACGCCACGGTCATGTCATGGTCATGCCGCGGTCACGCCAGGGTCACGCCATGGTCACTTCGTGGTCACGCCGTGGTCGCGCCGCGGTCACACCGTGATTTGGCCCTTCTCCAGCCACATCCATCCCACACCAGCCCCCTTATTGGAAAACAATGACCTCCTAGGCCAAGAATTAGATCTTGGGGAATAATATGCAATGTTTATAAAATTCTTATAGTGGTTTTTCATGTTGAAAAATAATCCAATGTGTAATCTATACTACTTTGAAAATACTTGTGAAAAGTATCCCTTACAGTATCCTTCTGAATCCTTTGCAGTAACCAATGAATTCTCATCCAGAACCCTCTTAGCCTGAGGAAGAGGCCCCGAACTTTCTTGGTCGGCCTTTTTCTCCTTTAGGAATCTTTGAACCATTGTGTAAGAATCCTCCACATTGGTTGCTACAGTTGTCACTAGACTAGCTTGACTCTTTCTACCACTGGTAGAAAAACAATACTCACAGCCAATCTGAGTATTTGCAGAGGCAATACATTTTTGTCTCATAGAAACTCTACCAGCCTTCAATACATTTTCCATGGCATTTCCAACATCAATCACTTCTAGTTCTATGGTTTATACTTCAAAAAAATCAAAATACTCATCTATTGTCGCTAATTTGTACTTCATCGTGATTTGTTCTGATAGAACATTCAAACACTTTTTCCCTTAGTTAGTGGTTCCATTAGAACATGAACATGTTTCCCCTCCTCAATATGCCTTTCATGCTTATCTTATGAAGAAATCAGATCATAATGTACCACGTCAGGCCATTCGAGACAGGATTCAAACGTCTCCTCAATCTCTTCATTGTTTATCCCTTTCTATCTGGACTGAAAAGTCCACAAGCTTTCTACCTCTCTATTCAATTCCATTTGATCCACTTCCATGAAAAAATAAAAATAAGATATTACCTCTTCAGGACATACTTGTTTGGTTGAAAGATACTGCTCCTTGGAATTGCGTCTACTAAATGTACATGCAACAGCTTTGTCACCTCAATTTCCAGAATCTAAGCAATGAGACTCTTGCATCTCTAGCTCTCATGCTTCTGCTCACAAGAACTAAAGCTATTTTTTTTATAGTTTTTACTAGTTCTTGAATCATGATAATATGAGTTTGAATAAGTCTCACCTCTGTAGAAAATTTGAATTCCATCATACACAACAATCAAGCTAACAAAGCTCGTGAACTTCCTCCAGCTTCTGCAGCGTGTCTTCAGAAATGGTCACAACTTCCCAATGTTCGTGCCTCCATCAGAGTCAAGTTTTTAGCAGAAATTTTCCCAAATGTTGTGTCCAATATAAAAATAGCTATTATAGAGAGAAATAAACTACAAGTAATTCATTTATTTCATCTTTTTTTCAATGAAAAATGCCTCCATGAAAGAGTCGTGAATACCTTCTGATCACAATAATGCCTAATAGAAACTAGTCGCATAAACCATTTCCCCAGTGTGAGATGCATCTTCAATTTTCCCCACCTGTGTTGTATTTACCAAATCCTTACTCTCTCTCCAGCTATCAAAAATCTTGGATCAGCTTCCCTCCTTGAGTGATTTCCCCATTGGAGTATTCAAAAGTTAGGTAACAAACCTAACAGCAATGAGAGTAGTTTAAAATAGGTAGAAAATCATTGAAAAAATAGACATGGCCCACTTGAGATTTCTAGGATGAGAAGAAATGGAGATACATAAGGAGGGAGGAGAAGAATCTCAAGGAATAAGACCACCTCTCCGAGAGATAAGGTCATCACCTCCCAAGGCCCCTACATATCAACATCAACTAGCTGAACCAAGATAATTAATTTGTACCCCCTTCCTGCTATTCTCTCCCCTATTCAATATCTGAAACAAATGCTAACAACCCATCCAACAACTCCCTAACTACTATATCTGGCCAAAATATAAAAGTATCGATAAAGACAACATCGCCCCTAATTATTCAATATTTCCCATACACGCCCCAGCCATCCCCAAAACAAACTAACCCCCATATATTACTAACATTTCATACCCATTAAAAACTCAAATTATCCTCTAGGTGTAAAAGGAATAGCTTTGCTTGATTTCTTAAGTACTAGAATGACAACCTATTCTCAAGCGCTATAACAGAAACCCCTATAGGTGGCTTTAGGGGAATCCTAAGCGTTAATGTAACTTTTTCCAGTCTTTTCCTTAGAGCATAAGTCTTATGAAGCTCACTGACCTTACTTTGTTGGACCATTTTTAGTATTCCATCACAAATAAACCAAACACATGGAAAGCCCATTTTAAATAATAGAGCTTCATGCCCCCGAATAAGAACTTAAAACAGATCCTCTTATACCAAAAACACAGGCTGAGAATCAATATTTTTCTCTTCATACCAAATTTTGGAAGCTTTAATCATAAGCACAATCATCGGTGGGTCTCAGCGTTCTTGTTCAGAAGCAGAAACAACCATAGAAAAATATGATTTTATTCACAAAACATTCTAAATTATTCTCAACCAGAAGGATGTAAACTTACAAAAACCTCTAGAAGGTATAAAAAAATCTTTTACTCTCTCCAAACGGCTCTAAGTAAGTGAATGATTCCCTTTTAGTAGGCTTCAAAACTGTTGTATAAAATAATCCTTTAATCATAAGCATGGTCACGCCACAGTCAGGTCGCGGTCATGCCGCGGTCACACCGTGATTTGGCCCTGCTCCAGGACGACACCATGCGGTGGTTCGCAGTGATAGTATTCCATGAGTCTTGTGATCAATGTTGAGACTGGCTAATCACAATTTCTTTCAGCGGGGTGATGACCGTAATGTTGCCCTGCCTCCTCCCGCTCCCTTCGCTCCTGGACGGAAGATGCTGCCCCGCGAATGTCCCTGGACCGGGCCAACATGCCACGGTCACGCCACGGTCACGCCAAGGTCACGCCGCAGTCACGTCGTGGTCACGCCGCGGTCACTCCGCGGTCACGCCGCGGTCACGCCGCGATCACACCGTGGTCATGTCGTGGTCACGTCACGGTAATGCTGTGATTTGGCCCTGCTCAAGGACGACACCCCGCGTATAAGTACACTATGCAAGAAGTTAGTACTTATGCACTGTATAAGTGCACTATGAAAGAAATACTAGGTGATTAATACGGGAAGGATTCCCTTGTCCTTATTTCATAGAATATGAGAGAAGGTTAAGGCACTAGACATCATCAAAGGATAAGAAAATTTATCCCCTCGCTATCTAAAATGGGGAGGTTTCTAGCATTGCCAATAAGGTTGTGGTCCTTATTACCAAAAGATTTTATAATTAAAAACACTCCAAGGATCCAACCTATTAGATATTATAAATTTAGGACCTTAATTACTATTATAATGTATAATATAGAGGACATTCTAGTGTTCCCTATGGTCTGACTACACATATCTGGAGGATTCAGGGAAGGCCTTGTCTTCATCTCTTTTGGGTGAGGTGTCTAAGGGAGGAGGTGACCTACCATTGGTGACATGAAAATGCATCCAAAAGGATGGTACACCTAGGTGGGGCATAGGTGGATAGAAGGGTCTCGTGTAGGGTAGACTTGGGTGGACTGGAAGGCACACGCAAAATTTAACTAGATGGACTGGAATGTCTCTTACAGGATAGACCTGGACGACATGAGATTGATTTGTGCATGATGTACCTATGTGAGCTAGAGGTGAATTTAGAAAACAGAAATACTTGTCAATAACACTTAGGTGATGCCTTTCTCTAGGATAGTAGGGTTACCTCAGGTGTCTATGGAAGGGTTTTGTGTAGGTCCTTAGTTTGGGAGGATACCTTAAAGCTAATACTTATGGACTGAGGGTGAGTAGTTACTCATGAGGGCAAATAATTATTCAAACAATTTAGGACCAATAAAATAACTATTACCCTTATTTACCTCTTCGATTAGGTTTTGGAGAGATACCTGGATGGTTTTGATGGACCAGGAAATGGAATAGGGCAAGTAGAGCTTTATGACTTATTCTGATCTTCCATATTTCATAAATACAGAGCCCAAGGTCCTATTTATAGGAAATTTTGGTACCCCGGGAGAAGGATATGTCTTTCACAGGGTTCTATCATAGGTTATTTTACTGTGTGTTGGCACAGATCTCCCTTTCTATGATGACTTTCACAAGTCTGGGGTTGCACAACCTGGCCCTGCGTGATGGTGTTGTTTGGGTCTTTTGTTGGGATTTATTGGGCGATTGATTTTAATATTTTTTTTTCTTAACTTCCCAATTACTTGAGGTATTCTATTTTGAATGTAGTCATCCTCATATGGAAATGGGATTGTAAAACAAAACCCTCATGATTTGATCCGATTGGAAGAAGTGGTTCTAATCTTTAAGTAATGAAATACAGATGTTGAAATATTGTTTTTTTTTGTCTCTAGATTCCCATTTACATTATTGATTGGTCTTGAAGAAAATAACATCTTGAGTACCATGCAAGGGATGAATGGGGGAAGTATGGGCCTCAAAAGTATGTCATGCTGGTGTCTTTCATTGGTGGTTCATGTAGTTATTCCATGAAGGTTAGGTGCACATGCCACCAGTGTAGGTGTTCATGCATTTATAAATAGAATCGATGGCTTGAAGTCTCTTCTTATCTACCTTATCACAGTTTTAGCCACCCTTCAGCTATCCCAGTTCTTTTCTTCTACACAGATGTTTCATCATTCTAGTTTTCTGTGAAATATTCCTACTAATGCTTTTCTCACATACACATGGTATTCCCTTATCTTCACACTAGACAATCGAGAGAACCAGAAGCCTACAATAGTAATCCAAAAAAAAAAGAAGAAACACCAGAAAGCCAACCCCTATGCACCCAAAACATGTTACCAACCATAGTAGAAATCACAAACCAACCATCACCATGCACCATGTAAGTGTATCATGTACTACACCATGCAGAAAAATCCAAACAGCAATACCCCCAGCTGAAACCCATCTTCAAAGGTCCTATAATTACAAAAAGCAACACGAAACTCACAACCTAAACTTCTAAATCCTCCACAAGAAACCTATAACCCCACTATGAGAATATTTGTAAGTCTTTATTGGATAAACCCAGCATCTCCCAGCTTAAACCTTAAGATGCATCCAAAGTAAGGGGGGGCTGCTGTCTAGGGGGTCCAGCAGGGGGGCAGCTATTCAGGGGGGTCCAACAGGGGGGGAAGCTGTTCAGGGGGGTCTAGCAGGGGGGTTCTGTTTGGTGGGGCTACTGTCCAGGGGGGTCCAAGGGGGGCTTCTGTCCAGCAGGGGGGTTCTGTCTAGGGGGGTTCTATCCAGGGGGGCTGCAGGTTTCTGTCCAGGGGGGGTGCTGCTATCTAGGGGGGTCCAGTAGGGGGGGTTCTGTCCAGGGGGAGATGCTATCCAGGGGGGTTTCTGTCTGGTAGGATGCGGTGTGAACAAGAAATGAGATGGGTCTGAGGAAACCTTGAGGAATTTCTTATGGGTGTGGTGTTTCTTGATGATTCCCTTGTGGGTGAGGTGATGATCATGGATGGGTTAGTTTTCAGAGTCGCCAGATGAGGTTTCCCTATCTAGATTGGATCATGATTTGATAGACGTGATCTGGGGGACCATGGGTGCCCCATGTTTTATTATCCCTAAGAGGGGCAGTGCTGATTTAATCATTAGTGTCTTTGGGTGTTACCTTAGAACCTAGAGTTTGGAAATGTGAGCCTATTATGGCTATTTTTGTAATGTTTTGTTCATGAATTTAATTGAATAGTGTTTTCTACCTTATACCAAAGATGGTTGAGGTAGTTCCTTGCTCAGGTACTAGAAATAGGATGATAACTTTGGGATATTACTGGATCTGGATTTGACCCTGAGATTGATATGATGTTTTCTTTTATTGGCATGTTGGTTGTGTTAGACAGGTCCTAGGGAGCTAATGGCTGATCTTAATTAGTTCACCCGCTAGTTTAGAGTTACAAAATGGCTATAGGGTTAGTGGGAATGGATTTTTAGAACTCACTGATAGTGGTCCTAGATGTCGAGCACTCCCATCATGAAATCTTCTTCTCCTCCATATATTTGAAGTTTCAAACTTATCCACTTGTGAGAGAAGGATATAATCACATGATATTCTTGGAAAACAGACTTGAGATATTCAAATATAAGTTTATGAGGCAAAAACCTTTATAGAAACAAAAGTTTATAAACAAGTAATCAATGCAGTACATAAATCATTGAGTATGTGATGTCAATATAAAAATTAATATTGGGGTTGTTCAACATAACCTCAATGACTAATTATAATTAGGATGTATAGATTTTGAGATTCTATATAGTTTGTCATTATTGAAAACGCTAATTTATGATTTTCACCCCTTGAGGGATGGTCTCACTTTCTTCATCATGGAAAATCTAACTTCAATGGTATTCTAGTAAGGATACTTCATTCTTGTTATACCCAAATAATACAACAATCATCCATCTCCCCAATTGTTTTCTTTAATTCCCTATAGGAAAGTATACATAAAATGAATGGGAATAAAGAGGTGATACCTTTCCAGTAGTTTTTTCTGGCTGGGAATTTTTTTACTAAGAGTATTCCTACTTCTATTACAACTACTTCTATTCTTCTCAAGTATACTCCCCCTTTTTTCATCCCAGTTCCAGTGAAATGACATGTTGTACTAATACTCAAAAGAATTATACCAAAAACTTCTACAACAATATTAATATCCCTTGAAACTTTATCTTCCTTTATATTGATGATTTTTTTTATAAAATTCTTCTTATTTTCTAGGCATCCTCTAACTCTTATTTTCCCATTTCCTTGGGGGTTTCCCATTCTCAGGTCATCCATAGGAGGAAAATTTTTACACCATTCATCATCCTAAAAATATGGAAATTATTTTTCATAATATTTATAATGAAAGGAAATAGATTCAATATCACATGAGAATTTAGAAAAATGTTGTACCTTTTTCATGGAGCTGGTTTTCTCATTATCCTTGGATGGTTCAGCTTGAATATCCACCGCATTTTCATAGACTTATATCATATTCTTTAAGGAGTTTCTAGATTTTAGATACCTAGATTGTGCCTTATGAAGTTCCTTTTATTTAGCAACCATTTTTTGTATTAAGAGATTCTGGTATCCTGTCTTATTATACATATTTCTAAATCCCATTTTTCTTTGTCAGACTGTGCATACATTGCAGGACAGTCACTCATAAGGATAACCATGAAGGCCAAAAGTTGCATAACTGCATATTAACTTGGTTAATTATGGTTTTACTTCATCCTTTTATTCCTATTTTCTTAGAATCTACATGTAAATAAAGCCAATATGGATAAATAAAGAATCAGGAATATGCATGGGGGGACTGACAGGGGGATGGTAGCGGGGGACTGGAGGGGGGAATGGGAAGGGGTGGTAGGGGGTGGGGTGGGGGTATGGCAGGGGGTGGGGGAGGTAGGGAAGGGGGAAATGGGTAGGGGGGACTGACAGGGGGGTGCAGGGTGCAGTCAGTGCAGGGTGCATGCAGTGGAGGGTGTAGTGCAGGCAGTGGAATGCAGGCAGTGAAGGGTGAAATGCAGGGTGCAGTGTAGGGTGTTGTGCAGGGTGTTGTGCAGGGTGTTTTACAGGGTGTTGGACATTGCATGATTTATTTTTCATTCATGTAGTTTTTTTATGTTCATGTGTTCCAACTATGAGGTACATAATATCATGTACTTTGATAATGTTTAACGTATGGATGAGGTGTTGGTCTCTTAACATATGGATGATGGGCACTCATGTATGATTAACCAGGTGCAGGGTGTCGTGGAGTACAGGGTGCAAGTTGTGCAGTTCACTATCGGATTCAGGTAAGATTTCTTCCATTTTTATTCTTTGACTCAATTTTTATTAGGGTTTTTGTGGTTTTTGGGTTCCCTATCTTTTTGCAGTGCATTTTGGATCTCATTGAGGACATTGAAGCACCACATGACTGGGATATCCTCTCAACCTGTGGGGATGGGGCCTTCTAAAAGTTCAACACAAGGCCTGGATCCTTAGTTCAGTTTGGGTCAGGTTAGGTTTTCTAGGTTATTTTTTATTGGGTTCATTTTTTT
Source organism: Viscum album (assembly GCA_963277665.1). Taxonomy (NCBI): domain Eukaryota; kingdom Viridiplantae; phylum Streptophyta; class Magnoliopsida; order Santalales; family Viscaceae; genus Viscum; species Viscum album. Next base: position 1,012,195,265 of record OY728156.1, read on the forward strand.
TGTTTTTGTCAATTGTAATAGGTTCATTTTGTTCGATTTGGGGCTATTCAGATCAATTAAATTAATTTTACATTCAACCAAGTATGTTTCATTAGTTTCATTTTTTTCTTTCTCAATTACACTTTATTAAAGTCAGTTTTGATTGGTTTGATTCATTTTGGTTACATTATTTTCAGTTTGGTTCAGTTTCATCTTTTTCAAAACCATTTGGTTTGGTTCCACTCTACTCAATTTGGCTTGATGATGTTTGATTTAGTTCTAATCATATTAGCATGTTTTTTATTAGTGTATTTCATTTGACTGGAAATTTTTGTATCATAGCCATATTAGCATGTTTTTTGTTTTCGCAATTCAATTGACTGGTGTGTTGGGAAGGTTGGGGGGGTCTAGGGGGGGTTGTTCGGGGGGGGTCTGTTGAAGAGGGGGTGTGTAGGAATGGGGGGAGTGGGGTGTGAAGTGAGGAGAGGGTAGGGGATGGGGTGCAAGGTGCAGAGCGGTGGGGCAGGGGAGGTGTGAAAGAGCAGGGGGTGGGGTGCTGGTGCAAGGTGGGGAGGGGGTGTGCAGTGAGGAGGGGGCAGGGGGGGTGCAAGGTGAAGGGGGGTAGGGAAAGAAAGGTGTGTAGGAGCAGGGGGTGGGGGTGCTGGTGCTGGTGCAGGGTGGGGAGGGGGTGTGCAGTGAGGAGGGGGTAGGGGGTGGGGTGCAAGGTGCATGGGGGTGGGGGTGGGGCAGGGGAGGTGTGCAGGAGCAGGGGGTGGGGGTGCTGGTGTAGGGTGGGGGAGGGGGGAGTTGGTAGTGTCCTCCCAACAGCTAGCACGGTTCACCATGCTGGTTTTTTTTATGTAGTGGAAAGGCCTGTAGCCACGGTTTTAAACCATGGCTATAGAGCTTTAGCCACAGTTTTATGAACTGTGGCCTTTATTGGCATGGCTATAGGGCTGGCCCTATAGCCACGGTTTTCAAACCCTGGTTATAGGGTTATGTCTACGGTTGGAGCCATGGCTTTAGGGATATAGCCACGATTCATGAAACCATGGCTATAACCTATAGCCACGGTTTTTGAGCCTATAGACACGGTTTAGAACCATGACTATAGCCTAAATTTCTATTAGTGGGGGTCCCACATGATGTGTAGCTCTGAAGTATATGCTGTTTTGATCATTTTTTTTTCAGAAAACCTTGGTTTTCCTTCCTTGTATGCTCATAGCACTTCCACCTCATATTTTGGCCTCAATATTGCCTGAAATCACTAATCTACTCTGATCGGGACTCACCATCACCGCTCACCAGATTTCGGTCAACCGATTCGCACGAAAATTGGTTTTCGTTCATTCCCATCTTCATCTCAGGTGTTATCCGAAACTAGAGGTCTCTAATTTGATCTAATTCATTCTCTACTACAACCATCACATGTTCATTGTTCCATACCAAGTCCAAATCTATGATATCTAATCGTGGTTCCAAGAAACAGGTACGCAACAATCAATTCCTCAGTATTTGGGTCAAACCACAGGCCAAGGGATCACATGTGATGAACAAAGAAATGGGAGATAAATGACCAGACCACAACCATGAGGGGAGAACCATATCCAATGTTCGTGTTGGCCTCGATTTTCTACCGTTAGTACGAAGAACGAAGAGATAACAGATAATCACAAAGAAATTCTCTCAATTCCCGAATAATCTAACTTGCACCCGCAATACACACAACCTATGGATCAATATATTGGTTGATTGATTCACGTTATTCATATAAATCAATAATAGTTAAGATAATACAAATAAAAAAACATCCTACCTAAATTTGAATCGATCTTTGATGAAGAACGGAGTTGCGCTGTGATTGTTGGCGAGATCCTCCGATTCTGTCTCGCACCGGTCGTCGATCTTCAATCTGGTCATCATTTGCCAATGGAATCTTCTTCAACACTCTCTAATGGAACTCTAATGATTTGAAGGGTTACACAACTTACCCTAAAAAATTTCCATAAGTGTGTATTTAAATAAAATCATTAGGTTCTTGCGTCAATGGATAAATAAAATAATTTATTTTATTTTATTTATTTTTCTTACACCCAGAACGACTTTTCTACAAATGTCTCACGTCGACAAATGTTATGTTGAATCTAGGGTAAAAACCTTATTATGAACTCCACAGTGCCATCTAATTTCTAATATGGGACTTCATTTAGAAGTTATTATACTTTTTTAGTAAAATTATTCATGCATGATATTTAATATATTTTATATATTTCAAACATTTATTTTGGGAACACCGGGCCTCAGAATCACACGTCGTCTCAGCTCCTAGTCTTGAAAATAGTCCATATAATATCCAAAAATAATACATGGAAAATATGACTCATTTAATTATGTACAAATAGATTAATTTATTCTTATTGACAGGGTTCACTATTAGTAAATAATTTTTCAATTTCATTGCTCATATCATACAAGTCTCTCAATTTCACATGTACTACAACATTCCACCACTCATCAACTCCATAATCAATATAATATACTAATTTATCTTGTGAATCCAAAATATATAAATCGTGTTCTTAACACTCACCAGTATCAATCAAACAATTTAAGTTTACATAAGTAAACTGTAATGAATATTTCTTTATACCCCTGTGAATATCAACCCACTTGCATTTGAATAACACAATAGCAAAGTGTCCATGATAATTTAATTCAATAATTTCAATCAAATTTACATAATATCCTAACTCGATGAATTTTTTGAATAGGTCATTGTTTTATGTTTTTAAAATCTTCTTTGTGATAAGTTGTACGAAACTTGAAACCATTAATATTATATTAATCATTTCTCCTTTATTACTTCAAAGTCCCTTGAGATAAATATTTCAAATCATCAGATGGTTCAGCTCGATTATCAATGTTCATGATCTATAAAAATGGATACAAAATATTAGTATTTATAAAAGATAATTATCAATACATTATAAATATGAAACTGGTTATGAACATACAAAATGTTCAAGCTAATCAATAATATCTTTGTTCACAAATTTTTTTATTTATTTCTCATTTTGAGTTTGACTCTAAAGCCATCTCTTTATTTGTATCTTCAATTATTTAATGAAATATTCTACAATATCACAATTTAGTAGATCAAATCTTTGTGCTTGTATATACTATGTAAGTGTGAGTGAAAATGTGAATATTCTTCCAAATAGATAACCTAACATTGAAAATATTATTGATTTATTGAAGGAATAAATATGATTTGAGTTATCTTTATCACATCCAACTGAATTGAATTTTGTCACAATCCCATCCAAATACCTCAAACAAAATGTGAGACACTCTTCAACCAAGTACCTTTCAGCAATAGAGCCTTTTGGTTGATCCTTGTTCTTCACATAAGACTTTAAATGAAAAATGTACCTAATGAATCAACACATAATAAACCTCATATGTTATGAGTTGAAAAAACATAATTAAATAGTGAGTAAAATTTAAAAATAAAATACCACTCTATGGGATACATGCATTGATAGTGTATGGGTCCTCCAACTTTAGATTCCTCAACCAAATGCGTTGTCAAATGAATCATTATAGTGAAAAATGATGGGAGAAATATAATCTTTAGGTGAAAAGGTGTCCTTATAATTCTTTCCTATAATTTTTAAAACTCATATAAGTTTAATGTTTTCTTATAGAGTTGTCTGAAGAACATGCATAACACAATTATGGCTACTGTTATTTTATCAGGTAACAAGTAACACAATCCCAACGATAGCAGCTGATCCATCAAAATATGTGAGTCATGACTTTTCAATCCATGTACCTTATAATGTTTTTAAGTAAAAACATCATGAAATTTTAATAGAATATCCATCAGGTACTTTCACTTTATAAGTCTTTAAAGGAGTACATATTTTTCGTGATTTTTCAATGAAAAAATTCTTGTAGGATACTTCTCATTCTCATTTACACATAGATCACACTTTATATTCATTTTTTCTAAGTATTTACATGCGTTAAGATGATCCTTAATTTTTCCATGCTCATTAAGTATGGTAAAAAAAACATTATCACACACATTCCTCTCAATGTGTATAACATCAAGATTATAATGTAACATCTCCAATTCCCAATAAGAAAGTTTAAAAATATATACTTTTTCCTTCCATTTAGGTGTTCTAATTCCATATGATTTGGTACGGTCTCTTTACCCACCATTGTTCAACATATAATATTTTTTGTAACAATAGTTGATAATTGTATGAAAATTTCTGACCCATATAACAATTTTAGAGGGGGCCTCCAATCAGTCTGTCCACCAAATCATGACTTGTTAAATAGAAATATATAAAATGCATCCAGGAATTGATGATAATACATAAAACACCATTCTCTACTATAAGGAAGCCTCTTAGTTGATGCATCATATGTATCCACACCATTGTCCCATAACTATTGAAATTTCTATATAAGTGGCTGAAGATATACATCAATATCATTTCCTGATATTTGTTTTCCTAGAATAATCATCAAAATAATAACTAAAGTTTGTTTCATACACATCCATGGAAGAAGATTGTAAGGGATTAAAATAATTGTCCATATGCTATAATTGGTACTTAAATTCCTGAATGGATTAAATACATCATTAGTCAATCCCAAACCCACATTCCTAGGGTCTGTAGAGAAATTTGTATGTAATGAATCACAATATTTCCATACTGATGAATCTCTTGGATGACACATAAACTTGTAGCTATTGTTTTCTATATCATTTTGCATCACCTAGTTTGTAGTTTTAGATGATGTGGATAATATTTTTAATCTAGGTTTTGGAGGAAAGCAACATAAAAACTTCATGCGATTTTTATTTCTCTGCTTCTTCATAGAAATAAGTTCATTCATCCTTGCACCATTATTAATTGGTTTCCATCTACAAGAATGACATGGTTTACACTCCTATATATCTAAATCTTATCCCCAATATAACATACAGTCATTAATACACGTATGTATCTTCATATAATTTGAGACCCAACTTGTTAATAACTTTCTTCATCTCATAAAATGATTCGAGGATCTTAGCTTTACCAAAAGCATCATACAACAACTCTAATATCATAAACATTGTTTTATTTATAATTCTATATAAACACGTGATATGGCACAGTTTTAGTACAAAGGGCCACTTTGAATATTTTTCACAAGTCTTGATTTTTGTCTTCTACAAGTTCATAAAACTCGTTTTATTGCTCAGTTAGGTTGTCCCATGTATTAATCTCTATAGAATAAACATGAGAATCTACTAACATGTTATAATCTTCATATTGTTGTGTTGTTGTGTCCAAAGAATCACTAATTATGTTTTGAATTTCATTCTCTATTACAGGGGTAGTAGCTTGATGATTATGATATTGGAAAAAGCTCAAAAAAAATTAATGTTTGATTCGTCGTTCCAAATACATCACACATATCCAATAGGAAATTATTTCAATATCAAGTGTTCATAAATTTCATGTATTTTCAACCAGTGTCTGAAATTACATGTAGGAAATTTTTGTTGACAAATTAATTTTCAATTGCAAAATCTATTAAATTATCCAACCCCTTAAGATATTGAGGTGTATTTCAAGGTAAAGTAATCCAACTTTTATCCATTTCTATACTATTAACAAATAACTGTAAAAATAATATGCAACATATTAGTGAAATGAAATCATGTTTAAAATATAATATATGATTAATATAACACACTTATGAAACTGATAGTAAAAATATAAAATCATAATATATTGCAAACTATAATAAAATTGGATATTTAATATCCATAGGAAACTAAAAACATATATGTGAGAGTAAATAAAGATTGCATCCTTGTAAAATCACATCCACACACCTAATCTTTTGCACACGTTGAAAAAATCCACACCCATCAATGGAAAAAATATAGAATATAATTGATTTAGTTGTAATTTAAAAAAATTAACAAATTGAAAAAACTAATTCTATGCTAAAATATTGATCATGGTATATCTTTTCTTTCACAAAGACAATGCAAAACATCAAATATTAGGTATCAAAAATAACACTAAAATTTTAGATCCAATCATATCATTGACAAATAAAAAACATTAAAAAAAAAACCCTAAATAAATAAAGTAGGGAGTAGAGGAGAAGGGTCTGCGACTGGAGGATATTTGCGGGTGAAGGACGTCATCGAGAGGGTGGGGGAGCTCAAGACGCCGCCATCGAGGTTTCATCGTCCGGTGCTGGAATCGCGGCATCGTGGGGGGAATTTAGGGCAGGAATCGAGAGAGGAGGAAGAAATGGGGTAGACTTTTATTGGCGGTGATTTTTAAAAACTGTCACTAAATACTGGATCAGCAGCAGTTTATTAAGAAACCACCGCTCATAATTAATCATCAATGGTATTATTTACATTACTGCTAATAAATCGACAGAAATTCTGTTTTCCGGGGAAGTTATATAAAATCTTTGAAAATGTCTACTTTTTTCACTACTACATACAGATGTTTTATCAATACTAGAAATGGACTTCAGAACGCATTTAAAAGTCAAAGACTTTTATCAACATTATAGAAAATTATTCTTCATCAACACTAAAAAAAATGATGATATACTTAATCAGCGATTTATTTTCACATCAGTGCTTTTTTCGCATTGATAAAATCTCAGTTACAATAGTGTACTACTACAATTTACAGCAGACTATAACAAATGTAGAATTTAATTTCAATTAAATTTACATAACAATACAAAAACAAAAACAAAATCTATAATGCTTACAAACATTTCAATCATTGATAATTACAATTACATTGGTATGTACAATTTATTACAAAAATCAACAAATTCAAAAATATTATTTCACAGTTTTCAAACCCCTCCCAAAAATGTCTAATCATGCTACCAACTTCTGAACAATCCACCCTAGATCGAACAAAAGAGATTACTTGTCGAAAAAACAATTCTTATATTAGTAATACTATAAAGAAATAAATTAAACATAAATATGATTCGATGCATTAATAAAATGCCACTTTTAAACTGAAAACACACATTTCGAGTCATACCAGGTGTATCGTGTGTTGGATTCACATTTAGTTGATTTCTACAAGTCACGTATGATTTATGGATTATTTTCCTAAATTATCAAGACATTATGAGTTCAATTTCTTGCTTTTTAGTATGTGACACGTATTTTGAACTAAAATATCAATCTTAAATAAAAACGAGCACTTTGAGTCATACCGCCCACAATATTTGTCAAATTGACATCTGTCTGATTCTTCCACATAACAAATGATTTATGGATATTTTTCTTAAAATATCAATACAATCCAAGTGTGTTTGCTCAGTTTTCAGTGAGTGACCCACATTTTTAACTAAAATATCATTTTTAAACTAAATACACGCACTTTGAGTCCTATCAGTCACACCGTGTATCAGATTGATGTGTGGTTGATTCCAATATGTCACAAACGACTTATAAATCATTTTTTTAAATTGTTAAGACCATACGAGTGTGTTTTTTTGGTTTTTAATGAGTGGCGCGTTTTAAACTAAAATGTCACTTTTAAACTAAAAACACCACTTCGAGTCATACTGGGCACACTGTGTGTTGGATTGATGTGTGATTGATTCATACACATAAAAAATTACATGTGAATCATTTTCCTAAATTATCAAGACAATCTAAGTGGGTTTTCTTGGTTTTCAATGAGCAACGCATGTTTTGAACTAAAATGCGTAACTTTTAAACTAAAAACATGTACATTGAGTCATATTGGGCACACCGTGTGTCGGATTGACATATGGTTGATTTGTTCATATCAAAAATGACTCAAAGATTATTTTCCAAAAGTATCAAAACAACCTAATCATTTTTTCATGATTTTGAGTTTGTGAAGTATGTTTTAAACTAAAATGTCAATTTTAAATAAAATCACACTTTCAATCATATCGTTCACACTGTATGTCAGACTAAAGTGAGGTTAATTCTTAAACATCACAAATGACTTAAGGATCATTGTCCTAAAGTATTATGAAAATTTGAGTAGGTTTCATTGTTTTTCAATGAGTGATGAATGTTGTGAACTAAAATTGCAGTGTTAAACTGAAAACGCACACATTGAGTCATACTGGGAACACTGTGTGTCGGATTGATGTGTGATTGATTCATACATGTCACAAATGACTTATGGATTGTTTTCCTAAATTATCAATATAATACAACTATATTTACTCAATTTTGAGTATGTGATGTGTGTTATGGACTAAAATGTCTATTTTAAATAAAACATGCACTTTCAGTCATATTGATCACACCATGTGTCGGACTGAAGTGAGGTTAATTCTTAAACCTCACAAATGACTTATGAATCATTGTCCTAAAGTATAAATACAATCCTAGTGTATTTTCTCTTTTTTCTGTGAGTGATGTGCATTTTTGAACTAAAATGTCCTTTTTATACTGAAAACATGCACTTTGAGTCATACTGAGTACACCATGTGTTGGATTGATGTTTTGTTGATTCTTACATGTCATAAATAATATGTTTTTCTATCAGTAAAATAGAAAATTCTCTTGACATCATGTTATTAAAAGGTCTTGGACCTAAAATGGAATGCATTATATCACTACTTAACATAAACAAATCACATAAGAATAAATAACTCTATGGAGAGAACAAATGGTACCTATGTGATCATCCTTATCAAACCCTTTGTCAATAATTTATTTTTATCTAAGAAATTAGTGTCTATGAAGAGAAAAAATGCTTGGATAAAAATCAATTCTCAATAAATTAACCTCTTTGTGATCTCTATTAAAACCAACTAAATTAGTATTAGATTAAAATGATAATAAAATTTACTAAAAAAGAAGTATATAAAATGATAAGAAAAGTAACTAAATCAGTAGTGGGAAGTCACCTCTTTAGGATGTCTGTGAACATTCTAACACCATGTATTCTTCCCACTCGATGCATTATCCTTGCCAAATCTTACATCAAGAATTTATTTTTCTCCAAACATTTTCTGCATATAAAGAGAATAAAAGGCATCCATACATAGTTAATGGACCCTCTTGAAAGCTAAAATCTCATTTTAGCCTTCATGAAGGACCATGAGCTATGTATGGAGGCCTTTTTTGATCTATATAGGCATAAAATGCTTGGAGAAAAATAAATTCTAAATCACCTCTTCATTAAATATGTAAATAAATAACTAAATAAGTAGTAGATAAAAATGATAAGAAAGTTAACTAAATAAGTAGTAGATAAAATGACAAGAAAATTAATTAAATAAGAAGTAGATAAACTAACTCTTCATGATCTCTGTGAAATAAAAAAATTACAAATGTGGTAGGAAATCACCTCTTCATGATGTCTGTATATATTCTGACACCATGTATTTTGTCCATTTGTTTATAAACAAATAAATTTCCTTTTATGAGTACGTGGAATGTAAAAAGTCTCAGTGGTACTATAAAAATAAAAACCAGAAAACGATTAATAAATATTTTAAATGAAATTGTAATTATCATCAGAAATACCTCTTCTAGGATTATAGTTTGTTGATGGAATACAATATATTTTATAAATTTTCAAATGTAATAACGGAAATCATTGTAATTATTTTATTCCAAACACCATAGAAACATTAATAAAAATAAGTAATTTTTTTATATATGTTTTTATAGTGAAATATTATTATACCCAAATACTTTTCCACTTATGGAAATTGATATCCTTCTTGTGATCACGGATTGTCCTCATACCACGATTTTGATGATATTTAAACACCACCATATCATAACAAAATTTTCATAAAATCATAATATAAAACATATAACATGAATTTTATTTGTAAAATTTTAAATGTATTGTATTATAAATTGATAAAGGTCATCATGTGAAGTTGATTTATTGGAAATCCATGCTTTGAATCCAAAATATATATATTTGGAGTATCCAAATTGATTGCAATGATCAACCAATGATCCCTAAAAAACAAAAAGGAGTAAGTAATTAAAGAAATGAAAATATAATTAATCTGATTAGATTGTAGAGTTTTACCCAAGCATTGTGGTTATTAATAATATTTTTTCATCTGTAAGTTTCTTTTTAAACATTGTGTCTAGTTTGTACACTATTTTTGAATATTCATTTTCTCCCAATGTCTCTCTTTGTGTAGAAGTGATGTGAGGACTAATGAGTCCAAATTTTTGTTGTCATGGTTTTTCCTTCACATAGTATTGATATATACACCTATAAAAAAATATGAATAGTATTTAACTATAATTAACATATTAGATCGGCTATTGGTCAAAAAATATTATGAAAACACACATCGTGTATACATTTACAGCTGAGACTCCTAATCATCCATGCTTGAGGATTTAAACTATATTCTCAAGAACAATATAGCCTATAATGTCATCTCTATACATTTTTTCTTCATAATCAATAATGAACATATTATTATATTTGAATGTTGTATCTACATGAACTTGTAATATTAGTAAATGTGAAAGTTGAACTAGTGGTATAAATGTTCTCTTGGAAAGTCTTTTTTTTATTGGTTGATCTTTTAAATCGTTCTAATTCGACTTTATATTTCTCTTTCCTTTTCTCTTCATGTAATAACATTCCTCATTTTTAGGCCTTTTCCATTAATTTTTAAAGGTTTTACATAAAAAATAATTTGTAAAGGACATACATCATTATCAACATGTATTTTTACATGATCAAAAAACCATTCTATGAAAGTTCTAATAGCAATTTAAACCATATAAACATCTAGATCGTCATAGGGAACAGGTAGCTCAATGCTCATCTCATGAGAAACATGAATCCCTACTCCCACATGATATTTTTTAAATTTGATTTTTGTGTATAATATCTCTTTAGATGTTGTACATTGTACCCCTAACAATAATTCAGTAGGTGGGTGTTGATAGATATAAATAAAAATCAATTCCACCTATAAAATATTAGTACATGAAAGGTATTAGTATCTTCTTGATTCATATTTCACCGAAATCGTTATGATAAAATTGATTACCTATAGTAAGGAGGGCCTATGAGGGGAATAGCTACCCTCAAATCTGGGTGGATGAATCTTCATGTAGTGGTGGTTGTTTTTTTCTTCTCCATGATTCTTTCCCATAACAGTCACTAAAAAATCATCCTACCAATTAAGTTTTCCTTCTAGAACATTTATCCATGCCTGCATATCATCTATTTTCTTATCTTTTTCACCCTGTATATTTATTTTCTCAAAATATGTTTTAGGAGACACTCTAAAACCCTATAAATTTAATGTGCCCATGTTATTCTGACCGCTTAAAGAAGTCATTTATCGAGTAAAGATGATAACGATTCTTGTGTCTAAACCGAATAAAAAATAAAGGAAAATAAGTAGTCATTTTTATGTAATACTGATTTAAAGAAGATTTTTTATTATGTAATACTTACACATGATTCTCATACTCTTTGTGTGTTTTCATTGATAAGTATTCCATATTTATTTACACGAGCCTCCTTCCATATAATATGAAATGGGATAGAAGTTTATTTGGATTTTGATTCATCAATTTTCATATAAAAAGGGAACATAATTATGTTGTTGTTTCATGACACATAAAATTATTACTATATATTTAAAATACATCCAATTTTTATAGATCCCTAGGTTGGATTGACCATTGAGAGGGGGACATGAATAAGTGGTTTAATTTTTAAAAAATCTTTCTTTTTAACTCAACCACATGAATTTGAAAGGTTCTCGATCCACTCAATGATATCTCTTAATCTCACTTAATGTGCAGTGAAAGTGATAGGGTGAGAAACACACAATATTTACAAGGTTCAGCATAAAGACCAACAAATTTCTATATTGGTTATTCCTCCCAACATAGATTCTTAATTTATATAAAATTTATTAAAATTTCACGATCAACATAGTTATTACAATGCTCTTAACTCTAACTGAGATATTTCTTCTCTGGATCCAACTGAGAGACTCTGTTTTCTTTTGGCTCCAACCAAAATACTTCTTGCTCTAACTCTAACTGAGAGACTCCTTCTTCTCTTGGCTCAAACTAGAAGACTTCACCTCTGTTCAAGGTTTATTAATTATAGTATAATTCTAAAATCTTCCTCCATGATCTTGCTAAATCACATTTTATCAGGTACCTCTGTAAGAACTTCAGAATTACTGGTCTTGAGACTCCCTCCAAATTTAGTGCAATATGGATTATCCTCAATCTTTGAATGCTCAGGCACACAAGTTACTTCTTCTTCAAAAATAATCCTAGATTCAAACTCTTTCTCTCTTCGATACAATAATGTATTGGGATATCAAATGATATTTCAATATTTTAAAATTTTCATTACCTACATGTACATATTTATATACAACAATGTGGTGAATGGGGATCTCAATAATTCCATGATTTGAAAACCTCATTAATTTCTCATTTTAAATCATTCATTAAAATGTGTTATGAATAAACACATTTGATTTTATCCTTAATCATACATAAATACCCAAATGATTCTTAGGTATTTACATTACTCATTTTAAAGACTATAATGACCAGTGGTTATTTATTTCATGCTTATTTGAAATACTCATGAATTATTTTGGGTATTTCCTTCATGTAGTGCATCTCATTTCAAAAATACAAGGAGTTTAGTTATGTCCTTCTTCTTCTTACATGTAAAGGTCACCTTCGACTCATCCTTCATGAATGCATAATACATGTGGAATGCAACTCATCATAAATGTAACACCAAAGAGTTGTATTAGGATATCATTCAAAATGCCTAAGGATTTCAGGCTTCCTATTTCTTTATGATAATAATAAACATCATGTGGATTATTAATTCTGAATACTCATAACATCCATATCATTCATTCTTCACTTGGTATATTCAAATACACCACAACTCATCTTCAGGAAAGGATGCATGACCCATAGCTCATTATCATTTTCACTTGAGAGGATCAAGTTCTTTTTTTCTTCTCCTTTCATCACGTGGATAAAAAATACTTGTGACTTCTCATTTAATTTACCCTTAATTATATTTTCATAAATGAAATGTGAATCTGCATGAATGACCATTTTAATTATACCTATGCAAAAAATTTGGCATTTTCATTCATCTGAATACCCAACTTTATCAGGTGATGACATGCCTTAGGTTCCTTTTTTCATGCATGTCCATTCATGAATATCATTTTTAATAAATTATTTTTACTCACCTAGATCTCAGAAGTTTAATGAGGCCAAATCAACCATGTACGTGACCTCATCTTAAACATTTTGGCTTCAAAAATGGCGATTAAATCACTATATATAGAAGCCTCATTCACGGTATGAAGAAGACGAACACATAAAATGATCGGATGACACAGATCATTTTCATCTGATGGTTCTCATTTTTTCTATATATTTAAATGATAGAGGAATAATGAGTCTCACCACACATATCCCATATCAGTTCCTCACTAGTTTTGGGGTGCAGTTAATTACTCAAGTCCTCCTACTAGCACTTTGAGCTAGCGATGGTGGATTATCACCCATACACCCTTCACACACCACATGGGATTCGACCTAGAAGGATTTTGGTCCAACCTATGTTCCTTCCAGGAATGATCTCTACATGAATTTTATATGGTCCCACTGATAGAGCACTGTCGTGGGCGCCCTCAAATGATTAGTGTGATTTGGGGTACTTAGGTGCAGCAGAGTGGCTGACCAAGGTCGTCTCTCAAAGGAGGAAGTGAATTTAACAACTTATTAGAGATATTCTAAAAAAAATAAAATATAATAGAATAGAATAAAAACACTACTTTAAAGGATTGGGGTTTTTTTTAGTTTATGAATCTAGAATAAGTTTGATGGAAGAAGATTGCATTTTTTTTTTGTTTTTAGTTTTGAAATGAAGTTTCGATTAGAATGACACAACAAGAAGATGTTTTTTTTAGAAATCTATTTTAAAAAGGCATAATTGATCTAACTCTACCTATTCACTTTATTATTAATCATTATCATTTAAATTAACATTCACTTAATTATTATCCCTTAATTTGTTAAATCATGAACCCTACGAGAATTAACTTTACCACGAAGATTGAAGTGAATTTAACCTTAGGCTAACTTCGGAACATGCAATCGCAGCACCCTGCTTTGATTGATGTTCTAAGATTAGATTATGGTCAGTGGTAAATTAAGGCACATATACACTCTGGAAATGAGGATGAATTGTGTTTAGGGATTATATTTGAACTCTACAAATTTATCCCGTGTGGTCTTGTATTACCGATTAAGATCGCGCTCTCACAATTTACACAAAATCCCGACCTCGCGTGTTTTTGTGTACATTGTTCAATTGCTTGCTTGGTTTCTTACAATTTAAAAACACAATTCATGGATCGTATTAAGTGAATTACAGTAGCTCATTTATTCAAAATAATTAAATGAAGAGGGTAGAAGATAGATTGATTACTAAAAGACTACTCTTCCATGGGTGGCGTAATCATCGTAGAAGCGTTTTGCATGTGCAAAGGTTTAAAATGGGTATAACCCAATAACGCTTCTACTCAAGAATTACAGCCCAATTAGGAAGATTAAGAGAAGAAGAAATTTAAACAAAACAGAAGAAAATAGAATAAATAAAAGAAGAACAAAGAAGTTTATTACATAAACAAAATCATTACAACATGAAGGAGAAGAAGAAGGCTTCGTCGAAGGGATCCTTGCTTCAAGAGCTACCCTTATTGAAATGGTTGGAGAATTGGATTGGATCCACTTATCCTCTGCCCTCAACTTCTCAATGCACGTCCCAACCCCTCCAAATGAGAAAAACTCCAATTTATAGAGGGGAGGGGAGGAGAGGTTACAAGTGGTTTCAAGTGTGAATGTGGAAATTCGGCCAAATATTTTATTCCAACTTGAACCGCCCATTTGACCACAAAAACGCGTGAATTGGCCGGCCTTACAGAAGGATCAAATGTGAGGATATGTGTCTTCTATCTCCTCTCCAAATTTGGGCTCAATAAGGGCCCATATGAAGGCGTTATGAACGAAATACATAAGCTTCTCCATTCTGGCGAGCCCAGCCCAACTTTGACTTCATGGCCCAATTTCAACAACCAAATGAACTATTTAGCTCTAGTGTCCTGAATAAAAGTTGTAGATAATTAAGTTAGGAACACTGTTAAAAAATTTCAATTTCAAATAATAAATATAAAAATACTTATATTCGAAATACTACAGTGAACTATAAAGGTTAAAACTGGAATTTTCATCAAATATTCAAATGAACGATCTAATCCCAAATATTTTATAAATAAACATATTTAACACAATGTGAGGAAATTATATCATTTATTATCAATAAAATATTCAATAAAATAGTGTTTTATCAACTCCCCCACACTTACCCTTTTGCACACCTGGGAAAAACCTCATTTCAAGTAAACATCAATATCAAATCAAAACCAATTTTAAAACACATATCCTTAAGATCAATCAATTTCACACCAAGAATAAAAATATATCATTCCTCATAAAAAACCTTATTTCAAGTTCTCCATTTATATCATTCAATATATTTCCACCTTATTTATCCGCCCATGCACAAAACACTTACCTCGCTTGAATTTTCTCTCATCACTCAAATATCAATTTTTTTTTTGCAATGTCTTTCTCATCCAAACTCATAAAAGGGTCACCATAGGCTTGATAGATTCCTACATCGCTACCCGATGTGATTCAAGTACATATTTTTATCATGAGGACTTTTCAGGGTTGTTCTGTGGCTTTCGGTTGGTAGGATTAAGATGTGAAAAACTCTGAGGCTGAATGAGGAGGGCTTGACTCTTTTGAAGCAAAATTGCATTAATCTAATTTTCACTTAAATATGGTCTTCTCTTCAATCCCCATAGTATCAATTCAGCTCCATCATCATGAAAAGTCATGAAAGGTTTACACCATTCATCATTTCAGCATAAAAAATGTCAATCTTCTCAAACATGATTTTCTTGAAAGCTCCAGATGGGCACAACTTTCCACCTCAATTAGAAGCTCCAGAAAAGGCACAGCTTCACTTGTCATGAAAGCTCCAGAAAAGGAACAGCTTTCAATATAATGACTTTCTTTAGCAGTAAAAACATCTCTTCAGAATTTAATTTTCCAACCAAAGTATCACAGAATGTGGTGGAAAAACCCAAGACAACTTCCCCCACACTTAAGCTCAACTAGATTATGCAATTTCACTTCAAGAGTTGGTTGGATAGGGAAAATTGGATTGTAATGTGGCTTAACCTAACAGGTTGTGCATGGATTCTAAGGGATACAAGGATTAAATATTCAAGGTAAGCCATTATAAAAAAGGATTCTTTGAAATAGGGGCTTTAATACCAAACAAATGCCTCAATCATTTAAACATATGTACCTCAAACCCTCAAGTTTTGATAGGAATAGATCAAATTCTGGTTAAATCAAGCATGGTTTGCTTCTCTCAAGAAGTGAGGTGAATGTAAAGAATATAAAAATAATGGTTTAGAAGCCTCACAGGAAAGTGATTTCAAATATAAAGACAGTGAGATTGGCATGGGATTCAAAATTCAGCGTACTTTTCATGAAATTACTAAATATTTGAACTTGAAACAAAGTCATTTCAGCATTCATTTAAGCTTAGTTTCAAGGGGTAAATTGTTTCACTTATTGATATGGATTTAAAAATGGTGATGAGAATCATTTTAGCTCAAAATGTTTCAAAAAACACAGAAAATTGTAAAATAAACACACAAAATTTGAACAACACACAACAATTTTTTTTTTGAAAAACACGCAATTTTTTTTTGGTTTTTTTTTAAACAGGAAAACAATTGAAATTACTAAACTAAAAGGTTCCCTCCCCCACACTTAAAATATTGCATTGTCCTCAATGTGAACCCGTGATATGATATATGCACATGAAATGCAGAATTTTTAAATTGGACAAATAATATAAAAGTGAAAGGGTTAGGAACAGCCTGATGTGATCAAGTGATGATGGGGTCATGCAGTGTGATAAAATCCACTGCATCAGTACGATGTCCCTCAATGTATCTCTTCAAACGTTGCCCATTGACTGTAAAGATCCTTCCAGTGTCCTCTTGTGTGAT
This sequence comes from Viscum album, assembly GCA_963277665.1. Taxonomy (NCBI): domain Eukaryota; kingdom Viridiplantae; phylum Streptophyta; class Magnoliopsida; order Santalales; family Viscaceae; genus Viscum; species Viscum album. The sequence goes on from OY728156.1 coordinate 1,012,212,461, forward strand.
CTCCACTGCACCATAAGGAAAAACATTAGACACAATATAAGGACCTAACCATCTGGAACACAACTTACCAGGCATCAACTTCAGTCGTGAACTATAGAGAAGGACTTTCTCTCCAACATGAAACTCCCTTTGTTGGATCATTTTGTCATGAGCTGCTTTTGATCTTTCCTTGTAGAGCCTTGAGTTCTCATATGATGACAGTCGAATCTCCTCAAGCTCTTGAATTTGAAACTTCCTTTGAATTCCAGCTTGGGCCAAATCCATGTTACATTTCTTTATAGCCCAATATGCCCGATGCTCGACTTCCACGGGGAGATGACACGCTTTCCCAAAAACAATCCGAAATGGGGACATATCAATGGGGGTCTTGTATGCTGTCCTATAAGCCCAAAATGCATCATCTAAGCGCTTGCTCCAATCCTTACTATTTGGCTGCACGGTTTTCTCCAAGATTTGTTTCAACTCACGATTTGAAACCTCAGCCTGGCCATTTGTTTGGGGGTGGTATGGTGTTGATGTTTTGTGTGTCACCTCATACTTTCGAAGGAGGGAAGCAAAATTCCTATTGTAAAAGTGTGTCCCTTGGTCACTGATGATGGCCTTTGGTACTCCAAACCTGCAAAAAATCTGTGCTTTGACAAAGTCCACAACAACATGAGAATCGTTAGTCCTAGTGGCCTTGGCCTCCACCCATTTACTCACATAATCAACAGCAACCAAAATATACAAAAATCCAAATGAATTAGGAAAAGGACCCATAAAGTCGATGCCCCATACATCAAAAATCTCACAAAATAGTATGGGTTGTTGGGGCATCTCATGTCTCCTAGAAATGTTCCCAGTGTGTTGGCAACGAGAGCATGACTTACAAAACAAATGGGCATCATGGAACAAGCTAGGCCAATATAATCCAGAGTCTAAAACCTTCCTAGCTGTCCGTTGGGGTCCAAAGTGTCCACCATAAGCAAGTGTATGAAAGAAATGCAAAACAGACTCAAACTCATGATCGGGAACACACCTCCTAATGACTTGGTCACTACACATGCGCCAGAGGTACGTATCATCCCACACATAATACCTAGACTCACATTTTAATTTTTTGGACTTGATGCTTCTTCAAATTTACTGGGATTTCAGAGCCAACAATGTAATTAACTAAATCAGCATACCAAGGATGCTTACCTGAGATGGTATAGAGATTCTCATCGGGGAAAGTGTCCCGAAGTGGTACCTGGTCCAAGGTGTCACCCTCTAGTGTGTGAGTAAGCCTACTCATGTGGTCTACCACCAAATTCTCTGACCCCTTCTTGTCCTTTATCTCAAGGTCAAACTCTTGAAGAAGGAGCATCCAATAGATAAGTCGTGGCTTTGCATCTGGATTCTTTAGGAGGTACCTCAAAGCTGCATGGTCAGAAAAAATAACTACTTTAGATCCCAATAAATATGAACGAAATTTATCTAAAGCAAATATGACAGCAAGAAACTCCTTTTCTGTGGTAGTGTAGTTTGATTGGGCTGAATCTAGTGTCCTCGATGCATAGACAATCACATGTGAACGTCCTTCCACCCTCTGAGATAAGACAGCTCCAACCGCGAAGTTGGAGGCGTCACACATAAGCTCAAATGGAAGGTCCCACCGTGGGGGATGTATGATAGGTGGAGTGGTCAGAAACTTCTTTAGCTCATCAAAGGAAGTCCTACAAGAATCATCAAACACAAAATCAGAATCTTTTTGAAGTAATCGTGACATAGGAAGAGCGATCTTACTAAAATCTTTGATGAAGCGCCGATAAAATCCTGCATGCCCTAGGAAAGATCTAACATCACGCACACATGAAGGATAGGGTAAGGATGAAATAATGTCTACCTTCGATCTATCAAACTCTATCCCATGTTTTGACACTACATGCCCTAAGACAATGCCATGCTCTACCATAAAATGACACTTTTCAAAGTTCAGGACCAGATTCTTCTCAATACAACGATTCAACACCTTTCCCAAACTACATATACATTCATCAAATGAAGACCCATACACTGTAAAATCATCCATAAATACCTCCATGCAGGTCTCAATAAAATAAGAAAAAATACTCACCATACATCTCTGGAAGGTACCTGGGGCGTTGCAAAGTCCAAATGGCATCCTCCGGTAGGAAAATGTGCCAAAGGGACAGGTTAATGTAGTCTTCTCCTGATCCTCTGGAGCTATAGGAACCTGAAAATATCCAGAAAATCCATCCAAGAAACAATAGTGTGTTTTCCCAGCTAGTCTCTCGAGCATTTGATCAATAAATGGTAGGGGGAAATGGTCCTTGCGAGTGGTATGATTTAGTTTCCTATAATCAATACACACACGCCAACTGTTTTGCACCCTCATTGGAACTAAATCATCTTTCTCATTTTTAACAACAGTAAAACCATTTTTCTTAGGCACAACTTGAATTGGACTTACCCACTGTGAATCTGAAATGGGAAAGATTATACCTGCCTCGAGAAATTTCTCAACTTCTTTTTTAACAACTTCCAGGAGGGTGGGATTGAGTCTCCTTTGTGGCTGTCTCACCGGTTTAGCCCCATCCTCCAAGAGAATCCTATGCATGAAAATGGAGGGGCTAATACCTGATATGGTTGCCAAGGTCCACCCAATCGCCCTGATGTTCTCCCTCAAAATATTCAAAAGCTTTTCTTCATGTTCAAAAGGGAGATTGTTAGCAATGATAACAGGTAATATCTCACCACTCAACAAGTATGAGTATTTCAGATTTGGTGGCAATGGATTGAGTTATAATGAAGGAGGGTGTAGTATGGATGGAGACATTGAAGGAACTGAAATATGTGCACAAAGAGCATCAGTATCAGAATATACATCATCAAAATCATAGAATAAAGCATCAAATCCATCAGCATACTCAACAGCCATTTCATAATCAGAGTGAACATGATCAAAATCAGAATATGAATCCACATCAAAATCAAATCCAAGATAGGATTGTGTATCAGAAACATGTGTGGAAGTGCTGTTAGACATCAAACTCGAACCAATACTCATAATCTCCCTAAGCATAGGACAATCAAATTCTATGGAGTTTTTATTTGGTGGTTCAAAATGGGAGATAACAAAAGCAGAATGGTCCTCAGAGGGTTACTTCATGGAATCCATAACATTAAATATCACAACTTCATCCCCAAATTCCATGGAAAGTGTACCCTCATTGACATTTATGATAGTTTTTGCAGTTTTGAGGAAGGGCCTACCTAAGATAATGGGGGCATGAGAACTTACCTGATCATCCTCCATGTTAAGAACATAGAAATCCGCTGGAAAGATCATGTCTCTTACCCGGACAAGTACATCCTCAAGGACTCCTACTGGATATGTCATAGCTCTATTCGCCAATTGCACCACTACTCTTGTTGGCTTCAACTCACCAACCTGCAAGGAAGAGAATACATAGTGAGACATCACATTTATGGAAGCACCTAAATCACAAAGTTCATCAGAAAAGTGCAACTCCCCTATGGTGCATGGGATGGTGAATGTCTCTGGATCCTTTCACTTTGTTGGCATTGCTAGAGTTGGTGAAATGAGTGCTGAGACATTCCTTCCAAGGTTTATCCTCTCATTTCCCTTGAGCCCTCTTTGATTGGTGCAGAGTTCTTTTAAGAATTTGGCATACCTTGGGATTTTATTAATGGATTCAAGTAGAGGAATGTTGATCTCCACATGCTTGAATGTGTCCAAAACCTCCTTTTGCATTGCTTCTTCAGCCATCTTCTTGGTGTGAACAACCCTGTTTGGAAAAGGAATGGGTTTAGGAGGAACATCATCAATCTTTTTCTTACCTTTATCTTTCTCCTTGGATTGCTCATCAGTTGGTATGGAATGCGGCTTCTCTGAAGTTGAGGTGAATCCTGGTGGAATGGTAGGTGCAGATGTATCATTCATTTGCGTCCCACTTCTCAATGTGATGGCACTAACATTCCCCTTTGGATTTGGAGTGGGTTGGGAAGGTAGATTTCCAGAATTTTTACTCACAAGTTCATGGAGGGCGGTGGCAATCTGGCTCATTTGATTCTTCAACTCCCTCAGCTCTGAACTTTGACTCTTCAGCTCATTCTGTTGATTAAGAAAAATTTGCTTCAAAAGATCATCAGTATTAGAATCTACCTTTGGTGGATGATTCCCTTGTTGCTGACTTGTTGATGTTTGAGCTTCAAATCTTCTTTGGGGTTGTTGGAAACCCTGCTGGTAAGGCGGAGGCTACTGGAAGTTTTGTTGAAAGGGTGGCCTTTGTTTTTGTTCCAGAGCCATACCTCATGTCCGACTGATCTTTCCACCATTGGTTGTATGTTGGATCAAACTTCTTTTGGGGATATGGTTGTTGTTGTTGCTGCTGAAATGGTCTCCCAGGGAACACTGCTGCACAATCTTCTGTTTCTTGGAGTTATGGGCAACAGTCAGTTGGGTGGCTTGTCTCAGCGCAAATACCACAAGGCCTTGAAGGAGGGGGTAAAGATGTCTTTTGTGCCAAAGCAATTTGCCTCACCATAGTGGTCAATTCTTCCAACTTAGTATCAATCAAATGACTTTCAAGAGAAGAAGGACTTACCTGATGTACTCCCCTGACATGTGGTGTACCTCTATCACCAAATTGTTGGGAGTTTTGGGCCATCTTGTCGATCAACACACGTGCAACTACTGGTGTCTTGTCCACCAATGCTCCTCCAGTCGCAGCATCTACCATGCTTCTCTCCATAGGTGTGAGTCCTTCATAGAAGTACTGAATGAGGAGTTGCTCACTGATTTTGTGATGTGGGAAGCTTGCACACAACTTCTTGAATCTATACCAGTACTCATACATTGACTCCCCTTGGGCTTGCTTGATCCCAGATATCTCCTTTCGAATGGATGTTGTCCTTGATGCTGGAAAAAATATTTGCAAGAAAAGACGTTTCAAATCATTCCAACATGTTACATATTCAGGTTGCAAATAATAAATCCAATCTTTTGCAGCTCCATCAAGTGAGGATGGGAATGCTCTTAATTTAATTTGATCTTCAGAAACATTTCTTGGTTTTAAAGTTGAGCAAACCACATTAAATTACTTAAGGTGTTTGTTGGGATCCTCACCAGATAAGCCGTGAAACTTTGGAAGAAGGTGAATTAATCCAGATTTCAATTCAAAGTCCGATTCGAGATTTGGGTATGCAATACAATTTGGTTGATAGTTAATATCAGGTGCAGCCAATTCTCGAATGGTTCTATTAAGTTCATTTCCATTGTTTTCAGCCATTGGTTCCTCTTTTATGTTTGAATTTGAATAGATTCCAATTTCAATGTTTCCAGAAGAGAGGAATTCACCAACTGGTTGAATATTGAAACTTCCCATAGATTGAGAATGTTTGATTCATGCCCTAAGGCTACGTTCAATCTCAGGGTCAAGATCTAAGAGATATTCGGGATTAGTTCGTGTCATAGATCAAATAAAAATGAAAACAAAGAAAGTGGACCATAGTAAAATAAAAATGAGAAGTTTGATTTGATGGTCCAAAAAGAAGTAGAAGAAAATAAAAGAAGAAGAAGAAAAATCAGATTGGGTAAAGAAGGAAGAATAAAGAGAGGAAGAGAATAAAATGTAAAATAAAATAAATACCTATAATTGGTTCAAATAATTACTTGCCTCCCCGGAAACGGTGCCAATTTGATAGAGCGCTGTCGTGGGTGCCCTCAAATTATTAGTGTGATTTGGGGTACTTAGGTGCATTAGAGTGGCTGACCAAGGTCATCTCTCAAAGGAGGAAGTTAATTTAACAACTTATTAGAGGTGTTCTAAAAAAATAAAATAGAATAGAATAGAATAAAAACACTACTTTAAAGGATTGGTTTTTGTTTTAGTTTATGAATCTAGAATAAGTTTGATGGAAGAAGATTGCATTTTTTTTTTGTTTTTAGTTTTGAAATGAAGTTTCGATTAGAATGACACAACAAGAAGATGTTTTTTTAGAAATCTATTTTAAAAGGCATAATTGATCTAACTCTACCTATTCACTTTATTATTAATCATTATCATTTAAATTAACATTCACTTAATTATGATCCCTTAATTTGTTAAATCATGAACCCTATGAGAATTAACTTTACCACGAAGATTGAAGTGAATTTAACCTTAGGTTAACTTCGGAACATGCAATCGCAGCACCCTACTTTGATTGATGTTCTAAGATTAGCTTATGGTCAGTGGTAAATTAAGGAACATATCCGCTCTGGAAATGAGGATGAATTGCGTTTAGGGATTATATTTGAACTCTACAAATTTATCTCGTGTGGTCTTGTATTACCGATTAAGATCGCGCTCTCACAATTTATACAAAATCCCGACCTTGCGTGTTTTTGTGTACATTGTTCAATTGCTTGCTTAGTTTCTTACAATTTAAAAACACAATTCATGGATCATATTAATTGAATTAAAGTAGCTCATTGATTCAAAATAATTAAATTAAGAGGGTAGAAGATAGATCGATTACTAAAAGACTACTCTTCCATGGGTGGCGTAATCATCGTAGAAGCGTTTTGCATGTGCAAAGGTTTAAAATGGGTATAACCCAATAACGCTTCTACTCAAGAATTCCAGCCCAATTATAAAGATTAAGAGAAGAAGAATTTTAAATAAAACAGAAGAAAAGAGAAGAAATAAAAGAAGAACAAATAAGTTTATTACATAAACAAAATCATTACAACATGAAGGAGAAGAAGAAGGCTTCGTCGAAGGGATCCTTGCTTCAAGAGCTACACTTATTGAAATGGTTGGAGAATTGGAGTGGATCCACTTCTCCTCTGCCCTCAACTTTCCAATTCACGTCCCAACACCTCCAAATGAGAAAAACTCCAATTTATAGAGGGGAGGGGAGGAGAGGTTACAAGTGGTTTCAAGTGTGAATGTGGAAATTCGGCCAAATATTTTATGACAACTTTCACCGCCCATTTGACCACCAAAACGCGTGAATTGGCCGGCCTTCCAGAAGGATCAAATCTGCGGATATGTGTCTTCTATCTCCTCTTAAAATTTGGGCTCAATACAGGCCCATATGAAAGATTTATGGCTTAAATACAGAAGATTCTCCATTCTGGAGAGCCCATCCCAACTTTGACTTCATGGCCCAATTTCAACAAACAACTGAACTCTTTAGCTTTAGTGTCCTGAATAAAAGTTGTAGATAATTAAGTTAGGAACACTGTTAAAAACTTTAAATTTCAAATAATAAATATAAAAATATTTATATTTGAAATACTACAGTGAACTATAAAGGGTAAAACTGGAATTTTCATCAAATATTCAAATGAACGATCTAATCCCAAATATTTTATAAATAAACATATTTAACATAATGTGAGGAAATTATATCATTTATTATCAATAAAATATTCAATAAAATAGTGTTTTATCAACTCCCCCATAGTTACCCTTTTGCACACCTGTGCAAAACCTCATATCAAGTAAACATCAATATCAAATCAAAACCAATTTTAAAACACATATCCTTAAGATCAATCAATTTCACACCAAGAATAAAAAGATATCATGCCTCATAAAAAACCTTATCTCAAGTTATCCATTTATATCATTCAATATATTTCCACTTTATTTATCCGCCCATGCACAAAACACTTACCTCGCTTGAATTTTCTCTCATCACTCAAATATCAATTTTTTTTGCAATGTCTTTCTCATCCAAACTCATAAAAGGGTCACCATAGGCTTGATATATTCCTACGTCGCTACCCGATGTGAGTCAAGTACATATGTTTATCATGAGGACTTTTCAGGGTTGTTCTATGGCTTTCGGTTGGTAGGATTAAGATGTGAAAAACTCTGAGGCTGAATGAGGAGGGCTTGACTCTTTTGAAGAAAAATTGCATTAATCTAATTTTCACTTAAATATGGTCTTCTCTTCAATCTCCATAGTATCAATTCAGCTCCATCATCATGAAAAGTCATGAAAGGTTTACACCATTCATCATTTTAGCATAAAAAATGTCAATCTTCTCAAACATGATTTTCTTGAAAGCTCCAGATGGGCACAACTTTCCACCTCAATTAGAAGCTCCAGAAAAGGCACAGCTTCACTTGTCATGAAAGCTCCAGAAAAGGCACAACTTTCAATATAATGACTTTCTTTAGCAGTAAAAACATCTCTTCAGAATTTAATTTTCCACCCAAAGTATCACAGAATGTGGTGGAAAAACCCAAGACAACTTCCCCCACACTTAAGCTCAACTAGATTATGCAATTTCACTTCAAGAGTTGGTTGGATATGGAAAATTGGCTTGTAATGTGGCTTAACCTAACAGGTTGTGCATGGATTCTAAGGGCTACAAGGATTAAATATTCAAGGTAGGCCATTATAAAAAAGGATTCTTTGAAATAGGGGCTTTAATACCAAACAAATGCCTCAATCATTTAAACATATGTACCTCAAACCCTCAAGTTTTGACAGGAATAGATCAAATTCTGGTTAAATCAAGCATGGTTTGGTTCTCTCAAGAAGTGAGGTGAATGTAAAGAATATGAAAATAATGGTTTAGAAGCCTCACAGGAAAGTGATTTCAAATATAAAGACAGTGAGATTGGCATGGGATTCAAAATTCAGCGTACTTTTCATGAAATTACTAAATATTTGAACTTGAAACAAAGTCATTTCAGCATTCATTTAAGATTAGTTTCAAGGGGTAAATTGTTTCACTTATTGATATGGATTTAAAAATGGTGATGAGAATCATTTTAGCTCAAAATGTTTCAAAAAACACAGAAAATTGTAAAATAAACACACAAAATTTGAACAACACACAACAATTTTTTTTTTTGAAAAACACGCAATTTTTTTTTTGGTTTTTTTTAACAGGAAAACAATTGAAATTACTAAACTAAAAGGTTCCCTCCCCCACACTTAAAATATTGCATTGTCCTCAATGTGAACCCGTTAGATGATATATGCACATGAAATGCAGAATTTTTAAATAGGACAAATAATATAAAAGTGAAAGGGTTAGGAACAGCCTGATGTGATCAAGTGATGATGGGGTCATGCAGTGTGATAAAATCCACTACATCAGTAGGATGTCCCTCAATGTATCTCTTCAAACATTTCCCATTGACTGTAAAGATCCTTCCAGTGTCCTCTTGTGTGATCTCCACTGCACCATAAGGAAAAACATTAGACACAATATAAGGACCTAACCATCTGGAACACAACTTACCAGGCATCAACTTCAGTCGTGAACTATAGAGAAGGACTTTCTCTCCAACACGAAACTCCCTTTGTTGGATCATTTTGTCATGAGCTGCTTTTGATCTTTCCTTGTAGAGCCTTGAGTTCTCATATGATGACAGTCGAATCTCCTCAAGCTCTTGAATTTGCAACTTCCTTTGAATTCCAGCTTGGGCCAAATCCATGTTACATTTATTTATAGCCCAATATGCCCGATGCTCGACTTCAACGGGGATATGACACGCTTTCCCAAAAACAATCCGAAATGGGGACATATCAATGGGGGTCTTGTATGCTGTCCTATAAGCCCACAATGCATCATCCAAGCGCTTGCTCCAATCCTTCCTATTTGGCTGCACGGTTTTCTCCAAGATTTGTTTCAACTCACGATTTGAAACCTCAGACTGACCATTTGTTTGGGGGTGGTATGGTGTTGATGTTTTGTGTGTCACCCCATACTTTCGAAGGAGGGAAGAAAAATTCCTATTGTAAAATTGTGTCCCTTGGTCACTGATGATGGCCTTTGGTACTCCAAACCTGCAAAAAATCTGTGCTTTGACAAATTCCACAACAACATGAGAATCGTCAGTCCTGGTGGCCCTGGCCTCCACCCATTTACTCACATAATCAACAGCAACCAAAATATACAAAAATCCAAATGAACTAGGAAAAGGACCCATAAAGTCGATGCCCCATACATAAAAAATCTCACAAAATAGTATGGGTTGTTGGGGCATCTCATGTCTCCTAGAAATGTTCCCAGTGTGTTGGCAACGAGAGCATGACTTACAAAACAAATGGGCATCATGGAACAAGCTAGGAAAATATAATCCAGAGTCTAAAACCTTCCTAGCTGTCCGTTGGGGTCCAAAGTGTCCACCACAAGCAAGTGTATGACAGAAATGCAAAACAGACTCAAACTCATGATCGGGAACACACCTCCTAATGACTTGGTCACTACACATGCGCCAGAGGTACGGATCATCCCACACATAATACCTAGAATCACTTTTTAATTTTTGGACTTGATGCTTCTTAAAATTTACTGGGATTTCAGAGCCAACAATGTAATTAACTAAATCAGCATACCAAGGATGCTTACCTGAGATGGTATAGAGATGCTCATCGGGGAAAGTGTCCCGAAGTGGTACCTGGTCCAAGGTGTCACCCTCTAGTGTGTGAGTAAGCCTACTCATGTGGTCTGCCACCAAATTCTCTGACCCCTTCTTGTCCTTTATCTCAAGGTCAAACTCTTGAAGTAGGAGCATCCAATAGATAAGTCGTGGCTTTGCATCTGGCTTCTTTAGGAGGTACCTCAAAGCTGCATGGTCAGAAAAAACAACTACTTTAGATCCCAATAAATATGAACGGAATTTATCTAAAGCAAATATGACAGCAAGAAACTCCTTTTCTGTGGTAGTGTAGTTTGATTGGGCTAAATCTAGTGTCCTCGATGCATAGGCAATCAGATGTGGACGTCCTTCCACCCTCTGAGATAAGACAGCTCCAACCGCGAAGTTGGAGGCGTCACACATAAGCTCAAATGGAAGGTCCCACTGTGGGGGCTGTATGATAGGTGGAGTGGTCAGACACTTCTTTAGCTCATCAAAGGAAGTCCTACAAGAATCATCAAACACAAAATCAGAATCTTTTTGAAGTAATCGTGACATAGGAAGAGCGATCTTACTAAAATCTTTGATGAAGCGCCGATAAAATCCTGCATGCCCTAGGAAAGATCTAACATCACGAACACATGAAGGATAGGGTAAGGATGAAATAATGTCTACCTTCGATCTATCAAACTCTATCCCATGTTTTGACACTACATTCCCTAAGACAATGCCATGCTCTACCATAAAATGACACTTTTCAAAGTTCAGGACCAGATTCTTCTCAATACAATGATTCAACACCTTTCCCAAACTACATAGACATTCATCAAATGAAGACCCATACACTGTAAAATCATCCATAAATACCTCCATTCAGGTCTCAATAAAATAAGAAAAAATACTCACCATACATCTCTGGAAGGTACCTGGGGCGTTGCAAAGTCCAAATGGCATCCTCCGGTAGGAAAATGTGCCAAAGGAACAGGTGAATGCAGTCTTCTTCTGATCCTCTGGAGCTATAGGAACCTGAAAATATCTAGAAAATCCATCCAAGAAACAATAGTGTGTTTTCCCAGCTAGTCTCTCGAGCATTTGATCAATAAATGGTAGGGGGAAATGGTCCTTGCGAGTGGCCTGATTTAGTTTCCTATAATCAATACACACACTCCAACTGTTTTGCACCCTCATTGGAACTAAATCATCTTTCTCATTTTTAACAACAGTAAAACCAGTTTTCTTAGGCACAACTTGAATTGGACTTACCCACTGTGAATCTGAAATGGGAAAGATTATACCTGCCTCGAGAAATTTCTCAACTTCTTTTTTAACAACTTCCAGGAGGGTGGGATTGAGTCTCCTTTGTGGCTGTCTCACCGATTTAGCCCCATCCTCCAAGATAATCCTATGCATGAAAATGGAGGGGCTAATACCTGATATGTCAGCCAAGGTCCACCCAATCGCCCTGATGTTCTCCCTCAAAATATTCAAAAGCTTTTCTTCATGTTCAAAAGGGAGATTGTTAGCAATGATAACAGGTAATCTCTCACCACTCAACAAGTATGAGTATTTCAGATTTGGTGGCAATGGCTTGAGTTCTAATGAAGGAGGGTGTAGTATGGATGGAGACATTGAAGGAACTGAAATATGTGCACAAAGAGCATCAGTATCAGAATATACATCATCAAAATCATAGAATAAAGCATCAAATCCATCAGCATACTCAACAACCATTTCATAATCAGAGTGAACATGATCAAAATCAGAATATTAATCCACATCAAAATCAAATCCAATATAGGATTGTGTATCAGAAACATGTGCGGAAGTGCTCTTAGACATCAAACTCGAACCAATACTCATAATCTCCCTAAGCATAGGACAATCAAATTCTATGGAGTTTTTATTTGGTGGTTCAAAATGGGAGATAACAAAAGCAGAATGGTCCTCAGAGGGGTACTTCATGGAATCCATAACATTAAATATCACAACTTCATCCCCAAATTCCATGGAAAGTGTACCCTCATTGACATTTATGATAGTTTTTGCAGTTTTGAGGAAGGGACTACCTAAGATAATGGGTGCATGAGAACTTACCTGATCATCCTCCATGTTAAGAACATAGAAATCCGCTGGAAAGATCATGTCTCTTACCCGGACAAGTACATCCTCAAGGACTCCTACTGGATATGTCGTAGCTCTATTCACCAATTGCACCACTACTCTTGTTGGCTTCAACTCACCAACCTGCAAGGAAGAGAATACATAGTGACGCATCACATTTATGGAAGCACCTAAATCACAAAGTGCATCAGAAAAGTGAAACTCCCCTATGGTGCATGGGATGGTGAATGTCTCTGGATCCTTGCACTTTGTTGGCATTGCTAGAGTTGGTGAAATGAGTGCTGAGACATTCCTTCCAAGGTTTATCCTCTCATTTCCCTTGAACCCTCTTCGATTGGTGCAGAGTTCTTTTAAGAATTTGGCATACCTTGGGATTTGCTTAATGGATTCAAGTAGAGGAATGTTGATCTCCACACGCTTGAATGTGTCCAAAACCTCCTTTTGCATTGCTTCTTCAGCCATCTTCTTGGTTTGAACAACCCTGTTTGGAAAAGGAATGGGTTTAGGAGGAACATCATCAATCTTTTTCTTACCTTTATCTTTCTCCTTGGATTGCTCATCAGTTGGTATGGAATGTGGCTTCTCTGAAGTTGAGGTGAATCCCGGTGGAATGGTAGGTGCAGATGTATCGTTCATTTTCTTCCCACTTCTCAATGTGATGGCACTAACATTCCCCTTTGGATTTGGAGTGGGTTGGGAAGGTATATTTCCAGAATTTTTACTCACAAGTTCATGGAGGGCGGTGGCAATCTGGCTCATTTGAGTCTTCAACTCCCTCAGCTCCGAAATTTGACTCTTCAGCTCATTCTGTTGATTAAGAACAATTTACTTCAAAAGATCATCATTATTAGAATCTACCTTTGGTGGATGATTCCCTTGTTGCTGACTTGTTGATGTTTGAGCTTCAAATCTTCTTTGGGGTTGTTGGAAACCCTGCTGGTAAGGCGGAGGCTGCTGGAAGTTTTGTTGAAAGGGTGGCCTTTGTTGTTGTCCAGAGCCATACCTCATGTCTGACTGATCTTTCCACCATTGGTTGTATGTTGGATCAAACTTATTTTGGGGATATGGTTGTTGTTGTTGCTGCTGAAATGGTCTCCCAGGGAACACTGCTGCACAATCTTCTGTTTCTTGGAGTTATGGGCAACAGTCAGTTGGGTGGCTTGTCTCAGCGCAAATACCACAAGGCCTTGAAGGAGGGGGTAAAGATGTCTTTTGTGCCAAAGCAATTTGCCTCACCATAGTGGTAAATTCTTCCAACTTAGTATCAATCAAATGACTTTCAAGAGAAGAAGGACTTACCTGATGTACTCCCCTGACATGTGGTGTACCTCTATCACCAAATTGTTGGGAGTTTTGGGCCATCTTGTCGATCAACGCACGTGCAGCTACTGGTGTCTTTTCCACCAATGCTCCTCCAGCCGCAGCATCTACCATGCTTCTCTCCATAGGTGTGAGTCCTTCATAGAAGTACTGAATGAGGAGTTGCTCACTGATTTGGTGATGTTGGAAGCTTGCACACAACTTCTTGAATCTCTCCCAGTTCTCATACATTGACTCCCCTTGGGCTTGCTTGATCCCCGATATCTCCTTTCGAATGGATGTTGTCCTTGATGCTGGAAAAAATCTTTGCAAGAAAAGACGTTTCAAATCATTCCAACATGTTACATCTTCAGGTTGCAAATAATAAATCCAATCTTTTGCAGCTCCATCAAGTGAGAATGAGAATGCTCTTAATTTAATTTGATCTTCAGAAACATTTCTTGGTTTTAAAGTTGAGCAAACCACATTAAATTCCTTAAGGTGTTTGTTGGGATCCTCACCAGATAAGCCATGAAACTTTGGAAGAAGGTGAATTAATCCAGATTTCAATTCAAAGTCCGATTCGAGATTTGGGTATGCAATACAATTTGGTTGATAGTTAATATCAGGTGCAGCCAATTCTCGAATGGTTCTATTAAGTTCATTTCCATTGTTTTCAGCCATTGGTTACTCTTTTATGTTTGAATTTGAATAGCTTCCAATTTCAATGTTTCCAGAAGAGAGGAATTCACCAACTGGTTGAATATTGAAACTTCCCATAGATTGAGAATGTCTGATTCGTGCCCTAAGGCTACGTTCAATCTCAGGGTCAAGATCTAAGAGATCTTCGGGATTAGTTCGTGTCATAGATCAAATAAAAATGAAAAGAAAGAAAGTGGACCATAGTAAAATAAAAATGAGAAGTTTGATTTGATGGTCCAAAAAGAAGTAGAAGAAAATAAAAGAAGAAGAAGAAAAATAAGATTGGGTAAAGAAGGAAGAATGAAGAGAGGAAGAGAATAAAATGTAAAATAAAATAAATACCTCTAATTGGTTCAAATAATTACTTTCCTCCCCGGCAACGGCGCCAATTTGATAGAGCGCTGTCGTGGGCGCCCTCAAATTATTAGTGTGATTTGGGGTACTTAGGTGCAGCAGAGTGGCTGACCAAGGTCATCTCTCAAAGGAGGAAGTGAATTTAACAACTTATTAGAGGTATTCTAAAAAAAATAAAATATAATATAATAGAATAAAAACACTACTTTAAAGGATTGGGTTTTGTTTTAGCTTATGAATCTAGAATAAGTTTGATGGAAGAAGATTTCATTTTTTTTTTGTTTTTAGTTTTGAAATGAAGTTTCGATTAGAATGACACAACAAGAAGATGTTTTTTTTAGAAATCTATTTTAAAAGGCATAATTGATCTAACTCTACCTCTTCACTTTATTATTAATCATTATCATTTAAATTAACATTCACTTAATTATGATCCCTTAATTTGTTAAATCACGAACCCTACGAGAATTAACTTTACCACGATGATTGAAGTGAATTTAACCTTAGGCTAACTTCGGAACATGTAATCGCAGCACCCTGCTTTGATTGATGTTCTAAGATTAGCTTATGGTCAGTGGTAAATTATGGCACATATCTACTCTGGAAATGAGGATGAATTGCATTTAGGGATTATATTTGAACTCTACAAATTTATCTTGTGTGGTCTTGTATTACCGATTAAGATCGCGCTCTCACAATTTATACAAAATCCCGACCTTGCGTGTTTTTGTGTACATTGTTCAATTGATTGCTTAGTTTCTTACAATTTAAAAACACAATTCATGGATCATATTAAGTTAATTACAGTATCTCATTGATTCAAAATAATTAAATGAAGAGGGTATAAGATAGATCGATTACTAAAAGACTACTCTTCCATGGGTGGCGTAATCATCGTAGAAGCGTTTTGCGTGTGCAAAGGTTTAAAATGGGTACAACCCAATAAAGCTTCTACTCAAGAATTCCATCCCAATTAGGAAGATTAAGAGAAGAAGAAATTTAAACAAAACAAAAGAAAAGAGAAGAAATAAAAGAAGAACAAAGAAGTTTATTACATAAACAAAATCATTACAACATGAAGGAGAAGAAGAAGGCTTCGTCGAAGGGATCTTTTCTTCAAGATCTACCCTTATTGAAATGGTTGGAGAATTGGAGTGGATCCACTTCTCCTCTGCCCTCAACTTCCCAATTCACGTCCCAACCCCTCCAAATGAGAAAAACTCCAATTTATAGAGGGGAGGGGAGGAGAGGTTACAAGTGGTTTCAAGTGTGAATGTGGAAATTCGGCCAAATATTTTATGACAACTTTCACCGCCCATTTGACCACAAAAACGCGTGAATTGTCCGGCCTTCCAGAAGTATCAAATGTGCGAATATGTTTCTGCTATCTCCTCTCAAAATTTGGGCTCAATAAAGTCCCATATGAAGTATTTATGGCCGAAATACAGAAGCTTCTCCATTCTGGAGAGCTCAGACCAGCTTTGACTTCATGGCCCAATTTCAACAACCAACTGAACTCCTTATCTCTAGTGTCCTGAATAAAAGTTGTAGATAATTAAGTTAGAAACACTGTTACAAAATTTCAATTTCAAATAATAAATATAAAAATATATATATTCGAAATACTAAAGTAAACTATAAAGGGTAAAACTGGAATTTTCATCAAATATTCAAATGAACGATCTAATCCCAAATATTTTATAAATAAACATATTTAACACAATGTGAGGAAATTATATCATTTATTATCAATAAAATATTCAATAAAATAGTGTTTTATCACCCACCTACACTATGTGGGCACTATGACTTCCCTCACTCCTCTTCCACCCATGGGATGGCTTGGGATAGCTCCCTTGGGTCGTGGTTGACCCTAGTCCCACATGTTCACTTGGTCAAGCCATGGCCTTGGCTGGCTAGTGGGTTGTACCTTCTTTTTAATAAGGACACCATTATAAATAATAATTAGAAATATCTAAATAAATAATTTAACTTAATCCATTCATGTATATATTCCCCAAATAAACCTCGTGTAAAAATATAATTCATTTTCTCATTGCACAAATTAAATTCTTATTCTTCTCCAGAAAAATTAATATTTTCATGCTCTTCCACTTTTTTTAGTCAATGTTCTATCCTAATAACGTCTCTTTAACATTTAAAGATATTTCCAAAAATCATCATAATTACTTGCATGGAGAATTTTCCAAGTATAACATCTAATTCCATTTCATGAATCTATAAAAAAAATTCCAAGAATCACCACTTCATCATTTTCACACCAAACACATATTAGCACATCATTGAAAACAAATGAAACACTATTCTTAACAATTTTTTTCAAGTGAAGTGTACCAAGAACTTGATTTAAGTTAGGGGTATGTTGGTTTGGATGCATGCTGTTTATTTTCAACACTTAGTTTTTGTTTTATAAATTAAAAACTATTAATCAAATTGATTAATACATATGATTCTAAGAAAAATATTATCAATAAAAATGTACCTGAAATGATTCCTCCTCACGAAATCCAATAAACATATTCTATATTTCTTGGTTTATCATGTGTGCATATATTTTTGGTGGGTGGGGGTTTACTTTCCCTTCAGCATCCTTGAGATGATGCTTCATAATAATTTTCTAAAAGTATCTATGATAATTTCTAATGACCATTAATACAAATTTCATTTGATATTATTCTACTATAAATACACTCTATAAGGGATAATGGAGAGTAAATTATTATTTGATTACTTTATTTTCTAGTAAAATGGAGAAAGTATGCATAATTTTACACTAATATCTTCCCAAATAAGTTCCTTCAAGGAGGACACAACATTATTCCACATATCTACATCAAATAGAACATGCATTCGAGTAGTGACCCTAATATAAATAATGAAAATGGACTTGTTGGGGTTAACAAGATGGTAATGTGCATTCAATCCAACCTAAAATTTTATGCATCTATTTATAACCTTAATAATTTTTATTAATAATGCCTCACTAAGACGCTATAATTTTTTTCAAACATATGTTTTTCGCATTCTACCATTTCTTCAGTTTTAACATCATTAATATGTTGTTCTTAAGGATTAGTAGCATGAGAATTTATAGAAACATGTTGTTCCCCAAGATTGGGAGTATAAAAATGTGGAGAATCTATTATTTGTAGAAGTAGTTGAACATTTAATTTAGATTACATAAATATAGTAGTGATAACATAATACTAAGAGGTAACTCAATGTATATTAAAAAAACTAGTGCAAAAACATGATTGAACATCGGTTTTTTTTTCAATTTTAAGGTCGTTTTTTAACCGACGTCTATAAAGGTGATGTTAAAAATAAGGTTTTTGGCATTAGTTTTTTAAAAACCAATACTAAAAATGTGAATGGACTTCATTTTCAGCATTGGTTTTTCTAAGAAACCGATGTTAAAAACCGTTTTATTTTTTTTAAATGATTCGGCGTCAATTTTTATGAAAACTGATGCCTAAAGTAAAAAAAATAGAAATTTTTAAATATGATACCCCATAAAAAATTAGAATCCCTATAATATAAAAACATAATACACCCATAAAACAACATCTAACATTGACTAAAAATCTATAAAAACATACATACCTTTAACAAGTTAATCAAAAAATTATCTATGTATTTGTATTATAAAGTATAATTAAGAAACTCATATCTGAAATTTACAGCATGATCATTGTTGGTTATTGTTGAATAATTAATTTGATATCATTATGTTCAAACACCTATTATAACAAAAGAATTCATTTTTGAACACTTATTATTAGGAAAATTCAATACTAATAAGAAACATTAAAATATAAACACCTTAAATCGTAATCACACTTAAAAAATAGTTCGAAAATAAAGATTGAAGATGGTTAAATTCATATTTAATGTATAAATCAAAATCAATGAACATATACAATAATATTGAATGATATAATATTAAAAAACTAAATACTATGAAAGAAAATATAAAATAATTAATATGACTAACCTGATCAAAATCAGTCGTTACCCCATTTGTGGTTATCTCATACACGAATCATAGAACATAATAACCACATTATACATATCCTTTTTGATGATGAAAATATAGTTAATAAAACATTAACTTGATAATAAAAACCAATATATATATATATATATATATCAAAAAATCAAAATAATATCTAATATAAAAAATAATTACCTTTACTTTCACATAGTTGATTGCATTTGGATTCGTTATTAACAAGTGATCTTTGTTAAATTTTCTCCATGACCTTTATTTTCATATGTATCAATTAATAATACATGTATAAAAAATTAGAATGAAACATAATGAGATTATAAAAACAAATAAACTCACTTGTCTAATATGGTGGAAAATTTTCTAGAAACACCACCTAATATAGAGAAAACCCAATATAATGTGTTTTAACTTGGGAAGAATCTGCCTAACATCCAATTCCCCCAACAATAAAAAAATTTCACATTTAATGACATTATAATTAAAATTAGTTCATAATTATGTTTCTATTCTTACCCATCAAGAAATGAAAAAAACCAACACCCAATATTCTTCATTAATAACCTCTCACATATATATGCCTCTATATTTTTAGTTGACACATATTTCATAGCTGTTGAAATGAATTATGGATCTATAAAACCATAAACACATGTGGTGTCATTTTGAACAAAGAGCATGTGTAGATACCTGATTAAAAAAGTAATATATTTAGTCAATTTAAACCATCTTTCATTAAAAAATAAAAAATAAAACGTCAATTTACTTACATGGAAAACAACTACAACACAGGTATGATGATATCTTAAAAATTAATTAGATTCATTGTATCTTTTATGAATATTCTCAATGGATAGTCTCTTCTACATATGTAAGATGACACATGAAACTCATAGATATTATCCAAGGAGAAGAAACCTGAGATAATCTTTCTATTCTATTAGAAATATCTTAAGTATATATAGTTGTTTGTTCCTAAACCTTTTGTTTCCTTAGTTCCATTTCTTTGGATTTTAAATACTCCTATATAAGTTAAATATTAGAAAACATTATAAGTAATTTTCAATAATATGTAATTAATATTTAAATAAAACATGAAGAAGAAGGATAGATGAGAAAAGTAAAAAAAAATGACCCATACAATCCCCAACTATGGTAACCTATATGGTAGGGAATGGAAGTAGAGCAGTAGGATCAATAATATCATGTACCAAAACACTAACCTAACCCATCTGAATAGGCTGGTTATGTATAGAATCCCCCAAAAAATGCACGACTCTGAACACTACAATATGCACATCAGGATCTCCTGCATACAACTAATAGTATAAGGTTGGGTATGAGTGAGGAGGTGGTGGATCTAAGTAGGTAGGTTGGGTAGACTATGACTATCTCATCAATTATTCTAACATAGCCTGCTTCACAGCTGCTTGAATTTGATCTCCCATGGACTATTTCATATATTTCAGTTAATCTTTTAAGGATTCAATTTATGGGTCTCTTGATTGTTTACATTGATGACAAAAAAAATTATGGATACTAGAACCCGCCTCATATCCTCTTATGCGGCTAGGGTGTTTTGGATTTCCTAAAGTAGTGGCTAGGATATCTATCCTACCCTCAGGTATAAAAGTTCCCTGTATCGATTGCTCCTGAATTTCATCCTAAAATGAAAAATGAAAATGTTATATTAGTGTTGTTAATTTATAAATTACAAAAAATCATGAAAATTAATAATTATTTACTTACAATTATTTTAGCTACTTCCTTAGCTTTCTCTATAAGATAATTTTCATTTTTTCTTCATCTCACTCTTTTCCACTTCTCATCACGGGTGGGTGGATATGGAGGACCGAATTGGACTTCATGAGAACCACTAGTGGAGTGATATCTTAGTGCTTACAACTTTTCCTCAATACTTTTTTGCTCTGATAAATGATACCCTCTATTTGATAAAGTATGAGGGTATACATTCTGCAACTGGATGTCTTGATGAGATTTCCTCAAGGCATGTATATAAAAATTAAACTAATAAGTAATTAGGTATATATATAATAAATTTTATAATATAATATAATATAATTATTATACCTGAAATGTTTCATCACGTCGAGTGGAAAAAAATTCTTCCATGTATCTTCATCTAAAAACGGATATTTGAGGCACGAGCTTTCATTCTGTCTCCTTCCGAACACATAATTTTTTGTCAACCTTGTTTTGAAATCCCTCCATAAAACCAATCCTAAAGTAAGGCATTTTTCTTAAATGGTTTTTTTTCTTCAATATTGAATGTCATATGTAATTTCATAACAAAAATATTAGTCATTTAAAATATATCATATTTGGAAAATGAGGTAAAATAAATCAATTGAAACATTTTACCTTTACGGCCTCCCAAAGATGATCTATTGCCACCTTGTCAATAGACTTCCAATCAGGATATAAAATGTTAATCCTGAAATGGATCTGCATGAAGATATAATTGATAAACTGCATTGCATTTGGGCCAGTTTCATTATTATTATCATCAAAACTAATATTCAATCACTCATCTCCATGAGAAAGTGATAGTTTTGATAAACGTGTAATGCCATGTTTACCAACTTGAGAATTCGATTTCTGAATACTAAAATCAGAAGACTCCCTTACTGAAGTCTCATCAATAGTTCTGCAATTATTTTTTGTAATTTAAAAGTTTGATTTCATTAAATAATTATATTACTGGATATTTAATAATATGAAAAAAGAAAAATACCTCAGTAAATGTTCTTTTTTATTTGTATCTATATTTTTCATTATAATAAGAAAATGTAATGAAATTATTGTATACCTAAATATTATTAGACAAGTCAGTAATTAGAAAATAGTAAAATAGAAATATGTAAGTAAAAAATTGGCACACATGTGTAATGTTTTCAAAAAATAATGATTTTATAATTCGTAAACCAAAAAAATATGAAAGTTTAACTATTAAATATAAACATTACTTTTATAAAGATACAAACATTTAAAAATTTTCATAAATTAAACCAAAATATAATAATGTGTGTTGGGTATTTCAGTGAAAAAATGTTTAACAATAACTATTGAATATCAAAATTTAACACAAAATCAAAAAATATTCAAATATATATAATTAAATATCTAATAGTTATTAAATAATATAGTTTTATGCATGTAAATTTAAAAAAAATATAATATAAATAATTACTAGATTAATAGGAAGAGTAATTTAGTGTTTTCTCATATCCCTTCATCATGATCATTTGATATTGCATGCACTATGCCTGTGTTATAGTCATTGTTATCTGTAAATTGCGTAATAGACCAAGTAGCCTCATATAAATAAATAAAATCATCATCATCATCCTAATCAGCCAAATGGATTCTTTTCCCTTGAAAAACAATGGACCACTGGTCATTTAATGGATCAATGACATAAAATATTTTCTTTGCATGTGTGGCCATGATAAATGGTTCCTCATTGCAACTAAATCTTTTCAAATAAACCAGTTTAAACCCATATTCATCATGTTTCACACCACTATTACTTGCAACCCAATTACACATAAACACGGTGACTCAAAATTTAATATAATTAATTTTCCATATGTCTTGAAGAACTCCAAAATATAGTGTTGATGTAGAAATTGGGTTTTTATCTTTTTCACTCAAAAAATGAAGCGCTTCAGTGATGACCATTACACCAGTATTTTGAATAGTACTCTTGTTATCTAGTTTCTTTATGTAAAATGTATGCCAATTAATATCAAAACCAGGCCATGTGATCACATTAAGAGATGGTCCTCCTACCAACCATTTTAATATTTCTGATGTAGATATATCTTTGATGAATTTCTCTTTAAACCATGAAACAAATGTATTTTTAAGCTCAATAATCAGCCATTTTCATTTCTTATCAGATATTGTAACTTTAATTCTACAATACGTGATGATATATATGATTGAAACTCATTTGTGTCATTCAAAATGTATAAATGTGCCTACATCACTTCATCATGTGGAATTAACTTTACCTGTAAGCCTCAAATCCATCTACATTCATTATAAACTGTCATATGTTGAGATATAGTGAGACCAATATGCTCAACTTCATACAAATAATCAGTACAGAACTCAATCACCTCTTCCAATACATATTTTTGAACAATAGAGGCCTATGGTCAATAAGGATTTTTAACATATCCCTTCAAAATTTTCATATATCTTTCAAAAGGATACATCCATTGTAAATAAATAGGCCCATATATTCTTATCTCACACACCAAATGAATCGCCAGATGAACCATTATATCAAAAAATTTAGGTGGGAAATACATTTCTAGTTGACAAATAATAATATAGTCTTAATTCTCCAACACATATAACAAATTTAGATCAATGATTTTGCTAAAATTGATTTGAAAAAAAATTACATAACCTAATGATAGTCTTTCTGACAGTTGTTGGAAATATACCACACAGTGCAACTGGTAGAAGTTTTTTCATCAATACATGACAATAATGATATTTCATACCTATTAATTTAAAATCCTTCAATGATTCTAAATTCTTCACATTTGAAGAATAACCACTTGGTACTTTAATACCATTAAGACACTGACAAAAATTCATCTTCTCAATATTTCTTAATGTGTGAAAATATGAAGGTAAATATGTTCTATTTTCTTTTATAGTGGGAGATAACTCCAAACGTATTCCCATTGATATCAATTCCAATATAGCATGTGTAAGAATCCGGATATTTGTTTCAGGTACACCTTTCCTTTTTCTGGAGTTTTTAAGAAAAATGGAGTTTCTGGAAAATTTTGAAGTACACGCCGTGTACTCTTCTCCGGCTCGAAGCCGTGTGCTGGCCATGCCCGGGCCACACACACGGTGTGTCGGGGTGACGTGGAGGCTGATTTTGGAAGAGTACAGAAAAACCTAGTACATGTTGTGTACTCTAAAAGTACACGCCGTGTACTTTTCCTTTTTTTACTAAACACGCCAGGGTCATGCCTGATGGATAGAACACACCCCTTCTCTAGGTTATTCATCCAAGAGTGACTCGTACGACCGGATCTTCCCCGAGCCCCCTCCTCTCCATCCGTTCTCCAATTAAAGCACGGTATATTGTGTTGGAATCACAGCGGTGAGTTATTCCTTCTTCTTGAGCCTTGTTTTCCAATTCCTCATCTTTCCCATGTTATCGTGGTTTACATGTTTCGGGAATTTTCTCAGATCTACGACGTTCTAAGGAGAATCAGTCATCGTGGTTCAAGTATATCGATCTCCTAGGATCGAGGTAGGTGGTTTGTGCCTTTCTGTAGGAATTCGATGAGTATTTTGTGAAAATTACACCAATACCCTTGAATGGGGTATTACGTGCTCCCGTTTTCCCTTGTTGTATTGCCTGCTTTGCTTGATTGCTAGAGTAGATGTTTTTACTGTGATTATGGTAGTTTTATTGTACTCTGGATGTTTTCCATGCTTATTTTTCTTGTTTGGAATTTTTCCGGTTGTCATTCCTAGTTGTAGGATAGTGGAACAGATGTATTGTATTGATGTTGTGCCTTAGAATGATAACCAAGTGGTTCTTGAGGTTTACTTGGATGTTACACGCATGCTGAGCATGTTAGTTTCACACAGGGCTGTGAGGAACTAGTGTAGTAGACCACAGGGAGAATATACGTAAGGGATTCTCCAGAGTGTCTTTTAATACGATGCGAGACCATAGGGGGAATTGACGATGAGTGCTTCCTCAGAGAGTTTTTAATTCTAGAACGCGGGCCACAGGGGGAATGAGATGTTGAGTGCTTCCCCAGAGAGCCTTTAGCACGATACAAGACTATAGGGGGAATTGACGGTGAGTGCTTCCTCAGAGAGTCTATTCTTAGCTGAACCAGAGGGGTGAGAATGTGTGTGCCTCCTAGAGGATTGCTGGTACTTGTAGATTGAACCATAGGGGTTAGGCTGCGAGATCTACCCATAGGGTTACCTATTTTCTACTTTTTTTGGTTGTTTACTTGTGGACTTTATATGTTAGAAATGTGAATTGTAGTTACTGTGTATTTCCTGTTTACTATTCTTGTACTTTACTTACCATGTATTCATTAACTGTTAGGCACAGATATTTGGGTGATTTCCTACTGGGACTTTGTCTCACACCCTGTTTGGGCCATGATTTGGGCCCAAGCAGATTATGTTATTGCAGGGATAGATAAGGGCAAGCGCCCTTCTACTTCAGGTACCTGACTTGCTAGAACTGGAGAGCATGGGACCGAGCCGAGGCTTGCGATGCTGAGAATTTTCTCTTCTATTTTTCTTTTTCTGTTGCCTTAGTACTTTTGTTCAGTTGTATTTTAGCACGTTGGTTTCTTTACTTCTTTCCATAGACATATGTACCATGTTGCATCATTATTATTTTATACATTACTTCCTCTGTTTAGTTCAGTTGTTGTATGCTGCTATTGTTTCTGCTATTGTGACTTGTTGTTCTTCCGTTGTATACTTTACCGAATGAGGTTATAGTTTCCCCACAAACTCACCAAGTCCCTCACCGCTAGTCGTCAGCCTCTGGCATTTTGGGAAACACGCTTGAGGTCATGTGGAGAACCGGGTACGGGGCACCAGTGGAGGGGCTCTGGATTCAGGTCGTTACAGCATGAAATCTATATTTTTTTTATTTCCTTTTATGTATAACAAAGTTACAATAAAACTATCACATATGTTTTTCTCAACATGCATAACATCAATGTTATGTTTTATCTCTAAAAATATCTAATAAGGTAGTTCGAAAAAGATAGACTATTTCTTCTAGAAAATTTTTTGAAGACCATAACTTCTTTTCTTTCCAAATGTAAAAAACAATATTTTTCACCCTGTCATAATATTCTACAACAGATAATGGTCGTGGGGAAAGATTTTATTCCTATAAAATGTTAAATTAATTTTTCAATCTATGATAAGGATGATCAATTAAAAAAAATATGTAATGTTCCATGTACACTGTCTTTCTTCCATTCTTAAATTGATAATATGAAGTCTCTTATTTATAATTTGGAAATGCTTTATGTCCCTTAAGACTGTATCTAGATAAGTTTTGATATGAAGGAAAGTTGTTTATAGTGAACATTATCATAGCATGCAAAAGAAAATAACCTTTCTTATATGCATTGAAAACTTTAAAACCTATCTCTTGTGGTAGTTTCAAATCATCAATAAATGGTGAAAGATACACATCAATATCATTTCCTAGATTTTTTGGTCTAGAAATCATAAAGCTCATCACAACATATTTTTTCTTTAAATATATATGTGGGGAAAATTTGTAAAAAGCCAAAAAAAATCCATGAACTATGTTGGATACTTAGGCTCTGATATGGATTCATTCCATCAGTACACAATCCCATTTTGAGATTTCTAACTTCACTTCCAAAATCAATAAATTGTTTATCAAATATCTTCCACTATGGTAAACCAATAGGGTGGTGTAAGTTACCATCATATATTCCCTCATCTTAATTCCATATTAACATTTTTTCATCAATTTAATTTTTAAATAGACACTTCAAATGAGGAATTATTGGAAGGTGCTAAATTTATTTAGCAGGAGCTTTGATTCTGGTACTTAAGAATGGATCACAATTGAATTATTAGAATTGTATGAATTAATTATTGGATGATATCATTAGAAAGTACATAATTTATTTTTCATGAGGTTATATATCAGTACCTGAGAATGAATATGAGTTTACTTTTTCATCCATCTTATAGCGTGATGTCCCAAATGTAGGAAAACTTGATAAATATTTATATTATTTTCTATAAAAAACACAATAATTGGGAAAAGAATGTATATTTTTATACCCCAATCCCATTGGGCATAATATTTTCTTCACCTCATAATTGAAATATAGAAATCCATTTCCTTTTGGAAGTAGCTCTTTTTAAAACTCAAGTAAGTTGGAGAAACTTTTATCACTCCACCCATTTCTTTCTTTCAAGTTAACTAATCACAAAATTTTTGATAACACTGTATATTTACTATAACTTGGGAATAATGGTTTCTCAGAATATCCATAAAATCATTCAACAATTTTTTTTATGGTTTCAACACCTAAATCATGAATTAATTCTTCAATATTATCCTCTGCCTCATTATGAATATTTTCATCAACATTAGATGCTGAATTTTCAGTTCTTTCACCATGACAGATCCAACGTGTATAATTAAGGCTAAAACCATAACAAAAGAGATGATCCAGGATTTATATAAAGTTTAAATTTCCCATATTCAAACACTTCACACATGGAAAGAAAATCAAATCTATGTTTTGAAGATTTTTTTTAGAAAATTCCAAGAATTCATCAACTCATTTTTCATGTTCACTAGTGATTCTTCATAAATTTATCTAATTACGATCCATTTAATACAAGATATCGCAATATAATCAGTGAATATATTAAACCATATAAACGTTTATATATATATATACATTTTAAACATAAAAATATTAAATAAAAATTATTGGTAATCAAATAGGAATCATCAAAAGAATATGAAAATTAATTAATACTAATATATTATTTCAAAAGAATATGACCATTTGAACATTTATTGTTTTGTAATATTATTTCAAAAGAATATTAAAATTAATTAATGATAATATATTAGTTCATATATGGAAATATTGTTTTAATCATTTAAAAGTGGTCAATTTAATTTATTAAGGTCAATTACACAAAATTATAATATATTTTATTTGAAAAAAATCCTATTGTAATATAAATTATATATCTTATGAATTTATAAATAGTAATTTTTTTATTTTTGTATTATATACATGTGGTTTATTGATATTATAATTTAATTATTTTAAATCATCTAACATGTATTAGTTCATATTACAAATTTGTTACATTAGTTCGGTGTCATGTGTGTCAAAAGGTATTGAAGATTGTATTAATTTAACAAGTGAAAAATATAGAGTCATTAAATGTGATATATATTATATTGATGAATGATGACACAATATATCATTTTTCATTATATAATATCATCAATACCATTTGATAATTTCATAAAATAAAAAATTTATCAAAATTAATAAACTTTAAGAATAACATTTATAAATAAGAATCAACTACATAAAAATAATTGAAACAATAACTCAAAAATATAACTAAATGATAAATAATTTTACTTCAAAATTAAAAAAACTTATAAAATTTAGAGTTCACTAAGGAAAATGGATCCTTAATTTGAACTTGCTCCCTCAAATTTGTTAGAAGAACAAACACTGCAAGATCTAACAAAAATGTTTGTAGAAATGAAAAATAAACAAGAACAAAGAAATAAAATCAAACCACAGATGATGATCGGCCAGAAAATGGTTTCTGAAGATAAATAATTCCATGGATGATGAAATAATGACATAGGATGAATAATAGAGACCATAGATCATGAAACGGTGATAAAAATTGAAGAAAATAAACAACAATAGATGTAAGGATCATTGGGTCGTCGTTGGGATCATCATGAGTTGAGAGAGAGGGCTTTATAGATCTAAAAAAATTGAGGGTTTTGCGATCCATGTTTTTTTAAATATTTTCAGTGTCAGTTTTCAAAAAATCCGTAGTCAATTTTTTTTACATTTATAGTGTCATCTTTTGTAAAAAACCATCACCATAAATCATTTTGGTGGTTTTTTATGTCGGTTTTTAAAAAAACCAACACCAAAAGTCAATATAAAACATTTTAAACATTGTTTCATGTTAAAACTGAGGCAAAAAATTTCAAACATATACATTTTACATTGGTTTATAAAAAACCAACGCTATATCTTTGATGTTGAAGCCACTATTTCTACTAGTGAAAACATTAATCTAATTATTGAACTCTATTTTTTCTTTAAATGTTTAAGATATTTCACCCCTCTATTGAGTATCCAAACCCCCTCCTTATATTCCCCTCTGACATACAAGACCCCATATACATTGAGATCAAAATGAAATGATTGTGACATCCCAATGAAAGTTTCATCCTCAATTGAATTGATATATGGACCTGTAGTGGTTTTGATCAATAACAAAACAATTGATCACTTTCTATTTGCAGGAGTCGGGACCTAAAATTCTAATATTTCTTGTGATTCCATTATAAATGGTCTATCCTTGTACCCTTCCTTACTGAAATCCACTTTAACAAATCCCAATTCATCGATTTTAACTCACTCCTATTATCAAACCATTTTCATTAAAAAATTGACACTTAGAATATTTTATAATATAACTATTGTATTTTTTTGATAATGCCAAATTATAACATATTCATGTAAATTGGATATATTTACTTGGAATAAAATACATGTATCACTTCCACTACAAGATTAGCTTGACTATTTTTCAAGGTACTAAATTCATCATGTTACTTTGTATGGAACATATAACCATTATTTATATAACCATTATAATATAATACATGCGAATTTGGTCCCATAGATAGCTATCAAAGTTTTTCTAAAATTGAATTCATATTTGCAGTTGAATCCTTAAAAATATGATCTTTAAATCATCTTATAAACTATCTATTATGTGTATTTTACATCCAAATTTCAACCCTTAATAGATTCAAATACCTAAGAATTACTTTGTGGGTTTAAAAATATGGTGAAACCTCTAAAATATTATGTAAAATATAAATTTGATCATACCCATACTCTGTAATGATAATTACAACAATAGTTATTCCATAAATTCCTTCACCCATAAGTTGCCTATTGTGATGAGATTTTGGGAGACCAATGATATCCACATTGGATAGGTAGTCGGTACAGAATTCAACAACTTCTTAAAAAATATATCACTCTATAATACAACCTTCTATCTAAAATTTATTTTTGATATACCCTTACAAAATCTTCATATATCATTCAATGGGGTACATCTATCTATAATGTATAGGACCACATGGGTAGATCTATCTAACCAAGTAGACCATCAAGTAAACCATTATATTAAAGAATGATGGAAAGAAAAACATCTCCAATTCACTTAATATGAAATCAATTTCCTTTTCCATAGTTGGAAACTTCTTTGGGTTTATAACTTTACTAGATATATCTTTGAAAAAGAAACAAAGCTTGGTTAATGTGTGACAGAATTTTTTAAGAAAAATTCAATGTAAATCTACAAGCATTAAATCTTACATCAAAACATGATAATCATGTGATTTTAGAACCTTTAACTATAAAATCAGTCATTGAAATGATATTATTGATATTTTATGAATACCCTTATGGAACATTTACATCATTTAAGAAGTTGAAAAAGGTTTACAAAAAGTGGTGATCATATCCTTTACTTTATCAAACAATTGATTACCTATTAGTGGAGACAGTGTTGTACCTTATTCTGAATTCCCATTGAATGATGTTGTCTAAAATTGGTATTTATGTCATCGGGATAAAAAATGATTTCCTATAAACACAATCTTTGAGGAATGTTTCAACCTAATTGAGTGTGTACCTTGTTCACAAATGAGACATCCTAGCATTCCTTTAATGTTATATCCTGACAAATTTCCATAAGAAAGAACGTCATTTTTCTTCCTACACAACTTTAATCTTGACATGAAATATTCATTTATATAAGTATCATACAACGTAACACCTGAATCCTATATTAATTTCATATCATTAATCAATGGATCCAAATAAACATCAATATCATCACCTGATTATTTTGGTCCAAATATAAGCAGAGATAATATAATGTATTTTATCTCCATACATAACCATGGTGGTAAGTTATAATTTATCAACATAATTGGTCATGTACTGTGAGTTCTAATTTTTACACCAAAAGGATTCACTCCATCTTTAGACGGCGCAAGGCAACGTTTTCTTGGATTATTTCCAAATTTAGGATACCTATGATCAATTTTCTTCTACTAAGGAGATTTTTTTGGGTGAAAAGATTTCCAATCTTGATTTCTTTTATATGTGTGCTATAATAATTTCCTTATAGTCTCCTCAATTATATATTGGTTCCTAAACATTGGAATGATTGGAATGTACCATACAAATTTCAAAGGACTTGATTCATCTTTATTATATTAAGACACATGACACTTTGAGAATTTTTAAGTGATTCATAGTATTTTTGAAACAATATGCAATCATTTTTACAAGCATGTATTCATTCAGAGATCATACTCATTAAACGTAGCAATCGTTTAGAAATATATATTCAACAAGGAAGCTCATTATCTGTTGGTAGCATATTATTCAAGAGAGCAAGTAGTTCAATAAAGCTAGTGTCACTCCATTCATTGCCAAAATTTAAATTATATAGATTTAGTATGGCTGAAAATGATGTATATTTAGTAAAACCAGCATACAATGGTATCTTTTAATAGATCTTTAACTTCTAAAACACCTTTAGACAATTGTGAAGTTCATATTCAACTTTCATTTTCATTTCCTCAACATGATCTTCGTCATTGTTTACACATTTAATCATATCCTCAATAGGGTCTTCATCATCATTCACACTTGTAATCATATCATATGATCTATAAAACATAGTGTTATCTTAGCCACTAGCTACCTTAAATTATTCCTCATGTTTAGTCCAACACTTATAACTTCGATCTATTTCATGAAAGATCAAGTATTCTTTAAAATCTTCTAGAATAATTAGTTTTTAATAAACAACAATGTAAACACAGATAAAGGATTTGAGAAGGGTCATATGCATGACCCTTTGCAAACTTGATGAACTTTTTAACCTCATCCATATACTCTTTTGTCATACAATTGGAATCCATCCATTCTAGATTCATATCCATCCTATTTCATTTAGTAATGTTCATATTTAAAAAAATAAATCAATACATGGATGGTATGAGCTTAGAATCCTAAAAATATATTCTTTATATATACACATGTATAGTCATCATATTTTATATAAATTTTCATTGCATCAATAACTTGTCAGAACATATATAGACAAAGAATTATATGAATTTAAAGTATTATAGAACTTATTTTTTTATTACAAGAGGTCTCATATCATAAATCATTCAATTTTTTTAAATGGATTCATTAAGAGAGATAATGTATTCCATGTCACTATCAATGTTCATAACAAACCTATGGATTTATACAATGGGATAATTATTAGGACATATATAATAAGATTTCACTATCAAAACATATATCAAAATAAATTATTTATTTTCTACAATGTTTTTGAAGTGTTCGAAATAAAGTAATTGCATCAATTATGGTAATTACATTTGTAAATTTATGGAAGATGTCATATTCAAATTATTCAGTTCAAAATAACAATTTTAATATGCCATGAGATTTTGAAAATAATTAAAATTGGGCACAGAATGAGAAAAATGATTTTTTAACCGAAATAACCCAAATTTTAAAATTTCAAAATCATTAAGAGGATGTATTACAAAAAAATTAATGGGTAATGGAATTCATAAGATAAAAAACCTTGATATTAAAATTATAAAAATTATTGTTTTGAAAAATTTTAACTCTAAAAAATCAATAATTTATAAATTTTGATTCATCTCTCTGTGAAAATAATGTAAAATTTTAAAATAAATCTTAACAATATTTTGTGAATTATATTAATTATAATTTGAAAACAATGTTTGTATGAATTTTACTGAATTTTTGAATTGAAAGATCAATAAAATATTTTTTTCTTTATTTTCCCAAGAAAATTATGAAATTGATATAGACAAAATTGAGAGTATTTTTCATTGTTAAAAAAATATAGATCAAATTCAAATAACAATGAAAAAAAACAAATCATAATTCCATACAAAATTTTTGTGAATCAAAGGAAAAAATCATTAGAAATAGGAAAATGTTAATGAGAAGACGGACAAAAAATCATCTGAGGAAGGGGAAAACATCAATCATAAGAGAGGAACCAAAAATTGTGAATACAGTGGAAAAACATCAAGCAGACAAGAAGAACCCAAAGACAAGAATAAAAAAACATGAAAAGGGGTGAAAGATCAAACGAGCAAGGAATAACATACCTTCAATTGAAGGTTCGATTCATCCAAAAGATTCGAAGGAAGAGACAACAGGATTCGACTTCCATGAGATCTTGAATGGCATGGGCAGAGGCGATAACGGTTAGGGTTATTTTAAAATAGGGGAAGGGGTTTTATCAGTTCTATTAAAAAACATAGTTAAAATATACATTTATTAATGCTAAAATGAAAAGCACTGATAAATGTGTGATTTATCAGAGCTTTTTTAATACTGATAAAGCCCTAAATTTATTAGTGCTAAAAAGGTGCTAATAAATCATACCATTATTAGTGCTCGCTGATAAGTGATGACAAATAAATCTTTTATCAGCGCATAATATAGCACTAATAAATGTTTCTTTTGTCAGCGCTTAATATAGTGCTAATAAATATTAGTAGAAATTAAAAATTAAAAATTAAATTAAAAATTGCAATAAATTACTAATTATATAAAAATGAATATTAAAATTTAACTTATAATAAAAGATAAAAAAAATTGAAAATTGAAAAAAAATTAAAAAAAATTAACAGTATTATTAATATTAAATTTATTAATAAATATGATAATATTATGGTAAATGTATTAATATTATGATAAATGAATAAATAATATTAATTATGTAAGTTAAAAAAATGAATATATTATATATATTTAAAAATAATATAAATGAATACATATTCAAATAAAAAAAAATAATACAAAAAATTGTTTTTAGATTAAAAGGATTTAAATTAAATTCCTAATTAAAAATAAATAGATAATAACTATAAAATGATTTAAATAAAAAATATTAAAATAAAAATGAATAAATATTAATTATGTAAATTACAAACATATTAAAAGTACCAAATATATTAAATAAAAATGCAAAAATAAATATTAAAAATAAATAAATTACATAAATACTAAACCAATAACTATTAAAAAAAGGAACAGTTACAGAAATATTAAAAGTAAATAAGCATTAAAAATGAATAGATAATAATAAATGAATAAAATTCAATAATTAAAAATGGATACATTTCAAAAATATTAAAAAAACGAATTGATAATTTTAATTATATAAATTAATGAAATATAAAAAATGAATAAACATTTAAATTAAAAAATATTAAAATTTAAATTTAAAAACATGATATTTATAATAAAGTGCTTATTATTAATGAATAAATAATAATTTTATAAAGATTTAAATGCAAATATATTAAAATAAAAATGAATAAATATTAATTACATAAATTACATACATATTAAAAGTATTGAATATTAATATTTAAAAATGTATAAATAACTATCCAAATTGAATATATTACAAACATATTAAATGAATAAATATTAAAAATGAATAAATTACAGACAATATTAAAAGTAGATAAATATTAAAAATGAATAAATAATATTAAATGATTAAATGTTAAAAATGAATAAATTTTAATAATTAAAATTTAGTAAATTACAAAAAAAATACTAAAAATAATAATATAATTATATCGGTTACAAAAAATATTAAAAATGAATAAATTTTAAAATAAAAATGAAAAAATATTAAAAAGTACATTTAAATACAAGCGATTGACAATAAATTACTAATTAAAAATTAATAAATATTAATTGTATAAAGATTTAAATTGAAAAAATTTCAAAATAAAAATTAATAAAAATTAATTATATAACTTACAAACATAATATTAATTATTAACAATTAAAAATGTATAAATAAATATTGAAAATTGAAAAAATTGCAAAAATATTAAATGTGTGTGTGTGTCTAATTGCATTAATTGCATTTGAAAAACCAAATGACTTTTCATGTGATTGTGTGTACGTATATGTATATTTATCTGTATATGTATATTTATATGTATATAGATATATATGTGTATATGTATATATGCACGTGTGTGTACTATAATGTGATATGTCATATTGAAAAAACAAATGAATTTTCTTATTATATAATGATATATTCATATACATACACAAATACATACACATTACATACATACACATACACACATACATACTCATAGACATACACGTACACATATATATACATTCATGCACATACACACACATACACATACACATACACATATACATACACATACACATACACATACACATACACATACACATACACATACACATACACATACACATACACATAC
This sequence comes from Viscum album, assembly GCA_963277665.1. NCBI lineage: Eukaryota > Viridiplantae > Streptophyta > Magnoliopsida > Santalales > Viscaceae > Viscum > Viscum album. The sequence continues at coordinate 1,012,247,592 of OY728156.1, forward strand.
ACCTACACCTACACATACACATACACATACACATACACATACACATACACATACACATACACATACACATACACATACATACACATTCATGCATATACATGCATATGCACATACATACGCATACACACACGTATACACAAATGCATACATATAAAATTACATACACGTACATACACGTATATACACATACATATGCATACATACACATACTACATAAACATACCGCCCCCTGCGGTCGGCTGGGATGGTGCGGGTGGGTTGGGATTTGGGGTGTGGTCGCGGGGTTGAGTCCCTAGGTCAGTAGGTTTCTTTGCAATTCCCTGTAGCACGTGTGAGCTATCATTGGTAGTTCTACCTCTATAAATATTATTGTATATTAATATTTAAAAAAACATACTATATAAACACACACATACACATACACATACACATACACATACATACACATGCATATACATGCATACACATGCATACACATACACATACACACACATACACATACACATACACATACACATACACATACACACACACACACACACACACACACACACACACATACACACACATACACATACACATACACATACACATACACATACACATACACATACACATACACATACACATACACATACACATACACATACACATACACATACACATACACATACACATACACATACACATACACATACACATACACATACACATACACATACACATACACATACACATACACATACACATACATACACACATACACACATACATACATACATGTACATCCACATACATACACATACACATAAACATACATAAACATACATACATACATACCCATACATGCACATACAAATGCAAACATACATACATCCACATACACATAAACATACACAACACATACATATATATATACACATAAACACACACACACATACAACACTAATATATGCATGCAACACATACAGACACATACATACACATACACATACACATACACTTACACATACATACACATGTATATAGACGTAAACATACATCCACATACATACACATACATACACATGCATACAGAAATATGTGTATATTTTAAATTATATAATATGCATATAAATATATAAATTCAAATAACTACATTTAAATAAAAATATATTCATTTGTATATTTTTATAATTGTTTAAATAAATATTAGTATATTATATTTATATATACATTTTTTAATTAATGCATATAAATATATATTTAAACATTTTTAATGATTAATATAAATTTGATGATTTTTTATATAAAAAAATTAAAATTAAGATTTCAATATTTTTTTATTATAATATAGTTATATAAATCATATTTATATATTATATTTACATATATATATATACTTATCTATATATAAATAATATTTAAAATATATAAATATGTATAAATAAATTAAATTATTCACAGTGTCATTTATCAACACTTTTTTGTTTGCACTGATAAAGGGCTCCCCATTGTCGGTGTTTTTTTAGCGTTAATAAAGGGAAGTAAGGAATAAAGTGGAATCTATAGTATTTTTCATGATAGTGTCAACATGAACTTTTGAGATGTGTCAAACATATGAAATTGTTTCCAAATGTATCATGTTGATGGAAAATAATGCATCTTGTAAGATTTTTAAAATTAGGTCCTATCACGAACCAGCCTAGGTACCCTCATAACCTGATAACCAAGACGACCCTGACATATCCCGAAGGGAATTCCCGATTCCCATGGGTCAGCGACTAGCACCTGGAATCATACAACACACAAGTGGGAATGATTTTTCCACAAGAATGTGGAAGCAAAAGAAAACAAGGCAGTATGCATAACAAAAGAAACTCCACTGGGAGTGAAGTACCAGAATACAACAAGGTATAAAAATCCCAAAGCATTAAAACCCAATTATGAAAATAGGGAAACACAACCCAAGTCCCGGAGGACACAACTCACCAAGACCAGGGGTCAATAGTTGGATCCACCTCCAAGTGATCCTTTCCCCTTGCTCAAACCTAGAAGAAGGAAGTCTACAAACACCCAAAGGCAAAAGTAGGGTGTGAGATAAAAAGTCGAGTAGGGTCTCGCCAAGGATTCCATAACAGATGTCAATAATAGATTAACCATGAAAGTACTTTCAATTTTAAAATATAAATAGGTTTGACATTTTAAATCATAATTAAACAAATCATGTTATATATTTCAAATGATGGAAATAAATATTTTAAGCAGTGATTTTTACAAATGATGGAATATTTCTACAATAATGGATTAAATAAAAAAAGTTACATAAAATAGTTTATGTAAATTCATGAGGCATGTAAAGAACTTTAAAATATTTTTATACATTTATATCTCAAATATAAATAACAAACGAGCAACATGATTATCTTCCAAAGAGGTACGATAATATTTCCAGCAATAGGACTCTGTACTCTCTAAGTGAACTCAAAAAAATGTGTATACACATGTACCAATTACACTGGCCAAAGGTGTAACACCAAAATATTCTACGATACTTTTCCCTTTGAAAAATTCAATAGCTTTCATTGTACGAAACTTTGAGATTCTAACACACCGCAACCAATCAAACTAGCCGTTATGAATAGTAATACCCACTTTTTAAAATTTTATAAATTTTATCTTTCAAAATGGACTTCATTTTTGGATTTGTAATATCGAAATTATATTAGCGTGAATTTTTTGGTATTTTTCTAAAAACCTTCAATTTTTGATGAATAGTGAAAAAGACTGTGTTATAGGTTAAAACCGACTTTTTATTTAAATAATTATTTATATTATTTAAATTTATTTTAGATCAAAATAGATACATAATACCTATATAATTTCAATGTAATTCATTAGATTTATTTTATAATAATCTTATATATATAAAAAGTTTATTGAACTTTCTACCATCTTTTACCCACCTCCTAAGAGCATTTGCAAATTTGCATAAAACTTAATTTTACCGCTTCTGTGAGTTGAATTTAAAAAATCCAAGAGAAAAAAGTTAATATTAGTAAGTAAAATGTGGTTCAATAAGATGAAAATAATTTTAAGTGAATAATAGATTTTGACTTTTATTTCCCATGGTTAAAAGTAAATAGGGTAATTACGGGTAAAAATGATATCATAATTACCCTAACACATGTCCTAATTATATTAGATAAGTGTAATTCGACCAAAAAAATCCTTATGAATAAAACATTATCCCCTTTGGTCAACTTGGATTAGATTAGGACATTTATTATTATTTTATTTAAAGAAGAGTTAAATGAGTTAAATTCAAAGTTTAATAACAAAAACATTTTTAATATAGGGTTACACACAATATAAATTCGACTATAAATATTCATTATAAATATAAAAATATTTCATAAATAATGGTATTTTATTTATAATTTTTAGACATTATATAATTTAATTTATTTACGACATAATGATGATGCAGTAATTACCTTATTAAAGAAAGACTAAAATAATTGACATTATAAATATCCAAATAAATGTAATTTGAGACTTTTTATGAATTAAACTAATTTTATAGGTTAATATGACATGTTAGTGTTGATTAAATATATTTTTTTGAAGTAATCAGGCTATTATGATTTTCAAAAAAATCAAATACTAAATAGTGTCAAAATTGACATAATTGAGTTTTTAAAACAAATACTATACTATTAATGGATATAATATTCCTAAAAATATAAGGTTCGTCCAAAGGACTTAGATAAGGTTATATATATTAATAATGAACTACTTGGGGTTCTCTTTGAAGTTTATAGTAAGTTTATTAACCATAAAAGATAAAAATACAAAGAGACATGGTAAATGACAAACTATTTAACTAAGAGTTAAATCTAAAATATAAGGTTAATATGGTGACCTAAACCTATATAAAACCTATTGGTTGAGAGGTTTTCCACCCATCCTCACCTTATCCTCTAAATAAATCATTTTTGAGCCATTATAAACTGAAAATAATTTTATTATAAAATAATATTTCAAGCTTTTCCTAAAGTGACCTTCACCTCTCTTATAAAAGGTCACTTCCCCTTATCTTAATTTCACACCTCCAAAGCCTTTTGTATTGGCCAAAACCTGCCAAAATATCCTCCCAAATTTCCTCTATTCATCCTAGAGGCCTTCCTTTGGTCTGAAAGCCAACCTAAGTAGCCCTTTTTATCAAATCAAAATGAAGAACCCGAAGAAGAGGTAAATATTTCATCACCTATTTCAAGTTCTTTTTTTATTCCACTTCCTTTTTCATTGTTGCTTCCTTTCTAAAATAATAACTATAGTATATTTTATATACTTTGATGTTATTATAAAAATGGTACAACCATATTCATTATTCTATCCATCATATGAATGACAAAGTCACCATACGTGCGTACGTACGACTTACCGTCTCTATGTTGTGGTGTAATTTGTTATTCAAACACTTCATTATTTTTATGGGTATAATAATGATGTATAATTGATGTAAATAATAAATATAACATTTCAATGATTCTGTATATATGATATAATATTCAATTATATATGATTTCACCTTCAATTGAATGATATTGTCGCTCGTGCGTACGTACAGATTACCGTCTCCACGAACGCGATGAGATTCATTCCTCTTCATAATAATTCAAGAATAATTTTCATTTGACAATTAAAAATAATTTTTAGGAACTTAATATCATTCTGGATATGAATCAAATACATCCTGTCCATAACAAATACCTCTTACGTAATAAAACATATAAAGGAAAATGAATCAGTTAACACCTGAAACAACAATAATACTAAAATATTATTAACAAAGTAATATTAGAAGATCATATATGATATAATATTTACCTATATGGTTCTTTTATAATTTAATAACAATGATTTAACTATTATACATGAGGTTAACGTACCCTCGATGAAGGAAAATTACAAGGTAAGGGTTAATTTCACAATCTCTTTATTATCTGAGGTTGTTTTTACGTAAGTATCTACTGGGACCTCTTTATCATCCACATACATGTTTCATAAAAATATTTTCAAAAGGAATATTTTAAGGTTTTATGGAAGAGACTCTTTAACTAGATCATTATTTTAAATGATTTAAATATTTATTCTTCTAAATCATTCTCATTAATGTCCATGTTTTCAAAATGGGTTTTAAGTATTTATTTATATAGACATGAATGTTTTAAAATGTTAATTCTTTTAAAAAAATTTAAAGTGGTATGGGAAAATTTGATTCAAAAATGTCTTTAAATTTCTTCCTTTCTAAATTGTGTGACTTTTAAATGTTTTTAGGGAAAAGGGATATTTCTCTCAAAGAGTTTTACAAATCATTTTCATCTATGTCAACATCCTTTGATGGATTTTAAACTTGTTTGAAGTTGATTTATTATGATACAAATCTTCCATATTGTATTGAAGGTTTTATGATATGTTTGACTATGGATGTGTTATTTTTATACCATTCATGGTTTATGGATAAAGTATTGAAATTTCGTGTGCTATTTTTAATACGAATGTTTATGTTATGTTTAAACCTTTTCATATGAGGAATGCATTGGACTTAGTAAGTGACGGGTAGAGCCCGATATAGCTTCTCGATGCATCAGTAGGTCTCATGATAAAAACTAGTGTCTTGTCACAAGGCCTTGAAAAAATCTTATTTGGAGTTTTAGCACAAGGCCTTGACTATGTGGTTATGAAGTCTGGCGTTATGCATTCCATTATTATGAAAGTGGCTATTGATATTACATGTGATTATTAGACTAGTAGAATATCCATGTGAATAAGTAAATGGAATTATTTTATTTATCTTTTCTATATTATGCTGAAGTTTAAGTTTAAAATGATTTTGTTTTAATTTTATACATTTCCTTAAATATTTATTCTTATTTATGAAAGTTTTCGCTATATTGTTATCCTTACTGAGCATCTGAGCTCACTCCTTTCTATGTTTTATTTTTCCTAGGATGTGAAGAATTATATTATAAATGACCTACAGGGATATTCTAAGGGATATGAATGTGGTCAATGGAGACAATTTTGTTGTTTTTTTCATTTTATAATGTAATGTAACATTCATGTATGTAATCTATTTTCCAAGACTGCTAAACTGATCGGTCCTTTGGGACTTGATTCTTTATAATCATGATAATGTATTAAAATAATGCACCGAATCTGGGTAACTGGGGTCAGGGCATTACAGTTGGTATCATAGGAAGTTTAGTACAAACCTTGGAAACTATATTTAGAAAAACTCTTATTAGGGAACATTACCCTAAGATAAACTTTGAGGGTTAGTATAGAATAACTTCCTAGAATTTTGGTATTGTTGGGATTTTGTGAGTTTTCCAAGAAATAAATCCCTGACTGGATACAAGCAGGTAGAGGAAGCTCTGGAACAGATGTACCTAGGGGTAAAACCCGAAAACACTACTTTGTGTTAGACTCAAACGAGAACTGGTGCACGACAACAGGTCTTGCTGCACTCTTGGTTACGACACTCCCGGGGGATATGCTTAAGATAATTCTCATTTTATTTACAAAAAATTATGAAGGGTTTATGAGTATATACTTCCTCAAAGAATTTTTTTTTATGATTATGGATTATATCCAAAAAACTGTTCAATTTATGTTAAGTGTTTTACAAGTTTAGAATTATGTATTTCAATTCTTAAACTAATCTAGTTCATGCCATTGTTTAGAAATGGTGCCTAGTAGAAGGAATAGAAACCATATCAACGCACGTAATCTATGTAGGGATTTCCCTCCTACTCAAGATAATTATAGTGGAGCTGGTGATGCAAGTGGTTCTGATTAGCTTATCACCATACTGGGACAACTCACCCAGGTTATGAATAATAACCTTACCCGTATGGAGCACCCTGATCCACAACATGGAGGATCAATGTTAGACCACTTCACAAGGCAACAACCACCAAAATTAAATGGGAGTAAAAATCAATTAGTAGCTGAGCAATGGACAAATTCCTTAGAGAAAATATTTCATGCTTTGGGGAGTAGCGAAAGGGAAAAAGTTGTCATGGCAGTTTATCGCCTCCCAAGAGATGCAGATCAATGGTGGTCATTAATCCAAAATAAAAAGGAAGATGAAGAAGTATCGAACATGGAATAGAGGGAGTTTAAAGATATTTTCTTTGAAAAATACTTTCCTTGTGACCATCGAGCGGATATAGAAAGACAATTTTTGAGTCTGAGGAAAAAGGAGGATGAGAATGTCGTAAAGTATGAGGCTAACTTTACAAGGTTAGAAAGGAATGCAACATATTATATACGTAACCCAATGAGTAATATTGATTGATTATTTTATGGGTTAAAACCATTTCTCCAGCGAGCATTAGTCTCACAATCCTTCTTATCATACGAAGATATTGTCTCATGTGTTATCAAGACAGAAAACGAATTCTCTAAGTCTTACGACTTTAAAGCAAAGTAGGAGAAGAAGAGATATACTAAACACTCTGGAAATAGAAATAAGGGAAATAAGGGAATAGTTGAATATCCATCATGCAGTAAATGTGGGAAGAAACACCCCAGAACTTTCCTGAAGGGAATGGGAGTCTGTTACAAGTGTGGTGAAAAAGGCTACCAAGATTGTGATTGCAAGGGGAAGAAAGAGGATGTCAATGTTGAATGCTAAAATTGTAGAGAAAAGGGGCATTATTAAAATGAATTTCCTAATTTCCAAGGGAACTTACCTTAGAAAAGTCCAAGGGAGCAAGGCCAAGATTATGCAATCACTACTACTGAGGTTGATGCTCTGAAAGATGTGGTAGCAGGTAATTTAAATGTTTCCTAAAGTTTAGAAAATGCTTTATTTGATTCTGGATCATCGCATTGTTTCATATATTCCCAGTTTTCTAAGAAAATTAGATATTTACAATTTTATTTGATAAGGGAGTTGTCAGTCAAAACTCCTAAGGTAAGTATCACTGCAACAAAGTTTTGTGAATCAGTTCTCATTAGGGCATATAAATGTTCTTTATCTACTGATCTCATCAGCATACCCATGGTTGAATTTTATATAATCCTTGGTATGGATTGAATTTCAGACTATGATGCGAAAATTTATTTTAAGAAGAAGGAGGTTACAATTCTCGATGATGATAAGGAGTACCTTATCTTTAGAGTAGAAACGTCACCACCTAATTCTTATCTAGATCCTCCCCCAGTAGATCTACTAAATTAAATTATTGGGGAGGAAGAGAATGAAATAACTATGGGTGAGGAAAGGAATTTTCAAATATAGGATATACCTATTGTGAAAGAATATGTTGATGTGTTTCCAGAGGATTTACCTGGATATCCTCCAGAATGATAAATTGAGTTTTACATTGATTTAATTCCTAGTTCAATGCCCATATCGAAGACCCCTTATAGAATGGCCATTGTGGAATTGATGGAACTAAAGAAACAACTATAGAAATTGAGTAATAAGGGATTTATTTCCCTAGTGTTTCTCCATGGGGAGCCCCTGTTCTTTTTATTAAGAAGAAAGATGGATCTATGAGGTTGTGCATTGACTACAGGGTGATCAATGCTATAACAATAAATAACAAGTATCCCCTACCTTACATTGATGATTTATTCAACCAACTTCATAGAGATCAATATTTTTAAAATATTGACCTTTGATCTAGATATCATCAGTTGTGTATGAAGGAGGAATACATTCCGAAAATAGCATTTCGAACCAGGTACAGGCATTACAAGTTTACAGTAATGCCTTTTGGATTGACTAATACGCCCTCTATATTCATGGATCTAATGAATAGAGTTTTCAAGGAATATCTTGATGACTTTGTAGTTTTATTTACTGATGATATTTTGGTATACTCAAAAATATATGAAGATCCTAAAAATCACTTGTGCATTATCTTAAGGACTCTTAGAAGAAATGAATTATATGGAAAATTTAGCAAGTGTGAATTTTGGCTTCAGGAGATTTCTTTTCTTGTATATGTTTCCTCTAAGGATGGAATCTATATTGATACTTCAAAGACCAAGGAAATCCAAGAATTAAAAGCACCGACAAGTATAATTGAGGTACAGTGTTTTATTGGTTTATCAGGTTATTATCGACGTTTCGTCCGGAATTTTTTCTGGTTGGCTAACCCATTAACCAAGCTCACACGTAAAAGGGTTAAATTTGTTTGGAAAAAAGATTATGAATAATGTTTTGAAGAACTGAAGAGAAGATTAGTCAATGCTCCTATCTTGACTCTGCCATCAGGGAACAATGGGTTTGTTATTTATAGTGATGCTTCAAAGAAAGTACTTGGTTGTGTCCTTATGAAGAATGATAGAGTTATTGCCTATACATCACGACGGCTAAAAATTCATGAACAAAACTCTCCCACTCGTGATCTTGAGTTAGCAGTTGTAATCTTTTCTCTGAAAATATGGAGGAACTATCTCTATGGTGAAAAATGTGAGATTTATACTCATCACAAGAGTTTGAAGTATATTTTCTCACAAAAATAATTCAACATGAGGAAAATTCGATGGCTTGAACTACTCAAGGATTATGATTTCACTATACACTACCACTAGGGGAAGGAAAATAAGGTGGAATATTATTTGAGTAAAAAGGATCATGGAGTTTTGAACAATATGAGAATTGAAAGGGATCTTATTTTCATGAATCTAGTAAATATGGATATGGGAATAACCAAGGAAGGTGAAACATCAATGCTTTTTCAAATGGTTTCTAAACCATCTTTACTATAAAGTATAAAGAGTTCTCAAACTGGTGATGATGAGTTTCAAAAGAATATTAAAGCTGTGAATGATGGGAGATTGAGTGACTTCATATATGAAGATGGGATTTTGAAATTTGGGAAGAGACTTTGTGTTCCCAATTTACCTGATCTAAAAAGGGAATTGTTGGATGATTCTCATAGCTCTAATTTCTTTATACACCCTGATATCAGTAATATTTATAGAGATTTGAAGGAATATTTTTGGTGGGACAACATGAAGAGGGAGATTGCTGATTTTGTGTCAAGATGTATGGTTTTTCAACAAGTGAAATTTGGAAGGCAACATCCTGGAGAAGTCATGAAACCTCTTCCCATACCTGAGTGGAAATGGGATAATATTACTATGGACTTTGTCATGGGGATACCAAAGACTCCTAGAAAGAATGATGCGATATGGGTCATTATTGATCATCTTACCAATTCATCACATTTTCTTGATATAAGAGAAGATTTACCACTTGAATGTATAGAAAGACTATATATTAATGAAGTTGTAAGACTTCATGGAGTACCCCTATCGATTTTTTCTAATCATGATCCTCGTGTTACATCAAGATTATGGAAAAGTCTTCAGAAGGCCCTAGATACTGAACTTCGTTTGAGCACTGCCTACCACCCTCAAACCGATGGACAATCAGAACTGACTATTCAAACCTTAGAAGACATGTTGAGATCTTTGTAACTTGACTTTCAAGGTATGTGGGATCAATATTTACCTCTGGTAGAATTTTCCATAATAATAGCTTTCATTCAAGTATTCATATGGCACTATATGAAGCGTTATATGGCAAGAGATTTAGCACACCAACTTGTTGGGATGATGTTGGTGAAAGAAAACTCATAGGCTTAGAACTTGTTGAGGAAACAATGGAAAAGGTGAAGGTTATCCAAACCCACATCAAAGCATCCCAAAGTAGGCAAAAGAGCTATGTCGATAACCGAATGAAGGATTTGGAATTTCAAGTAGGAGACCATGTTTTCTTGAAGGTATCTCCATGGAAGGGTGTTATACATTTCGGTAAGAAGGGTAAATTGAGTATTAGGTACATCAGACCTTTCAAAATTCTAGAACAAATTGGATTTATAGCTTATCGTCTAACAATGCCTTCAAGTCTCTCAAAAGTTCATGATGTATTCCACGTATCATTGTTGAGAAAATACATGCCTGAACCAACGCATGTACTCACCTATGAGAAAATTGAACTGGAACTTGATCTATATTATTGTGAAGAGCCTGTCCAAATTCTTGATACTAGAGAACAAGTGTTGAGAAACCAGACGACTCGTCTAGTGAAAGTTCTATGGAGAAACCATAAGATGGAAGAGGCAATGTGGGAACCCGAGGAACTTATAATGAAGAACCACCCAAATATTTTTATGCAGTAATATTTTAGAAATTTCGAGGATGAAATTATTTTAAGGAGGGGATAATGTAACACCTAAAGCTTCCACGATACGTTTCCCTTTGAGTTATGTAATATCTTTCATTGTACACAGCTTCGAGATTCTAACACACCGCAACCAATCAAACTAGCCGTTATGAATATTAATACCCAATTTTTGAAATTTTACAAATTTTATATTTCAAAATGGACTTCATTTTTGGATTCATAATATCAAAATTATCTTAGGGTGAATTTTTGGTATTTTTCTGAAAACTTTCAATTTTTGATGAATAGTGAAAAACACTGCGTTATTGGTTAAAACTGACTTTTTTATTTAAATAATTATTTATTTTATTAAAATTTATTTTAGATAAAAATTGATAAATATTACCTATATAAGTTCAATGTAATTTATTGGATTCATTTTATAATAAGCTTAGATATATAAAAATTTTATTGAACTTTTTACCGTCTTTTACCCACCTCCTAGGAGCATTTGCAAATTTGCATAAAAATTAATTTTACTACTTATGTGAGTTGAATTTAAAAAATATGAGAGACGCAGTTAATATCAGTAAGTAAAATTTGGTTCAATAAGATGAAAATAATTTTTAGTGAATAGTAACTTTTGACTTTTAGTTACCACAGTTAAAAGTAAATAGGGTAATTAAGGGTAAAAATGATATCATAATTACTCTAACACAAGTCCTAATTCTATTGGATAAGTGTAATTCGACCAAAAAAACCTTAGGAATAAAACATTATCCCCTTTGGTCCACTTGGATTAGATTAGGACATTTATTATTATTTTATTTAAAGAAGAGTTAAAAGAGTTAAATTCAAAGTTTAAAAACTAAACCATTTTTAATATAGGGTTACACACAATATAAATTTGACTATAAATATTCATTATAAAGATAAAAATATTTCCTACATAATGGCCATTTATTTATAATTTTTAGACATTAAATAATTTAATTTATTTATGACACAATGATGATGCAGTAATTACCTTATTAATGAAAGACTAAAATAATTGATATTATAAATATCCAAATAATTGTAATTTGAGACTTTGGATGAATTATACTAATTTTCTAGGTTAATATGGCATGTTATGGTTGATTAAATATATTTTTTTTCGAAGTAATCATGCTGTTATGATTTTCACAAAAATCAAATACTAAATAGTGTCAAAATTAACATAATTGAGTTTTTAAAATAAATACTATATTATGAATGGATATAATATTTCTAAAAATCTAAGGTTTGGTCAAAGGACTTAGATAAGGTTATATATATTAATAATGAACCACTTGAGGTTATCTTGGAAGTTTATAGTAAGTTTATTATCCATATAATATAAAAATACAAAGAGACATGGTAAATGACAAACTATTTAACTAAGAGTTAAATCTAAAAGATAAGGTTTATATGGTGACCTAAACCTGTATAAAACCTATTGGTTGAGAGGTTTTCGACCCATACCTACCTTATCCTATAAATAAATAATTTTGGAGCCATTAGAAACCGAAAATGATTTTATTATAAAATAATACTTCAAACTTTTCCTAAACTGACCCTCACCTCTCTTATAAAAGGGAACTTCCCCTTATCTTAATTTCACACCTCCAAAGCCTTTTGGATCATCCAAACCCTAACCAAATATCCTCCCAACTTTCCTCTCTTCATCCTAGAGGCCTTCCTTTGGTCATAAAGCTAATCTAAGGATCCCTTTTGATCAAATCAAAAGGAAGAACCCGAAGAAGAGCTAAATATTTCATCACCTCTTTCAAGTTCTTTTCTTCTTACACTTCCTTTTTCTTTGTTGTTTCCATTATAAAATAATAAATCCAGTATATTCTATATACTATTATGTTATTATAAAAATTTTACAACCATATTCATTATTCTATCCATCATATGAATGAAAAAGTCACCATACATATGTATGTATGACTTACCGTCTCCACGTCGTGGTGTAGTTTGTTATTGAAACACTTCATTATTTGGATGGGTATAATAATGATATATAATTGATGTAAATAATAAATATAACATGTTAATGATTATTTATATATGATATAACATTAAATTATATACGATTTCTCCTTCAATTGAATGGTATTGTCGCTCGTGAGTACGTACGGATTACCGCCTCCACGAACGCAATGAGATTCATTCCCCGTCGTGATCATTCAAGAATAATTTTCATTTGATGATTAAAAATTATGTTTAAGAACTTAATATCATTATGTATATGAATCAAATACATCCTATTCATAATAAATACATCTTACGTAACAAAACATATAAAGGAAAATGAATCAGTTAACACCCGAAATGACGATAATACTAAAATATTATTAACAAAGTAATATTAGAAGATCATATATGATATCATGTTTACTTATATGGTTCTTGTATAATTTAATAACAATTATTTAACAATTATATAGGAGTTTAACATACCCTCAATCAAGGAAAAGTACAAGGTAAGGGTTAATTTCAAAATCTCGTTATTATCCGATGTTGTTTTTACGTAAGTATCTACTGGGACCTCTTTATCATCCACATTCATGTTTCATAAAAATATTTTCAAAAGGAATATTTTAAGGTTTTATGGAAGGGAATATTTTACTAGATCATAATTTTAAATGGTTTAAATATTTATTCTTCTAAATCATTCTCATTAATTTCTATGTTTTCAAAATAGGTTTTAAGTATTTATTTTTATGGACATGAATGTTTTTAAAATGTTAATTCCTTTCAAAAGTTTCAAAGTGGAATGGGACACTTTGATTCAAAAATTTATTTAAATGTCTTCCTTTCTAAATTGTGTGACTTTTAAATGTTTTCAGGAAAAATGGATATTTCTCTCAAAGAGTTTTACAAATCATTTTCATCTATGTCAAAATCCTTTGATGGATTTTAAACTTGTTTGAAGTTGATTTATTATGATACAAATCTTCCATATTGTATTGAATGTTTTGGGATATGTTTGACTGTGGTTGTGTTATTTTTATACCATTCATGGTTTATGGATAAAGTATTGACATTTCATATTCTAGTTTTAATATGAGTGTTTATGTTATGTTTAAACATTTTCATATGAGGAATTCATTGGACATAGTAAGTGACGGGTGGATCTCGCTATAGCTCCTCAATGCATCGGTAGGTCTCAAGAGAAAAACTAGTGTTTTGGAACAAGGCATTGAAAAAATATTATTTGTAGTCTTAGAAAAAGTCCTTGAATATGTGTTTATGAAGTCTAGAATTATGCATTCCATCATTATGAAAGTGGTTATTGATATTACATGTGATTATTCAACTAGTAGAATATCCATGTGAATAAGTAAATGGAATTATTTGATTTATCTTTGCCATATTATGCTAAAGTTTAAGTTTAAAATACTTTTTTTAGCTTTATACATTGCCTTAAATATTTATGTTTATTTATGAAAGTTTTCTCTATATTGTTATCCTTACTGAGCATCTGAGCTCACCCCTTTCTATGTTTTATTTTTCCTAGGATGATAATAGGTATATTATAACTGACCTGCAGGGATAGTCTAAGGCATGTGAATGTGGTCAATGGAGAAAATGTTGTTGTTTTTTTATTTTATAATGTAATGTAACGTTCATGTATGTAATCTATTTTCTAGGACTGCTAAACTGATCAGTCCTTCGGGACTTGATTCCTTGTAATCATGCCAATGTATTAAAATAATGCACCGACTTTGGGTAACTGGGGTCCGGGCGTTACAAACAGTGACTCGTCACCAACCCGTCAGGGATGTGACCTACTGCATGTATGTTTTAAAACATTGTAATAGCATAGAGTGTGTCCATATAACTCACTAACTACCTAAGGCTTGCATGTGCTCTTACATAATCAATTATGGGCAATTTATTTTAAGACTGCTTAAAAATATAATTAAATTCCAATCTTTCATTTCCATACCAATTTTCCATTTAAAACCAAAATGGGTTTTAATAAAAAAAAGCATGCCTCTTTTCAAGATAAAACCAATGGGTTTTTATCAAAACAATTTAATCCATTTTCACAAGTTTTAAATCCATTCAAAACCAATTCCATCATTTCATGATTCATTCACACAATTAAATTCAACAATTTAATTGAAAATGTTTCCATCAAAACTCCAATTTAAATTCAAAATTTTAAATCATCAATTGAAATAAATTAAAAAATTCAAGGTTAATAATTTTTTTGTCTAATCAGGACAGAACCACTTACCTCATGGTCATTGATGTCAGAGGTAATGATTAACCACCCTATATGGTTTAATACCCCTCTTCATGACTGAATTATCGTAAGTGTTGACACACCAATGTTCAACGTTTGTCAAGGATTCCTAGAACCAATACCAGTTATTTATTTCAAAATAAAATATCATATGAGATGATATTTTCTCTCCTAAATAATTTTCCAATTATGGATTAAAATATTACATGCGTTAATATTTTATCTCCCTTAGATAATTTTCAAATTATCATTTTATAATTATAATAATTATCCTTTGAAAATTAACATAATTATCCTTTTATAATTTAGATAATCTTATCATGTGATAATTACCTTACAATTATCTTTTAAAAAAAGCAAATAATTATATCCTAATAATTATTCCTTATAAATCATCATTTTGTAATTATCTTGTGATAATTTATTGTAATTATCTCTTGATAATTATTTAAAATTATTCTTTAAATTTTATATAAAACATGTCATTGTCCTTTGATAAACTAAATCAATTATCATTTTAATAAAATTAATAATTAAACTTTGATAATCTTGAAGTTATCGTCTGATAATTATATTAATTATCCTTTGATAATTTTGATAAATTATCCTTTGATAAATTATTGAAATTATCCTTTATTTTAACAAAATTATGTTCTCAAAATAAATTATCAATGTGATTATCATCGGATAAATATGTACAATTATCTCAGTTAATTATTCACATATTTCTCAACAATTTTGCAAAACAAAATTTCAATAATAATTATTGGATATTCCACATAATTATTCATTGGTAATTTGAGTTTCATCAAATTATTATTCAACCAATTTTTTTGCAAGTATCATTGGATAATTTGGGTAATTATCCTTTTGATAATTTTTTTTATAAATTATCCTTGATAAATCTAGTTTTTATCATTTATTTTAAATTCCACCATTTTTATTGATTTCATGATGAAAGAATAAAATAAATAAATAAAACAAAAATAAAACCTACCTTTTTCCCATCTTGTGCAGGGAATTCGCACACCACCTAGATCTGAATCTAAAGAAGGAAAAATGAGTGGATCCTTCACCATTTATACCCAAGGAACACCAGAGGTTATTCTCACTTGACTATATTCACCGCAAACAACAACGATCTGTAAAACTATAAGAAAAACCCCAAGTGGCGTGTTCTTAAATTCATGAATTTAAAAACCCGATTTCAAACCATTATTCATTCTAGAAATTAATACAGAGTTGTGGATTTCCACTCTAGAAGGCGTTACTGATTTTTAATCGATTCAAAACACATTAAGATGGAGGTTTCAAAACCTTTGGTTTTCATCAATGGAGGTAGTGGCGTTATAAAAGGAGTTCCGACATGGTTTTTTTGGAAGATGAATAGTGAAATATGTTTATTTTAATAATTAAATTAATATAATATAATTAATCATTTAATATAATTATTAAAAACATAAAATAATTAGCTGCCCGGCCAAAATCTCGTTGAATATAATTTTTATACCCTATCTAGGGTAACCACCCCATTCCGGACACAACAGTGGTCTCAAATTTCTCAAATGATGAACCGTTTGAGAGATATTAATGATTTATTAATTAAAAAATCATAATAAATAATATAATAAAATAAAAAGTATTATTTTTTTGTGAGAGAGGTGTCCAAACGCTCGACTCTTAAAAATGTTATACCCCATCTAGGGTAAACTCCCCATTCCAAAACCATCAGTGGTCTCAAATTCCCCATACATAACCCCATTTTGAATATATTTAATTATTTTTAATAAAAAATATATTAAATATTATTTAATAACTTTAACTCACGGGCGAGGCATCCAAAATTCTAGAACCTTCGAATGTTATACGCCTCCTAGGGTAAACACCGTATTTAGGACATTATAGTGGTCTCAGATTTCTCAAATGATGCACTATTTTGGAGTTATTGAAATATTTTGAATAAAAAGTGTGTGATTAAAAAAATATTCTATTTAATAACTGTATTCCATCTTCATTGAGTCTCTGTGTGCCTCAGGATATCATACTTACTCAGTGTTTAACTCATAAAATATTTAATTAAATATTCTAGAGTATTAATTGGGTGTTTTACCATTCCGTGACTTGTTTAACAAAAATGAAACTTTTCACTAATAAACCTGTTTTCCCCTTAATATTTTAATAATTTAAATCAAGTGGGTTTAGGAATACCTGAAATAGTAAGGGGGTGTTACAACCTCCCCACCATAAGAACTTTTTATCCCCAAAAATCCTACAAAGAATACTTTGTGTCAAAAAGATGAGGCCATTGATCTCTCATTAGTGCCTCTCTTTCCCATGTCTCATGAGAATCATAACCATGATTCAATAGTACACAAATGAGAGGTATCTTCCTCCCATGAAGTACCTTGGTCTCAAAATCAACAACCCTGACTGGTCGTTCAGTCACAGATAAATCTGGTTCAATCTCAAGATCACTCCAGCCCAAAACATGATAAGGGTCAGACAAAAAAACTTTCAAGTTGAGATACATGAAACACATTATGTATTGATTTAAGATATGGTTGTAGTGCCAAATGATATGAATCTTTACCCACCTCATCCAAAACCTAAAAATGTCCCACAAAATGAGGATCAAGCTTCTCTTTCCTCCCAATTCATTGATGACCCAACCAGGGTGAAACCTTCAAGAATACATGGTCACCAAAACCACTGCTTGAAGTCGTAGAATGTCTTAGTGCTTCCTGGGTGCACAACCCATTGAAAATTATGTAAATCCCCCATTATATACTTCTTTGTCGCTAATGGTTCAACATAACAGTTCCAATAACATAGACCACTCTCTTTGGAGAACAACCATTGGGCATCAGTCTCCCCACCATAAAGAGAGTCTCTAATTATTATATAATTTTTCAACAACCTTCTATTCCTGAAGAATCATCTCAAGAATAGAATATTTCATAGAAAAATCATATTTTATGGTGGAGAGAACCAAAACTTACCAAGGTGACACACTTGGGTGAATAAATTCTTTCTCAAGAAGATCATCCAACTGGGACATTATTTCTTTCAGTTTAGTTGGAGCCATTTGTTAAGAGGGAAAAGAAACTAGTTGAGTACTCGAATCAAGTCAATGGAAAACTCAACCTATCTTACTAGTGGTAAACCAGAAAAATCATAAGGAAATACAATTTGAAACTTGGTGACAACTAGATGGATACCACCGCTCCAAATTAGAAGAAAATGCTAATATTACCTTCCCCAACTCCAGATAGAAAGTTCTAGCCCTGTTCTAACTTGGGTATATTTCTCCTTAAAAGACAAGAGACACACCATCGAGTGTGGTAAGGTAAAACCATTAAAGATAAAAACCAATTCAGCTTTATTGGAAAAGATCCAATCCATCCTGAATATGACGTCAAGTGATTTCATGTCGAGTACCAGAAAACTCCAAGAAAGTTTGAAATTTGATAGAGAGAAGACACCATAAGGACTATGGAGACCCCGGTCTCTATTTATACCAAGGGGTATAGTAATATCCATTACACAAAATAAAATATCTATATGAATATTAAGAAGATTAAAGGTATGGGTTGAAGAAAAAACGAGTGAGATTCACTAGTATCAAATAGAGAAGTCACTAAAAACGAAGCTATAGTAATGATACCTATTTTGGTCGCTGGACCTGTATCAGCTTACTTTGGAGACTCTTCCACTACGTGAAGAATCTTCATTCTGGATGGCTATGGTTGGAAATCTTTTATACATGAAGAATTTGATTACCCCATAGTTTTTGAAGGTTTTTTTGATCTCGTGTACTTATGTGGAGTGGAAAAGTTGTGGCCGAACTTATGGAAGTTCCCTAAACATATGTAGGAGCCAAAATTATATCGGACAGTTCAAGTTTGAAAAACTCCACATACTTGGACAACACCATTGACTCTAGATAGAAGTAGTTAGTGAAAATAATCTTGAAGTCCTTCTACTCTAATCCCTCGTGTTTCTTTTTTTCACTATCGTATCCCACCATCTCCTTCTTGGTCCCTCCAACATGAAGGTGGAACGCTTCACTATGATCTAGTCCGGTGTCTCCAAGAACTCAAACAAACATTCTATCCCACCCAATCATTCCTCATCATGTTGAGGATTAGTGGAGCCTTTGAAAACTGGTGGTTTCTAGTGAAGGAACTCTTTAAAACAATTTCGAAGAACATCCCCCTAAGGATCCACAACTGGAGCCTGAACGAGGACTGGTGGTGCCTGTCCCAAAGTTTGGATAGTACGTACGATCACCTCAACCAAATTCAGATCCACAACATGATTCACTCACTGAGTTTTAATATCATCTTCTTCTTTGATCTGATTCGCACATCTTATCATGTGCATAATGTTGCACAACATCAGAATTCAATAGGAATACATTATAATAACACTCAGACCGAGTAACGAGAGAAATTATTCTCAATAAAATAATCAAAAAAGATTTGGATTTTAATCTATCCAAATCACAATAGGGAAAATACTGGAACTAAACCATAAGACGTCTTTCCCTAACCACCCCTAGAGACTTAAGGTTCGTTACTATGAGAGATGGCCAGGAACTCAATCACAACTACCTCCCAAGTCCTGAAAATATTTCAAAAAAAACATAATGTCATCAAGGAAATATGCTTAACCTCCCTCTAATACCACTTTGTCACGAACCAGCCTGGGTACCCTCGTAACCCGATAATTGAGCCAGCCCTGACATAGCCCAAAGGGCGTTCCGGATCCCCATGGTTCGGTGACTAGCACCTGGAATAATACAACATACAAGTGGGAATGATTTTTCCACAAGAATGTGGAAGCAAAATAAAACAAGGTAGTATGAAAAACAAAAGAAACTCCACTGGGACTGAAGTACCAGAATACAACAAGGAATAAAAATCCCAAATCATTATAAACTAAGTAAAAAAATATGGAAACACAACCCAAGTCTCGGAGGACATAACTCACCAATACCGAGGGTCAACAGCTAGATCCACCTCCAAGTGATCCTTTCCCCTTGCTCAAACCTAGAAGAAGGAAGTCTACAAATACCTGAAGGAAAAAGTAGGGTGTGAGATAAAAAGCCCATTAGGGTCCCACTAAGGATTCCATAACAGATGCCAATAATAGTTTAACCAAGAAAGTGCTTTCAATTTTAAAAGATAAATAGATTTGAAATTTTAAATCATAATTAAACAAATCATGCTATATATTTCAAATGATGGAAATAATTTTTTTAAGAAATGATTTTTACAAATGATGGAATATTTCTAAAACAATGTCTTAAATAAAAACAGTTACATAAAATAGTTTATGTAAATTTAGAAGTCATGTAAAGCAGTTTAAAAAAATGGCATACATTTATATCTCAAATATAAATAACAAGTGAGCAACATGGTCATATTTCAAATAGGTACGATAATATTTCCGGATATAGAACTTTGTACTCTCTAAGTGAACACAACAAAATGTATATACATACATCCCGATGACACTATCCAAAGGTGACTCATCACCAACCCGTCGGAGATGTGACCCACTTCATGTATGTTTTAGAACGTTGTAATAGCATATAGTGTATCCAAATTACTCACTAACTACCTAAGGCTTGTATGTGATCTTACATAATCAATGATGAGAAATTTATTTTAAGGCTACTTAAAAATACAATTAAATCTCATTCTTTCATTTCCATTCCAATTTTCAATTTAAAACTAAAATGGGTTTTAATAAAAAAAACATGCCTCTTTTCAAGATAAAACCAATGGGTTTTTATCAAAACATTTTAATCCATTTTCAAAAGTTTTAAATCCATTCAAAACCAACTCCATCATTTCACGATTCATTCACACAATTAAATTCAACAATTTAATTGAAAACGTTTCCATCAAAACTCCAATTTAAATTCAACAATTTAAATCATCAATTGAAATAAATTAAACAATTCAATGTTTATAATTTTTTTGGCTAATCAGGAGGGAACCACCTACCTCAAGGTTGTTGATGTCAGCAGCAATGATTAACCACCCAATGTGGTTCAATACCCCTCCGCGTGACTAAATTATCGTAAGCGTCGACACACCAATGTTCAACGTTTTTCAAGGTTTCCTAGAACTAATATCAATTATTTTATTTCAAAATAAAATAACATATGCGGTGATAGTTTCTCTCTCCTAAATAATTTTCCAATTATGGATTAAAATATTACATGCGATACTATTTTATCTCCCTTAGATAATTTTCAAATTATCATTTTATAATTATAATTATTATCCTTTGACAATTAATTTAATTATGCTTTTATAATTTAGATAATCTTGTCATGTGATAATTACCTTACAATTATCTTTTAACAAAAGTGAATAATTATATTCTAATAATTATTCCTTACAAATCATTATTTTATAATTATATTGTAATAATTTATTTTAATTATCACTTGATAATTATTTACAATTATTCTTTCAATTTTATATAAAACATGTCATTGTTCTTTAATAAACCAAATCGATTATCATTTTAATAAAATTAATAATTAACCTTTGATAATCTTGAAGTTATCATCTGATAATTATATTAATTATCCTTTGATAATTTTGATAAATTATCCTTTGATAAAATATTGAAATTATCCTTTTAAAAAAATTATGTTCTCAAAATAAATTATTGATGTAATTATAATTAGACAATTATGTATAATTATATCAGTTAATTATTCACATATTTCCCAACAATTTCATGAAATGAAATTTTGATAATAATTACTGGATATTCCACATAATTATTCATTTGTAATTTGAGTTTCATCAAATTATTATTCAACCAATTTTTTTGTAAGTATCATTGGATAATTTGGGTAATTGTCCTTTTGATAATTTTTTTATAAATTATCCTTGATAAATTTAGTTTTTATAATTTATTTTAAATTCCACCATTTTTCTTGATTTCATGATGAAAGAATAAAACAAATAAATAAAACAAAAATAAAACCTACATTCTTCATGTCTTGTGTAGGGAAGTCGTGCACCACCTGGATCCGAATCCGAAGAAGGAAAAACAAGGGGCTCCTACACCGTTTATACCCAAGGAACACCCGAGGTTATTCTCACTCGACTATATTCACTGTAAAAAACAATGATATCTACGGTTATAAGGAAAACCCCAAGTGGTTTTTTCTTAAATTCATGAATTTAAAAACCTAATTTTAAACTATTATTCATTATAGAAATTAATATGGAGTTGTTTATTTCCACTTAAGAAGGCATTACTGATTTTTAATCGATTCAAAATGCATTAAAATAGAGGTTTTAAAACCTTCAGTTTTCATCAATGGAGGATGTGGCATTAAAAAAGGATTTCCAATGTAGTTTTTGGGAAGATGAATAGTGAAATCCGTTTATTTTAATAATTAAGTTAAATTAATATAATTAATCATTTAATGTAATTATTAAAAACATAAAATAATTAGCAACCTGACCAAACACTTTTTTCGTATAAATCTTATACCTTATCTAGGGTAAACATCCCATTCCCAACACAATGATGGTCTCATATTTCTCAAACAATGAACCATTTGAGAGATATTAATAATTTATTAATTAAAAATTAGAATAAATAATAAAATAAAACAAAAGGCACATGAGACTTAGCCCGGTTGGTAAGGACTCCGTAAGTGCATCCGGGAGACCCAGGATCAAATCCAAGCAGAGACATTATTTTCGGGGTACTGTAGCAGTACTATAGCAGGTATTGTTTGAAACTATAGCAGCCAGAAATATGCCCCTGTTTGGACCTTCGGGCCACCCAGGCCTTCGGGTCAGTAAGGCCTTTAGGCCACCTCAAGGCCTTTGGGCCACCTTAAGTGTAGATGCAAACCAGACGACCTACAAAGAAAAATCTTTATAAGTAAGATGAGAAAGGAGCTTTAACCAATGAATAATCTAAATGGATTGCAATAATGAGAGGGTATGGCACCTACCATCGGGATAAGCCTATGCATGCACGGGAATGCCTAGCCGAACAGCCATGCAAAGTTGGAGAGTTGATTTCACGATGAAGATGATGTGGAGGAGCAGTTCCAAGTAGTTAGTATGGGTTGTATGTAATGTTTGAAGCCTACGGGAAAATTAATTCCTCTAAGGCCTACGGTCCATGTAATACTTATGCCTACAGGCCTTATAAGGGTTCCACCTCACCCCTTGAAATGTGGATTATCAAAAATCAATAAAAAATGAAGGCATTCGGGCCATTGAAGGAGGATAAAATAAAATAAAAGGGTTATTTTTTTGTGAACGAGGCATCCAAACGCTCGACGCTTACAAATATTATACCCGTCTAGGGTAAACCCCCCATTATAGACCCATCAGTGGTCTCATATTTCCCATATGTTGCATTGTTTGAGAGATATTTAATTACTTTTAATAAATAATATATTAAATATTATATAATAACTTTAACTCATGAGCGAGACATCCGAAATTCTAGTTCCTTATAATTTTATACCCCTCCTAGGGTAAACACCATATTTCAGACATAACAATGGTCTCAGATTTCTCAAACAATGCACCTTTTTTGATTTATTAAAATATTTTGAATAAAAAGTGTGTGCTTAAAAAAATATTCTATTTAATAATTTTATTCCATATTCACCGAGTATTTGTGGGCCTCGAGATCTCATACTTACTCAGTGTTTAACTCAGAAAATATTTAATTGAATATTCTGGAGTATTAATTGGGCATTTTACCATTCCGCGACATGTTTAAAAAAATTAAACTTTTCACTGATAAACCATTTTTTTCCTTAATATTTTAATAATTTAAAGAAAATGGGTTTAGGAATACCTAAAACCGTAACGGTTTGCCACAGATCCATCAAAATTAAGATGTATGTTGGTGTTGTGAGAACACAAATTGATTTCAAGAATGTCTCTGATCTGGATAAAAAATTAGTTTCTTAGATTACTCTTGATATAAATGGATACAAAATCACTAGTGAAGGTGGAATTTTAAAGGTTATCAAAGGTTCTCTTGTTGTGATGAAAGGGAAAAATGGTAGGTTGTATATTCTGCAAGGTTTTACTATCATTGGTGATGCATCTGTTTCTACTTCTCCTTTTTCAATGATGATTTTCCATATTATGGAATATGCATCATGGAAATATGAGTCAATATGGAATGATATAATTGAGAAATAGAGGCCTTCTTGATGGGAAAGGTATCATCCAATTGCAGTTCTGTGATCACTTTATATTTGGGAGGTAGAAAAGAGTCAAATTTATAAAGAGTGGTCATAATATGAAGGAGACACTTGATTATATTTTGTTGTGACCCTGGTTTTCCCTTGTTCAAGACTTAACTCATTATTTAGTTATAGAGTCACAAACCTTAGAAAATATTATAATAATAAATTCATTATAGTAAATGTTCTTGGAAAAAATTTATGACCGTCTTATTGATCTCGGGACATGGTGTTTTTCATTTGGTGTAATTTTGGTGAGCTTCCAATATGATTGAGTTTTAAGGGGTATTTAATATTTATTAATTAAAAAATACGTGTTCCATGTATGAAAATGAAAATAGCTCCTAAACAGGGCCCCATATAGAGACTTCAATGTAACATCCTAGCCTAGAATACCTGAATAATAACTAAATCAGAGGTTCCAAATGACCGGAGGTATGTCTCCTCATACGCCAGAGGCTGCCAACTAATAACAAGGGTCTATTGGTGATTGTGAGAAAACTATACTATCTAGTGAAGATAAATATCAATAATAATATAAGAAATAATAATAATCTCAATAGAAAATAATATGGACATTATAGTGATAATCCAACTATACAAAAATAAAGATCACATTTTATAACAAAATGAACCATACTGTAATACCAAACAATAATACATCAAAAGTAAGATCTCCCATTGTTTTATCATGTACAAGTTGTCTATAAATAGAAAAAATATGAAGACCATTGTAAAACTGGGTGTGAGTCCCTGCCTGGACGCGTCTCTAACTCCAACCATCCAGATCATCTATGAATAATAGGGTTCTTTCACTTACATGTGTCAGGAACCATGAATTCTACACTTTTACTAAGATGTATGTGCAGGGTGTGAGTAAAACTTAATATTTCACCACCAATGACGCCCCTAAACAAATCCAATAAACACAAGTGTATAATTGATATAAAATACTAATAAGAAAAATGATAAAATAAATTCATCACATCATGGAGTGCTCAATTTCAAAACCATGTGCAACTATACATGCTTCATCCAGTGCTATAATGGGGTGATAGACTCATAGTATGAATACCACATGAGGGAGAAAAATCTATTTCACCCCTCACTTTATAATTCAAGTGATTGAGTTATCACCATACCTGCATCCTCTTAGTGAATGATGTTTCATCATACTGTATTACCCCAGGTGTTCAATATATCACCCTCACATATCCCTAAGGTGAAAAAGTTATCATCATCACATAAACCCCCAAGTGAATGAGTCGTCATCATCACATAATCCCTCATGTGAACGAGTCTTCACTGACACATAATCCCTTAGGTTAATGACAAATCACCATCCAAAAAACGGAGGAAATAAGGTATCTCCTAGTGAATGAGGTACTGCCACCATAAAACCACAAGGTGAATGATATATCATCATTACAAAAATAGTGTAGAATGAAATATTTCTAAGTGAATGATGTATCACTTCCAGACAAACCAAATTAAATGATTCATCACTAAATCTCAGAACCCTCAATGGATAATGAACCACCGATATAAATTCCTCATGTAGATGAGGCACCACCATTATCAATCACTAAGTGGATGATAAAATACCAACACAAGTTCCCCAAGTAGATTATGCACCACCATTACCAATCCTCAGGTGAATAATTCACCACAAACACAAATTACCTATGGAAAATGACTCATCACTGACATTTAATAAAAGGAAGTCAATAATACATCATTAAATGAATCATATAAGTGAATAGTTTATCACTGAGAAAACAAGTTCACCCAATGAGGATAATTAAACCTTTTCCTAACCCTCTTACAAACCTTATTTTATAAAGTAAAGGTCTAAGGAACCTCACCAGGCTCCAACGGACACACCTCTCAAGTATAAACACCCATCATGGGTTCTATTTCACACTTATGTAATCTATTGAGTTGGGGGAATGGTCATCGGTGACCATAAATTCTAAGAATAGCTCACTAAGAACCATTCATGACCCTAATAAGTCTTACTTACACTATAAGAGGTTGTAAAAAAGATTTAAAATAGTTTTAGGGATTGTTCACATGGTTTGAACTCCCCTCATTTCACAAAACACATGAAAAAATCATATAAACCATCAAGGGAGATTAGGGACCACCTACCTCAGCTTAGAAGGACCCTTCCCATTGAGTTTCATTAAATGATTTATCCTCATAAATAATAAATTGAAAAACCTATAATAAAACCCTAAATTAGGGTATAATCAGTGAGAGATGATGAATAATTAGATAAATAGGGAATATGCATATAAGGATTGATATCCTTTCTCACAATGATCCCCAAAAACATACATCACAAGTATCTAAGCTCAAATAAAGGAGAACCTACCTTTGCGGAAAAATAATGGAGAGAGACGATAAGGAAGGGATGTGTAGCTACTAAAAATGAGGCAACCTCTCATTTAACCAAATTTTAAACAATTAAACAGAATTAATTTAAATAAAAAAATAGGCCAAAGGGGAACCATGTACCTAGTCCTCTATCACCAGGTACCCAATACCCACTGAGGGTATCCATCCTAGGTCAACTAGATGGCTGGTGGGCCTTATGAAACCACCTCCTCCACTTACCAATTAGGTACCCGATATCAGACCACTGAGTACCTGGTGCCATCTATATTCAAGGAAAAATATCTTGCACTAGTACCAGCACCTCAAAACTGACCATTGGTCATTATTTAACTCATCCAACAACCAAAAACTATCAAATTACAAGTGGTTTGGTTAAAATTTAAATTATATATTACCTCATAATAGGAGTGTTATAACCTCTCCACTATATAGAAGTTCTTCCCTGAGATGCCTCATCGGGCCTCGCTGATGAAAAGCTCTGGACACTACACTCACATATCAATCTCTCACTCCTAATAATACTCTTAGAAATGACTTTTTTATACTGCATGTATTCTAGAGATACCATATTCCCCCATTAAATCTTCTTATTCCAGTCCACAATGTGAACTAGTCATTACTCAAAGGACGCATTTGTCTCCAACTCGATGGTATCGATACTGATCACGTGAGATAGATCAGGGTGGTATATCTGAATCTAAGATACATAGAATATGTCATTCATGGAACTGTATCTATAAGGAAGTTTTAATCGGAATGTCACAATACCTACCCTCTCGACAACCTCAAATGTCCCCACAATCATGTATGTCAACTTCCCCTGCCTCCAAATGTCATGGTACATCTTGGTAAGACCTTGGTGAATATCCCATATCAAGGAATGTGATTACCAAATCATCTCCTCACACATTATAATAGAGACTACCACACAACCTTGCACATAAAGGATCACATCAGTATCTAGGGACCAATCAGGTGGTGGATCCCCACTATATATATTTTCCCTCATCACCAGACAATCTGAATCAGATAGTTGACACTACTAAATATTTCAAGGAGTTAGGATGCATCTTGGTGATTATATCTACCCTAATACTCTTGGATATCAATTTCATGATCCCCCTATCCGCCCCCATTGGTACCCCTTCTGGGCTAGTAGTGAAGAGAAGGAGTGACCCATAAGTTTCATCTCTAGAAGGCCTTGAGTTTGCGACTAGCACCGAGGGTATAAATCATTCAAATGGGAAAAATTAACCTCAATATAATGAAATTGATCAAGAGATAAAACAAAAAAAACCAAATAAATTCATCAGATAATATAAAAAACCAATAACCCATGATGCTTATCAAGTAATACAAATAAAATTATCCAAAATAAAATAGTTCCAAGGAAAATCCTAAGGATTCAACTCTGCAACAACACCAACCTTCAAGCTAGTAATGTCCAAATAGGTATTTGAAACCCTCTTAGAAACCTAAAATATATCTTATATATATAGGGTGATCATAACTTGTATACTCATTCAGATCATACTCAAGGTCTCTCATGAAAATGTGAAACGAGAATACTAATTCACCAGTGAATAAACAGCAGAACTAACATGTACCTAAATAGGTCAACTAATAATCACATCCTTTCCAAGTATCACTCTCAAAATAACCCATCCAAGTTATTAAAATAATATTAAGAGATCATATATAAAGGCATATTGCATCCACTTCCCTGGAAAGTTACCACTTTCACATTCCAACATCGACCATCTTGTGCTTTCATCCCTTCCATATTCCAGTCATCACATATCAAGTCATATCTGATGTGGGTTGGGTTGCAACCCTTCCTCCCCAGCTTCACATAAGGCCCAACATCCTGTGATGGCATCAGTCAATATCCACATATCAGATGTTTTTCCACATCATAATTTGTTTCATCACACATCCAACTAAAACCTCATAACCATAGAAGTAGGGTATCATGAATGTGAACAACATCAACCTCGTTCCCTTCTCCTACCACGCATGACCCCCACCATGTATCATGTCCTCTCATCATTAGGCATCACCACCAAAGGAATTGTTATCATTCGATACTCTCTACCAACTGAATATCTATGTGTCATGTTGTTGTTGAAGGAAGAGTGGGGATGAGGGGTAAATCAATAATTTATTCCATCTTAAACTTGGATATTGAGAAAAAAACCCCAAATTATTTGGGTTTCAATACATAGTACTCGGTGTGGGTGGGATATGTATAGAAGTAACATGAAAATACATGGATATTAGATATCACACAAATCTATGCCTAAAGGTTCACATCAAAAAAATTATAATATCCCACATCACTACTATATCACCTCAATACATCCTCCACCGACTTCCACCACCATTAAAATGCAACTCACTGCACCACATATCCATACACAACCCACAATTCTTCTTTTATAATTATAAGTTAACCATTTCCTAGATTTTCATATTATCAATCAAGGTTCATTTTTAATCCATTTAATCCCATATTTAATGAAAAAAAACTCTAATCACCACCCACAATGACTTTCATTTAAGATAAAACTCATTTATTAATATTCATTCCATTAATTTATCAATTTTTAATTTAATAACTTGCTACTACATAATAATTTCAGCCCACTCTTATTTAATTTCCAATAATGCCACATCCCATAACTACTGGGAAACTATTGAAGGTACTGGTGGCAGTGGAAGCATGTAACATACCTGACCTGGGAGCCATTAAACTCGTTCCCCGAGCTGATTCATCACATTACGTCAACCATGTCTCCCCATACACCAGAGGTTGTCGACTAGCGGTGAGGGTCTAACAAGCCACATGGGGAGACTATACCCTCTTTACCAGAGTAAGTCACAATATATAATAATTAAATATTGGAAAAAATATATAATTTCCAATGAACATACATAACAAATCATTTCCCAAAAAGGGTACAAACTATATCCACCATAAAAAATTATCATGTCATGCTAAGCAATGCCCAAGTGAAAAAAAAACCCACGGTAAAGAAAACAAAAAAAATCCAAAATGGGTCCTAACTCAAAGTCCATATCCTAAATAATGCATGTCCCAAGCCCAAATAAACTCCCTAGATTAGGTCCTTATCCCTTGTCCTATCTTGCAACCATGAGATCTGCTCGGGTACCCAACGACGGCTCAGGAAAGTTGTGAGGACAACTCAATAGGCCACCATCAACAGTGTCTACAAAATATCTAGTCTAAACAGATAGTGCATGAAAGTAATAAATAAATAAAAATGTAAACAAGTACAACTTAGGTACCATTAGTTAACAATATTTACTTTAACCCTTTCTTTCATTATTACCATTTCCATCTTTTATTCCATATTCTTTACTTAATCCATTTTCATCACGTGTTCCATGGGTTTGGAATATACATCATCTACACATGGTTCTAAGGCAATCAAACACTATGAATAATGGAATAACTCAATTCCCTATCTCACTAGGGATAAACACATCACATCAGTACTTTATCCTCACTTCAAATCCTTAGTCTAGGTGGAATTCAATTGTTAGGGGAATAGATCCTCTCTCCCCTTCACTAACCCATGCATTTTGGGGTGGAGTTTAGAGCCTCATTCTAACTCAACCCATGGATGTATAACCTCAAGTAAATACCACACACTACCAAGTCATGTTCATATGATTATTTATCCATTTACCGCATGAATTCAACATCATGAACAAATAGAACCAATACAAATAGAAATCATATTCCATAACCATCAACATGGGAATTAATACTATTACATAACCCATTAACACATTTTCCATTTACATTACATAGTAATTTAACACAATCTCTATTATCATGCCTTAACCCATTAAGTATATTAAAAAATTCTCATTTTTTAGCCAATATTCATAAACTACCATACTTTATCCCATTTATCCCATTTATCATTTCACAATAATTTTCTCACTTATGCATTCCAAGTAAAAACCTTATATCACATAGCACAACCACTTTATTACATTCAACCAATTAGGTATACCCCATAATTCCCATGTATTAACTAATTAAATATATTGATCAATTACCTTGTGCTAACCCACTTACATGTACTTCAATTAGGAAGCCATTTCCAATTTAACATGTTCTTCCTTTCATATATACTAATCCTTTTAGCATTTCAACATCATTCAAAATCCATTCGACACAATCTCAATTAACCCAATTAACTATTTTTCAAAACACACCAAACAACCCATTATTACATTATCAAAAACTAGGAATAACTATCAATATTTAATTTTCAACTTAACTAAACATATTCAACATGTTCAATATGGGATCTACGTTATCACACATCAACTCTACACTTAACTTTACCAATTTCTAGGTTTGGGAAAGTCAGTGCACCCCATGGGTGTCCCTAAATCATTCTAATTATCCTCAACACACAACATGAGGATCATGAGGGTTCTAAATCATTGATTATCAAACCATTTTACCAAATATTACTCAAGGTAACAAATGTACAACAAGAGTCAAGTAATATCTCAACACACATGCACAAATATATACAAAATTATGGGATATAACTTATAGACTGCATACTTTAAATATGATAATAGACGCACTCTTAGTCATATACTTTGATCCTAATTCAAACACCCTTTGAATACCCAACCTATATTCCACTAGAAAAAGAGGGATTTAAGGATTTGGAAGAAGATAACCCAAGATACAATCCCTAATCCAGAAAAGAGAGATAAGAGAGGGATTAGACTCACCCAGAACTTTTATTTGCAACCAAAAATGCTCCAAATATCCAAGAATCAAAGGATACCCACCCTTAGAAAGCTTGGGTAAATTTGGTTTGTCCTTAGGGTTGAGAGGGGAAGAAATGAGGGAGAAATCGGTTGGGGATCTAAAAATCTCATAACATAAAATCTATAAAATTTTCAACTTTTAAAGGGGTGCATGGTTTCCAAACTGTGTGAAAACCATGTGCAAGACACTATATAAGGTGAGTGAGGTTGAATGGTTACCCGAAGAGATACACACATTTTACAAACCATGCACCAAATATGTTGAATTCCACTATCTGAGGTTGCATTGTTTTCCTGGGAAGGTCGCACGGTTTACTTAACTATGCGCCAACCATGTGTCTTGCCCAGATTTGCCCGATTTTTTCTTCCTTTCATGTACTGAATCCCCTGAAACACCCTAGAGTATCCTCATACTCCCAGTAAACATTCAATTTATAGAAAAAAAGATATTTGAAACTAATATTTAAACAAATACATACCTCCTTGAAGTCTAGGATCTTACAACCTCCCCACCTTATAACAGCTCGTCCTCAAGCCGCTCTTCCCAAGCAACACTGAACTTATAAGAAAAGATATTAGGTCACTAGGTCTGCATATCCATATTCCTTTATTTAGTTTCCTCTTGAACATTACTATACTTATATAAAACTTGGAATAAAAACATGGTATTTCCATGGAAAACTTCTCACTATGATCCACAAAATGAACTAGATCCTCCTCAAAGGATGCATCAACTTCAACCCATATATCGACCACTAAAGCACTATAGGGAAGCCTAGAAAAAAATTCTTAAATCGCAACATAATTAAATGTCTCACACAAAATCAAACCCTCATGGAAAATCCAATCGGTATCTCTTCGGTCTGATCCTCCTTGCAACTCATGGACCAAATCACTTGGCGCCATTTTATCCTATTTAAAAAACTCTAAAAGTTCCCCAGACTTGACACCACCCATAGAAACACACCATTTTTCAAATAATACTTCTCATCCTATGTCAATCCACATCTTGGGATCCAACATTCTCATTCCATAAACGAACATCCAAAGAACAACCAAAACCCTTAGGGCACTCAACCAATCAAAATCGAAGACAACACTTGTTACTAAGGTCAAAACACTAAAATTGTACTTTCTCAAGTACCTTCAACCCTAAACACCAGTCACATCACCAACCAACCACTTTCCACTAGGGTGATTACACCACACACTTTATCTCACCCCCTCATCTTCCTGTGATTGGCACCTCCACTATTGGAAAAGATCACTAGAATCCCAACTCAACTTTCATAACACACTTGATGCATTCCCAACTCATTGCACCTGAAAAAACATAAAGGACTCACCCATTTGGAAATAATCCTTACTATCAAAAACATCTGGATAGTCACCACTACACCATCCATTTGAGGAATAAGGATAACTTGACCTTTCCTAATCACGATTTCATTTATAAAATGCACTTGTGACCAAAAACATCAAACTGGATGTGGGTCACAACTTACTACATCCATCCCTTTCTCACCATAATGTGTCGGACCACACCTGACTAGCTTTTCCTAGAACATCCATCCTCCACCGTTTGCATGATACCCCTCCTATCTTCCCAAGGTGCTTACTGACTTAAGGGTTATCACTAATATCTGAATCTTCTACTAGTGTCAATCCCTAAATTCTAGTATAAATCCACAATCCTGGAATCCACTATCCTCCAAAACATCCCCGTGCTCCATCATACCCATCAAAAATCCCAACACAATCACTCCTACTATCAAAAAACTAACTAAATATGACTAATTCCTTACTCAATACCATTCTAAAATTTTTAAAGTACTCATTTCTCTAAGCCAAGTCGAGCTATCCCTGTCTAAATCATCCTGGAGATGCTTGGATTCACTATTGGAATGCCACTAACTTACCTGACCAGGATACCTTCACACCTAAGGACACTCCATGGTCACCAAATCATACCCACCAGAGTCCATACCCAACCCCCTATGAGGTCCTGGAACCCAACCTATCTCACTAAAAACTATTTTCATATCTTACCAAACCCTTCAATGAATTTAATATGGGAACTCAAATTTCATTTGGAACCACCCTAATACCAAATCCAACATTTGTCTTAGTCAACCACCACAAAAAAGGCCCACCTAGCCTCTATGATAGATCCTACATGCACCTCACAGTTGTCTCATTGGCATCCTGAGGCCACTACATCAACTCCACACATCCAGGACTGACTTATCACTCCCCCGCCTTGGGAGTGTCATTATCATTGCTTTTATCCAATTATTTCAATCACCAAGTATCATGATTTGTTAATGATATATATCCTAAAACTTGAATGGGGCTATCTAGCTTTACCTAGTTAAACAAAACAAACATCACCCAGTACTCAATCCCAACTTCCATGAATGGAACTCACGGTGTTCATCGACACCCATTCCATTCTTAGAAACTCACCTATAAATAGTCGGTGGTGGACATACTACTATCCAACCCTACTTATACCACCCCATGATCATAAACTACAAGATTTAACATACCCAACAATAACATATTTGAGTCACGAGGCTCAAATACAAAGATTTCTCAGTGCATTTAGTATGATGTCAAGATGTTGGACATGATCATCACTAGATAGAATTACGCTAAGAAGTTATTGAAGAACACCACCAAAACTTATCCAAAAATTATGTCAACTCCCACTACAAGGATACCTTGGTCTATTGATAGTCCCAGGCATCCCTTTATGTAATATCTTTTCAACATAAAACCACCACAACTCATGTGGGGTTACCAACTAGCTCACCACCACTTCACGACTCTCTGCGAAGCAGTCGCGAACCAAGGTTTCCTTTGAAACTACTTCCACCACACCACTCGATTTCTTCTGGCACAACCTTGATATTTAAAATTTGAAAAGTATTTGTCCTCCACACCAATGAGAAACTACAATATCCCACATATCCATGCTTCCCTCTTTAGTTTCACAAAGATTGATAGGAACTTATCCCAAGTCACTGGTTCACAGATCCTGAACAAACTCATGCCTAAGAATCACATTCCCACATTTGGACCCCATAAGGTCCCTCAAGGTAATTCAATTTACTAACACTACACACTTAAACTAACTTTAGATCACATGAGAAAAACATCACCATATCCTAGAACAGCACCCATTTTCTCACTTGACCAAGACTTCTGGTTTGTTAACCCCATTGGTTGTGATACATTCTAAAAATTACACCCAACAATCATACCATTCCTAAAAAAATCCCAACCATGTAACCACCCTCACCCTGGATGTCACCTTCATAATGAAATCATCCAACCATGCTTCAATCACCCTTGTCTTTTCCACCCAAAATCAACATTGAGGCCTCCATCAATCATTGTCTAAAGTGATGGATCATAAATCCAAGTGATAAAACCCTTAAAAACAAACCTTAAAACCAAATACCAGTATTTATGTGCCATTTTGAAAGAACCAGTTCACTAGCACACCATTTACTAAAACTTTATGTTACTCATTATGCATTGATTCCACCTCTAAATCATCTCCCAATCTTTATAATTAGAGGCACATGCATCATTAGGATGACCTACCATGAGGTTAACCTTGAATCTCCCCCATACTATCAACTTAGTGTCACAAATCGAGTTGTGTCTCCCAAAACCATTGACCTCTCACTTAGACCTCCAAGCTAATCTTACCCTGTCCAAAACCAAAAAACATCCATCCGTACCTCATGTATCCTAGAGAACTGAAAAAATAGCCAACCAATCTTATGGGTCACTCTCTATAATTGAATGATACCAACTTCCACAACTAGGGTTAAGGGTAACAAGTCACTATGATATCTCTCTAGGCCATATACATCAATATTTCAACAAGTATCTACTCATAATTGGCTCTCCTTCCCCCGTTTAGGCACATTGTATTCAAAGTAAGCCGGTAAACATCCAACCTTGATTTCCCACTATGAATACTTGCACACACACATCGGAACCACGAGCCTAAACACCCCCTATAGGGTCTAAACACAACTCAGACGATCTGAACCTACATGGGTCACCACACCCATCACAAAACACCCATCACTAATGATGACACAACCAATAAAATCATAACTAAGTTCAATGTGCAACTTACACACTCACAACCCACAAGGGTTACCACCTTTAAATTTTTAGGAAACATCTCAAAACCTCAAGTTCACAGCCCTACTGAAAGAATAACAAGGAACACCCCTTTATCCACACATCAAGACTCATCGAGGTACCCCAATATGTAACCAAGGTCTCATCCTAGGGAACTATCACTTCCTAGAGCATCCATACCCAAGGTCCAGACAAACAACGCAAGGACTACTTGATATTGGTCTTCACCAAAGCTCCATCATTACACATTACTTTAAAATTAACTTCACCATTTTGAAAATACAAAGGTTTAAACTTTAGAACATTATATTTACCCATAATTCCATAAACCCCCTTATTAATTGGATTCATACTTCAAAATATCTTCATCAAAATACATTACAAGGAAAATCCAGTCGGTATTGACCACAACAAAAAGTACACTACCTTCCATAATCAACCCACTCCATGTACACTATCCCAATGGACATGATAACATTTATAATACTACCCTCTACCATTCCTACCTTGAGTCATGGTCAACCTAGGGTAATTCAACTGACTTCAATACAAATCTTTCATTAGACACCCTCTTTTTAAACTAGTTTCCACTTTTATACTGGAAATATTTTCCTCCTAGACACATTTCTATATTTTTTTATTTAACCATTTTCATTATCTTTATTAGGAACCATTTTACTCAATTTTTTTATGGAAGTAAATTCACCCTAACTTTCATTCCCCCACACACACACCTCATGTGTGCCTACCATGATGCATGTCTCTTATATGCCTAGGTTCCTAAAATGTTGCATGAATGTGAAATCCCATGCCATTCTAGCCATGAGATAAATATAAAAAAACTTTCACATCACACAACAAGTGCATCACCCAATGGTGAAATATCATCAAATGTAACAACGTGTAATAAGAACAACAATTCCCACCCTGGGTGACTTGGGTTTTCCCTCGTACATGGGTTAGATACTCCCAAACACAAGCTCATTTCCAAGGCCCGACACATCCTAATCTTCCTTCTACCATCCCAAATAGTAAGAACATAGAAAAGAACCACTTTGATACCACTTTTTAATGTCCTTGACCCAAGATCCACTCAACCGGTGCCCCGAGTCGGGTCATCACATGACCTCAAGAGAGCCTTTCCATATGCCAGAGGTTTCTGACTAATATTGAGGGTCTAAAAGCCACATGGGGAGACTATAACCTCTTTACCAAATTAATCTACAATATATAACAATTAAATAGTGAAAAAAATATACAATTTCCAATGATAATTCATAAAAAAATAATTTCCCAAATAGGGTACAAACCATAGGCAACAGTAAAATTTATCATGTCATGCTAAACAGTGCCCAAGTGAAAAAAAACCCAAGGTAAAGATAGAAGTGAAACTCCCAAATAGGTCTTGACTCCAAGTTTGGGTACTCAATCATGAATTCCCCAAGCCCAAATAAACTCCCTAGCTTAGTGCCTTATCCCTTGTCTTGACCTACAACCATGAGATCAAATTGAGTACCCAATGGCGGCCCAAGCAGGGTGTGAGTATAACTCAGTTGGTCACCACCAATGTTGTCTACAAAATATCTAGTCTAAAAAGATAGTGCATGTAAGTAATAAATAAATGACAAGTAAACAAGGACAACTTGGGTACTATTAATTAACAATCATTAATATAATCCTTTGTTTCATTATTACCATTTCTATCTTTTATTCCATCATGTTTATGTAATACATTTTTATCACGTGTTCCATGGGTTTGGCATATATATCATCTACACATGGTTCTAATGTAATAAAACACTATGCATAAGGGAATAAGTCAAGTCCCTATCTCACTAGGGATAAATACATCAAATCAACACATTATCCTCACCTTGAAGACTTAGTTCGGGTGGAATTCAACCATTAGGGGAATATATCATTTATCCCCTTCCCTAACCCATGCATTTTAGGGTGGAGTTTAGAGCCTCGGTCTAACTCAACCCACAAACGTAGAACCTCAAGTCAATATCCCACACTACCAAGCCATGTGCACATTATTATTTATTCATTCACCACATACATTCCATATCACAACCAATACAAATAGAAATATTATTCTATAACCATCAATATGGGAATTAATACTATTCCATAACCCATTAACACATTTACCATTTACATTACATAGTCGTTTAGCCCAATCCTCATTATCATTCCTTAACCCATTAAGTATATTCAACAATTCCTATATATTATCCAATATTCATCAATTACCATAATTTAGCCCATTTAGCCCATTTATCATTTCAAAAGAATTTTACCACTTATGCATTTCAAGTACAAATCTTATATCACATAGCACAACCACTTTATTACATTCAACCCATTATGTATACCCCATAATTCCTATGTATTAACCCATTAAATATATTGATAAATTAACTTATGATAACCCACTTACATTTTATTTAATTCAAAATCCATTTCCAATTTAACATGTCCATCCTTTCATATATACTAATCCTTTTAGGCATTTAAACATAATTCATAAGCCATTCGACATAATCTCAATTAACCCAATTAATCCTTTTTTAAATCATGCCAAACAAACCCTTATTCCATTATAAAAAACAAGGTAAAAATATAAATATTCCATTTTAAACTCAACTAAACATATTCAACATGTTAAATATGGGCTCTACATTTTCACACATCAACTCTACACTTAACTTTACCAATTTCTAGGTTTGGAAAAGTCGGCGCACCCCATGGGTGACCCTAAATCATTATAATTATCATCAATTCACCCCATAGGGATCATGAGGGGTCTAACTCATTGACTATACAACAATTTTACCAAATCTTACTCAGGCTAACAAATTCACAACAATATGGAAGTGATATATCAACACACATGCACAAATATTAAAAAACTATGGGATATAACTTGTACACCACCTACCTTGAATATGATGGTGAAACACTCTTAATCATAACCTTATATCCAGATTCAAACACCTTTTGAATCCCCAACCTAGATTCCATTGGAAAAAGAGGGTTTTATGGAATCTAAAGAAGATAACCCAAGGTACAATCCCTAATCCGGAAAAAGAGAGATAAGAGAGGGATTAGACTCACCTGAATCTTCAATTTAAAACCAATGGTGATCCAAATGGCCAAGAATCGAAGGAGACCCACTCTTGGGAATCTTAGGTTGATTTGGTTCATCCTTAGGGTTGATAAGGGAAGAAATGAGGGAGAAATCGGGTAGGGATATAAAAATATTGTAATGGAAAAACTATAAATTTTTCAACTTTTAAAGGGGTGCATGATTTACCCACGTGGTTTACTAAATCATGCGCAAACCGTAAGAAAGTCACTTTATAAGGTGAGTGAGGTTTCAAGATTACCTGAGGAGCTCTAGACGGTTTAAAAAAGCACCAATCATGCAGAATACCACGGTCTGAGGTTGCACAGTTTTCCTGAGAAGGCCGCACGGTTTACTTAACCATGCGCCAACCATGTGCCTAGCCCAAATTGGCCCTATTTTTCATTTCTTTCATGTCCCAAACCCCTGGAACACCCCCGAGGATCCTCATACTCCTGAGAAACATTCCATTTACTAAAAGAAGATATTTAAAACCAAAATTTAATCAAATACGTACCTCCACAAAGTCTGGGATCTTACAAAGTTCCTTTTTGGTGAATAACAACAAAATTTTTCCATTGAATATTAACATAAAAATCTCAGAACCCAAAGAGGATATTTTTCACAATAAATTTATTCTTAATTTAAATTATAATAGAATAAATATTACCTCATCTTGGGATCCTTATTTTATGAATATGTTGATTATCTAAAACCCTTTTCATATTATCATTGTTTAATAGGGATGACCAAAAGTAGATCTCCTCTATTGGTGATCCACACATAGTCCTTTGACATCTGAACAATACCAATGGAATTTTGGGTTCCAAAACGGTGGATTTATTATCTTGTATTGTTCGTCTTTGTATTTCCTTGGCCTTAAAAATTACATATTATAGTTTTTTTGATCTAGAATTCAAATTCGAGGATATTTTTAGTTTAGAGTTTTATAAAATTAGGACAAACTCCTACAAAGTAAACCCATACATTAAAAGTGGACACTTTTACTTGGTATCCATTTTTTCCACACAAAAAACATTCTAAAAAACATGGTTTAGTTCCATGATATAACATCAAAATTTTCATCCTATCCTTATCCTTGTCCCAACTCATCCTTTAATCCTATGAAAAATATTTTAAAACTTGGGATGATAAAAAAAATCTCAGTAAGGAACATAAAAAAGAAAGAAAACAATTAGTCCAGTAAAAACCATAAAAAATAATTTAAAGTTCTTTGATCAAGTGAAAAAAAATAGTTTCACATGAAAAACACACATATATTTTTCTCAAATAAAACTATTATAACCAATATAAAGCAATTAAAACTCTTTTAGGTGACATAGAGCATCAAATTAATAAAACCATTTCAAAACCATTTCAATTGGAATAACCATATGGCCAATATCCAATATTATTATTTCTCAATTCATTGGAGATCTATAATGGGGATCACCCTTCGTATAATCTATATTGATCTCACCACTGATCTATAATGGGGCTCATCTCTTCATATAAGCTATATCAGGCTCACCTATGAGCTATAATAGGGTTCAACCCTTCATATAAGTTGTATATGGATCACCCATGAGCTATAATGGGGCTCAACCCTTCATATAATCTATATCAGGCTCACCAGTTTCATATAATACTTAAGTACCATTTTATAAATAAAACACTTTCATTACAAAACCCTTTGAAAAAATATTTTAATCCCATATGAAAAACACTTTCCTATAAAAATTATATTTTTTAAAAAACCCATTTTCAATTCCAAAAATACCAAAAAATGAAAATAAGATATTTCTTTTAAGATAACATGTAATATTTCAAAGGAATATTGAAATTAAATAATATTCACGGTGGTGGAAATTTTTTTGTCGTTGTATATGTTAAGAATAGAACATTCCTTTTGTTGTCTATCTAAACGTTCCATATAAAACATATAAAAATGTTCATTTTGAAGATCTTTTAATGAAATTAAAAATTAACATAAAATTTCCATTATAATCCTTTTATATCCATCTAAAAAATAAATATCAAGAATATTGACATGGAGAAAATATTTTGAAATTAAATATATAAACATTCAAAGTGATATATACCACTTTGAAATATTTGAATCATAAGTCCCATGAATGAATAACATTTAAAAAATCATTAAATAACATGATAATAATTAAATTAATGATATGATATGTCAAAGAGTATATATATACACCTTATAAAATAAGGTGGGTGTATTACATCAAAATATGCCTCGATAAAAGGATATTGAGATGAAACATTGAGTCTGAATCGTCACGTACAATCTTTATATTCCTGAATAATTAACTTAGGTTAATTATTTACTTGATTTATAACATTTTTCAATTTTATTATTCCTTTTATATCACTTAATACCATGTTATAACAATTACTTAATTATTTAATTTCACATTAGACGTTTTGATGATAGTCGATACATGAGTCCAAAATAACTTTCATATGATGTATATAGTCAAAAATGGCCATTATTACATAATATCCAGAATAATATTCATGTCATAATCATCAATTTTATACATCAATTTTACTTTTAAATCCATCCATTAAATGTGGATAAGAAAAATGAACTATATTACAATCATGGAGACGGTAAGTCATACATACACATGAGTAACATTTCCTTTTTTCAATGATCATTATAGAAAAAAGGTGAGTATCATTTTATATTTACAGAATTATAATAATACCATTAATATCATATTAATAAATTAAATATACTTATATATATATCATTCATATGATGTGATGATGAAAAACAAATCACATCGCTTCGTGGTAGTGATAGTTCACACGTACGCACGAATAATATTATCATTTTTATGTGCATGGAAATTTAAGAATGTAAATGATATATTATTCTTTAATAATGATAAATATTTCATTAATATCATATATAAACATTAATTCCTCCATCATAACCAATCTTGAGAGATTTTGATGGAAAAAAAATTATATGGATTCGTAAGGTGGTAGTCCCCCGTACACACATACCATTTATTCTTTTCTCATTTGATGGAAGTGGGGATGGATTTAGGTGATGATATTAACATAATAATATATCAGTATGCTGAGAATACTAGATCTATTATTTAATCATTATTGAAGAATATTTTAAGTAAGTGGAATAATAAATAAAATAGAAACACTTAATTAAAAACAATACCTCTTCCTGGGACCACCTCCTTTGCTTAACACCTTAAGAATACTAAGGATGGTGTTCTACCTAAAATAAGAGCTCTATAATGTGGGGAGGAATTATAGGAAGGGATTTTAGAAGATATTTTCCAAAACAAATAGGTTTTTAAGTGTAAGGAATATATAATAAGAGGTTCCAGGGGAACTCTTGGAATTTCTCAAAAATATTAAATTAATATAAATTAATTTTATATTAAAAATGGATAAAAACTAGTTTATTTAAAATATAGGGTGATTATGGTTAAAAATACCTTCATATAATAAAAATTATATAATTTTTTACAATTTTTTAATCCTTATCTTTTATCTTTAACCCTTATTTAACTTCTTTAACTTTTATTGTGATAACATGTGTTTTTACTCTTTAAGGGTTAATATAGTTACTATAAAATATAAAATGAACCATAAATTGATCATTGATGAAATTTTAAACCTTATACCAATTCATTGGAAGAATTTTAATTTTTTATGAATTTTATATCATTTAATAAAATATTATTTATTTTAAAATATCATTAATATCAATTTTGTCATTATTCCTTACTTTACTTTTTAAAAATATCATAAAAACAAGATAAATTCAAAAAAAAACTTAAAAAAACATAAATAACATGTCAAATTCATCTATAAAATTCATTTATGGAATTAATTATTTAAATTATATTTATTTTAATATTTTTAATATCATTTATTTGATATTTCCATTAATTAAACAATTATTTCATCATCATTGTGTAATCCATTAAGGTAATTATTTCTTTCCTAAAAATAAAAAATAAATTTTCATGATGAATATAAACATTTTATATTTATAAAGACTAATTATAGTATAAGATAGGTTTTAAATAACCCTATATTAAAAATGTTATAGTTATTAAAACATAAGTATGCCATCTTTGACTTTCCTTTAAAATAAAATACTATAAAGGTCTTAAAGTCATCCAAGTGGCTCCAAGTGGTCATAAAATTGGTCCAAGAATTATTTTGGTAAAAAATAAATCATAAAATAAAATTAGGACAAGTGCTAGGGTAATGTTCTAATATTTATAATATTATTTGTACCCTTAATTACCTGATTTACCATTAACCATGGTAATAAAAATTACCAATGTTATTATTAATATTGTCCACAAATAAAAGAGAATTATTTAATAAATTTGTTCTTTATGATTCAAAATATGGAATCCATTATTCTAAATTTAAAAGATATAAGTGGATAAAATTAATATAAAATTAATCTCGCTGATAGAATGAGAAAACAAGTTTTTAAAGTGAAAACGTTGAAACGATTAAAATGTTTTTATATCCAAATTCAATGTGAAATTAATTAAAATGACCAAAATTGGATTAAATGATATAAAATTTATCTAATTATATTTTAAAACTAATCAAAAATATAATTTAACACTATAAATTATTTAGATGAAAAAAAACTAATTTCAATTAAAATTCAGTATTTTTCACTATTCATCAAAACATAAAATTTATAATAAAAATAAAAAAATTAAACCAAAGTAAATTTTGATATTCCAATTTCAAATAAGAAGTTTATTCCTTCAAATATAATTTATAAAAGTTTCAAAAACTATATTTAAAAAAAGTGTGTCATCAAAAGGTGGAAACCCTGTCTTTTTAGAAAAATATATCTTTTACGAGTAAAATTGGGTTTGTTCTTATATTTGGTATAGAAAACACATAGGATGAATATTAAAAATTATATTGAATATATTATAAATTTTATTAATATAATCTGACAAGAGTAATTTTTTTATTTATTGGTATAAAACACACTTGTTCTTATTTAAATAGTTTTTCAGAAAAACATTTCCTTTTATTTTAAAAAGGGATTTATTTTAATTTATAATTAATTGGTCAGAAAATAATTAATTAAATATACATGTGTAAACCATATTTTCATAATTAAGATAATCTTTTTCATACCCTCCATTCTAATGGTTATACGATAACTTCCATATTAAATAATAATATTTAGTTGTTCGTTTAAGCTTGATGTGTCGTGTCATGTACGCTATCGAACATAGTGTTTCCTTTTAAAAACTCAGGATGTTACAGTCTTGATCTCTTAAAGTTCCTTTAGGATTGAAGGATTCTCTCTTATTCTTCTCATTCTTGAGAGGATGAGAGGAGAAGGAATCTTGATTGAAATTTATTATGCACAACGATTTTTAATTCTCTATTAACCATATAAAATAGACATAAAAATATATTTATAGAGTTAAGTTATAAGATAAAATACTATTTAATTTCACAATGACTCTTAAATAATATAATAAATTATATCTAACCCCATTCTATATAATAATATTATTATTATTTTATGTTGTGTGCTTCTGGAGAAATGATAAATATTATTTTAGCTGCTTACAAATTAATATTTATCTTCAGTCACGATCATGGTTTTCTCATCCTCGACATTTATCAAATACCC
Organism: Viscum album; assembly: GCA_963277665.1. Taxonomy (NCBI): domain Eukaryota; kingdom Viridiplantae; phylum Streptophyta; class Magnoliopsida; order Santalales; family Viscaceae; genus Viscum; species Viscum album. The sequence goes on from OY728156.1 coordinate 1,012,292,528, forward strand.
GAATAAATATTTATTAAATATTTATTCATAAATAAATATTTTATTTACAATATAGAGAATAAATATTTATTAAATATTAAATAAATAAATTAAATATTATATTTATAGTCTTGAAAAAAATATCTATTAATTATTCACATAATTAAAAAAAATATTAATGAATAAATAATTATTTAGTACCTTGTAAATATTTGCGATCAAAAAAACCTAAATAAAATTTTTCATCAGTCTTGATAATAATATTTATTCCAATAATTAAATTCAAATATAATTTAATTGAGATCAACGGAAACACCTAATATGTGACCCTCTAGGATTTTTTCTCATTGACATTAGGTGTGCTTGCCTAAAGTACAAGATTATTGTCTAGTAACAGGTCAAGGCACCCAATAGAAAAAAGTTAACGTCGCAACATTGACAACCATAAACTAAAACTTATTGTTTAATATAATCCATTTTTCATAATATCTCACCAAGTAGGCCACACACATGTGTCATCAACCTATGTGCTTGATACGTCTTTATTTGGAAATCTAAAACAAACTCACTATTACACCATGGCCATGAAATTTAATGTGACAATTCCAGTTCAATCAAAGGTTCAAGATATCAACTTCCATAAATATAGAAGAGAAAAATCCTTACTCAACTTATTCATTAAAAATGTATCATTCGTGATGCAGCCAACATAACCTACTTCCTGTAAACATATGGAATCTCGGTTTTGGTCAGTACATCAAAGTGTGTGAGTTATGAAAATCATTGATAATAATATTAAAGTCTAAGGCTCATTAGAAATGCTCATATTTAGAAATATCTGATGAAACATAAACATGTTGAATTCCTACATACATGTATGTTCTCATGATCACTTGTCATGGAGATTACAAAATGAGAAAATTGTGAGAAGAAGTCTTATATGTTTATGAGTACTCACACCTGGAAGTAAAAATTCTAAGAATCCTATTATAGTATGTTATCTGACTGTGGAACTATATTTAATAATATCTTCATAAAATTTTAAGGTTCTCATTATAACATGGAACTAATATGACCTTATTAATAAAATATATACTCTAGGACATTATTACATTAAATTCATGTAGAAAAATGAATAATATGTAATAATATGTTTAATTAATATTCAAATCTTTGAATATAAATATAATACAAAGTAAAAATAGTTGGTTCTAAAAACCCTACTCTAAAAAACTCTCACTTGGACTAGAGCCAAATTTATACAACTTTTAGTCTGCTATACTTCACATGATGATCATGTTTTTTTAGATTTAAGGTTTCAATCAATTGATTTTTCACATTATCTTTCATGGATATTCTACTCACTATGACATCACCTATTTGAGAAAAATACCTCAAGTGATGATATTTTGAATTGTTTGCTTCATTCGCTGATGTGACATTTTCTCCTTTGAAATATCCACCACTACAATATTATCATAATAAAGTGTGACAGGGTCATCACTGCTAGGAACCAATTCAATATATTGGATAAAGTTTTGTATCAAAACTGATTCTTTAGCTATTCAGAAGCCACAATATACTCAGAATCTATTATAGAATCTATGACTATAACTTGATTCGATCTCTTCTATATCACAACACCTCCATTAAGAATAAATGTGTATGTTGACTATGATTTTAGATCACCTCATTCTATTTGAAAACTAGAATATGCATATCCTATGATGAATAGTTACCCATCACCTCTATAAAACATGAACATATCCTTAGTATGACTCAGATACTTGAGGATAGTCTTGACTGTCATCTAATAATGGTCAATTGGGTCATTTTGATATCTTCATACTACACTTAAGGTGTAAGAGACATATTTCCTAGTACATAGAATAACATATATGACTGGACCAATAACTGATGTGTATGGATTAATTTCCATCCTCTATCTTTCTTCATGTGTTTTAGGACACATTTTCTTGAAAAGATGAATCTCATGTGACACTAGAAATAATCCCTTCATGGATTGTTCCATTCTGAATCTCTTTAGTATCTTTTCAATATATGTACTATGACTTATCCCAAGCAACCACTTGGATATATCATAATATATATTGATTCCAAGAATATATATTACTTCACCTAAGTCCTTCAAAGAGAAGGAAATGTTTAATTAGGCTTTAATGGACTGTAATATTGGTATTTTTTTTCCAATAAGTATCATGTAATTGACATAAACTATTAAGAAAATGATTACACTCCCACTAAACCATTTATAGACACAATCCCGCATTCTTTCTTTAGGAAACCAATTTTTTTTATGGATTCATCAAACCAAATTTTCCATGACCTGGATGCTTTCTTTAATCCCTAAATGGATCATTTTAATTTACATTCCTTTTTATAATCCTTTGGAGTCACAAACCATTCAGGTTATGTCACATAAACATCTTTCATAAGGTTCTCATTAAGGAGGGCTATTTTGATATCAATTTTCCAAATCTCATAGATATGATAATCCATAATGGAAAGTAGAATTTTTATGGATTTCATCATAGAAATTGGTGAAAAATTTTCATCATAGTCTATGCCAAAATTCTATTTAAACCCTTTTTCAACCAGTCATACCTTATGAGTACTGAATTTTCCATCCATGTCCAGTTTATTCCTGAATACTCATTTACAAACAATAGGATTCACATTCACTAGAGGATATATCAAAATCCATACATGGTTTTGATACATTGAATCCATTTCATAATTCATAGCTTCTTGTCATTTTATAATATCTATGTCACTTACTACTTCTTTATAGGTTATAATACCATTATTATCAACTAATAACGAGTCACCATCCTCAGTGACTAGACAACCATATCTTTCAGGTTCTCTAACCTATTTTTTACTCCTTTTTAGTACTTGTGTCTCCATAACTTCTTCTTCCATGGGGATTTGTGTAATATTTTCACGAGTCAACTCTTGTGTACCTTGAACCAGGAATTCATCAAAGTCTATCTCTCTCCCACTTTCACTTTTAGATATGTTCTCCATCTTAAGTAATATGGTGTATCTTTCCACTATTACATTTTTTTCTAAGGGTCCATATAGGTAATATATCTTTGTTCCATTGGGGTATCCTATAATGGTACACTTTTTACCTCAAGGTGAAAGTTTTTTGCTTTAAGACGCATTACCAAATGCTTCACATCTATACACATGTAAGTATGACAACGCAGGTTTTTTTCCACTCCAAAATTGGTACAAAATATTTTATTCCACTTTAGTTGGAACCTAGTTTAGTATTTTTTTTGTTGTCTACAATTCATATCCCTAAAAGGATAATGTAAGTATCACATGACTCATTGTAAGATCTCAGACTTCTTGAAGGTATGTGCTTGTTTAAATTATTATTTAAATCTCTTAATTATGGTTAATAAAATATTTACCAAATTTATGATGAGGTTTGGGGGTGTTCTGGGGGTTTGGGATATGAAAGAAAGAGGATTTTGTCCATCCAGTGCATGTTTCATGGTTGGATCATGGTTATAAATAATTGTGCACCCAAATCATGCTAGATATGAGGAGGGGTGTGTGGTTAAGAAAAACCATGCAAGGGGGAGATCCAAACCATACAGGCCTAGATAGAGGCATTCTGCATGGTTGGTGCACGATTTATCAAATTGTGTGGGTTTCCCCAGGTAATTGTATAGCTCAACCCCTCTTGGATAGAGGTTGGCACATGGTTGGTGCATGGTTTGGAAAGTCGTGTGGCCAAACCATGTGCCCCATTAAAAAGTGTGATTTTACGAAACTTATCCTCAGGATTTTAAGTTTATTACTTGGATTCTTCTCCATTTATTCTTCTCTCAACCATAGTGACAAATTCAAGCTCCCAAATATTCCCAAGGGTGGTTCTCCTTTGATTCTTGGTCGTTTAGAGCATCCTTGGTTGCGGATCAAATCTCCAGGTAATTATAATTCTCCTCTTACTTATCTTTTCCAGATTAGTGCTTATATATTTTTTCATCTTCTTCTAAATCCCTAAAACCCTCTTTTTCTGATGAATCTTAGATTGGGGCTTCAAATGGTGCTTGAATCTAGATCAAAGTCTAAGGTTAAGGGTGTTTTAATCATAAAATTTGAGTTAAGTGGTCTATAAGTTATATATCATGGTTTTGTTAAAGATTTTTGTATGATCGGTCATGATATTTCTTCCCTCTTTATGTACATTTGTTGCCTTGAGTGAGTTTTGGTAAAATTGTTGTTTAAATGAAATATTAAACCCCCTCATGAACCTTTTGGGATATATTGAGAGTGTCTAGACTGATTTAGGGTCACTCATGGGGTTCACCAATATTCTATAATATAGAACATGGTAATGTTAAGAATTAAATTGACTTAGATTGAAATAGATCACATGATAAATGTGTTGACATGTTGGTTCAAATTATAAACAATCATTAGTGGTATTTGTGTCTATTTGTTGGTAATGGCATAAGGGATTGTTTGGAATAATGAGAAAATGGGTTAAATGGGTTAATGGGAATGTGTCAAATGGATTATGAATTTTTAATGAAAATTTTTCAATGGATTATGGCATATGAAATGATAAATGGGTTAAATGGGTTAATGTATTAAAATTGTTAAATATGCCAAATGGGTTAATGCATGGAAATTGTTAAATATACCAAATGGGTTAATGTATGGAAATTTTTAAATATTAAAAATGGGTTAATGTATGGAAATCATGGAATATGTGAAATGGGTTGTAATGTTTTTTGCCCTCCTAGTCTGTTACTTTTCCAGTTTTGGTTGTTGGAGGTGTTTGGGGGAGGTTTCAGGAGTTTTTGGTAGAAGATGGAGGTGCAACAGAACTGTTGTAGGAAATAAATGTTGTGTAAGTGTATTACACAATGTAAAAGTTGGTTTCACAGCTTTTCTAGGTATGGTTCATGATGTGTATATTTTCAAGGTTAAATAATAAAAAGACGATGTGTTTTTCAGCAGAAACTAGAATATCGGTATTACACGACGTGAAAGGGGATTACATGTCGTGTAATTCCCCAATATTGTACAGTTTTAAAGGTTTAAACTGCTCAAGTTTTTCCCAAATCCTATTTAAAATGTCTCTCCTCTCATTCTAGGCATATGAAGACCTTCTCCTTCAGTGTTTAGAGATTACTTTTTATGGGGATCAATCCTTGGGCTCCCATCTTCAATCTATGGTGAGTTCTCCTATCGTTCTCATCAGTTTCCTTTCATTCTTCTCCAGGGTTTCACTATGGTGGTATGGTTTGGTTTGGGTTTTGTGTTTGGGATATGTCTTTATGGTCTTTTGGTGTGGTATAAGTTGATATGTGGTTCCTCATGGTGCGGTTGTGGTTTGCGGGTGTTCTTCTTCACCATGCAGTGCATAATAAGTTGAAAAGATTATTTGAGGTAGGATTTCCCTCATTTCTATTTATTTTGTATCATGAAGGAGGGGTTTTATTTTTTTTACCTATGGGTTATGGTTTTATTGGATTAATTAAATAGAAATAATTGTTTGAATTGAAATTGAAGGGTTAAGGGGATTGTTTCGCATGATTTTACATCTTTGATATTATTGTGATATTGTGGATTGTATGTGCCTAATGCCTCGCTGAAAATTTTGGCCATTAGGGGATACGTTTGTGTTGGATATATGTGTTTTGATTTCTTCTTTGGTTTTGATTGTTGTTATATCACCCTAAAAATGGAAATTGTATAACCACTTATATTTGGTTAATAAATTGGTTTCCTCGAGATTATGAATTGTGTGATGACAACCCTAAAATATAGTGGAATGTGAAAAAAAGGACCTTTGTAAATTAGTAAAAGAATATTGATGTGTTGTGATGTGTGGTTGGGGAATGTGGGGCTAATGGTCTGTGTGTCATACTTTTGGGGCGGTGAGGTGACAGTTTGTGGGTCGTGATTTTGTAGTGGCAAGGTGAGGTTTTTGGGGATGACAGGTTTCTTGTGATATGTGGATGTGTTGTTCTAGATTTCCAAGTGGTGATGGAATAAAAAAAATGTTCAATAATGTTTGAAATGGAATGGTTTGGTTTGGTTAATGGGATGTAATTTTTTTAATGGAAAATTAAATGATGGGTTGTGTGGAAAAATATTGTTGATGTTAAATAATAAAATGAATGGGTGTTAAACATGGAGGAAATGTGAAGCCGAATTATATTATCAGGGCTCTTCACCTTATGAAATGACTATTGCAGATACTAATAGATTCATTTAGATTTGGAAACAAAGGTGATGGTGTTGTGAGTTGGTTATTTTGTTTGAGAACTCATAGGTTGGTCTTGAGTGTTTGATATTATATATATACTTGTATTTTTCCTTGTTATTTCTATACACACCCCACCCATATTGAGAATTATGTTCTAAACACCCCCATAGTCACGTGGGAGGTGTCTTTTCCAACATCCCATAGGGAGGATGGATGGATAGCCTCCAACTCTTCCATGCTCCCTCTTCTAGGTGATAGAGACCCAGGTGTCTTTGAGCGAGTTGTGATGTGTGGTCCCAGGTGTCTTTGAGATGATACGTGATATGTTTCCTATGTTTCTTCAGTATAAGATGTGATATTTGTCCCAAGTGTCTTAGGGATGAGATGTGTTATGATATCCTATGTGTGTGCGGTTTGGGTTATATGTGTTGTGATAGCTCAGAAGTGTGCGGGCAGGATGATATGTGTTGTGATAGCCCAGGTGTGTGTGGACATTATTTGTTGTGATAGCCTAGGTTTTTGAGAGCAGCATGTGTTTTGATAGCCTAGGTGTGTGTGGGTAGGATGTGTTGTGATTTCTGAGGTGTGTGCAGGTGGGATATGATGTGATATATTCAGAAGAGGTGGGAACGATAAGACATTTGTTGTTGGGGTGTGAGAGTATCTAATCAGTGGGAAAGTGGTGTGGGGTACCCTATCATCGACGTGCTTTAATATATTTCATATTAATTGATGTGCATGATTTGGTGAGATTTCCTTGGTGAGGTTGGGATGTTTAGTATAACTCGATAGGTGTTGTTGGGTTCTGATGTTTTCTCACGGGTTCATTAGTGTGCTTCTTTCACATAGGCATGAGAGACTTTGGTTTTCCTAGTGAGTATACTTATATTCTCACCCTATGTATATAAAACTTTTTTCAAGTTTCTAGGAGGATTTTGTGGAATGTTTTGTACCTTACTAGCTCGGATCCTTGACAATTGTTGTGTCAATTTTTTATCTTTACTTTTGGGTATTTAATTTGGAGACTTTTATAAGTATCAGTTCTATTTATACATGCATGTGGGATGGTTTGGGATTCTCTTTTATATCATGTCTTGGATTTGTTGTTGATGATTCATTTTATCTCCTGATCTTGTTTACTTATAAAGGGTAATGTCTCCCATATTGTGATATCTGTACACCCTTGGTGCTAGTATCCAACCTGGGGCCTACTCGAGGCGGGACTCAGGGATCATTATCTCTCTTTCTTCATTTCCAGACTAGGATGGGTATCTTTGGAGAGAGGTGGTTGTGATGAAGTGGTATTAGAGGTGTTGGTTGAGTGATAGGGTGGATTTCTGAGTTAGGAATAGTGAGGAATTCATGGGTTGGTATGGCAATAGTGTCAATTGACCTTGGTGTGTGTCATAGGCTAGAGAGACTAGCTAGGACATGGGATTTTAGGCCCCCCATGATCCATTGCATGGACTCTAAGATTATTGAGCGACCAAGTGAGATGGGACTGCTTGTAGGGTAGAGACCTGGGAGAGGTACATGCATCATGATGACTGGTGTTCTTGTTTGAATTGGGTTTTTTGAGGAAAGTAAAAAATGGATAAAATGAATTAAATAGATTAAATTTAATTAAAATTTATCATAATAAAAAAATCATACTACCAGGATTAGGAAATCCTTGTTTCTCTTTTAGCTATGGCTCTTCATCATCATCTGTGTGTGGATCAGGCAGTAGAGGTTCAGTAGGCTGACCCGGTTGATTGATGGAGGGTTGATCCAGCTAAGGATGAAGATCAATGTCAGAGGATGTTTCACGCTTTTCAGCAGTAGTATTTTGGAATGTATGAAGGGATCATTTCTAATATATAAACAGAGAGTTGACTAGAGGAGATGGAGATCACTTTTGATTTGATTTGAGCCCTGACAGAGTATAGGGTCCCTTTGGTGGTTAGTTATATGTGAGGAGTTGTGTGTCAGTAGTATGTTGTATCTTGGTGATTAGTAGGAGATAGATGTTTTATGGGTCAAATTCCAAAAAAAAAGTTTTGGGCGGAGTTCCTTTCATCAACAATGAAGGCTGAGAAGAGGAAAGAGCTAATCTCCCTTCAGTAGGGGAGTATGTCTATACAGGAACTTAGGATCAAGTTTAAAGACCATTTATGCTTTTCCTTGGATCTTTTTTTGGATGAGGAGTCCTGAGAGAGGTGTATTGAGTAGGCACTCCAACCTCTGATCTAGTATGCGGTTACACATTTTACGTTGCCAACGTACCTAGGGGTTCAAAATAAGGAATAAGTGATTGAATGAATGCACTAAATAGGAGATTTTCCATGATAGGAAAACTAATAGGGTTTCATAAGGAGCAGAGTTATTGGTGGAAATCCTCGAGTGTCAGGGCTTTCGAGGTTTTGACCAGCTAGAAGTCGACCTCGGTAGCTTCCCTTTCAACCTTTCGGTCTCCGTGCCTTTTTGTGGGTTTGGAGCTGATTTGTTTCTTTTATTGGGTTCATGTACATATTTAGAACTAGTTCCTAGTGCCTTCTCAAGCTCATTTTGGCCGAGGCGAGAAGGTTCAATGTCATCCTCAGTATCAGTTACAAGTAGGGCCATTCTAACAGTAGAGGCAGTAAGCTTATGGTCCAGCTAGGGCAGATGGAGCAGGTAGAGGCTGACCTCAGGATGTTCCTCAAGCTCAAGGACCTTGACCCAATCATAGTTATGGATCCGAACATCAACATAGAGGTGGAGGATTGGGGCATGGTCAGTTTCACGTGGTGAATCTAGGATTTCCAGAAGGGCCAAAGATCATCAGAGGTATGATCAGTTTGTTTAGTAATCTTGTTTGTGCCATGTTTGATTCAGGAGCTTCGCACTCCTTTTTTCACTCGCTTCATCCCAAGCTCTGGGACTAGACGTAGAGAGGCTTCTCGTTCTCCTGGTGTTGAATATACTAGTCGGAGGCTATACCATCTTTTTTTATGTGTGTCGGGGGTGTAGACTGATGATGGGGTCACATCAGTCCCATGGGGATCTTTTCTTACTTCAGATCCAACCATATTATGTCATCCTTGGCATTGAATGGTTGTATTATGGGCATGTTATTGACTAATTTTAGAGTAGAATCATGTTTTTGGATTTGGAAGTCTAGTGCCTAGTTTTCATTGGTGATAGAATTTATCATGTGGTTTTTTGGTGTATGGAACCCCTTATTTTTTTTATTGGATGAGTTTTCAGTGGAATCAGTAGACGTTGGGATGGTAGATGTTCCCAGGGTCATCGGGGAGTTCCTAGAATTTTTCCTCGAGGAGTTTGTGACACTACCCCCTCAACGTGACGTTGAGTTTGTGATAGACTTGCAGCCCGATGCTTCTCTAATTTCGATAGATCCTTATCAGATGGAACCCTCTGATTTGCAGGGGTTAAGGATTCAGATTGATGATTTGATGTAGAAAGGATTCATCTGGATGAGTGTGTTGTTGTGGGGAGATCCAGTGTTGTTCTCCAAGAAGGTGGATGGTAGTCTAAGGTTGTGCATAGACTATCATATTTTGAATTGGGTGACAATCAAGAATCATTACCCACTTATAAGTATATATGATCTTTTCGTCCAGCTAAAAGGGGAGAGTTGGTTTTCTAAGATCGATCTACAGTATGGATATCACCAGTTGAGGTTGAATGAGGTTGTTAGATCCACTAGGTCAAATACCCTGAGGGGGTGAATCAGGGTATGACAGATTGAAACTTTCTCTCATTCGTATCTTATTTCGTTGTTAGAAAAAACTCAATTCTCTATTCCTCCCATAGAAATATATGAACAGATATGAAATCATGCATAGGACACAACAATTTTTACTTGGTTCACCATCACTGGACTATGTCTAAGGATCATACAATGGCAATGCACCGATGTACCAAATTCATTAAGACTCACTACAAATAATGAGTAAAAATTTCGGGCTAGATCTTCTATGCCCAGGCTCACTTCCTTTACAATGTTTAGGGTCTACTCATTGCATTCCCAAGGGTCACTCCCTATGCCTCTTTCTTTGGCTCACTACCAGTGTAAAGGGTAATCGTCTTCCTCTTCCTTCGCTCACTACTCTTGGAAAGGAATCCACACACATTTTATCGACTTGTAGGTCAAACACAATTTATGTACTTGTAGTTCCCTTCATTTTCATGAATCCCTATATCCTCAAGTATTGGTAGATGCTCTGTTGAAGTCCCTTTTTCACCTATAAATGAATTACACCTTCCCGAGTACTACTAGTTATTGGAAAATACTTTTTCAAACTGATTTGAAGTTTTTTCAAGACACCTTGTGCAAATATCAAACCACCTAATTCTCACATGTACTATGTACCAAGTTTGGTACACAGAACACATCTTCCATATATTGTTGTCTCTCATGCGAACCACCCTTCTTCCACAGACTGCCTCCGCCTTCGTTATCACGTACCGCCTCCGCGTACCAATCTTGTGAACCTCCTCTAGGAAACCCCTCCTATCTGCGAATAGTTCTTTATTCACGAACTGCCACTGAGAATCACCCTATGTCCACAAACAGTTCTTTGTTAGTGGACTTCATTCGCTAATTGTCCGTGTACCGCACCTTCCTCCTTCGTATACCTTGTCTTATGTAGGTTATAGTTCTCTACTTAAATCCTTCGGTGGAATTTCTTCTGTGTGAACCACTTTAGATTTCACAGAATTATTCCTCACAAACTTCCTTCGGACTTTGCCAAATCCCTGGATCAAAAAGATATTCTCTAATGATATTCGATCCCAATAGTAATTAGTGGGATTAGTGATTCTTATATAGGAAAAGACACCCACAAAATTCACTAATCTAGGATTTACCAAATCTTCAATCCATCCTTCACCGTATACTGATCCTTTTTCCACTACGAACCGCAAGCCACCTGCGAACCATTTTTCATATGTTTTCTGCGTACTGCCTTTTCTCCTACGTAGTTAATATCCTCCTTCAATGACACGCCATATTCATACCGCATCACCTTCTACTGTGAACCATTTTTGGTTTCACAAACTACTTCGGCGTATCATTTCCTCTACTCAGCATACCATTCCCGGAACATGGTATGTGGTCCATGAATTTTGGTACACGATTCTTGTCCTTTTCCAATTTTCTTTAACATTATTCATACCATTCACTCTTATAAAGAAATTCTTACTTTGCCAATATCAAACTCCCGATTTTAAGACCCAAAAATTTGGCAAACACTGGGAAACAATGCCACCTTAAAAACCTATCTCTAACAAACACCAACCATTATCATTCACAATCATATGGATTTTCCAACAAACAAAATCACACCCAAAATATTCTAAGGGGGCACCTTGAGGGATTTTTTCCCAAAAGAGAGTGATATCCCAAATACTACCTTTAGATACAAGGATGGGATCTTCAAGTTTGAATTCATGTTATTAGGTGTTATTAATGCACCAACCATGTTCATGGGGCTTATGAACTCTATGTTTCGTAAGTTCATGGATCAATTTTTCATCGTATGCATCGCTGTTATCTTGATCTACTCGAAGTCAGAGGAGGAGCATGTCATGCATCTTCAATCTGTCTTACAGGTTATTTAGTGCCACAAAATCTATGGAAAATTTTCCAAGGTTAAGTTTTGGACATGAGAGGTGCATTTCCTCAAGTATGTGGCATCTAATAGGGTGTGGAAGTTGACCTGTCAAAGGTTGAATCAGTTGTTTCTTGGAAAACACCCAAGAATGTGGTAGAGGTTCGTAGTTTTCTTGGTCTTATTGGCTATAATCGGAGGTTTGTTCCCAATTTCTCTCAAGTTATAGCCCCATTTATAGCTTTGACCAGGAAGGATCAAGATTTTGTGTGGACTGACCAGTGCCAGTCAGCATTCAGTTTTTTGAAAGAGAAGTTGGTCCGTTATCACATGCTTTAGATTTCAGAGGAGGGTGTGTTGTTTGAGGTTTTCTATAACGCATCATGTATGGTATTAGGGTGATCCCTAATGAAGCATAAGGTGGTGATCTCTTATGGGTCTAGGCAGTTACACCCTCATGAATGTAACTATGCCACCCATGATCTAGAGCTAGCATCGGTTGTGTTTGTGATGAATTTATGGAGACATTACCTCATTGGGGAGTTATTTGTAGTCTTCATAGATCAAAATATTTTGAGGTATATCTTTTACCAGCGTGACATGAATCTAAAATAATGGAGGTGGATAGATTTTATTCAGGACTATGATTTTGAGATCTCCTACACCCCAAAAAAGGGAATTTCAGGGTCGATGCTTTGAGCATAAAGTTACAGAAGGATGTTGTTCGGAAATCTATGGATTCTTGGAGAGAGATGGAGGAGTTGAAATCCCTATAATTAGATGTAAGGGGGGATGGTGGTAAAGGATGTTTGTTTTAGATGACAGTACAACCTTTTATGATGTACCAGGTGGAGGAGTCTCAATGGTGAGACTCAAAAGTAGAGGTGATGTGTGATTGTGTTGGCTATAGTGATGCTCTAGAGGGATAGTCAGAGGATAGTCAGAACTGGATGTTGTTTAAAGGAATTATGTTTGTTCTAGTGTCAATACATAAGGGATTTCTTCTTGAATTTCATATCTCATATTTGCGGGTACACCTAGGAGTTTCCAAAATGTACCATGGATTGAGGGAACAATTTTGGTGGCATAGAATGAAATTGAAAGTGGTGGAGTTTGTGGCTCGGTGTCTGGTTTTCCAATAGGTAAAGGTCGATCATCATGCTTCATGAGGTTTTTTGTAGCCCCTTGATTTTCTCAAGTGAAAATGGGATGACATCTTGATGGATTTCTTTATATGTTTACCCATAACTCAAGTAAGTTGTGATTCCATATGGTTGGTTGTGGATCTGTTGAATAAATCGACCCACTTCTTGGCAATAAAGGAGTCAGGCATAGTGGATTATTTGGATAAGATGTGTATGGATGATTTAGTATGGTTTCATGGAGTTCTAAGGTCCATTATCTCGAATCAAGACACAAATTTTACCTCACAATTCTAAAGGGGATTGAAGCATACTTTTGGAACTCATTTATGCCTTAATACTGCTTTCCACCCACAAAAAAATGGGAAGATGAAATAGACTATCCAAATGTTGGAGGAAACAGATTGAAGAAACCATAATAATGGAGGTAGATCATACCTTATATCGAATACGGATTGCTACAGGTTGAAGGAGGAAGCTAAGGATTGTTATTTGATGAAGGAATCCCCAAAACGCTGAAGAGAGGGTTGTTGGATCTTCTAGGGTTGAGTGAGGGAAGGTACATCCATAGGTTTTGACAAAAACCAAGCAGTTGGACAACACTTAAAACATACAGCGTCGGGTCATTACATGACATGTAATGCCCTTTCACGTTGTGTAATGCCTTGAGGTCGAGTTCTATCGAAAAACATGTCACATCAACACTTTATTTTATTTTTCAGACCCTGAAGTATTTCATGCCATGAACCCCTCTTTCACACCATGTAAAACTCTGTACGTCGTGAAGCTTTCTAAGAAACCCGTGAAATAGGATTTCATGTCATGTAATATAGTTACACGACATGTAATCCCCCCTTCCAGTTTTCACTTATCCAAACTCCTCCAAACTTCTTCTAAGACACTTCTGAGCACTGAAATCTTTGAAAACACACAAAGGGATGATCCATGCAGATACGGGCCCTCACACATGACATGTTTATTATTTGTTTGTGGTTTATACCCTATTTGGAAACTAGTTGGAAATGAATGTTTTGGTTTTTGGGTTATATTTCATTTATTTCATATGTTATCTAATGTGGATTACTCTGGTAAAGAGGGTACAGTTTCCCCATGTGATTTATCACACCCTCTCCACTAGTTGGCAACCTCTGTCATACGAGGAGGTGTGTTTGAGGTCATGTGGTAACCCGGCTCGGAGCATCGGTTTAGTGGATTTTGGGTTGGGGACATTAAAAAGTGGTATTAGAGAGATTCTTTTCTATGGTATTACTATTTAGGATGATAGAAAAGAGGTTAGGAAGTGTCGATCCTTAGCGTTGATCTTGTTCATGGGAGTAGCTAACCCATGTATAAGGGAAAACCCAGGTGTCTAGGGTGGGATTTTTTGTTCTTGATGTTTGTTGATATAGTTGAATGATATTTCTACATTAATGCACTTGTTGTGAGATGTGAAAGTTTTATGATATTTTTCTCATGGATGGAATGACATGAGGTAGTGTGTTCATGCATCCTTTTAGTCACTTAATTCTATAGGTGGCATGCATCATGATAGGCATGCACGGGAAGGGTGTGTGCGACATGTAGGGTATGATACAATTTTATTTCTTGAAATTTTTAAGAAAATGGTGTCTAATAAAGATTATGAAAATGTGTAAAAATGAATAATGATGATAAATGGTTAGATAATTATGCCTAATGAAGGGTTGTAAGTGAGTTAACATAGTAGTTTTAACAAATGGGTAATGTGTTTTAGGGAAAATATATGTGTTTTGAGTGAGAAAATGGTTTTAAAAAGGTGTCTAATGAAATATTTGTGCCTAAGTATATTGGTTTACCCATGTTAGACATGAATCATGGTAGATATGGTCGAGGGTAGTGTTCTATGTGTGAAGGTGTTTGTTGGGATGGTGCGTTCAGTATGAGTTGATATGGCTAGTGAAGAGCCTTCTTTTATGTAAATTGTGGAATCTTTGTATTATATGTTCTAAGAAACATGCTTGGAATTATAGGAAGATTCCACCACATCGATGTGTGCCAGTTGGGAGATAAGAGGATGTCGCTGAGTATCCTCCTTCAGAAGTGGAGCAAGATATTCTAGTAGTTCAGGGTAATCAAGGAGGGGAGAAGTTTTGTGAGAACTTCAGTTATTTTATTTATATGATGGAATAGGACCCAAGGTAGGTGGTTCCAAGTATGTTTCATCAGACCAGAGAGTTTCAATTGTAACACCCTCTAACGTTTTCTAGAGAGGGTGGACCTGAGGCTATAGAGTTCTAGATGGAGTCTATCCAGATGATTTTGGATCACTTAGAGACTCCTACAGAGAATATAGTCAAGTTGTAAACATATATGTTGTGGGGACCGGTGAAGCGTTGGTGGGATATATTGGTTTAGACCCAGCAGGCAGATGGTATGCTATTGAAGGAATTCTAATAAAAGTTTCTGGAACACTTTTGTCTAGATACCTTGAGATAGAAGCGGGCTGCATAGTTTATGAAGTCGACCCAGGGAATGATTTCAATGATGGATTATGCAGGACATTTCCTAGATTTTAAATGCCTCATTCTGGATATGGAAGGAGACGAGGCTGTGATGAAAATATGTTTCCAATATGGGATTAGATGTGAGATTAAGTCTCAGGTGAATATATTCTATTTAAATAGGTTTATATAAGTGGTGGATCAAGACATTATTTCAAAAGGGAACTTAAAGGAGGCTTCAGGAAGTGGGTTTGTGGCTCTAGTTGCACGAACCAGTGGTGCGACTTCTGAGGATAGAAAGAGCCATTTTAGAAATATTCATCAGTTTGGAAGTGCGTAGAGTGGTCTGAAGAGAGGACCAACCTCTTAGAGTGGTGACCAAGTGTTTTCCTGTTAGCATGGCAGGCCAGGACACATGCGTGGTTAGTTCCCCTGACCACCAGTTGAGTGCCGGGCATGCGGAAGGATGGGGCATGTGCATAGGTTCTCTAGGAACCCTTAGCATTCGGTCACAAGTAGAGGATCGAGGTTGATTTTGAGTGAAAATAGGGGATCGTTTTCCTCTTATCAGGCAGGCAGTTTGAGTTCAACTGTTTGTACCAGTAGAGGTGTTTCTCATGGTAATCCAGGGTGAGAGAATCCATACCAGTAGGGAAGTGAAACACCAGGGACTTAGACCAGGGCCTAGGGAAAAGGGGCGGGTCATCTTCATGCAGCTCAGTCTACCCCTGGACATGGAGAGGCTAGGACATCGACAGTTCGAGGTATGATCCTTATAGATTCCATGATCTCTAGTGCTTTATTTGACACATGTGCCTCACATTCTTTTCTTTCTTCTTAGTTTGTGGTTGTGTTGAGTCTAGTGGTGGAACATTTGTGTGGGGTTATATCAATTGATATGTTGTTAGGTGTGTAAACTGAGAATGTAGGTCAGTGGAAGGGGTGTGTGCTCAAGGTTGGTGGGTACCGTTTTCTATGGGACTTGTTTGTGCTTGAGATATTGGGTTTTGATTTGATTTAGGGTGTGTAATGGATAGTGTTATACCAAACCCATATTGACTATCACCGCTATAGGGTAATGTTCACGTCTCTTGAGGGAGACACATATATCCATCATGGTGAATGGGATGTTTGGGTAGTCCATGTAGGGCCAGTTTTTCAGCAGTTGGGTGAACACACATCCCAAGTGGCTTGTCTTATGCTTGATGAAGGGGAAGTAGAGAAACTTGTATTTCCTACTATGGTAGATCAGTTCCAAGATTTATTTCTTGATGATTTCTCAGGGATTCCACCCAATAGGGATATTGAGTTCATAATATAGTTTTTTCTAAGAGCAGAAATAGTTTCCATTCCACCATACAAAATGGTTCCTGAAAAACTTTAGGAGATTAAAGCTCAATTACAGGAACTATAGAGTAAGGGATTCATTCTACCTTATACATCACCTTGGGGATATCTTATGTTGTTTACCAAGAAATATGGTGGATCTTTGTGACTATGTATCAATTATATAAAGCCGAATCATGTGAAAGTTAAGAACTGATGCCCTCTTCCTTGTATTGTTGATCTTTTTGACTAGACAAGAGGTGCTTTAGTGTTTTCAAAAATTTATTTTAGGTTAGGATATCATCAGCTGAGGGTGATACCTTTTGATATACCACAGACTACCTTCAAAAGTAGGTACATATTGTATGATTTTGTTGTGATTTTTTTCAGTTTGACCTATGTGCCGATAGTGTTTATGTATTTGATGAACCAAATATTTTACCCATATCTATATCATTTTGTAGTTGTCTTTGTTTATGAAATCTTAGTGTACTCTAAAACCCATGAAAATCATGCCAAATATCTTGACATTTTCCTGAGTACAATAAGAGAATATAGGATATATCCCAAGATATCCAAGTTTCATTTCTGGATCAATAGGGTGCATTTCTAAGGGCACATCATCTAGGAGGAAGGTGTATCTATGGATCCGGAGAAGGTGCAGACAGTTGTGTATTGGGAGTATCCCAATAATGTTTCTGATATTCAAAGTTTTTTGGGTTTGTCCAGCTATTACCAAAGGTTCATTAAATAATTTTCTTGTTTGGAAGAACCAATTTCAAGTTTGACCAAGAAGGGTATCAAGTTTTAGTGGTCTGGGTCTTATGAGAATGCCTTTTAGGAATTAAAGAGGCGGTTGAAAACCACACTGATTCTGATCTTACCTAATTCAGGTAAGAAATATACCTTTATTCTATGCACCTGATGCTAGTATTGGAGTAGTGTTGATACAGGATGATCGAGTTGTGACATATGGGTCACGAAAGTTGAGACCTCACAAAAAAAATTACCCTATGCATGATCTTGAGTTAGTCGCAGTGGTTCATGCCTTAAAGTGTTTGAGGTATTACTTGATGGGATAATAGTTTACAGTGTATACCGATCATAAAATACTAAATTACTTCTTCTCTCAACATGATTTGAATCTTAGTTGGTGAAGATGGGTTGAATATATGCAACCCTTTGACTTTGAGTTGGTTTACAAACTGGAAAAAGGAAATATTTTTGCAGATGATTTGAGTCAGAATACTCAGAATCAGATGGTTCAGGAATCAAGTTCAGAATAAAATATGATGGATTTGGTTGTTGAGATGAATCTTGAGGTGAATGATGGTCAAGGGTAGATGACCCTTTTATCCTTATCAGTTGAGTCCAAACTTTTGAGCCAGATCAAGGACAGGTAGTGAGAAGATCTAGAATGATTGGATTTGAAAATAAATCTTTAAAGGTGGTGAGTCATCTTTTATTTGGACCATTGGAGATAATTGGACCATTCATGTTCATGGTTTTGTGGTTGTTCCAATGTGTATGTGAGAAGAATTGATGTGCGCATTTCATGCGTCAAAGTGGGTTGTGCATCCTGGTTTTCCCAAAATGTATCAGGACCTTCGTAGGAATTATTGGTGTCCAGGGATGAAGAAAGTGGTTGCAGGTTTCATGGCATGATGCCTTACTTGTCTGCAGGTGAAGACTGAGCATCAACGACTAGGTAGTTTGTTGCAGCCATTTTCCATTTCAAAATAGAAATAGGATGACGTGATGATGGATTTTGTGGTAGGTATTCCAAGTAAACTTCATAATAATGATGTGATCTGGGTGGTAGTGGATCAGTTAACTAAGGTGGCACATTTCTTACCAATTTGAGATACCTTCACCACAGATCAGTTGGGTGAGTTGTATGTTCCGGAAATAGTATGGTTCTATGGGATACTGTGGATGATATTTTCAAATCAATATCCATGATTTACATCATGCTTATAGCAGGGATTACAAATAGTGCTTGTTATTCATGTGTTTCTGATTACATCCTTCCACCCACAGATGGACGGGCAGTTGAAACGTACCATATAAGTGCTAGAGGACATTTTGAGGGCATGTGTCCTAGATTTTGGTGGAACATGGGAAAATAACTTTTCTCTTATTGAGTTTTCTTACAACATAGCTTCAAATATAAGATTCATATGGCACCTTATGAGGCACTCTATGGTAGGCCATGTAGATCCCTGTTGTGTTGAATGAAAGCTAGAGAATTATAATTTTTGGGACCAATTCTCATGTAGGATAAGTTAGAGCGAGTTCAGTTTATTCAAAAAATGTATGGAAATGGATCAGAGTAGGTAGAAATCATATGTGGATCAGTATATTATACCTCTTGAGTTTATGGTGGGTGACCGTGTGTCTCTTCAGGTTTCAACAAGGTTAGGTCACTATTGAATTAAAAAACAAGGAAAGTTAGTGACCAGGTACATGGGGTCATTTAAGATTATGGAAAGTATCGGTCCGGTGGAGTAATGATTAGATCTTCCACAGTGTTATAGTGGAATGCATGATATTTTTCACATGTCTCAACTTCAAAAGTATCACCTCGACCCATCTCATGTGATTGATGTTGAAGATGTTGAGCTTAAGGTCGATGTATCCTTTAAGGTGCATATGGTTCGTATTATAGATCATAGTGAGAAAGTCTTACAGGGAAAGACCATCCCTTTGGTTTGAGTTTTGTGGTGCCATGGTAATGTTTGGGAAGAAACTTGGGAGAGTTGGTCATATATGTGGGCTCAGTGGACCAATCTCTTTACTTCAGAAGCTCAGTGATTCTTGGGAAGAGCGGCTTGAGGAGGAGCCATTATAAGATGGTGAGGTTGTAAGATCCTAGACTTCTTTAAGATATTTCCTTATTTAAATTATGGTTTAAATCTCTTAATTTTGGTTAATAAAATATTTATTGGATGTATGAGGAGGTTCGGGGGTGTTTTGGGGGTTCGGGACACGAAAGAAAGGGGATTTTGGCCATCCCATGCATGTTGCACGGTTAGCGCATGGTTAAAGATAATCATGCACCCAAATTGTGCTAGCTAGGAGGAGAGGTGAATGGTTAACAAAAACCATACAAGGGGGAGAGACAAATCGTGCAAACCTAGACAGAGGTATTATACATGATTGGTTCACAGTTTTTCAAACTGTGCAGGCTTCCCCAGGTAACCGTGTGGATCAACCCCTCTTGTATAGAGTTTGGTGCACGGTTTGGAAAACCATGTGGCCAAACCATGTTCCCCATTAAAATGTGTGATTTTACGAAACGAACCCCTTGTGATTTTAAGTTTCTTACCCTATTTCTTTCCCATTTCTTCTCCTCTCAACCCTAGTGAAAAACTTAAACTCCCAAATCTTCTTAAGGGTGGTTCTCCTTTGATTCTAGGTTTTTTGGAGCGTCATTGGTTGCAGATCAAATCTCTGGGTAATTCTAATGCTCCTCTTTCTTCTCTTTTTCAGATTAGGGCTTGTAGATTTTTTCATCTTATTATGAATCCCTAAAACCCTCTTTTTTGGTGAATCTTAGATTGGGGCTTCAAAGGGTGATTGAATCCAGATATATGGCTTAGGTTAAGGGTGTGTTCGTCATCAGATTCGAGGTAGGTGGTCTATAAGTTATATCCCATGGTTTTTTTATAGATTTTTTCATGATTGCTCATGATATTACTTCCCTCTTTATGTGCATTTGTTGTCGTGAGTGAGTTTTGTTAAAAAATTTGGTTAAATGATGAATTAAACCCCCTCATGATCCATAAGGGATGTATTGAGAGTGTCTATAGTGATTTAGGTCCACCCACGGGGTGCTCCAATATTCTCAAACATAGAACATGGTAATGTTAAGAATGAAATTGACTTAGATTGAAATAAATCACATGATAAATGTGTTAACATGGTGGTCCAAATTATAAAGAATAACTAGTGGTAGTTGTGTCTAGTTGTTGGTAATGGCATAAAGGATTGTTTGCAATAATGAGAAAATGGGTTAAATGGGTTAATGAGAATGTGTCAAATGGCTTATGAATTTGTAATGAAAATGTGTTAATGAATTATGGAATATGAAATGATAAATGTGTTAAATGGGTTAATGTTTGAAAATTGTTAAATATGTGAAATGGGTTTATGTATATAAATTTTTAAATGTTCTAAATGGGTTAATGTATGGAAATAATGGAATATGTGAAATGGGTTAACATATGGAAAGTGTTGAATATGATAAATGGGTTCATTAATGGAAAGGGAAATGGGTTAAATGGGTTATGCTAAGTAAATGGTAAGTGTGTTAATGGGTTAAGTCATAAGAGAGAGTTATGTGTTAAATGAAATGTGAAATGTGATTGTTATGTATTTTTATTATGTATGGTTTGTGACATGGTTTATGTGATAAATAGATAAATAAGCATGTGCACATGGTTTGGTGGTTGTGGGGTATTGGACTTGAGGATCTATGACCACAGTTTGGGTTAGACAGAGGCTCTAAACCCCACCCCATAATGCACTGGTTAGGGAAGGGGACCAAGGATCAATACCTCTAACTGGTGAATTTGATGAGACTACTTGGACCGATGCTCCAAGGTAATTGTGATGTAAATTTTATGAAATGTATGTCCCTAAAGAGATAGGGAACTTGATTCATACCCTTATTCTTAGTAAATTATTGGATTATTCCATTATGTAAATAATGTAAATGCCTAACCCATGAAACATGTAATGGAAATGAATTAAGTGATGAATATAGACTAAATGATGAACTTAGGACTAATTATGTAAATGGATAAATTAAATATTTTTATTTAATAGAACCCAAGTTGTCTTGTTTATTTTTTTATTTATTTAGTTATTTCATTCACTATCTATTTAGACTAGATATTTTATAGACACCGTTGGTGGTGGCCTACTAAGTTGTACTCAAACATTGCTCAGGATGTCGTTGGGTACCCAAGTATATTTCATGGTTGCAGGCCAAAACAAGGGAAAAGGCCTTATTCTAGGGAGTTGAGTTGGGCTTGGGGAGTGAATGGATGAGGATCCAAGCTTGGAGTCAGGACCCATTTTGGAGTTTTCATCTATTGGTATTTATTTTGGGTTTTTCTTCACTTTTGGAACTATTAGTATGACATGACATGTTTATTATTTGGTTTTGGTTTGTAACCTATTTGGAAACTAGTTGGAAATTCATGTTTTGTTGTTTGTCTTATTATTTCCTTTATTTCATATGTTATCTGTTTTGGATTACTCTAGTAAAGAGGGTATAGTCTCCTCATGTGACTTATCAGACCCTTACCACTAGTCGGAAACCTATTGAATATGGGGAGGCATTCTTGAGGTCATGTGGTGACCCGGCTCAGAGCACTGGTATAGTGGATTCCAGGTCGAAGACGTTACACTCTTCATTGATCTCACAATGTCTAACAAGATCTGGTTCCTCATTTCACTTACACCATTCTATTGTGTTGTATAAGAAGGTGTGAGTTGGGATAAAATCTCAAAATCCCATAAATAATCAATAAATTTTTTATTAAGATATTCTTCAAAATGGTATAAGTGGGTTTTTTAATCTTCTTACCAAGCTGGTTCTCAACTTCATTCTTATATTCATTGAATCTGTCAAAGGAATTAGACTTATACCTCATTAAGTATAAATATCCATATCTAATTAAATCATCATTAAAAGTTATAAATTATTAGTTTCCATCCCTTACTTTAACTAGAAATAGTCTACAAACATCATTATGGACTAATTCAAGAAGTAATTTGGACCTTTCATATTTTATACTAAATAGGTATTCGGTCATTTATCCTTGTAAATATACATGACACACACCAAGTGGTTTTAGTTCAAATGAATCAAAATATCCATATTGGTATAATTTGGTCAAATTATTTTCGTTTACATGACATAATCAGTGATTTTATATTTGGGTGTGGTATGAGTCATGTGAGTTAGTTTTGTTGTCAACTGTCATTACTTAGTTTTCATAATCCAGCACATAAAGGCCATTAGTTAAATATTTCTTTCCATAAAATAATCTTTATTTTTAAAAGAAGCAATATTCATTCATTATTTTAAAACTAAATCCATTTGTATCAAGTCTGGATATAGAAATAATGTGTTTGATAATTGAAGACACATAATAACAATCTTATAAAACCAAGATCATTATCATTGACATCATAAGGTGGTAGTCCTCAATAGTCATGACAACAAGTTTGGCTTCGTTGGTTTCTCATAGATCTACCTTCCCTTGGTCAATATTTTGGAATCTACTAGGTTCCTATATTTAAATACATATGTGAGCACCACATGTTGTATTTAATGCCCAATTTTTAGAAACATATAGATTTCAATTGATAAAAAATGCACATGAAGCACCATCTTGCTTCTTTTCCTGAGAGTAATTTTTTTCCAATGACCCTTCTTTCCACATATGAAATAAATAGCATCATGATCCCTTACTTTCACCTTGATCTTTCTCTTCTTGGAAGGTAATTGAGAAGAAGTTTTGGACTTAGAGTTCTTTATCTTACCTTTCCTTTTATTCACCATAAGGATGAAATATTTTTGGGCTTCATCTCCTCATCAACTTGGTGAAGAAATGTGAGAATATCTAGAAGATGATTCTCGATGTTGTTTATATTGAAATTAAAAATAAAGTTGGAGAAGCTCTAAGGAAGTGATGCAAGAATGAGATCGGTGTGCATTCCTTCAGACAATTTAAACCCTATAACCTTTATACGCTCAATGTATCCAATGATTTTGATGACATGAGGCCCAGCTGGTGAACCTTCTCTATGCTTTCTCTAAAAGAGTTCCTTGGATATCTCAAACTATTCATGTCTAGATCTCTCCTGATAAAGAACAATGATATGTTGGATCATGTTATAAGCAATTATGCCTTCATGTGACTTCATGAGTTCATTGGAAATGGATGAAATCATTAAACACTAAATGTAAACCACGTCACTCATATGTTTATCATAGATAGAAAAATCCTCATCACTCACCACCTTAGCAGGCAGATCAGGTAGTGAGAATTCTAACATGTGATATTTCCATTCATGGTGCCATAAAACTCGTAGGCATTTAAACCATTCATGGAAGATGCTACTAGTAAAGAGATGATATTTATCCAAAATTGATAGCAATGATAATGTGGTTGATGAAATTTCTATTATTCTATAATATTAAAAGAATAGATTATTAGTACTTCTCTTGATTGCAATTTATATAAGGAAAAATAATAATTTAAGTTTTATTAAGACTCGTTATTTTATAAAGTCTCGACAACCCTCACCATTGAACTTGGAATGTCCCATCACTCAATACATTCTAGTGGAAAGGATCCATATTTCCCTTCTCATAACCCAAGAAAGGGCTCAGTTAATTACTCTAAGGTATTTACGTAGGTAGGTCTTTACTAACTATGGGCTTGCAGATCCTTGATCTATTAAGTGGACTCTCCAATCTAAAAACCATTACTTGGATTTTCTCAACACTTTTCTCTAAGTTACATCAAGTCTAGATAGGTCTACTTATCTTGATGTAAATTGGTTAAGTCAACCCAAAACTTTCATAATAACTCCCTGATAAAACTAAGTATCCCAACAAGAATTGGTCAAACAATTAGTTTTATGGTTTAATTACTAATCAAGTATTATAAGGCTCAATCTAGCTTAATATTAAGTTGAGGGATTTTTATTTATTATGCATAAATTTTTCTTTTTTTATCATCTATATGTATTATTTATATTAATTGTATTTTACTTAAGTGATTAACCATGTTTTGATAAAACATTTATGCATAATGCATTTATTTAACTTCCATATTTGCATATTAGTCCATTTATTTATGTGGTTGTGGTCTTTCATTCATAAAATAAGTCATGTATAAGAAATAAATAAATAAATAAATAACCTAATAATGAACTTATCTAATGGTTTATTTATTGAATGGACAATAAATTAACTCATAATCCTAGGGGAAAACTCATTATGTCAATCTTATCATGAGTTGCAGCATTCCACATGTCCACCTGTGTATCACCTGGGTTGGTTTTTCTCATTTCAGTCTTGAATCACCTACATGCACCTTGGGATACTCCTTTTATTACATATTTTTATAACTCATACACAAGTTAGGGGAACCAAATGATTGGTTAAGAGGAATTACATAAACAACCTTGGACACATAGGTCATACATAAAAAAGGGAGGGATGACTCACAGACCATCATATTTAATTTAATAATAAATAATTGCAAACTCATGTAATTAAATTAATTTAAATAAAACCAACTCATACATAGGTATGGTCAAAGGCCATGATCATTCATACACATGCAACATATATGAAAAAATACACTGGCTAGCATTCACTTCAATTCATTCTTTATTATTAAGATAAATGTGCTTGTATTATTTAATTAATTATTTATTTATTTATTTATTTATTTTTATCTTAATGACCATATGAATCCTCTTGGAGATATCCATCATAAAATAATTTATAAAAAAATAAAACATGATGACCAATAATTACTGATAATTACAAAAAATTAATTGAGCATTTATAAATTCTTCAAAATCTTTATTACATAGTCAAACACATCTAGTTCCAATAGTGTAATTAGGTTTTAATACTATAATTAGTTATTTAAATGTAATTTAATTCTATCATTTATTGTGAGACTACACACTGTGTACAAACAAGCTACACACCGTGTTCCTTGATTATTGTGTATCCGAGATAAAATTTTAGGGCTTCAATGTGTACCTCAGCTGGATTACACAGTGTGTACTAACGAGCTACACATCATGTGGTCTGGTTTCCATGTGCCCAGGATAAATTCCTGGAGATTTGGCATGTATCTTGGCCAGATTATACAACATGTAATAATGAGCTACACATTGTATGGTTTGTTTGTTGTGTGTCTGTATAACCCGCCTATTCACTCGGTGTATTCTTCAGATGCGGGAATTAATGTGTTACACAAAAAGTACACTAGATACATGTTGTGTGTCTCATTAATTGTTCAGTCTATTAGTCTCAAATAGACATAAACTATGTATTTGACCACACAGTTAGTGTGAATTTCTACACTAAACTGTGTAGACTACATGATGTGTACTCCAACTACAAGTTGTTTAATCTAATAAACTGTGTGCTAGGTTAACCTGATGAACATGAGGTATACAATAAATTCATTGCATGTAATAATTTTTTGGCACATCATGTATCACGTGACACGTCTAGGTGCAATGAACTTGGGTATATGATGTGTACTCTAACAAGACACCATGTAACCCAATATACCAGCCAGAAACTTTGGCACCTCCCAATGGAATATTTGATCATTCTTTATTTGTTCTTGGGTCTTAAGAAAATATGAATCTTGAACGAATAATATTAAAATGTTGAAATCATGTTAATTAAAATTCAGATTAAATAACGAATAATATTGAAATGAAAACTAACCATAATTTCATATGTATAATAAAAAATCAAATAAATAATTATAAATTTAAACGTGACCTCTCTAATACCACTTGAAGGTTTCGAGTGCAGCATAATCACCTGGTGGGTGAATAACCATTAAGGTTTTTGATGGATTTGATGGATTATTCACTAATTTTTCAAGACATAAATGACATGACCAATGAAAATTTTCCATCGAATATTATCATGGAAAGGCTAGAACCCAAAGAGGATCTTTTTCATGTTAAATTTATAATTAATTTAAATTAGATTAGAATAAATATTACCTTGTCTTGGGATCTTTCTTTGATTAAGATGTTGATCATCTAAAACCCCTTTTGAATTATTGATGTTTCATGGGATTACCCAAAGTAGATTCCCTATATTGGTAATCCACACATGGTCCTTTGATATCTGAACAACACTGATGGAATGATGGGTTCTAACGTAGTAGATCGATCATCTTGTGTTATTCATATTGATCGCTTCAAATTCCTTCAGGATTGAATCATTCTCTCTTGTTCTTCTCATTCTTGATAGGATAAGAGAATGAGGAATATAGAGAGAAATTTGTTGTGTGCAACGATTCTCAATTCTCGATTAACTCTACACAATAGGCATAAGAATCTATTTATAGAGTTAGGGTTTAAGTTAAAATATTATTTAATTGCATAAAAACCCTTAAATAATATAATAAACCTTATCTAAACTCATATCATATAATATTATTATTGTTATTTTACAGCATTCTCTATTTGGTGCAACGATAAATATTATTTTACCTACTTGAAAATTTATATTTATCACCGAACATGATCTTGGTCCACTCATCCTCCTCGACATTTATTGACTACTCGAATAAAAATTTATTCATAAATAAATATTCTATTCACAATCTAGAGAATAAATATTTATTAAATATTCAATAAATAGAATAAATATCCAATTCACAATCTGAAAAATAAATATCGATTAATTATTCATGTAATTAAATAAATTATTTATTAATGAATAAATAATTATTTATTACCTTACGAATATTTACAATCAATAAATCTTGAATAAAATTATTCTTTGTTCTTGAGAATAAAATTTATTCCAATAATTAAATTAAAATAGAATTTAATTAAGATCAACATAAACACTCAGTATGTGACCCACTAGGTTTCTCCTTCATTAGAATTAGGTAGGATTACCTAAAATCCAAAATTAATGTCTTGCAATGGGACAAGACACCCAAGGTAACGAAGTTAATGTTTCAACATAGACAAAAAAAATGAATGTTTACTGTATAATATAATACCTTTATCATAATACCTTGTCAAGAAGGTAGCACACACGTGTCATCAACATATGTGATTGATACATCTTTCTTTGGCTATCTGAAATAAAATATTTGTTACATCATGGCCATGGAATTTAATGTGACGATTATATTTTAATAAAAGGGTTAAGATATAAACTTTTATAAATGTAGAAGGGGTAAATCCTTCCTCAACTTATTCATTAAAAATATGTCAATTGTGACACACCCAATGTACCATGCTTCCCACAAACATATGGTGTCATGGTTTTGGTTAGTGCATCAACATACACAGGTCATGACAATAATTAATAATAATCTTAAAGTATAAGGACTATTACACATACTTGAAGATAGGAATATCTGATGAAACATAAACATGTAGAATTATTATAGGCGGATATGTTCTGATAATCTTTGGTCTTGGAGATTACCAGGTGTGAAATTCATGAGAAGAATTTTTATATGCCTATGAGTACTCGCACCAGATAGTCAACATTTTATGTGTCTCGTCATAGTATGTTATCCAAACACATGAATATATTTTTGAATATCATCATGGTATTTTAAGGTTCTCATCATAACAGGGAACTACTATGGACTTATCAATGCGACAGATACACTAGTAAATTATTAAATTGAAGTTTTACAGAATAATAAACAATGTGTAATATGATGTTTAATCAATATTCAAATCTTCAAATATATATATAATTCAAAATACAAATAGTTGGTTCTAGAAAACTAACTTCAATAACTATAACCATGCCACACAACACAATTTCTCATCCACCTTGAAACAACCACACCATATCTCATGCCAAACTATCACCAAAACCCTTTATTGTATCAAAACAGCAACCAACCAACCACCACAACCATCCCTCAACTCATCCCAATCCAACCAACTGTAACCCCACTGCCCATTAGATTTTGTGCCCAATCCAGTCACCATCATCACCATATTAAACTCATGTGATCCACACCAGCATAAGAATTATAGAAAACACACCAATAGGAAAAACAACATATTTTCTGCTCACACAAAACATCATGGTTCACTTTATCTCTAAATAGGACTGACATAAGATTTCAACAATTCTACCATGGTAATTTTCACATAATTTCCATATTTACACATAATTATATTTTTATCCACATATAAGTTCTTAGCCCTTTATGAGAGGTGAGTTCAAGAAATCAATTTTCAGTGAGCACGATACTTATCCTAGTAGCAATTTGGTTTCACAACAATCAATGACAACCAACATGTGATCATGGAAGGGAAATAGCATTAAACAAATAAAGCACATGTAATAACACAATTCTCCCATCAATTTACTTTAATCTGGTTGATTATCTTGTTAAGATAATTCTTATTATACACCCAAAGGAATACAAAAGTATGATAATCCCATAGATGAAAAATTAAAAGATAGAATAAGGATCTCTTACCTCGGTTAGAAGTTCAATGTTCTCTGAGCAAGAATAGATGATCGAGGATCAACCACCACTGAAGGAAATGCCACAAAAATTGAAGGATGACTCGCCTGAACCTATCCACAATAACCACCATTTAGATTTTCTTGAATCTTATCCCAAAATAGAGGTTCTCTTCCAAAAAAAACTTCTATAAAGAAGAAGAACTGGGAGAATGAAAAGAAGAGGGAAAGAGGGAGAGTACCTTGATCTAAGACTTCAACCTAGAAGAACCAAAGGGTTGGACTCTCAAGACATGTGGATGGAGATAAGTGAGATGTGTAGGGGTTGGCTAGGGTCCAAGAAAAGAGGCAAAAATCTGAACCAAGGAGAGGTTGACCCTCTATTTATATAGGAAGGATCAAAAGCACCCACCATAGTGTAGTGAAAAGAACTATGATCGTGGTGCGTCAGATCAAAGAGAATATCTAAAATTTAAGTGTTTGAACCCTCAATTACTGCACATTTTTAAAACTAATTCAAACTTTTTTGACTGCCACTACGACCTCAACCATGACATGGTGATAAATCCTTGGATGTTTTTTCCTACCACACCAAGGCCTATGGCATGTCAAGCTCCACACTGCCCATACCTGATAGCCCAGTTCACCAAAAACCATGCCTAAACAGCCTCCTCAAAATGGTCTCCCTAGGTCATTTTCCCCTTGACCGTTTCACACAAGTGGACACCCAATGAAAAAGGTTCATCTAGGTCATTTAACTCACTATGGTGCACTCCATCACCAAACGACAAACTTCACGGACAACCTTACCTTTACATGAGACTTACCCTTATGCAAGTTAGGTCATAATCTTACTTACAGCTCAATACATCTTAAAAAATAGTCACCATGGTCCTTTTAATCATCGTGGTGTGTCAAACGTCATGTGTCCAACTCCAAAATGCTCACCCCTTTTAAAACAACCACCACTATTCCCTCCCCTACGGTGTGGCGACCCTTTGAATGGGTATAAAACCATTCATAGCCTCTGAAACTCCTCCAGACTCTTTTTTGAAACCTCCAAGCCCTAGTAAAACATAAGGAAAGGGATCTAAAAATCCAATCACTTACAGTCAAGATGAATCTCAGTGAATAGGCCCATCAGTTTTCACTCACTACTAGTTTCCTAAACTACCTAAGCCCGAGTCTTCTTACTCAACATGTTGGCCATGACATTCCTTTTCCCAGGGGTGTATTCCATCTTGAAATAGAATGATCGCAGGTACTCAATCCAACTTCACTTCTAAAGGTTTAGGTAATGTTGTAAGAAGATATAATTTAGGATCTTGTAGAAAATATATGTCATAAATCTCTCAGCTAACAGGTAGTGAAGCCAACATCTCAGTGCATGCACCACTATTGAAAGCTACATATCATTCACTGTGTGACTTCGCTCATGTAGTCTCAAGTCTCTAGATCCATAAGAGACTACTCACTCATCCAGTATCATAACTACTCCAAGCCCAACTCTCGATGCATCACAATACAATGTATACTCCTTACCTGGATTGGGTAAGGTCAAGATCTATGTGGTCACCAACATCTCTTTCAACTCATGAAAATCTATCTCACAATAACGTAACACCCTGAATCTAGTAACCTAAATTAAATGGTTAATTTATTACATTAGTACAAAATACAATAGATCACATTACACATGATCCAATAGTTTAGTAGTCTTATAAGACTATATGCATACATGATCCTTATTTTATATTTAAAAACTTAAAATGAATCATAAAAACTCAATGAAACTTTATTATTCCTCAAAATGTATCCTTATAACATTCATATTAATCTTATTTATTTCCTAGGTAAAAGGGAAATAAAATAAAATGGGTAAGCTAAAATGTTCAATAAGGGATAGCATACAATAGAAGATAACATGTCATAATCAAGGTATAAACAATAATGTGGGAATAAATAATCAAATGGATGTTATATGGCCATATTATATCCATAAAAAATATAATAATAAATAATTACATGGATAAAAATAAATGATTTCATAGTGATGGGATACATAATGTCAAACATCTTAATAAAACTTTCATGGACTCATCCAAGACATCATAACCATACCATCAAGACCTTGTGTCAAGACATCATACATGATGGGACATACATACACCAAATATCCCAAAACTAGTTTTTATAATGAGAGCTTCCGATACATCAAGGGGATATATAATTTTGAGTTATATCCATTATATAATCAGTCTAATGCACTCATCATATTAATATTGGCTAATCAATACAATACATAATATTCCATAAGGAACCTCATACATAATCATGGCTAAGTAATTAATAGTTATATTCATAGAAATAATGGATATGTGGATTGTTAATATTCCACCATCCAATCGAATAATACAACTCTCTAGGTGAATATTCATCAATAAAATAAGAAACTATAGGATATTCATAATGAAATAGAAAATATCCTTATCAAATGGATGATAATGGACTAGTGGTGTATGATATTTTCATCGTATGAGGATATCAATAGGAAGTATTCATTGGATATAGTATTTTGTAATTATAGGATACCAAAGAAATGATATAAAAATACCCTCTAAAAATTAATAGCATGTGACTCGTATATTTGATACGTATTAGAGATATAATATTTCCTTAAAAATAAACTTATATGTCAGTATTTTTTAATCATCAATGGTGCACTTGTGCCAAAATAAATTTTAATCCACTAGGGACCAAATAGAGTTTGTACCATATACATTTCAGTTATCCTTATTTAGACAGTCCCCCTCTTATAAATAATTCATCCATAATAATAAAAATACATGGCATTCATAGGGATTTGGATAATGGAGTTTTATGACTATGGAAATGTTTTAACATTATAATGACTTATGAAGGTGGAATAATGAAATGTAATAGTGACCTCTAATCAACATTACAATAATGAATTTATGAAAATGAATCATAACGACATTTCATATTTAAAGGAGAAGGAACTAGAAATTATTACACAAAATAAAGGAAGAGGATATTGGGAACTCTTGCCTTGCTAAGTAGCTTCTTAAATATTGAGAAATAACACCTTAAGAACTCCTTAAAGGGGCTCTTGAATAGGAAAATGAGAGATGAACCATACTCAATAATTTTTAAGTGAAGAGGAATGGTAGGATGTGTGGGTATTTATAGATTATAAGAGAGAATTGTTTATTCATTTTTTATTTTAGGCCTTGGAAATTTAGGTTGTGGAAAATGAAATACCATTGATTTTCTCATGGTTTTAATTCATGGTATTTTAAATTTAAGGCATAGTTTTTGAAATTTTTATATTTAAGAACCGAAATCCTTTTTTAATATTACTTTGGTCATAAAAATGACATTTTTTATAAAATATTTTAAAAAAACCCAATTTTTATTTTATACTTTGAAAAGATCCTTTATAGGTTTGAAAATTGTTTTTAATTCATTAAAATATAGTATATAAATAAAATAACTTATTTTTGTTATGTTTTTAATTATATTAATTATTAAATCATTTTTATATCATAATTAGGCTATAATAATTGTTGTATATGGTTATTGTATTTAACTATTTACCTAAAAAATTGATTGTCATAGAAAATTATAAAGATTCATAAGGAAATAAATTTAGGTATACTATCTTTGAATTTAGAGTTTGAAATGAAAGATTTGGTAGATACAAAGAAAATACCTAGCATGGAGATTCATAGGTTTAGGAATTTAGGTATACTATCTTTGAGTCAGAAACAATACATTGAGAAAGTTCTTGATGGGTTTAATATAAAGAATGAAAAACCTATAAAGTTGGGTACACCTATCCGCGTTCTTGATAGTTCTTGATGGTGTGATTAGCTACATAGACTCTGATTTTTCAGGAGATCTTGAAAGGAGAATATCTTTAACAAGTTATGTATGTATTTACCATTGGTAAGTGTGTTATTAGTTGGAAAACAACTTTACATAATATTTGTGTTTTGTCTACCACTAAGGATAAGTATATAGTTATTAAAGAGGCTAAAGAATCTATTTGGATAAGGGAAATGATTGGTGAACGCAATGAAGATCTATTTATTTCTTCACTTTATTTTGATATTCAAACTGTAATATTTCTCACAAAATACCAGATGTTTCATGAGAGGACAAAGCACATTGATGTGCGATATTATTTTGTGAGAGATTTTATTTCTTGTTGTGATATTTTTGAAAGAAAAGTCAGTACTCATGAAAATCATGTAGATATGGTGACCAAGGCACTTTTTATTTCCAAGTTTGAGCATTTCTTGGACTTGGTTGGTCTCTCGTGTTGATTTGTGTCCTAAGGGGATTCAGTGGAAGAGGTGGAATTTTACTACTGGAGATTTGAAATGTTTTCTTTGTGTAAGGGATTACGATCAAGGTGGATATTATTAGTGTTGTGACCCAAATCCTGTTTGACCTAAACTGAAAAGTTCATTATAAAACTCATGAAATTTTATGAGGCTTAATGATGGAAGTAGAAATATTACGATGAAGGCCCAATACTGTAATCTATCATTGACCTTGACCTAGTATGGGCCAGTTCGATTGGGATATGGTTTTATTTTTCTCTATGTACATTTATTATGTTGTGTCCCTACATGGAATCTTGAAACCTCAGATCACATAGTGAAATTTTTCTCCTCTTCCTATAGTTTTTCTTGAATTTGGATTTCTAAATAAAATTATGATGTTCTTATTTTTGTTTCTTTTTTTATGGTTGTTCATCTATCTATTTCATAACAGTTTTTAATTCCTTTAAATAATAATTATTTATTTCTTTATCAGGTTCAACATTTAAGGTACAATCATTGGTCTTTATAAGAGACGAGGGAACTTTCTTTCCCAGTCTAAGTACAATTACATTTAAATTACTCATGGAGGTGGGAAATGGTTAAGATAGAAATTAGGAGGCATTATTTTGTTAATGTTAACTCAGGTAAGATGTAAATTGTTCAATTTGAACCTCAATTTTTTTATTCTAGACCGATTAAATGAGGCAAGGGCTTCCACACCACTTTATCATGGTTTTTTAGAAGATAATACATGTTATAGGTTAGGATTTTCTTGATTAGTGTTCTTCAAAAAATAAATTATATTGATTTGAGAATTGTAAAGACTTACTAAGAGGGTGAAAACCAAGAGGAGAATTGTTCCATTGATATGAATAAATAGAGGGATATTATTGTGGAAAGTGACTCCATCCATGACCATATTGGAATTGGGGGCAAGTAGAGGGACTTGAGTACCCTACCTCAAGTTCAGATAGTCTTTTTTTCATGGATTATGGGTGGGGGAGAAAGCATCATAGTAAGGTTGACTAAGATTTATTCCAAGATGTCCTTGAGTATGGGGCTAGCAGATCGTTAAGTAAACCCTACATTTAGCTCCAATGACCCAAAATACTCTAATGTATTATCCTATAACATTGGACAACCATTGGTAGGATGAGAAGATGAGGTGAAAATACCACAAGATTTAATGAGTCCAAGTAATTGAGATTAAATGGATAAAGAGTTTGGGGCATTGGTAGTCAATTTCAAATGTCTTATGATCTCGGTGAGATCACTTATCCACTTTAGCATCATATTTGATTCTATGAGTTTATTTTCTCAAACTTATTTCACTTGAGAATCTACTTGAGTATGAAATTTTTTCCTATTTTCACCCATATTGTTTATGAGATCATGTGCATGTGCATGAGTCTTGTCTACAATAGCATATATACTTTCACTGTGAATGAGAGTTTATTCTATCACCAATAACCACTCATAAAATTATTGGATAAATAATTGGTCTAATATTTGATGGTATGGACAAGTAACTATAAAATTCATAAAAAAAATCAATACTCATGAAGTGATTCATTTAGAAATTGATTAATGTCACTAATTTCTTTTAAGATAATGTATTTTGAGAGGAGAAGAAAAAAAATTCTAAGAACAATAGCTTCATGTTATTCCAAGAATTTATGAAACTGAGAGGAAGGTAGTAGATCCATGATTTTTCAAAGTTAGGTAGGGATAATGGGAATACTCTAAGCATGATTTGTTCATAGGAACCCCAAGGTGGTATAGCAGATCATAAAACTTAAAACTCTTTAAGATGAATATAATGATATTCCCCATCAAGTGCATGAAAATGAGGTGAAAGGTTGTAAAACCTTATTTGAATTCAAAATCAATCTTCAAAATCTATATATGGTGAAATGAGTTATTTTAAAGTTTATTCCATGTGATTTTTCATATATAGATCAAAGGAATAAAAAGATAAGGGTTCAGGTGTGTTTTTATTATCCATAGTGATCCTCCTAAGTCAATGAAGGGTACACCTGATTTTTGGATGAAACAGATCAAAGGGATTATTATAGAGGTCATGAGACATTTAGACTCACTATAATAATTTTTTATTAAGATGAACAAAATGGATTTAAAATATTTTTCAATGAAGTGTGGTGTTTTTTAAATTTCTTTTCTATTTTTCATGTTTTCTTATTAGTTTTTTTAATGTTTTCATAGAAAACAGTTAATAACAAACAATTTCAGGTAGCATCATCCCCAACAATGATGTCAATTTTAAGTTTATTTGATTGTCATATATCGACTGTTAAATATCATATGTTTTGGTATAATGGAACTCGGGTTGACTTCTCAGTGATAGTGCCAGACTTTTGGAGCCATTTTATTTTGTTTGTCTAGGAAAAATGGGTTTGTATGTCTGTAAAGCTTTAGTAAAATGAATGATGAAATACAAATGATATAACAATTTGATATGGAATGGCATGAGTCTTAAAATTGAGGATTTAAGATTTTGATATCCCCAAGTTCTATAAAAAGTTTCATTTATAAAATAATTTGGATTTGAATTGCCCACAGTGGTGACTTTAATCCAATCCTTAACTCAGGTTTCAATCTTAAAGAAATATTTTTAATGAAAGATTCAATGATACATGAACCATTATGTATTATAGGTTTCAATAATCCATGTAAACCTCATGTTTAAATAGACTTATCAATAATCAATGAAATTTCTAATTAAAGATACACAGTGTGTTACTTTCAACAACATTAAATGTGCATAACTCTAAATCGGCTTATCGCCTCCAATTTATGACTCAACCTCAACATTTTGAATGATTAATGAACATTTTAATAATGTTTATGATGAAAATATGAAAAAAATTGGATGAAGTTATAATGATCAAATCCAACTCACACTGAAGTAAAAAATTTGCACACGTACATTGAAATTTAAAGAAAAAATGGAAAGTGGTTCCAATAGAATTTAATCTATTTTAAGAGTATAAAAGTAAAACTAGATAGGGAGGTTGGGAGTAAGAATGCATAACAAAAATTGCATTAATGTTAAAATAAAATTACAACAACACTCACAAGAATACAAGAAATTAATGAAGATGGTGGTAGGGAAAAGACAAATGGATGAGCAGTTTCTCTAGATGGAACTAAAGGATTGAGCTAGTTTCCCTCCAAATTCATCCTTCAACCTGGACCACCCATTTGACAATGAAGAGAACAATATCTCAAAAAATATATTTTTTTCTATGAAACTAATCAAACATTGATTAAAATCATGAGGAATTTTGAAACCAAAAATGTGTAACTGATTATAGGAAAATCAAAGTGTTAACGAAACGTTGTGTTGGAAATTCAAGGTGACGATGGTGAATGAAAATGAAAATGTAAAGAAGTTGATAAAATTAGAGAGAAGAAATATATAGGACCAAAAAATATAATTTCCATCAACACTGTGATATATATAGGGTACATAGAGGTTGTAATCAATGATCAAGATCAATCCATATCTCTCATGATAAATTCAACGGTTGAAGAAAATAAAGGGTTGGTTATGTGAAGGATTGAGGTTGGTAATGAGGAGTAATAATGGTTTTGAGATTATGGAATATACATAATAAATATTTCTTAACACTCCACCTTAGATGTCATAATTTCATGAAATATCATATGATATTCACATTAAAAAAAATTGTGGGAAAAAAGAAGTGAATCCAAAATAATTGAACTTCATCTCATATTATCTCATTAAAAACCCTATCAAGAAAACCCAGTGAGAAAAAACCTAATAAGGGAGAAAAGATTATAGCATCTCAACTCCCTCTCATAAAGTCACGATAGACTTTTCGGTCTTTGTGTCCCGATTTTATAAATCAATTTCTCAAAAGTTACAATTGGTAATGCATTTGTGAATAAATATACAAGATTATCACAAGACCTTATTTCAAGGATATCAATCTCATCATTCTTTTGAAGTTTATGAGTGAAAAAAAGTTTTAGCGCGATAAGTTTTGTTATATCACCTTCAATATACTCTCCCTTCAATTACGCTATATAAGAATCATTATCTTCATATAATATGATGGGGTTGTAATTACTCATAGCTAATCCACAAATATTTATAATATGATGAATAGTCGATCTCAGTCAAACACATTCACGACTTTGTTCATGAATCACAATCAACTAAGTATGATTGGAGACGGTCGTATAAATGATTTGTTTTGCGGAATGACATGAAATGGAAATTCCACCACATATGAACATACATCTAGTTTGAGATCTAACTTTCTATGGATCAAATAAACATCCAGCATCGGCATAACCAACCAATTTTGGTTATGTACTTTTAGGATAAAATAATTCTCATTCAACAGATCCTTGAAGTTATCTTAATATATGTTTGATATCATTACAATGTCGATGAGTGGGAGAACTATACTTGACCAATAAATTCACATAAAATGATATATTTTATTATTATATTATTAGCAAGGTACATTGGTGTCCATGTCACGAACCAACTTTGGTCCACCCATGAACCAGGCACCCGAGCTAGCCCGCGGCACACCCGAGGCACATACTCAATCATCTCGGGCTGGAAACCAGTGTCAGGACATCAAATAAGAGCTCATGGGAATGATTTCAATTAATAAATAAGATTTAATAAGTAGTGGAATTCTACTGAAATTATGGCATGACAAGTCCATGTATTGGGCGTCCACACCATATAAATAAATAGAAACAATTCCAAGAAAAAACCAAATAGGGCATAATAAAAAATAAACATCCAACTGATCATAAATAAAACTCAAAATAAATATACACCTGTAGAAGAATAAAGCATCCTAGAAAACAAGAGGCTAGCATGGTTGATACAACTGTGATACAAAAGAAAAACCCAAAAATACCCAACATCATCTTTGTGTGATCTACAGGGTCACCATCCATCCATAAAACTGACTTGCTCCATGAGTGATCCAAAAAATAAACCTAAACAAGTGAAGTTCTACCAGCATCAAACGACACAAGTAGGATCTAAACATAAAACAGCTAAGTAGATAAACACTACAAAGTCCATGTATTTTCTTTCCCAAAATAGATCATAAACACTAGTTTGAAGATATAGGTAGAGAATAGGGTTTTATCATTTTCCAAATCAACTAGGAAAACCAAAAATAGAATATATGCAACAGAGCATGTCACAATAGACTACGGTAAATAAAAGTGAAACAAAATAAAGGGTTGCAATATAAATAAATAGTAGAAAATATGAAATATATAATCATGGGAAATTTTTAAACATCTCATGAGGAAACCCTAGAACTACTCAGGTTGGAACCATCTGTCACCCTATCAATGAATTCCTAAGTCTATAACCAACCAGTTTCCCTCAACTAGCCTCGCCAGTGGAACTCTCTCATGGCCTTTGATACCATAGTGAATCTAGTCTATCTAATCGGGGATATATAGTAATAGTCTTTCATCCCTCACTTAGACACCTAGAATATCATGAAGGTAAAAATAATGGGAGGTGATGTAGCCTTCTCATAAATCATAGCAATCAAGAATCAATGCAATCCAAACACAATTGTTCAACCCACCTCGCTACACCCATCCATGTGAAACCCATTGAAAAGCAAAAAATAACATATAAACATAATCAGAATGGGGGAGCTTCAATGGAGGTGCACATTTTTCATGAAACTCATTTTAAAGTACCAACCGAGCCGTAACTTTTAAAGATAGTAATCATTTTTCTAAGAAAAACTTCCTTCTTTCAAATGACATCCAAAAGTCATAGTGATTGTCAAGCCATTTTCTCATGGTTCTAAACGGGTCTTTAAATCGTATGTTGGAAACACACAATTGAGATTCCCTTTTTCAATCATTTTGGAGACCAAAAGACATTTTGAGAACCCAAGTTTAAGCTAAACTCATTCTATGAAACTTCTATATATGTGCATATACACATCTATATGTACACATATATGTATGCATATATAAAAACATTCATAAGGAATTTCAAGGATCAATGAAGAGGCACAATTCAAATCATTATTCAAAATATAAGAATTCCAGAGTAAAACCATCCAAACTGCAAAATGGAAATAACTCAACAAACTACAATCCAACCCCAAAAATCAAATTACATAATTTTATTAAAGGTAAATCATAACTTAAAACACCAAAAATACTATGAAATACCTCTTAAGAATTTTAACAAACACTTAGCATACATATGTTTTCAGAACAAAGGCATAAGCATTGGAAATCTTGGAAATCCCCTTTTAAAATCAAACATGTGACGTCCCAGACCCGGATGTCATTTAATGGGTGCCCCGAGCCCAGTGGGCCACATGGGATCAAGTGTATCTCCCCGAACTCCAGAGGATGCCGACTAGCAGCGGGGCCTAAGGTGTGTCAGTGGGGAGATTATGCCCTCATTACCAAAATGTAGCGCAGCAGGTGAATATAAACATAGGGGTAAATAGAAGGTACCGTGGAAAATAGAGACAATAGTAACAATAACTAAAATAACCAGAACAGCATTCAACAACTGATGATATGTCATGTCACTAGAAAACTAGAAAACATGGATACAAGACAGCAGGCATAACATGTTCCAAAAACGTATAAAGAAATCAAAATACTATCCTAAGAATCTCGAGCTTCAACTCAGTCATCTGCTATCAAGCTCCATACTAAACAGTAAGAAATCAAGTGTTTGAAGCTATATGATTCTCTTTGTCAACACCTGCAACCATGTAATCTACTCTGGATACCAAACGGTGCCTGGAGAGGGTGTGAAATAAATTTCAGTGGGCCACCACCAACAGTGTCTATAACATCTGGTTCGTGTAATGGAAATGTAATAGTGTACATGCATACATATATAAAGTAAAGCAGCACAATGTAACTAAATACTCAAGTACTTCATACTGGGAATCCAATAACAAACAAGTATCGGGATCTAGATGGGTATCAACCTAAGCAAGTCGTATCCTTGAATCAGAATGGGGTTCCAGAGTGCTCATGGCATTCTCCGATCATAATCTAAGGCAAGCTCAAGTTAGGCCATTCCTATTTGATTATGAAGTCATGTAATATTTAATTTGGTTCAAGCCTTGTCTTTCATTAGTGTGATAAGGTCAAGTATCATGCAATCGTTGGTTCAAGTCTTGTCTTTCATTACTGTGATAAGGCCAAGTATCATGCAACCTTTTAATCAAGTCATAATTAATCAATAAGCCCATTTGGTTCAAGTCTTGCCTTCCATTAGTATGATAAGGCCAAGTAGAATGCAACCATTCATTTAATCCATTTAAAGAATATTCCATATTCAAGGTTCATTCTTCTACCTTCCATTAATGTGGTAAGGGGTGCTACAGATATGCAACCTACTATTCATTTACATTTAAGGCCAAGTCAAATCCTTAGTATACTTGTCAATTCACATTTCATTGTCAAATTGAAGCACTTAACTTAGATAGGTCAAGTGGTGATCATACATGGTACTTTACATTATGAAATTCACAATATAAATCAATCAATTTAATATAGAAAAGCTAACACTTAGAATGTTCAGGCCAAGGCACACCCGAACGGTGGCGCAAACATGTCAAAACACTAAACAACAATTATGGAATAACCTTCAACATGGAAAGGATGTATTTGTGGGTGTAACCACTAATAATTAATCACATATTTGGAAAGAAAATAACTATACGGTTCTAATGAGTATAAACATGGCATATAAATTCTCTAAACGGCACTCGATGAAATTGGTGGGGCCCGCATGACAATTCCAAAATCAATGAACTTGAGGGATGAGTTATAGACCACTCACCTTAGGCTTGTATGAATCTCATCCTCCGGTATTGGCCCTTGATTTAGCTTGGATCGGAGTAGATCTAAGAAAAAGAGAAAAACGTTCATACCCTGATATCTAGGTCGAGAGTAAGAGAGAAGAGGAAAGGCTTAAACATACTTGAGAACTTAGCGTTGTGCATCCAACGTGATGAACAAAATCTCAATCGGATCTCGGATGAAGGAGATCTCTTGATCCCTATATTTGGCCTTCAAAAAGTTCCAAATTGAGAGGAAAAGGGGTTAATCCCACTAGTTCTCGTATTAGGAGGAAGAATGAGGGTTAATAGAACATTAAGGGAAAAACTGTAAAATTACCCAGAAAATTAATTTGTGCATGGTTTGTTTGCACGGTTACCTGGGCAGAGGGGCACTTGCACGGTTAGGCCGCACGGCCGTGAGCAAACCATGTGAGGTGGCTCTATCCTGAAAAACATCATCTGCACGATTAGGCAAATCATGCACCAACTGTGTGACTTGGCCAATTTTCCCAAAAAGATGGGTTTCGGGCTTTGAACTTGCATCAAACACCCCTGAGACCATTACTAACCCATTATGAATCCATATTAGATCC
Organism: Viscum album; assembly: GCA_963277665.1. Taxonomy (NCBI): domain Eukaryota; kingdom Viridiplantae; phylum Streptophyta; class Magnoliopsida; order Santalales; family Viscaceae; genus Viscum; species Viscum album. The sequence goes on from OY728156.1 coordinate 1,012,334,374, forward strand.
AAAGTAAATATTTAGACTGAAATTTAAAGGATCCATACCTGAGTGAAAAACCGGGTGCTTACAATCTTCCCCCCTTAAAAGAACTCATCCTCGAGTTCACCTTCCAAGGGTGTAGAAACACAGTCTGAGAACAACTTTGGACATTGGGCACATACGTCGGTCTCTCGCTCCCAAGTCTCATCCTGCACACGGTCTTACAGCCATAGCACCCGTACTAGAGTGAAAGACTGGCATTGGAGAGCCTTCGTGCTCCATTCAATGATGTGTATTGGATACTCCTCAAAGGTAGCATCAGCATCTAACTCAAATTACTCGGGATCAAATGTATGAGACAGGTTGACATGATATTGGTGAAGTTGTGAACATAAAAGACGTCATGCATGGAATGATACCTCTGAGGTAATAGTAACCAATAGGCTATCGGTTTGACTCTCTCTAGAATTTCAAATGGTCCTACGTAACAAGGAGACAACTTTCCTTACTTTCATAACCGTCTATTCCCTAGCCTAGGCGATACCCAAAGAAAAACAAAATTCCCGACCTGGAACTCAAGAGGTCATCGACGGCGACCGACATAAGATTTTTGTCTAGACTAAGCAGTAGTCATAAGCTTTCTGATCAGCTGAACCTGCTATGGAGTCTCCTGAACAAGACGATGACCTAGTAGGGTTGTCTCACCTGCCTCTAGCCAGCACAGGGGTGAACGTCATGGCCTATCATATAAGGCCTCAAAAGGATCCATCTGAATTTTCGCCTAGAAGTCGTTATTATAGGAGAACTCAACAAGAGGGATATGCTTTCCCCAAGAACCGCTCAAATCAAGGACATGTGTTTGGAGCATATCCTCTAGAACCTATATTGTCTGTTTCGATTTTCCATCGGTCTTTGGGTGAAAAGTTGTGCATAGAAGCACTTCTGTTCCCATAGCCTTCTGCAATATCAACCAGAATAGTGAAATGAAACGAGCGTCCCTATTTGAAACGATAGTACGGGGGACCCTGTGGAGCCGTGTGATCTCATGGACATAGAGTTTTCCCAGCTCAACGACTAATAATGTCTCCCGAATAGGAATGACGTTGGATGATTTCGTTAATAGGTCAATGACTACCCATATAGCATCGCTACCCCTCTACGACCTAGGTAAGTCGACTACGAAATACATGGAAACATCTTCCCATTTCCATTCCAATACTAGAAGCAGTTGTAGCAAGTTTCCAGGTCTTTGGTGATCTACCTTCACCTACTGACAGGTGGAACACCTAGTGATAAAGCCTGCAATCTGACATTTCATCTCAGGCCACCAATGATGACATTGTAATGACCCGAAATTTTGAATAAATCTTGTTTCCTAATTTTGTGTGTTATTTTATTTTATTTTTATACTCAAAAAAAATGTTTCATTTGATAACATGAGTATAATTAAAATGAAACCGTTGGGTTTTGACTGTTATATGACCATTGGTCAATATGACCGCTGGAAACTAAACGTTTTGATTATTGTCTCTAAATACAAGTAATCTTGGTTAATTAATATAGAAAGAAGATTCGATGGCCTCACCCAGTAGTCTTGGACCGATCGAAGCCCATCTAACAGAACTTGGGAAGGAGGTAGCACCACTGGTCTTTGCACTGAACCAAACCCAAGCTGAACTTCATCGTGTGAAGCTAGAACGGGATCGCCTTCACGAGAAGTTCAAACTGATAGAAATTACTACTCGTGCGATGTTGGCTGAGCCTCCCTCGGATTCTCTCACCTTAGCACACCTTACACTTAGGTCCTATACTGGTGTGATAAGGGGCTATGTAAGGAGACTGTAACTACCTTGTATAATCCTTTTTTTAAATAAAAATTGGGATTTCTTCTTATGATGATGTTTATGACTTTTCAAATGTCCGGATAAATATAGTATGCATATTTTTTGTGAATTTTAGAGAAAGGATATTTTAAAAAATGTTTATGTAAACCTTAAATAATTAAAAATGTGTAATGATTTTCAAAAAATGGTCTTCTACAATTATGTTCAGTACAAAATTTAGAGTCTAATAAGATCAACTTAATTTTTGATGAATAGTAAATTATGAATAGTGATTTTATACTTAGGATTAGTAATGTGACCAAATGTATTAGTAATCTCACTTAAAGAAAGTATTAATATAATCTAGACACCTTGATTAAGTAATGTGATTCAATAAAATGGTTAAATAACGGTTTCATAAATTATTATTCAAGTATTAGTTTTTTTCGGCTGAATAGTGTTTTTTTAATTAAATATTAAATTAAAAATACTTAGAAAATTACTTTTATAAAAGGGATTTCATTTTTGAACTCAGAGCATCGATATTATGTTAAGGTAAATTTTGGGGTTTTTTCTGAAAAAAATGAATTTTCGGTGAATAGTGTATTTATTTAAAAAAATAAATTAAAATTATTTAGAAAATTATTTTTATAAAATGGAGTTCATTTTTTGAAATCAGAGCATTGATATTTGGTTAAGGTGAAATTTTGGGATTTTTCTGAGAAAGTTGAATTTTCAGTGAATAGTAAAGATATAGTTTTAGGGTTTCGGTATGTTTAATGACATCATAACTGTGTCATGATGATGTCATGAGATATTTTATGGGTTGACCGACCAAAGGTGATGAATTATTGTATTGGGGGCCCCATGTGTCCTAACTTCATGGGAAATATCTTGGGAGAGCACATGGTTTTGAGAAACCCACTTATGAGGTGTCCCTTGGCCATTAATGCCTTGTCCCCTCACTTTCCCTATAAATACCAAGACATTCTCTCATCCTTTGGACTCCAAAATCATTCTCAACGAAGTGATGGTCTCCTTACCTCTCAAAGAGTCCTCCCAAGGTGCCCCCAAGCCCTCAAGGTCCAAACCTTTGAGTTTTAAGAGTTACGTTTTAAGGTAAGGGATCCGACCTCTCTCTTTCTTTTCAAGTAATCTCTTTTATGTCATTTCTTTTATGCTCCATGTTATTATGTTGGAGGATGTTATTTTATCTTAATTATACTGTCCTTTTTATGTTCATATGATGAGAGACCCCCTCTTACTCTCATCATTTCGTTTTATGAATGTTTATGTGGCGCCGTTAGGCTGCCGAATTTTTAAGGGATTCTTTCACCTTTCTCATTTTTTCAAAGTTCTACTTTCATGTCAAGTCTTTCAAGTTCCTTTTTATTATGTTGGGGTATGATATCTATATCTATAATACTGAACTTTTATGTTCATATGATGAGAGACCTTATTTGATCTCGTCAATTCATTTTTGTTGAAGTTTAAGTGACGTCGTTAGGCTGCTGAATTTTTAAGGGATTCTTTCACCCTTCTCATTCTTTTCAAAGTTCTACTTTCATGTCAAGTCTTTCAAGTTCCTTTTTAATTATGTTGGGGTATGATATCTATATCTATCATACTGAACTCTTATTTTCACATGATGAGAGACCCTATTTGATCTTTTCAAATCATTTTTGTTGAAGTTTAAGTAACGTCGTTAGGCTGTCGAACTTTCATAAGAGAAATCTAATTTTTCTATTCCTTCCATGTTTTTCATTTCAAATGGTATGTCCTTCAAATTTCATTACCATGTTCATATATCATTCTTATTCTGTCCCTCTACTGTTTTATGGGTCATTTATGAATGTTTGACCCATGTCCCCTCTCTTTTCAATGTTTTCTAAAAACCCGAAACATAGTCGTTATGCTGCAGAATTTTTGTCTCAAAATGCCTCTCTTTTCTCAAAATTATTTTATGTTATAAAGTGAATAATCAAATCTCTTATTTCTACAGGGGTATTCACATATATATCAAAATGTTCTATTTTAAATTCTGGGATTTACATACATGAGACCCGCTCTCCCCTTCCGTGGGTTTAAAGTGACGTAAAGATCATGTCTTTAAAGCAGTTTTTTTCTAAAAACGTTATGATTATGAAATGAAACCCATTTATTTTATGCTATATGGGTTATTTATGAAATGTTTAATGATAATATATGTGGATCACATGATAATAAAGGCAAATTTAATGGTGCGCCCTGATAGCGCTCCAATGCATTGGGTAATGATGTAACCACTAGAGATTACAATTTTCCCGATATCTTGGTGAATAACCTTGGTAATTTTCAAATGACACCTTGGGGATGGACCTTGGTGATATGTTCATGATTGTCTATGTTAAATGATGTAGCCACATCTTAAAATTATGAAAAATGTTATTTTTATTATGATATGCCACATGATTTCTTTCTCATGCCTTAAAGTTCTTTTCATGACATAGTTGATGTATTTCAAATTCACATGTTAAATGTTTCTCTTGTTCCCTTACTGGGCCTTCTGCTCACCCTTTCTTTTAATGTATGTCCCCAGGTTATGAGATGTAGTAATGAACCTAGTATGAACTTAAGGAGAAGCCTTTCAAGTTTTTAAGAAGAATGTTTTATGTTGTTTTCATGTATTATGTTCCTGGTTTCCAAGACACTAAACCTTAAAGATCCTCAGTTTTGTGTAATGTAATGAAAGTTTATGTTATAAAAAGGCGGGATGCTATAGTTGGTATCAAAGGATTGTTTAGTTATTCGTGGAAATTAGGATATGAAAACTTTAGGAAGAAGCCTATAGAAAAGTTTATATATAGGAAATCTTCCTGGTATTTTGGTGAGTATTGAGTAATGGGTTGCCAAGAAAATACATCCATGTCTGGATATGAGCAGGTAGAGGTGGCTCTGACACATATGTACATAGGGGTAAAACCCGAAAACACTACTTTGAGCTAGACTCAAACGGGAATTGGTACACGACAATGGGCCTTGCTGCACTCTTGGTTACGACACTCCCGGGGGATATGCTTTGGTAAATTCATAAGCTTAGTATGAACCATTTTTAAAGGAACAAAGATATAATAAAATAAAGATTCTCATAAGAATATATGATCATGGATAACCTAGATGGGAACCTAGGGGATCACAAGTTAGGGTATATTATTCTTCTACAAGTTATCCTTATATGCTTTAAGTTCCTTTTCATGATTATTGGCTAAGTATTTAAGCCCCTAATTATACTTTCTCTTCTTAGTTAATGGTGGGAAATGGAAGAACATGTCCCAACAACCAATGTGATAGGAAATGCGATGATTGCCGTATTAATATGACATAGATGATTAGGGGATTAAAAGATGATTATTATTTTGGAAGACGTTCACTATTTTGGGGACCCTATATGATCGAGGTAAATAGATTACTACGGTATTTTCATTGATGAGTAAGGTTGACTTATATTTTGAAGAATCGATGAATTTAAGGTGGACTTATAGTAATTTAGGTTACTTATGGGAATGATTAACCTATCTTGGGTAAAATATGTTTAGGTTAGCTACTTTTGTTATAAGATGTTAGGAGTGGTTGATGTTGTTTGGAGATGAACAATGAAGTTTATTTTGGAAGACTATGTTATCAAATCCTTCTTGTATTTGGGTTTCAATCTTAGTTTGGTTTATTTTGAGGAATTTTAAGGATCGTTATTTATGGAATGGTCTATGATGAACTTTGAGTAGTACCATGGAACTTGGAAGATTTAAAAGTAGTTTTCATTCCTATGGGATTCTTTATTTTTGAAGAGTTGTTTTACCTCAACCTTTTTGTTTTTGGGATAATGTTTAAAGATAGAATAAATAGATAGTTAATCTTTTGTGGATTATGTGATTGTCTAGAAGATGATTCTTGTGTTTTGATGAGACCAAGTAGTTTTGAATGCTCATCGTTTGGAAAAAAAGATTAGTTTTGGTAGAAACTTATTAAAGGATGAAACTCTACATGAAAGTAGGTATATTTCCTTATATTTTTGTTCTATGTAGTAAATGAATTCCTCAAAATTATGAAAAGAAACGTAAAACAAAAATGTTGTTGGTTTACGTTTCCTACTAGGTAATCAAAGACCATTTACACACATCATAAGTTTGGGATTTTCTCGTGGTCAACTTTCTCCTAATCATGTTTTCTATCACTCTCCCCCAGAACTTGACCCTTTGTTTTTCTTCCATATCCATGTTTTCCTCCATGGAATCCTAGTATGGGTTAACTCGGGTGACCTTTGTACTTCCCTTTCTTTCTTTTAAAGTAATAGTGTTACTGACTCTTTTTCCGATGTGGGACTTTCAATGAAATTTCAAAACCCAATTTTAAAAATTGCGAGGACGCAATTTCTTAAGGGGGGAAGATTGTAACGACCCGAAATTTTGAATAAATCTTGTTTCCTAATTTTGTGTGTTATTTTATTTTATTTTTATACTCAACAAAAATGTTTCATTTGATAACATGAGTATAATTAAAATGAGACCGTTGGATTTTGACTGTTATATAACCATTGGTCAATATGACCGCTGGAAACTAAACGTTTTGATTATTGTCTCTAAATACAAGTAATCTTGGTTAATTAATATAGAAAGAAGATTCGAAGGCCTCACCTAGTAGTCTTGGACCGATCGAAGCTCATCTAACAGAACTTGGGAAGGAGGTAGAACCACTGGGCTTTTCTCTGGACCAAACCCAAGCTAAACTTCATCGTGTGAAGCTAGAACGGGATCGCCTTCGCGAGAAGTTCAAACTGATAGAAATTACTACTCGTGCGATGTTGGCCGAGCCTCCTTCGGATTCTCTCACCTTAGCACACCTTACACTTAGGTCCTATGCTGGTGTGATAAGGGGCTATGTAAGGAGACCGTAACTGCCTTGTGTAATCCTTTGTTTTAAATAAAAATTGGGATTTCTTCTTATGATGATGTTTATGACTTTTCAAATGTCCGGATAAATATAGTATGCATATTTTTGGTGAATTTTAGAGAAAGGATATTTTAAAAAATGTTTATGTAAACCTTAAATAATTAAAAATGTGTAATGATTTTCAAAAAATGGTCCTCTACAATTATGTTCAGTACAAAATTTAGAGTCTAATAAGATCAACTTAATTTTTGATGAATAGTAAATTATGAATAGTGATTTTATGCTTAGGATTAGTAATGTGACAAATTTTGGGATTTTTATGAGAAAGTTGAATTTTCAGTGAATAGTAAAGATACAGTTTTAGGGTTTCGGTATGTTTAATGACATCATAACTGTGTCATGATGATGTCATGAGATATTTTATGGGTTGGACGACCAAAGGTGATGAATTATTGTCTTGTGGGCCCCATGTGGCCTAACTTCATGGGAAATATCTTGGGAGAGCACATGGTTTTGAGAAACCCACTTATGAGGTGTCCCTTGGCCATTAATGCCTTGTCCCCTCACTTTCCCTATAAATATCAAGCCATTCTCTCATCCTTTGGACTCCAAAATCATTCTCAACGAAGTGCTGGTCTCCTTACCTCCCAAGGAGTCCTCCCAAGGTGCCCCCAAGCCCTCAAGGTCCAAACCTTTGAGTTTTAAGAGTTACGTTTTAAGGTAAGGGATCTGACCTCTCTCTTTCTTTTCAAGTAATCTCTTTAATGTCATTTCTTTTATGCTCCATGTTCTTATGTTGGAGGATGTTCTTTTATCTTCATTATACTGTCCTTTTTATGTTCATATGATGAGAGACCCCCTCTTACTCTCATCATTTCATTTTATGAATGTTTATGTGGCGTCGTTAGGCTGCCGAATTTTTAAGGGATTCTTTCACCTTTCTCATTTTTTCAAAGTTCTACTTTCATGTCAAGTCTTTCAAGTTCATTTTTATTATGTTGGGGTATGATCTCTATATCTATCATACTGAACTTTTATGTTCATATGATGAGAGACCCTATTTGATCTCGTCAATTCATTTTTGTTGAAGTTTAAGTGACGTCGTTAGGCTGCCGAATTTTTAAGGGATTCTTTCACCCTTCTCATTCTTTTCAAAGTTCTACTTTCATGTCAAGTCTTTCAAGTTCCTTTTTAATTATGTTGGGTTATGATATCTATATCTATCATACTGAACTCTTATTTTCACATGATGAGAGACCCTATTTGATCTTTTCAAATCATTTTTGTTGAAATTTAAGTAACGTCGTTAGGCTGTCGAACTTTCATAAGAGAAATCTAATTTTTCTATTCCTTCCATGTTTTTCATTTCAAATGGTATGTCCTTCAAATTTCATTAACATGTTCATATATCCTTCTTATTCTGTCCCTCTACTGTTTTATGGGTCATTTATGAATGTTTGACCCATGTCCCCTCTCTTTTCAATGTTTTCTAAAAACCCGAAACATAGCCGTTATGCTGCAGAATTTTCGTCTCAAAATGCCTATCTCTTTTCTCAAAATTATTTTATGTTATAAAGTGAATACGCAAATCTCTTATTTCTACAAGGGTATTCACATATATATCAAAATGTTCTATTTTAAATTCTAGGATTTACATACATGAGACCCGCTCTCCCCTTTCGTGGGTTTAAAGTGACGTAAAGATCATGTCTTTAAAGCAGTTTTTTTCTAAAAACGTTATGATTATGAAATGAAACCCATTTATTTTATTCTATATGGGTTATTTATTAAATGTTTGATGATGATATATGTGGATCACATGATAATAAAGACAAATTTAAGGGTGTGCCCTGATAGCGCTCCAATGCATTGGGTAATGATGTAACCACTAGAGATTACAATTTTCCCGATATCTTGGTGAATAACCTTGGTAATTTTCAAATGACACCTTGGGGATGGACCTTGGTGATATGTTCATGATTGTCTATGTTAAATGATGTAGCCACATCTTAAAGTTATGAAAAATGTTATTTTTATTATGATATGCCACATGATTTCTTTCTCATGCCTTAAAGTTCTTTTTCATGACATAGTTGATGTATCTCAAGTTCACATGTTAAATGTTTCTCTTGTTCCCTTACTAGGCCTTCTGCTCACCCTTTCTTTTGATGTATGTCCCCAGGTTATGAGATGCAGTAATGAACCTAGGATGAACTTAAGGAGAAGCCTTTCAAGTTTTTAAGAAGAATGTTTTATGTTGTTTTCATGTATTATGTTCCTGGTTTCCAAGACACTAAATCTTAAAGATCCTCAGTTTTGTGTAATGTAATGAAAGTTTATGTTATAAAAAGGCGGGATGCTATAGGTATCACATATCTTGATACATCTTGGAGATGTCTGGATGAATTGGTTACTGAGAAGTGTGGGACTCTTTCATCAACTCCTTTCTCATATCTGTAGGAACCCAGATTTGTCCACATAGACACAGGACGTCATCTTTGTCCACAGACCAATCCAAATGTAGGTTATCTCCTGATATACTCTCACAAAGAACAAAGCCTTCAGGATCTGAAAATTACATGATCTTCACCTTCTCAAGGAGAAAATAGGTAACTGTCAAGGATGAGAGGTATGACTGCTTGTGACTGTAATGAAAATCCATATATAGCTCAGAGAAGAGGGCCATTAACTTTCATTCATCACTGGATTCTCATATGGCTTGTGTTTCAGTATTCTGACTCAACGCATCTGCAACTACATTTCCCTTCCCAGACGTATAGGCAAACTCAAAATCAAAGGATTGAAGATATTCGACCCATCTCCATTGTCTGAGATTCAAGTCACGCTAAGAAAAGATATATTTGAGGCTCTTGTGGTACGTGTACACAACAAAACGCTCACCTAAAAGATAGTGTCTCCAGCAACGTAAGGTATGGACAACTGCTGCTAGCTCGAGGTTGTGCGTCGGGTAATTTCTCTCGTGATACCTCAACTACCGAGATCCATACGCAACAACTTTGTCCTCCTACATCAGCACTACTCCTAGGTTGATGCCTGATGCATCACAGTAGATGGTATAACCTATAACTAGCTCCGAAAGAGTCAAAATAGGTGTCGATACAACCCTCCCTTTCAGTTCCTGAAAGGCTTTCTCACATTCTTCTGACCAAAGGAACTTTACACCCTTCTTTGTAAGGCCAGTAAGAGGTGAAGTAAGACGTGAGAAGTCTTGTATGAAATATCTGTAATATTCATCCAGTCCCAAGAAACTTTGTATCTCAAACATGTTGTTGGGATGCTCCTAGAAAACTAAAACACTAACCTTTTATGGCTCAACAGATACGCCTTATTTTGAGATAATATGACCAAAGAAGTGAACTTTGTCGATCCAGAAATGGCACTTAGCAATCTTGGCGTAAAGCCGATACTCTCTCAATGTACTCAAAACGATCTCAAGATGTTTGGCATAGTATCTACGAGTGTGAGAATACACCAAGATGCCGTCCATAAAGACTATGACAAAAGAATCCAAATAGGGGTAGAACACCTTGTTCATCAGAGCCGTAAAAATGGCGGGTGCATTCGTAAGACCGAACGTCATAACTAGGTACTCATACAGACCATACCTGCTATGGAAAGTTGTACGAGGTATGTCTAATGGCCTAACTTGAACTTGATGATAACCTGGTCTCAGGTCAATCTTAGAGAAGACATTTTCTCCTCAGATCTGGTCAAAGAGATCATCTATTTGAGGCAGTAGATATCGGTTCTTGACCGTAAGCTGGTCCAACCTTCTGTAATTCACGCAAAGACGTAAGGTTTCATCCGCCTTCTTGGTGAAAAGAATGGGTAAACCCCATGAGGATGTATTGGGCTATATAAAACCTTTGGCCTCTAAATACTCTAATTTCCTCTTGAGCTCTTGAAGCTCTGTTGGTGTCATCCTATATGCAGGAATGGAAACTGGAGTTACTCCTAGAACAAGCTCAATAGTAAACTCTACCTCTCTCATGAGGTAAGCCAAAAAAATCATCGGGAAATACGTCCCTAAAACGATCCACTACTGGAGGGAAATCAGCCTTACGTAAACCCTAATCCTCCATGAAAAGATTTGCAATCTGGGCGATCACTCCACAACCCATGATGCTCTGGTCCCGCTCTACCAACCTGGACATCCCACTCACCCTTATGTAGAGAACCGCTACCCTATGGTGATGTAAACAATACCATGCAGCAATAGAAGTCTAAAAAATCATGATAGTGAACTAACCAATCCATCCCAAGAATGACATTGAAACATGTCATCTTGAGAACGAAGAGGTTCCATAAGAAAGGGTAACTGCCCACCTAAAGGGGGCAATCCCTACACTGGCGCATGCCCTCTATTTGTACCCCTAACGATGTATCTAGGGTCATTAAACCATAATAATATCGTATCTCTAGTCTGATACTTTCCACGATAGATGCAAATATAAAAGAGTTCAAAGCACTTGTATCAAATAAAGAAAATACCATAGTAGATGTCACTAGAATAGTACCTCATACTGTAGATAGTCTCACAACCTGATCCTTAGGTATCAGCTGTAGTGCATTCAACTGGCATGATCCACGGCCATGTACAATAGATGGACTACCACGATCATGACTACTTTGTTGGCATTGCTGGGGATCAGGGGTATGGCAACCATGGTCACAACCTCCTCCTCAACCAAACCTACCGGTGTTATTCCATCTCCCCGCCTGATGTGGCGTAAAAGAACTCACTCCTGAAGGTGGAGTTGGTGTGGATAATTTTCCACTCAAAGCTGGTGGAAAGGTCCTACAAAAATGCTGAAGATTCCCTATACGGTCACAAGACCAGCACTCCAGTGGGTCTTTATCACAATGGGGCTTCGAATTCCCTCATCGTTGACACTGATGACACACCAAAGAGTTATCGAAACGAGTACTCTGATTGTCACTGCCCTGAAGAGAAACCTAGAGGGAGCGTTTCCTTCCACTGAAAGAACTATGGGTCTAACATGGCACTGGTCCTCTATACCTGATACTATTGTCATCCTTCAGGTTATGCTCAGTGATAAGAGCCTAATTGACTATTACAGAAAAGGTAGGCAGGTGAAAAACATTCACTTGCGTACAGATGGAATACTGGATCCCATCCTCGAAACGGCTAGCACACGAAAGCTCATCACCACCTAGAAGCGTTGCAAAGCACCACAACTCCATGAAATGTGATAAATACTCCATAACTGACATAGAACCCTGCTCGAGATGCAAGAACTCTCTAGATCTATCAACTCTTAGCGTTTGAGGAAAGAACTGATCATAGAATGCAGTTTGGAAATCAACCCATAACATGTCCTAATGTTGACCGACCTGGGTAATCACATCCCACCAATTCTTGATCGAATCCCGAAGCATGTATGTGTTAATCTTGACTCTCCAATTTGGAGGTGTCTCCAGATAGTTGAAGATAGATAGGGTGGCTTCTAGCCAAAACTCAGCAGCCTGCGGACCGTCATCCCCTAAGAAAGTAGGAGGATACTGTTGCTGGAACTCACAAGTCAGATCATCCATCATAGGTGCAACTCATGGAACACCATGCATGGACTACATCAGACGTAGAAAACTATCATGAACTTGGGAATCAGTTTCTAGATCAGGTACAGCAGGCGGTGCCTCAAGTGGAACTCCTAGAGGTAAGATTGATGGCTCAGGTCCCACCACGTCTAGAGCATGGTCTTTGCCACCCTCCTAGCATACGATACGAGGACATCGTGGTGGCATTGGTCTACAGTAGCCAAGAACACACATCAGAACAAGCTTAAGAAAAACGATAGCATCACTAGCGGAAGCTCCAACGTAAGAAAACTCACTACCCAAGGCATACTACCCCAACTACCCGCTTAGACGGCCAGGTATCGGTAAGTGATCAAGTATAAGTTTCATTTCATTTTACATTTAATTATCATGTTCACTCCTTTACCTTTCATAAACATGACAAGGCGGGATAAGGATATGCAACCATTTCATATTAGATTTCATGATTCACTTTATGATGGATAATCATTTCCGATGAATCGATGCTCATACACTTATCACCAGAAACGACACCCGTTTATTTATAGTATAATGGCTCGACTTTGTAAATTACTCATCCCAGCCCATAAGGGCCCATACACCTCATGAATTGAGACAGACAATCATTCAATAGCAGCCAAGAGTAATACAAGCATTAAATAACTATCACAACATCACTCAACAATCACAAGCATATCAAGCAATGTGAAGAAATGAAATTCACCTATATGGCATGACAATATGCATGACATGTGAATTCTAGGTGTTTATAGTGATGCATGTAACAATGCTCTTTACCCTCATATCATCAGGCCTAGGGATAAAAACAAATCCTCAAATAGAGTAATAATCAACAATTCCACACAACATGTGCGTCACCCAATTGTGAAATAATATCAACTGTAATAGGTAAAAGAAAAACAACAATTATAATTTTAAGCAACTTGGTTTTTACCCCGAACATGGATTCGCGATGCCCAAGCACAGCTTATGACCAAGTCCCAAGTGTTTCTAATCTCCAATCTATTGTCTCCAAATAGTAAAACAAGAAAAGAAACTCCTATGATACCACTTTGTGACATCCCAGACTCGGATGTCACTTAATGGGTGCCCTGAGCCCAGTGGGCCACATGGCCTCAAGCGCATCTCCTCGAACGCCAGAGACTGACGACTAACAGCGAGAACCTAGGGTGTATCTATGGGGAGACTATGCCCTCATTACCAAAGTGTAGAGCAGCAGGTGAATATAAACATAGGGGTAAATAGAAGGTACATTGGAAAATAGAGACAACAATAACAATAACTAAAATAACCAGAATAGCATTCAACAACTGATGATATGTCATGCCGCTAGAAAACTGAAAAACATGGATACAAGATAGCAGGCAGAAAATATGAATACAAGACAGTAGGCATAACATGTTCCAAAAAAGTATAAAGAAATCAAAGGACTATCCCAAGAATCCCGAGCTCCAGCTCGTTCATCTGCTATCAAGCTCCATACTAAACAGCAAGCAATCAAGTGTTTGAAGTTGTATGTTTCCCTTTTTCATCACATGTAACCATGTAATCTACTTCGAAACCCAAACGACGCCTGGAGATGGTGTGAGATAAATCTCAGTGGGCCACCACCAACGATGTTTATAACATCCGACCTATGTAATGAAAATTTAATAGTGTGCAGGCATTCATATATAAAGTAAAGCATCACAATGTAACTAAATACCCAAGTACCTGCTTCAGCCCTCGACTGGTGTCTGAAACATAACCAATCCATTGATGTGTTATTACCAATTTGTAAACAAGTCATGTTATAAATAATGAAGGTTCCAACTTATAACAAGGCAGCCTGTAATGTCATTTAATAATGAAGTTCCAAGGTAATAACCAAGGCAGTCTAGACCTTAAGGGTCGCCAACTCAGTAATAATTGTAGTCTGGATAAGGATACGAGTGTAATCCAAGGAACATATTTCAAGGCATTCCACAATAAGGTGTCTACCAAATCCAAGGTGATCGTCCAAGGTAAGACGGGGCTAAGTAGAGACAGGGCCCTATGGGTTGTAACCATGGCACCTACTTGTCAATGATGGATCCAAATAGTGTATACAATGCATCCTGTAATGATTTGAAGGGATCCTACGATGTCATACTGGGCATCCAAGAACAGACAAGGATTGGGATCTAGGTGAGTCTCAACCTAAGCAAGTTGTATCCTTGAATCGGAATGGGGTTCCTGAATGCTCGTGGCATTCTCCGATTAGAATCCAAGTCGAGCTTGAGTCAGGCCATTCCTATTTGATTATGAAGTCATGTAATATTTCATTTAGTTCAAGCCTTGCCTTTCATTAGTGTGATAAGGTCAAGTAGAATGAAACTGTTGGTTCAAGCCTTGCCTTTCATTAGTGTGATAAGGTCAAGTAGCATGCAACCTTTTAATCGAGTCATAATTAATGAATACGTTCATTTGGTTCAAGTCTTGTCTTTCATTAGTGTGACAAGGACAAGTAGCATGCAACCATTCATTTAATCCATTTAAACCATATTCCATATTCAAGATTCATTCTGCTACCTTCCATTAATGTGGTAAGGGGTGCTACGAATATGCAACCTACTATTCATTTACATTTAAGGCCAAGACATATCCTTAGTATACTTTTCAATTCACATTTCACATTTCATTATCAAATTGAAGCACTTACCTTAGACGGGTCAAGTGGTGAGAATACATGGTACTTTCTATTATGAAATCACAATATAAATCAAGCCATTTAATATAGAAAATATTACCCTTAGAATGTTCAAGCCAATGCACACCCGAACGGTGGCGCAAACGTGTCAAAACATTAAACAACAATTATAGAATAACCTTTGACATGAAAAGGATGGAGTTGTGGGTGTAACCACTAACAACAAATCACATATTTGGAAAGAGCATAACCATACGGTTCTAATGAGTATAAGCATGGTATATAAATTCTCTAAACTACACCCGATGAAATTGGTGGGGCTCACACAACAATTCCAGAATCAATGAAATTGAGGGATGAGTTATAGACCATCCACCTTAGGCTTGTATGATTCTCCTCCTTTAGTATTGACCCTTGATTAAGATTGGATTAGAGTAGATCTAAGAAAAATAGAAAAATTCTCATACCCTGATATCTAGGTTGAGAGAAAATAGAAGATGAAAGACTTAAATGGACTTGAGAACTTACTGTTACGCATCCAACGTGACGAACGGAAGCTCAATCGAATCCCAAATGAAGGAGATCTCTTGATCCCTAACTTTGGCCTTCAAAAAGCTCCAAATTGAGAGGAAAATGAGTTAATACTGCTAGTTCTCGTATTAGGAGGAAGAATGAGGGTTAATAGATCATTAAGGGGAAAACTAGAAAATTACCCAAAAAATTAGTTTGTTCACAGTTTGTCTGCACGGTTTGAAAAAATGTACGCAAACCGTGCATAGTTATCTAGGCAAAAGGGAAACTTGCATGGTTATGCCGCATGGTCGTGCTCAAACCGTGCGAGGTGGCTCTATCTGGAAAAACATCATCTGCACGGTTAGGCAAACTATGCGCCAACCGTGTGACTTGACCAGTTTTCCCAAAAAGATGGGTTTTGGGCTTCAAACTTTCCCCAAACACCCCTGAGACCATTACTAACCCATTAGGCATCCATATTAGGTCCAAAGTAAAGATTTAGACCAAAATTTAAAGGATCCATACCTGAGTGAAAAATCAGGTTCTTACCAAACATTTAACTCATATGGATTTCAAATTCATTTTATAGATTCAACGACATGATAAATTTAATTAAAACGGATTTAGAAACCCCCAAGCATCTCCTGATGTGTTATGGAAGGAAAAAAGATGAAAACACCTAGCTGGAACTCATCACTTCCGACAACCAGAGTCTAAAACCACCTCAACATGGTCCAAAGAACTTAAAGAGTATAAAAGGAACCCTAAATCAAAAGAACCCCCATAAAAAATTGAGCATCAGCGGGCCCTAGGTCGTTAAGACCTCGCTAGGGCTTAAAACAAAGAGGAGGAAAAAGAGGAAAGGAAGCAATTGGAGGGACTTACCTTGAGAAATTTAACCCTAAAGCTTGAAGAAACCCCAAAAATCTAAGAGGGGAAGGGGGAACTTTAAGAGCACCTCCCATGGCTGAGACACATGAAAATGGAGGGGAAATGGACCCCAAATTGGTTAAATCGTGAGGGGTAGAAGGGGAAGAACAAGAATTTTTAAAATTGGGGGACCCCATTCATGGCGTGACACGGGGTTTCACGCCATGAAATCTCCAACCCTTGCACATTTTAGGTCGTGAACCCCCCTTCATGGCGTGGACAACTTGGATAGATCCCCAAGTGCTACTAGAAGGATGGTTCATGATGTGACAGCCCCTATCACGGCATGAACCACTATAGCCTGCAATTTTCTAAATTGTTACCCCTCTCGAAACTCCTAAATAACCTTGAAAATATGAGAGGAAGGGTAAACACTCAAGATATAGATAAAATGCACGAGGTTGTAAGGTCAGGGTGTGACAACCCCTAGTTTCACACCGTAAAATCTCTGATCCTCGCACATTTTAGGTTATGAATCCCGCTTCATGGCGTGGACAACTTGGACAGAACCCCGGGAGCTACTAGAAGGATGGTTCACGATGTGACAACCCATGTCATGACATAAACCACTACAGCCTGCAATTTTCTAAATTTTCACCCCTCCTGAAACTCCTAAATAACCTAGAAACATGAGAGGAAGGGTAAACACTCGAGAAATAGATAAAATACACATGGTTGTTTTAGGTTCTGGGCGCAGCGGAAACACGTGGATGGGTGTACCCAACTTTAATTTTTTCGTTAACAACGATCAATCTAAGATCTGTCACGATGATAAAACATCGGATCTTCGGAATATAATGAAGAAAGAAAAAGAAAGAAGTCTTGGAACTATAGAGAGAATCATCATATGTTGGTTATAATTAATTTAATTAAAAGATAAGAATTACCTTGATGAAATTCTCTCTCTGTTGATGTTTCTGGTCATGATCCAATGTGATATGTCATTGCGTCGCAGAAGCCAAGTGTAGGCTTCCTCTAGTGGTGATCCACACGTGTTCCACGTATTTTTGGACGTCGCCTAAGGGATCTCCAGGTGCTAGCACGGAAGAGCCTTCGCTTGCAGTGTTCACCTTTGATCGCCTTGAGAGCCGCTTCCAAACTGCTCTCATTGATCTGGTGGAGGAGGATCTCTCTCATAACTTGAGAGCGTTCTTGGAGGAAAGAAATTCTCTCTTGGATTGAGAGCTTTCTTCAAATCTGTTGTGCATAACCACAAAGAATGGCTAGGCTTAATGAGAATAATGTAATTGAGATTTATAATACTTAGAATAATATAATAAAATAATTACTCATAGGTATTTATTTATTTCATTTAATTCTTAGTAAGACCTCACGTCTAATAATAGAGTTTGACTTTTATTATCACTTGACATGCACCCAGTAAATTACACCTAATATTATTTAATTAAATAAATAATATTATTTCTCACAAATCCCCATAAAAACTATACGACGTGTATATATTAATATACACGGTGTGTACTTTTATTTTTCCATTTTCTTTTATTTCCTCCACCGCATTTATTAGACCTTGAATAATGACTATTTATTTCTCAAATAAATATCACTGCATTATTCGCTAATAAATATATTATTTCACCCACAATATATTCTCTTGAATAACTAGTGTCAAAATAAATGCGATTAAGCATCCTTGAATAATTATTAAATCACAATCAGGTGATTAGGCATCCTTGAATAATTATTAAATCACAATCAGGAATAATCTTTATTCAACTTGTTAAATGAATATTTAACTGAGATACTTGGATACACTTAGTGTGTGACCCGCTAGGCCTCTTTTTCAGTGGCATCAGGCGGAGCCTGCTTAAAGTCCAAGCTTAGCGTCTAGCAACACGCCAATGCACCCGTAGAGAAAGAAGTTAACGCTGAAATGACGTGTCACCTCCTACGAATGCTTACCGTGTAATGTAATCTCTTTGTCTCGATATCTCGAATCAAGTGGATTACATGCTAGTTTAATCAACCCATGTGCTCAATTATTCTTTCTTTGACTTCTCAGAATTGAACTTGCTCATTCATCACCATAGTCATGGATTTATTTAGGCTATATCAATTCCATCAAAGGTCTTGTGATATCAACTTCCATTATGGAACAGAAGGGAAAAATCATTTCTCGCGTTATCAATTAATGCAGTATTACTCGTGATGCACCCAACATATCCTATCTCACTGCGAACAGTGTGTCGTCACAGTTTTCGTCAATACATCTAAGTGTGCGAGTTGTAATACCCATTAATAATAATCTTAAAGTCTAAGGACCAATACACATGTCCGCATATAGGAACATCCAATGACACTATGAAATATGGATTTCCTACTGGCGGGTCTCGTTATCATAATATCCCCCTAGATATTACCAATGACGCACACCATGAGAAGGTGTCTCAAAGTTTTATGAGTCATCACCCCTAATGTCATGTATTATTTATGTCCCTCAAATAACATCATCCGGCCATAGAACATATATTCAAGAATAGTGGTACGACACTTACAGGTTCTCATCATAGTAGGGATCCGCTATAACCTTTTAGTGCAATAGCTATCCTTATGACATTATCACATGCATTGTCACACAGAAGAACAATCAAGATGTTATAAGGTATTTATTAATATTCAAATACATGAATACAAGTTTATCATAAAGTACAAAGTAGTTGGTTCTAGGCCACCAACTCTAAAATAATCTCACTTGGACTAGAGCCAACTGCTAACAACTTTTAACTCGCTAGCTCTCACATGATATTCATGTTTCTGCTGAGATATGTCTTTAGTCATGGGGTCTACCACGTTCTCTTCCGTGGACACTTTGCTCACTGCAACTTCACCCCTTTGATAGAAATCCCTCAAGAGGTGATACATCCGGAGAATATGCTTTGTCTGTTAATGTGACCTTGGTTCTTTTGCAAGAGTCATCATTGCAGTATTATCACAATACAATGTGATAGGGTCTCTACTATTAGGCACCACATCAATCTCCTTGACAAAGTTCCGAATCCAAACGGCTTCCTTGGCTGCATCAGAAGCTGCTATATATTCGGACTCCACTGTAGAATCGGTGACAACTGGCTTCTTTGAACTCTTCTAACTCACAGCTCCTTCATTGAGACATAAAACATATCCTGATTGCAACTTCAGGTTGATCTATCTGAAAACCAGCATCAGCATACCCTCTGATGACAAGTTCCTTATCTCCTTCATACACCAGGAACATATCCTTAGTTCTTCTCAGGTACTTAAGGATAGTCTTAACAGCAGTCCAATGTTGTTCTCCTAGATCTGCTTAATATCTACCTACCATGCTCGGTGCATAGGAAACATCAAGCCTGGTACATAACATGGCATACATGATGGATCTTATAGCTGAAGCGTATGGGATCTTTCTCATCTTATCTTTCTCCTGTTATGTTTGAGGACACATTCTCTTAGAAAGATGTAGGTCATGTGACACTAGAACTAATGCCCTCTTGGATTGTTTCATACTAAATCTCTTTAGTATTTGGTCAACGTATGTACCCTGACTTAGTCCAATCAGCCTCTTGGGTCTATCACGAATGATCTTGATCCCTAGAATATAGGCTGCTTCACCTAAGTCCTTCATAGAGAAACACTTGTTCAACCAGTCCTTAACTGACTGTAAGACTGGTACATTGTTTCCAATAAGTAATATGTCGTCAACATATACTACTAGGATAACAACTGCATTCCCATTAAATTGTTTATAAACACATGGCTCACATTCGTTCTTAATGAAACCAAATTCCTTTACGGCTTCATCAAATCGAATGTTCTATGACCTGGATGCTTGTTTTAATCCATAAATGGATTTCTGCAACTTGCAAACCCGTTTGGCTTCACTTGGTGTCACAAACCCTTCTGGTTGCGTCATATAGACATCTTCATGAAGGTTCCCGTTAAGGAATACTGTTTTGACATCCATTTTCTAAATCTTGTAGTCATGGTAAGCTGCTAGGGAAAGTATGATTCTTATAGATTTAAACATGGAAACTTGTGATAAGGTTTCATCATAGTCAATTCTTTGGCGCTGTCTAAATCCTTTAACCACTAGTCTTACTTTATAGGTGTTAACTTGACCTTCCATGTCCAGCTTTCTCTTGAATACTAATTTTCATCCAACAGGCTTTACATCAACTAGCTCATCGACCAGAACCCAGAATTAGTTTTGATACATGGAATTCATCTCAAAATTCATAGGTTATAGCCATCTTGCAGCTTCTGAGCTCTTTATTGCTTCCTTGTAGGACAGAGGTTCATTATTGTCCAACAATAATGATTTACCATCCTCGGTGACTAGGAAACCAAATCTCTCTGGTTCTCTTACCTCTCTTGAGCTCCTACGCAGTACTTATGTTTCTAAAACCTTTTCCACGAGGACCTATGGAACTTGTTCTTGTACCAACTCTTGTGTATCTTGAGCATCAACTTCATCAAAGTCAATCTTGCTCCCACTATCCTTTTTTAGGATGTGGTCCCTCTCAAGAAAGACGGCTTGTCTGGCGACAATCACTTTCTTGTCTGAAGGGTTATATAGGTAATATCCTTTCGTTTCCTTGGGATATCCTATAATGATACACTTTGTGCCCCGGGGTACTAGTTTGTTGCCTGATAAGGCCTTAACAAACTTCATGCATCCCCATACATGTGTGTGCGACAAAATGAGTTTCTTTCCATTTCATAACTCGGAGGAAATTTCATTTGCTGCCTTAATTGGTACTCAGTTTAATGTGTATTCTACAGTTTGTAATGCATATCCCCAAAAGGATAATAGAAGATTTGCATGACTCATCATCGACCTCACCATGTCCAACAAGGTGTAGTTCCTCCTTTCACTAACACCATTCCACTATGGTGTATAAGGAGGAGTGAGTTGAGATATAATCTCAAACTCCCGTAAAAGATCATTGAACTCTTGGTTCAAATATTCTCCACCTCGATCCGATCGAAGCTTCTTTATCTTCTTACCAAGCTGATTCTCTACTTCATTCTTGAATTCCTTAAATTTCTCCAAGGACTCTGACTTATGCCTCATTAAGTAGATATAGTCATATCTGCTCAAATCATTAGTAAAAGTAATGAAGTAAGAATATCCACCTCTAGCTTCTACTAAAAAGGTTCACACACATCTGTGTGTACCAATCCAAGAAGATTTGTGGTTATTTCACCCTATCCACTGAAAGGAAGCTTGGTCATTTCCCCCTGTAAACAAGTGTGGAATCTATCAAGTGGTTTTAGCTCAGTAGAATCTAAATAACCATCTTAGTAGAGATTTTTCAAGCGCTTCTCGTTTACATGACCAAGACGGTGATGTCACAACTAGGTGTTGTATGAGTTATGTGAGTTTGTTTCATTATCGATTGTCAACACTTGGTTTTCATAATTTAATACATACAAACTGTTATTTAAATGCGTCATACCATAACATACGTTGTTCTTATAAAAGAAACAACCCTTATTTAGAAACTTGAAAATAAATCCATCCATATCCAAACATGATACAGAAATTATGTTCTTGGTAACACTAGGTACATAATAACAGTTATGTAAAATCA
The DNA here is from genome assembly GCA_963277665.1 of Viscum album. Lineage (NCBI taxonomy): Eukaryota > Viridiplantae > Streptophyta > Magnoliopsida > Santalales > Viscaceae > Viscum > Viscum album. The sequence continues at coordinate 1,012,356,399 of OY728156.1, forward strand.
AAAGCATTCCAGTTGGCAATGAGAGATGGTAATCGTCAATGGCTAACACAGCCAGCCTCACGCCATTAACAGCTCGAAGATCCATCTCTCCTCTGGAAATCTTTCTAAATCTACTTGGTTCATGTATTTGAATACAGATTTAGGCCCTACATGTTGTATCTAATACCCAATGTGTAGAAATAGAAAGATTACACTTGATGACAAACACACCTTTAGCGTCTTCATGCTTCTAGGTGCAGTTTCTCTTCCAGTGGTGTGGCTTGCCACATGAAAAACATATTGTCTCACGTTCCTTGCCCTGCCTCTGGATCTTCCCCTTCTTGGAGGGACGGTGCTCGGGGGGGCTTCAGACCGTTTATAAATCCTTGGCCCCTTTGCCTTGTCCTTCCTCTTCTTATTCACCATAAGGACTGTGGGTTTTTCACACCCTGTGTCCTTATCTACCTGGCGAATCAAGCTCAGAAGTTCTGATAGACTCTTCTCATTATTTCTCATGTTGTAGTTGAAAATAAAGCTAGAGAATGTCTTGGACAATGATGATAGGATGAGATTTGTACGCAACTCATCTGAGAACTTAATCCCTAAGATGTTCAGGCATTCAATGTAGTCAATAAGCTTGACTACATAAGGCCCAGCTAGCATAGACTCTCCAAGCTTAGTTGTGAAAAAAGTGTTGGAGATCTCATATCGCTTCTATCTCACCTTCTCTTGATAGAGATCCTTAAGGTGAGACATCATGTTATACACGTCCATATTTCCATGCTGCTTCAAGAGCTCACTAGACATGGCCGATAGCATGAAACATTGGACATATGTGGCATCATCCAAATATTTCATATAAAGAGATATTTCCTCATCACTGGCCTCGTTTCCAGACGTAACTAGAACAGGCTCCTCAACACATACAATTTTCTCTTGTGGCGAAGGATGACGCGTAAACGCCTCTGCCACTCCTAGAAATTGGTGCTAGTGAGAAGATTTTCCTTCTCGAGTATGGTTCGTAGTGATATGTTTGATGTAATTTTTCTTGTCATTTCTACAAATTAAGATGATCAAAGATTTAGTATTTTATCATGATAAAACTGAGACAAATAAATAAATTAATACTTATTAGTCTCCCACTAGTTTATCGAAATCCAATAACCCTCACCATTGACTTCGGAATATTCGGTTGCCTGAATATTCTAATGACAATGATCCATATTTCCCTTTGCATTACCCCAACTAGGGTTGGTCAAGAAACTTGAAAGGTTTTAGGTAGGCATTCCAAATGTCAACTGCATTAACATGCAGTTCCTTGATCCACTGAGTGGACTCCCCAATCCTGAAATCCTTTTATTTTGAATTTCTTCAACCTTTGCCTCTTGGTCACACAAGTCCTGTTGTGGCAGTCAACTCTTGATGTGAACCAAGTCAAGTCAACCCAAAACCTCGAATTAGAATTCCCCGATAATTGAAAGCACTCCAACTAGGATTGGTCAAGCACTTTGAACTATGGTTTGATTCTAACCAAGATTATGGAAGGCTATACCGACTTAATATTTCCTTAAGGGATTTTATCCTTATACGTAAATTGTCATTTTATTATCTTTCTTACATGCTTGTTAATATTAAGTGGGATATACTTAAATGATTAACCATATCTTAAGATAATATTTACACATAATTCGATCTTATTTTAGTTTCATCTTATATGCTTGTTTAATTCATTAATAGTGTGATCGTGACAACACACCCACAATAAATAAACCATGCAACTGACAGAAATAAAATAAATGGCATGATCATGAGATTGTTCTATTGGTTAGTTTATCTAGCGGTTGATAAACTAACCTAAGACCTATGGGAGAAAACACCTTGAACCTTTTGGGTTTGTGTTTACAGCTTTTCACCTGCCCACCTTTGTATCTCCTTGGGTTGGTTTCACCTCAGCTCCTAATTTGAACCGCCTCCACTAGCTTGGGAGCTTCATCCATTACATATGCTTTTATCTCACACACAGGTGAGGGGTAAAATGGGGTTTTACATAAAAGAAACATTGGGTACGCAGACCCTGCATATTAATAAGAAGAAGGCTTGCAGGTCAACAAATTTAATTTAAATAAATAAATTAAAAGAAACCATCCACATACAAAGGTTCTAGTCTAGCCCATGATCATCCATACATGCAACGATATTTACACATAAATAAAACTAGCATTCAATTCTTTAATCATTTTTGTTTAAGATAAACCACGCTCGAATCAATTAATTATCATCTTTAATTAATCAATCATTTTATCTTAAATCATTTTCTAAATTTCCTTAAGATTCTCATCCATCATAATTTTAAACAAATAAATTCATTTAAAATTATCTTTGTACGTAACTTGTACCTTAGAGGCAACTCAGTGAATTCTCGTTCATAACTACCCAATGTGTAGAAATGAACATTACATAGATGTTAAATTAAACACATATATATAAAACACCTATCAAGTGTTGTGCCCCAACTTTACGACCGCACAATAGTACATGTCTCAAGAGTTTGTATAATATAATAATAGATTTTAATAAATCTACGTAATTTGGATGAGTACACGGTGTGTGGTTCCTACTACACGACGTGTACTATCGTTCACCGTCCATTCGAAGTACACGTCCGGGGATACAACGTGTAGATGTACTTCGGAAATCTTCGAAGTACACACTGTGTCCAGTGGACCACACGTCGTGTAATATCTACGTTACACGATCTCCAGCCATGCAAGCCGTGTACAGGGTACACGGTCTAACCCTAACCCGAAGGGACTACATGCCGTGTTAAGTATGACACACGACGTGTAATCCGAAAACTGTGTTCCACATGTTTCTGGTCAACACATTGAGTCATTAAGACTTAGAGAAACTTCAATCACACGGCTTGATTTGGCGAACTAGTCCCGATGCATTGAACCTTTACTACACAGAATGTACTATTGAATACATGTTGTGTGTCCTGGTGTTGTACAGTCAGGAACATTTGGAACCTCTGGATGAGATCTTCTATTTTATTTTAATCAAAATTAAAAGAAAAGGATTGTTTATGTAAGATGAACGAGAAACGAAAGAGGAACAGATCTCGATATTCACATTTATAGAACGATTAAATTGAATTGAAACAACTAAATTATTAAATGCGTAAATCATCAACGAAAAACTAAATAATTATAATCAACGATATGACCCATCTGATACCATTTGTAGGTTCCGGGCGCAGCGAAAGCGCGTGGATGGGTGTACCCAACTTTAATTTTTCTGTTAACAACAATCAATCTGAGATCTATCACGATGACAAAACGTCGGATCTTCAGAATAGAACGAAGAATGAAAAAGACAAGAATTGTCTTGATGGAAGTCTCTCTCCGTTGATGTTTCTGATCACGATCCAATGTGATCTGTCATTACATCGCAGAATCCAAATGTAGACTTCCTCTAGCGGTGATCCACACGTGCTCCACGTATCTTTGGACGTCGCCAAAGGGATCTCTGGGTGCTAGTGCGGAAAAGTCTTCGCTTGCAGTGTCCGCCTTCGATCGCCTTGATAGCAGCTTCCAAAGCATTCTCCTTAATCCGGTGGATGAGGATTTCTCTCGTGACTTGAGAGCGTTCTTGGAAGAAAGGAATTCTCTCTTAGCTTGAGAGCTTTCTCCAGATCCATTGTGCACAACCACAAAGAATGGTTAGGCTTAATGAGAATAATGTAATTGAAATTTATAATACTTATAATAATAAAATAAATAATTACCCATAGGTATTTATTTATTTCATTTAATTCTTAGTAAGACCCCATGTCTAATAATAACGTTTGACTATTATTATCACTTGACATGCGCCCAATGAATTACATCTAATATTATTTAATTAAATAAATAATATTATTTCTCACAAATCTCCAAAAAAACTACACGGTTCGTATATATCAATATACACGGTGTGTAATTTTATTTTTCCATTTTCCTTTATTTCCTCCATAATTATTAGACCTTGAATAATGACTATTTATTTCTCAAATAAATATCATTGCATTATTCGCTAATAAATATATTATTTTACCCACAATATATTCTCTCAAATAACTAGTATCGAAATAAATGCGATCAGGCATCCTTGAATAATTATTAAACCACAATCGGGAATAATCTTTATTCAACTTGTTAAATTAATATTTAACTGAGATACTTGGATACACTTAGTGTGTGACCCTCTAGGTCTCTTTCTCAGTGGCATTAGGCGAAGCCTGCCTAAAGTCCAAGGTTAGCGTCTAGCAACACGTCAAGGCACCCATAGAGAAAGAAGTTAACGCTGCAATGACGTGTCACCTCCAACGAATGTTTACCGTGTAATGTAATTCCTTTATCTTGGTATCTCAAATCAAGCAGGTTGCATGTTAATGTCATCAACTCATGTGCTCGATTATTCTTTCTTTGACTTCCTAGAATTGAATTTGCTCATTTCTCACCATGGCCATGGATTTATTTAATCTATATCAATTCCATCAAAGGGCATGAGATATCAACTCCCGTTATGGAATAGAAGGGACAAATCATTTTTTGCGTTATCTATTAATGCAATATTACTCGTGACGCACCCAACATATCCTATCTCGCTGCGAACAGTGTGTCGTCACAGTTTTCATCAATACATCTAAGTGCGCGAGTTGTAATACTCATTAATAATAATCTTAAAGTCTAAGGACCAACACACACGTCCGCATATAAGAACATCCAATAACATTATAAAATGTGTATTTCCTACTAGCGAATCTCGTTCTCATAATATCCTCCTAGATATTACCAAGGGCGCACATCATAAGAAGGTGCCTCGAAGTTTTATGAGTCATCACCCCTAATGGCATGTATTATTTGTGTCCCTTAAATAACAACATCCGGCCATAGAACATATATTCAAGAATAGTGTTATGGAACTTCCGAGTTCTCATCATAGTAGGGATCCGCTATGACCTTTTAGTGCAACAGTTATCCCTAAGACATTATCACATGCACTGTCACGCAGAAGAGCAATCAAGATGTGATAAGATATTTATTAATATTCAAATACATGAATACAAGTTTATCATAAAGTACAAAGTAGTTGGTTCTAGGCCACCAACTCCAACAGTTGTAAGGTCAGGGTGTGAAACCCCTGTAACACTCAAATAAGATACTTAAAATTCTTTCTTTAAATATTCTGTCACCTTAGAAAGCTCATCATGAGTCACAATAATATTCAAATCATCAATATGTATTGCAATAATGAAAAATTCAGATCCAATCCTCTTAATGAAGACACCAAATTGGATCATTTTTATAACTCACTTTCATCAAATATTCACTCTGACGATTAAACCACATACGCCCCGACTGCTTTAATCTATATAATGATTTATTCAACTTAACAAAATAATGATCTCAAGATCCAAAACATATAGCCAACATTTTGAATCCTTTTGGGATTTTCATAAAAACATCATTATCAATATTACTATATAAGTATGTAGTCACAACATCCATCAAGCGTAATTCAAGATGTTCATGTACGACAAATGTCATGAGATACTGAAAAGTTATCGCATCCATTACAGGAGAGTATGTTTCATCATAATCAATCATAGGTCTTTGTGATAAACCTTGAGCAACTAGTCATTATTTATATCTCACCACTTCATTATTTTCATTTCTCTTTCTCACAAATACCCATTTATAACCAACAGATTTAACCCCTTTTGGGTTTTCACAATCAGCCCAAAAACCTTACGTTTAGCAAGTGAGTTTAATTCAGATTAGATTACACCTTTCCATTTGTCTAAATATGGTCTATCATGATATTCATCAATCGTTTTAGGTTCTTGATCATTATTAATAATATCAAGTGTCACATTGTATGAAAATGTGTCATCAACAATAGTCTCCACTCAGTTCCAACATATTTCGGTGTTGGTAAAATTTATAGAAATTTACTCTCGATCATGATCATGTACTTCTGGTACATTGGTTTCTTGAGGAATTTCATGATCAAGAAAATTTTCATTCTTCTTGACTTCATTTATTTCTTCAAGCAACATGGGTTGTTTCCCTTTCCTTTGACGGGGGGGGGGGGGGGGGGGGTTATCTTTTGAACCAAGTGGTCTTTCATGCTTCAAATGTGGATTGGAAGCATTGTTGATTGCATTATCAAATTGTCTTTCAGGGAACTCTATTTTGGATTGTGCATTTGCAGCAGGTATATATGATTTTTGTAACCCGTTTTGAATCATTGAATGCATTAGGCAATTGACGACTCGTACTGACGACGAACTCCTCTTTTGACAAGTCCTTTCTGGAACAAGCATCATTTGCCTTGATTAAAACCACTGGAACAATCTATGGGCTTGTTGTTGTGGCTTTCCAGTTCGTTGTCCTTGCATCTGACTGACTTCACCATCCAACAAAACTACAAACCCTCCTAGAGTACACAACATCCTCCAAGATCTTCAACTTCCAACATCGGATCATCAAACTGTGACTATTGCAGCTCTTTCCTCCGGAGACGTAACCTCTCACTGGATCTAGACAATGTAAGGGATCATCGGTTTGCTTCAAAAATTCAGTATAATTTAACCAAGTTATGAATGTCACCCAATGAATAGAACACATCGCATGACACATGTCAGTCAATTGGACTTTCAATATTCCCTTATTCCCTCTGGTATCGACGCCATCTTCCTATGGCATTCTTTCGGTAACCTGATCAACCATTTGACCGTAAGAACCCAACAGTCTTCCATTAAGCTTTGATTGTCACCAATGAAACACGCCCCAAGACACATACTGGTCAAGAGAACTTTCAATGACTCAGAATCGCTCTGTCATTGTCTTCTAGTAATGTCCTTTCGAGTCCTTGATAAACTGCTTCATCAGACACTCAACAATTGTGCTCTTCTATCAAGCACAACAACCAAGCTCAGATGCTACTTGTTGGGGATGAGGGTGCAGATTTCGATCACCAAAAGTCCCTCCTTCCGGTAATCCAACGCAGCGGAACAATAACCATCAAAAGTGTCTTCCTCCAATAAAACGTCCCCGCAACTTCGACGTCCGAAATTGGGAAGTCCAACCACCCCAACCACTATGTCGATTCATCCCCCGCCTCTAGTTTTAGTCACCTCGCGATCTTCCTTTTGAGTAACGCACTAGCGAAAAGCCCACAATAAACTCACACATGCAAGCACAAAACAAAACACAATGCACACAAGTATTACATGGTTCAAACTTTCATCCTACATCCATGGGAGAATGACGACATCACTTTCATTCCATCGAAAATAAAGTACATCTAAGTTACAAGGATAATCAACTTCCGACCATCCAACTCAGACTATCGAAAGAAGACTTACCAACATCATAGTTGTTGCATCTTCCGACATTCCTCCTGGTCTTTTGCCTTCGATATTTTGACCTCCGACACTTGGATGTGCCCATGCGGACCCCCTTCCAGAGCTACCTCTGCTTGGTGTCATGCCCCATCAGCATCTTCCAATACCCAAGGTAGTCAAACTCGACGAGTTTACTGTTCACGCTCAGTAGAAAACTCGTAGACTCGTGGTAAACTCGTGTATAAAATATTTGGACTCGGTGTAAACTCGTCCGGGTCACAGGGTAGACTCGTACTATAGACTCGCGATTTTAACTACCATGCCAATACCCCTTTGCACATGTGGACCAATCCCGCTTATATAATGGTCCAAACCGATCATCCAGTCGGCATCATCATCCAACTTTCGCAGGCAAGCCACCCACTAGTGAAAATTTGTCCTATAGCCACAGTCAGGACTGGTCGTGGCTATAGGCCACTTATAGCCATTGTCGGTCAAATGAACGTGGTTGCAACATTTCCCGCACTAGCGTGGAGAAAAAATTCTAATGGGAAAAGCCCTATAACCATGGACAGAGGTCGACCATTACTATAGGCCTCTCGCGCGCATTCTATAGCCACGATCGGCCTCTAACTGGGGTCATAGCTTTCTCCCCCACAACATATAGTCATGGTCATGGTCGACCGTGGCTATAGGTTGCGTTCGGGGAGGCTATCGCTATAGTCAGGTCATTGTGTATTATTCGTGAGACAAGGGATTAGAACATCGCAATTACATTTTTTCGGATAATTTTTTAACCACGATCTAATTGTGGCTTTAGGTGAGATGTGGACTGGCCCAACATCATGGTGGTTATAGCCACAAGTTATAGCCACAATCCATGAGCATGACTATAGTCGTGGAGGCTATCACCGCGGGCAAACTAACCATGGCTATAGGTGATTTTTCCAGTAGTGATCGTTGGCACTGGCAACTTCTGATTGCCCATAGCATTCGTTGCTTTGATCGCCAACACCCAGTGAACAGTGCATGTTGCTTTTTGATTCACACTGATGACATTGAAGAATCTCTCTGTGTCGCATCCACTAAGAAAGACTTCCACGTCTCGTCATCAAAGTTCACTAATTCATAAACATATGCACTCTTCACCACCTCTGGAAAGTCGTTCGACATCCGAGAGTTGCCCCTTTAGTTAGTTTCACTCCTCCCTCTAGAGCATGATCGAGCCTCTGAGTACATGCATCAGATGATCTTCATCATTGTCGCACTCAAACTCCGTTGTGCTTCATCCACTAAACTCACTCGTACAACTGCTTCTGATGAACCCGCCTTATACATTGTCCAGCATACTTCATGTCGCGAACCAAATTGCGTCGCCATCCAACCGACGCTCGAACCAATCCGCGACAAGGCCTGAAGGGCGTTCCCGATCCCTACTGGCTGGCACAAGTGCCCCATGTATCAAAATGTAAAGTCTGGAAACGATTTACCCGAATAAATAACTATAAAACAGCCAACAATATAAATCGAACCAAAACTGGAAGTCACAACCAAACAAGCATTTAATCAAACCTAAAAGTGAGTTACACATGTAAACCAAAAATTCAAACAACGACTACCACTAGGTAGAGTGACCAAAAACCAACACAAAAACCACCACCTGGCAAGAGGACACCGCCCTCAAGTCATCTCCACAAAGTCGTGCCAAGAAGCCAACTAGCAACCTGAACCACCACTTCCAAAAACTTTATCTTTACCTGTATCAGATATAACCAAGTCTACTTACACTCAAAGGTGTAAATAGGGTGTGAGCTAACGCCCAATAGAATGTCACCAATAAAACAAATTCACGCATAAATATTAAATGATAAATACAGTTGCAAGTTCATCAGACGAAAAGAAACAAATGCTTAAACAATTTTAAAGAAAACAGTTTTAAGGATAACTAATTTAAAGAAAAAAACTTAAATTAAAACACACGTGCACTTGCTTTTATGGTCACCTCAATGTCACATTGTGTGCCAACGGTGAGCGAAAAATAAAGAATGAGCACAAAACATGGGAGATGCCCTAAAGATGCTAGCGAGAAGTGGAACCCTAGAACATAGTGTCTCGGTGAAAAGGGGTGTAGGAACCACAACAACATATGTTCTCGTGTACGAGTCACTAATAGGGAATACGCCCATAACCTAACGGTCTTCAATCATCATCCAAAAGTTTAGTTAGTGTTCTAGTTGTCCATCCAGCTAAGTGAAACCAGACCGATTTCACTTCCATGTCACTAGCGCACTAGTCCTAGTACGTCCATCTAGTACTTAAGCTTCTCATTTGTGCTCAACATGTTCCAAGTCCATGTCACACGTCAAATTTAAATAAACAAAACAAACGAGCCACTACCTCTACCTACACCACACTCACACACCCAAATTTCCATTTGAAATAGTAAGCACATCAAAAACCTTCACACAATCCAATTAAAACAATTTTGCATCTTTAACAATTATTTATTAAAACATTTAAAATTTTCTTAAACAAATTTTAAAGAGCATGACACTATTTTACACACAAACCCAATCCAACCTTCTTTTATAACAAAACACACACAACGCCATAAGAAAAACACAATCTACACCACTTACACAATTTAATAAGCTAACTGCATAATTTAACAAAACACTATCACTTACCGAGATATAATATTTTTAGCAGAAACGCATTCACACATAATAAAATGCTATCAAACAAATCAAACGTAAATTAAATTATTTAAAAGCTAATTTCGCACCAAATGTATTAAGTAACATGTGAAAATCATTAAACATGCGAACTAACTTATCAATTAACAATTATGCATGGAACCACCTACCGAGGAAAACCCCAAATCTCAAAGCAAAGTTCCAATCGTGCGTCAAGCGCACCGCAATCAACTCAAATAAACTCTAACATCAAACCATCGAGCCAATTACACCAAAATTGAACCAATCCCAACCTAAAACTCTAACCTTACAACCTCCATAATGGAAGAAACATCTAGTTGAAGGGGAACGCACCTACAGCGTGCGGGAGGCTGGTCGTAGCTTGAAGGAGGCTACCGGAGGTGCGTCGCGCCGGAAAATCCGGCCGGAAGGGAAGGGGCGATGCGGGACCGGGTGGTGCGAGGCAGCGGGGAGCGGCGCGAGTTCAGTGCGAGACGGATAAGGCGGTGCGTCGCGGCTCGCTGGATGAGAAGAGTAGCGTCGGCCGGTTGTCTTGTCGGAGGGAAGCAAGGAAAGGAGCGCTGAAGGTTCGGCCGAACAGGGGGCGGCATGCGGCTAAGGGGAGCGACGCGAGGAGCAGGGGGCGGCGCGACTCGTCGGAGAGGGAGGAAGGGGTGCCGGTGCGAGGTTCAACCAAGGAGGGTGCGGGGCGGCGCGACCTGCAGGTGAAGAGGAGGGGGTTTGCAGCTACGGATAGGGTTAGGAGGGGGAGGAGGTGCGCAACGGAAACAAAGGGAGAGAAAGAACAGAAAAAATAAAATAAAATAAAATAAAATAAAACCTAATGAAAAAACTTAAATTCAATAGTAGTAATAATAATAATTTTAAGGACATTAATAATAATAAAATATATAATGATAATATTATTATTTATAATAATATTATTATCATTATTGTTATTCTTTAAATCATTTTCTTTTTATTTTTATTTCATCCCCATTTTATTATACACCTAGTTAGTTAATTAATTAATTAATGATAATAATAATTTTTCGTAATACCAAAACAAAAACAAGTTTAATAAAAATACTATTAGTTGCAACAATAATATTATTATTATTTCAGTTAAAACATTTGCTTCACATTATTTTAATGTGTTGGCCACACTTCGTTTCATTTTATTTATTTATTTTAAAGTGTCGAGCAACCACACGGTTACCCCATAGGGCCCATAAAAATTTTAATAGTAAAGATGATATCAATTATTTCAATTTTAATAATAATAATATTAATAACATTTTTAATAATTATGATAATATTAATGGCACTTTTAATAATGACAATAATATTCATCATTTCATTTTTAATAGTAATAATTTTAATAACAATTTTAATAATAGTAATAAAGATAAATAACAAAACAAATTTAATAATAATAATACTATTATCTGCAACAATAAAAAATTTATCATTATTCTTAAAACACTCGATTGCTTTATTTTATTTTTAACACTCATTTTAACTTCGTTTCATTATTCTTTAAAAATTTAATTTATTTTGAAAACAGAGCAGACCGCACGGTCTCCGAACCGTGCTCTGTCCGTGCGCCCGATGCCGCTAAACTCAAAACACATGTTTTTTCTCAACAAAACTCAAAAAATTTAAACATGGGCTCATCCAAAACCCGACCCGAGTGGAAACCAAAAAAAATGAAACCCGAGTGTGACAATTCTCTCCATCATAGCGTTTTTCACCCCGAAAAGTCACAGCTAAGGTCGAACCCCAAAGTAAAAACCGATACCCCTTTACAGTTCCAAGGAGTGCTCCAAAAGCACGACAAAAGAAAATAGGCAAAAACCCTATCAATAAAGAAAGAGACTTACAAATTAAACTTGGGAGACCCGAAATGGACTTTCTGCTAAGTGTCACCCGCCCCAAAGAGCTAAAACACCTCCAGTTGATTTATCAAGGAAAGGAACTCTCACACCCGCAGAAACCAACTTCACAAACCGAGACACCTCAAGCACCATTAAACGGAAACCACACCGCTTGACTGGAAAGAACAAACAAGACCAAACCACATTCAAAGAACACTCTCATCACCTACCATCAAGTCATCTCTAGGAACAGAACCAAAAAAGCCAGCATGGGGAGACCTGAAGGGACTCCCTACTATAAGAGATGAGTTAACACTGACATGTTTTAGAAGAATTTCAACGAGACTCACAGTGGGTCTCCCCACCATTAGAACCAACGGAAACACACGAACTCAAAAACTTCCTTACACCAATCAAACACCCCCACCCCAAGGGGCAGGGAGGGATGGACCCAACTATTGGGGCGTCAAAACCACAGCCAAAGACAAACGAACAACTTCACACCCCCAGATGACCACCAAAATAGAATTGAGACCAATTTATCCAAACAGACCCCCATAAGGGCCGTTAAATAGAGGCCTACACCCGGTGAGACGCAACCATAGGGGTTTCAAGAAAGCGAGATAATTAGGCCTCCATACAACCAAGGGTTAACCCTTTCGCTCAAATAGGCCACAACATGGAAACGAGGTCCTCCCACCACTTTCCACCGAAAGGGAACAAATGAAACAGGACAACGACGCCGAAGGTTTAAACTATCCCCCTCTTCCACACTGAGAATAGGAATTAAACCCAAGCCTTTCATGACCCTAGGTTTCCCCTGACTACGCACCAGCTTCACTCTGGGACCTACGGCTGGAGCTCTGTTGATTGAAGCATCTCCTACCTCGCAGTCAGACGTTGAAACCCCCGAACTAAACTCCTTTTTCTGATGTAACAAGCAACCACACCGCAATCAAGGCAACACCATCAGGCATAACACACCCTGACATCCACTTACTCCAACACGGAACATTCACTAACACGAAAGCTAAGATGGTGCATGCGCATCACCCCTTGTTACTCCGAACGAGAAACATTAAGAGCAACACATAAAAGACATCTTCCAATAAAATGGAGGAATCTGAAATTTCTCGAAGGAAAATACACTTCTGTCAAGACAACGACCCTTAGAAAGTTGCACAACTTTCACCCTGTAACCGAAAAAGAGTACAACACTGCCAAACGTCCCTGATCATGATCATTGCTGCTGAAAGAAACATTACACGGAAAGGGACTTTAAACCGAGTCTTAAACGGCACATGATTCCTGCAAACGGCCATAGCACCCTCTTATGAACTGACTTGCTACACTGGCAGTCCAGCATGAATCCCTTCTTATACAAGACCAACGAAAGACCCAAAGGCCCTTTAAGACAGTAGCCAACACCGCCAACTCCGGAACTGCTCACCTTTCCTCACTGGAATTCCCTTCACCGCTTCCAGATAGAGCCTATATACACAACGGTGTCAAACTTCACCTTTGACGGCTCGGACAACCCAAGGAGACCAAAACTCTCTTCAACTCCTCTCATATCTATCATCCCACTGTGAGAGGATCCACTTAACCGAAAAGGAAAAAAAAAGATCGACTTAGCACTAACACTCAAAAGGAAAAATCCAAACTTTGATCAACTTGAGGACCGGCCAACGGCGAATTGTCTGTGGCCGCACTTCAATCGCATGTTAACTCTTTATGGGGGCGTACACTGGCCAAGAAGGAAAAATGTGGACCCAAACAAACTAGTCTGTTGGTCAAACACACCATGAGAAAACACTGAAAGAACAGGGAGAGCATTGCAAGGCCTCCCAAAACACGTCTTGAGAAAAAACAGTAACCAACACCTCAAATCAACTTACCAACGAAACACAAACATGGAACATCGTCCAAACAAGAAAGGTTTTCAAAACTCAAAACACCCCACTGCAAGATTCCCAAAACACAAAAAGACACACCACACAACTATGGAACATCAAACACTTCATCCTTTCTTTAAAAAAACACTTTTGAAACTAAAACCGAAAGGGTGGGCCGCACAATCACCAATGGTACCTCATGAGCCTTACACATGCATGCTCTCATATTAATCGGGCACCAATTCACCTTTCACATATAGCTCATGCATATGATCACCCATGAAAGTAACCCAGGTGAGAACAAAATTCTTTCCATTTTTCAAAACAACAATCAACCCACACCTCCTCTTCTCAAAACCATTGGTCACAAAATTGAATCCATTTTGAATCTCACAAACATTTTAGAAAAACACCAATCATCCAAACAATGATTCATTTTCAAACCTTGCACGTCAATTTTCAAACATTTCATCCCATTCAAAATATCTTTCATTGGTTTAACAAATTCCATTGAAAACGGAATTTTGAAACCCACTTTAAAATCACCCATGTTTCCCAAACCATTGGGTTTGTAAATCCACAAGTTTCAATTATAAAAATCCCATCTCATTTTACACACAAACTGTTTCATGAAAATCCACCTTTCTAAAACCTCATTCAAAACAGTTCTAAAAACCCATGTTCCACCACTTTGAAAATCAAGTCATTCCCTCTTTAAAATCCAAATTTCATAAATTTTCAAACAAAGGTTTTCAAATGAATTTTCAGAACCCAAGAAGGCATAAGACAATGCAAGAGTAAACTAGTGTTGAAGGGTGACTCAGACATATGATTGGCGGTCATACGCCAATCACTCCACCGTCGCAGAGAGTATTCTTGGACAATGTCTCCAGCTACACATGGTTTGTCAGGCCCTGCGAGCTTGATGAGACCATTGATCATACTCCCTTTTCATTTCCTCCAAACAAAATTAACCACAAAGACCAAAGACTCAAACAAAGCTCAACTTCCCCTGATAACTCGAGTTCCGTCACAAGGTGTGTTTGTCAGGCACCTTACTCGTAGCCAGAACATCGAGTTCCAACAACCCTAACTCTGGTCTATCCCGACTCCTTCCCAAACAACATGACCCAAAAGAACGTAACCTTCCTCAAATACCATTTCTCGATTTGTGTGTCATCCTTGCGTGTGGGTCATCTTAATTTTCTCTGTATCATTCCAATTTTATCAGATGATGTTATTTTTATTTTTATTTTTATTATTGCTACTTCCGATGAACTTACTTTCACTATATAAATTCAAACGAACTATGGTGTTGATGTATTGTCTCCAACTGGGTCGTCAAGTGTATCTTTAAGAGCACTTAACCTAGAAAACATTTATCACACCAAACCTAACAAATAGCACATATACAGCACACCCAAATGTTATTAAATGTGAAATATTTGGTTCATGATAACAAGCTAATTACAAAAGAAAATATTCATAACGGCTCGATGGTCTTTTTTGAATTAGCATTACTGCATACAAAATTACATGTCCTCATGTCGAACTAGGCAATTATGTTTTCATGAGAAGGCGTTGTTAGTAAGACAGATATCTTCATCATGAGAATTAATTCCAACTAAGCAATTCATAACATCCATTTCTGTTAAAATGAAACATGCATTTACAAAAAAAAATAAAAGGAAATGAAATAAAACATGCAATATTCATTGAAAAACAATACGAATTTAAAAACACATCTCCATTATGAGCATTTTCACATCATCCATATATTTGATACAGATTTACAAAAAATCAAAAATATCAAAATTCATAATATCATCATCATGAGTCGCATTTGCTTCAATGCTCTTTTCTTTTCCATTGATTATCGATAAAGATCAACAAAATGTTTCAACGTACGACGAGTATGTTATCAATGCCCTATCATATCACACCGAAAACATTCACTTTTATTATTCTTTGTTTTCTTTGGTTGCGGTTATTCGTTATTTGATCACTTTTGGTGGTGTTATTTTCTCTTCTCGGGATGCATGGTCACAAATGATTTACCTCGACCCCGACTGTGTCAATTATTTCCACAACCCAGATTGTAAGCAAACGTATTTGTTTCAGGGAATGAAATTGCACCGGTGGATCGGAATTCATGATTTCTCATTGAGAATTCATTGTTTTGTACAAAATATTTTGTAAATCCTTTTTCTTGATATTGTTCTCAGAAGATAACGAGGCATGAAAGGTGGAAAAGGTTTTTTCCAACATATCAAAATCAATAATATTTTCTATGCACAATTTTAATTGTGGTGTGATTTTAAACATTGTGGAGTTATATTCAATTACCAATTTTTAATCTTGGAATCTAAGTAACTATATTCATACTATGCTTTTAATAGCAATACAAGTCGTATGTGATCATACCACTGTCATAACACGAGAGGATCATTCACCGCCAGGTTCTCATTCTTCAAATACTCATAAAGATGATGGTGAAGGAATATCAAGACTCCAGCATGGTTTTGAGAAAGTTGGATTGCCAACTATGATCATCTCATAGACCGTTTGCGTTTAGATGCATCTTGAGATCCAAAATCCGTGATAAGTTCTTCCCATAAATTTCAAGAGGGATAAAATCAAACTTTGTCATATTCACCATGGAAAATATGGTCTACCGCTTTTTTACTAACATCTTCAAACAAATGAAGCTTGGAGTGATAACATGTTATGAAACTGATTGAACATCGATTTAAACCGTGAAAATTTTCAAAAACAAAAAATGTATGATTAATTGTAGTAGACTAAACGAAGCATTGAAAAATGGTTTTGAATATTTGGAATAACAATGGTGAATGAAAACGTTAATGTAAAGAAGTTGACAAGTAGAGAAGAAATATAAAAGGCCAAAAAATTATAATTTCCATTAACATTATGACATATATATAGGGTATATGGAGGTTGTAATTAACGATCAAGACCAATCTCTATCTTCCATGAAAAAATCCAATGGTAGGAATATCAAGCTGTAGAGAAAATGAAGGGTGGACCCAAGTGAAGGGTTGAAGTTGAGAATGGGGAGTAATAATGGTTTTGGGATTATAACATTCACATAATAAATATTTCATAGCATGTTTTACATTGTTGTTGATTTTTATTTAAAATATCCACCAACCAAATTCCTCAAACATTGAACTTCAATAGTAAAAGATCAATTAATTACAAAAAAAATGATCAGTTCCTGAAATTATGTTTTTTTCCTGATGAACTATATCCAATGAAATTGTTTACCAACATCTTGACCTTTTTAACACAAATTTGGAGCTGATATTGTTAGAATCAACGTCTTCAAATCATTCATTTAAAACAATTGAAACCCTTCATACATGATCATGATACTCAAAAAACGCCTTTTATAGGAAAAGGGCTTCTGAATATACCTAATGGGAAGTCGACAATCCAAAAAAGTAGCGTTTCTAACACAAAAACTTATAACAAGTGCTTCTGTATACGTTTTTTAAGATTTCATGTTAAAAGGGTATTTTTCTGCTTGTTATATATTATTATATAAATGGTTTTCGCCAGGAAAATAAGCATATGAATTATTTTCAAAAACAAAACAAACGTTAATAATTATTTTAAACCACAAGAATGAGCATTTTCAGCAAGTAGGACCAAACACAGCCTTTAACTACTAATTTACTTCCTCAAAACCAAGTTGGGTTGGGTACTACAGGGTAGATTAGGGTTCATACACTCGAAATAACCATACAATTACATGAGCATGCAAATATATATAGGATCGGCAATTAAAAATGTTCTTTTTTTTTCATGCAAATTTATTTAGCATAACATGCTTAAGGCGGGAAAAATAATAACCTTGGTGCAGCCGAACATGGCCTAATCTTCTTTCATATTTCTGAGAATGAATTGATCGTTCTGAAACCGTGATTTTCAGGCAGAGCTGCATTGCCCGGCCGGATAGATATCAGTACCTCCAAACCTGAATTCAAACAGGTAATATTCCCCGATGTGAATATTATAACTAGATTAAAGGCCTATAAAATGTTGCTCCCACTTCAAATTTTACAGAATCAGACATGTACAGAGAAAAAAGAATATATAAATGTACACCTTGGGTTTTGGAAAATGTTTTCTTTTTTCGTTTTCTAAAAAATCATTAGAAATGTGAAATTATTTTGAATAGGGGGGGGGGGCAAGAAAATATGTGATGTGCCACTTCTTGCATTTTCATTTTCCATAAAACATGAAAACAAGTGGGATAATGAATTAGAGTTGGCGACCGGGTGCGATTCCACATTGGATTTCAATAAATGAACCTCAAGCTTTACAAGGATAAGTACTCTGGTTCCCCTCCATTAAAATAGATTCTGGAAATAATAAAAGGAAATTTAAAATAAAATACATAATAAAAAGTACATCTAATGAAAGTAAAATTATTCTTAAATAATAAAAATATTTTTTTAGAGGGGGAATTGCATGAGAGAAGGCCAGAGGTCCAAAGATTGAGAAGCCCAGATTACATTTGAAGATCTGTCTTGCCCAATAGAAGATTGACACCCTATACATTAATTTATAATAAAATATCAACTACTTTATTAAGCTCATGAACTATTCAATTAAAATATTTTATTTCTCAAATTCAACTAGATATATAGCTCAAGCAAGTAGACCTCAAACTTAGACTCTAGAAAAATTAAGTCGAATTTGATTATTGCTTGAGTCGAGCTTGAGCAGTTTGCAAGTATCACCGTATCATTTACATCAATATGCACAACCTCAAAGAATATCATGCAAATGTATATTTTTCTAAAACCGGGTACAAAAAAGTGATGTCCGATGCCAACAAAGCATGAATCATCCTGTAAACTAAACATATGTTTCTGACACCCTCATTAGAAACATAAAATAGTTGTGGTCTGAAACAGACCATACTCAAGGGTGGCCTCTAAATAGAAACATAGATGATGTCACAATTGAAATTAATCCATTTGCCTTCACATTATGAAAAACAGGGACATCACAGGATTTTCAACAGTTATTTGATACATCCCCACCATGAGCTAATGGTATTGTGATTTTTAAGTTCAATTAAAAATCTAGTGGATTGCTAAAGCCAAAAGAATAATGGGAAACATTTTAAATTTTGATGCCAGAGGCACCTGAATGCCTAAGGCTTTGTATGATAGCACTTTATGAAAACTACTTATAGCACCTGTCACGATAAATGCTTCTAAAAGTGTTTTTATATTGTTTATTGAAAAAGTGTTTTTTTTTTGTCACTCATTTAAGTGATTTTATACTGGAATCCAAGGGCAAGTGTTTTTTTAGAAACAAAAGAAACAACAACTATTTTTTAAAATTGTTTATCATAAGTGGTAAGTGATGTGACCAGTTTTCAACAAGTGATGTCAAACGTAACACCAAAGGCCTAGATAAAAGGAAACGAAATCGAGAATTTGTGCTAGTCAGGTTGGTGGACAACCCAAAAAGCATATCTCATTACCTGCACCCTTGGCAGCCATGGCTTCTTGAAAAACATCAGTGACGAATAAAATTTCAGATGGGGAATCCACTCCCAGCGAGTCTGTGATTTCAACATAACTCTGGGTTTCTTTCTTGTTCCTGCATAAAAAGAAACACACGTGAAAAGTGAAGGGCACGCTTTTTTGCAGTCATGACCCATGGATCCCACTCAGGCTAGCCACAGACTTGGCAGGTATCACCCAGACCAAGTGTCGGACAGGTACTGTCCCCTCCGCCCCCTCCCCCACTCCTGGGGTTTTTTTTTTTTTTTTTTGCCTCTCACTGCACTCGAACCGGGGACCTGATGGCTAAGGCCCCGTTTGGTTGGGGGAGGGAGGGAAAAAGGAATGGAAATTTCCAGCTTCATCTCTTCTTGACATGGTTTTCCCTTAAGGCCCCAATTGGTACACAGAAAAGGGCGACTGCGAAAGGGAAACAGAAACGAAACTTGCAAAATCTGTGTTTGGTACACCAGAATGGAACACCCAGTTACCTTAAACAAGGGAAGAGAGGTTCCACCCAAAAAAAGGTGGAAAAGAGGGTGGGGAAACGGATTCCAAATTTTAGGACAGAAATGACCTTAAAAAATATTCAAATTTCAAAACAAATCATCCTGTCATCCCCTCCCCGTCACCCAGTCCCCAGTCATCTGCCAAAGAACCGCCCTCCGCTGTCAACGGCAACGCCCCCCTGTCATCCCTCGCCACTGCCATGCATCACTCCCCCATCATCCCCTGCGGCGTCCCAGATCCACCATCACCGACATCCACCCGCTGCCATGCATCACTCCCCCACCACATTCTAGATCACCCCCCCCCCCCCAGAATGGAACACCCAGTTACCTTAAACAAGGGAAGAGAGGTTCCACCCAAAAAAAGGTGGAAAAGAGGGTGGGGAAACGGATTCCAAATTTTAGGACAGAAATGACCTTCAAAAATATTCAAATTTCAAAACAAACCATCCTGTCATCCCCTCCCCGTCACCCAGTCCCCAGTCATCTGCCAAAGAACCGCCCTCCGCTGTCAACGGCAACGCCCCCCTGTCATCCCTCACCACTGCCATGCATCACTCCCCCATCATCCCCTGCGGCGTCCCAGATCCACCATCACCGACATCCACCCGCTGCCATGCATCACTCCCCCACCACATTCTAGATCACCCCCCCCCCTCCTCCCAACACCACCACCACGGTCCAGATCTGTCCACCATATTCCAGATTTGAGGAGGTGTGCAACAGGGTAGCGAAGGGGCTGCAGACTGGGGTCGAAAACTTCACAGCCCGGTTACAATATCCAGTTATGGGCACTTTCATCATTTGAAACCTTTCTTTTTTTATACATTATTTTACTAATATGGATTCCTATGCCTTTTCCATCCATACCAAACGTAATATGGAATGCAAATTCTCTTTCCCATTTTGGTGTCGTTTCATTTTCCTTTTCCTTCGAAAATGGTTCCCCTATACCAAAAAAGGCCTAAAAGGTTTTCCAAGAAACCTTGATTTCCTTCAAATAAAGGAAACCAGCTCCCCACCCCCCCCCACCCCAAATTTATGGGAGGAAATTCAAGAAAAACTCTGCAAATCTAAAATTAATATATATACATATAAAAAATTTACTTTTATTCATTTATTTATAATATTCATTAAATATTCTTATCAATTATAATATGTTTTATATTATCATGTTATTATTTTAATTATATTACTTTTCCATCACTGATCAAACATCACCTTTTAATTTTCCATTCCTTTTCATTCCTCCTCTCTTCTTGCTCCATTTTCTTAAATTTACTCTCAATCAAACAGGGCCAAAGTACCACCAGGGAGCACAGGTTTGTACCACTAGACCAAGAGTCATCAACAAAAGTTACAGTTGTTACCCCACTTTGGTGTCGAAAAACCCACATAAATACTTTCTTAGGTCCCCATAGTTTGAATTTCCGAATAAAAGCCGCTGTGCCAACCTGCTCCCACTTGAATAAATATAAACCTGTCAAATTTGCATAAGAAAAACTAGACATTAGACGCAGGTAAGAAGTTGGGTAAAACCAGAAAACACATGTTCGAACCCAACAAGATGAGAATAGAAGCTACAATGATAAGTCATAGGCATGGCTATAATTTTTTTTTTAAAAATTCAATCCAGCAGTTCAGGCTGGGCGGATCAGGCCAGTTCGACCAAAAAAAGGCATCCCAAGCCTTGCCAGATTCACTGTTCAGGCCAAGTCCGATCTTGCCTGAACCTGAAGCTCAGCAGCAAGTCCATTTTTACATCTAAATGTACTAAAGTGGCATGGCCATTCCCAGCAGCCTAATTTTAGTGGACTTGATTGAAAACTATCCTTCCATAGGCTTCCAACCAAACCACCTGAAAGTTCATGGAGGATCCATCACCAAAATGCATGTGTTGTACAAATTTTTAGGTTGCGGTTGGCTATGGAAAACCGTTTATCTTCCAAAAATATATTAGAAAATGTATTGTATTATGCAAATGAAAAAAAAAATTAGAAAATGAAAAAGAGAAAGATGGACTTGTAGAAAACAAAAAAAAAATGTTTTCATGTTTCTTAGGAAAATGAAAATGCAAGAGGTAGGTAAATCACAAAATTTCGTGTTTCTCCCTACAACCCAAAATATTTTCTAACACATTTTAAAATGCACTACTGAAAACTGAAAACAGTAAACATTATGCAATACCAAACGCAGTCTTGCCTTAATGGCCACAGAGCCTTACAAGTCCACCCAAACATGAGAATGAATGGCTGTCAATTCATCATTACACACACCTCCTAAAGTAAAATGGCGCATTCTGTTATGAGTAAAATCATTACATGCACCGAAGCCCAAAGCAGCTTTTGCAAACTACAACAAAACTAGAAATTCAAGAGGAAAGAAGCACAAACTAAAACAACATAAATGTTATGGAAGCAATGAAAATATGCGATAAATTAGAGCTTCAATAACCTTTATGCCAGAAGAATGCCAATTCTCAAGGGCTTCAGGCACATCTTCAAAAACCATGCCCTTCAATTCATTATTCTTAAATCCAGTTTTCCACATATGACCCTGGAAACAAAAAATTTAACCACGCTGTCCGAGAAAAAGGCCCCACAATACTCGATCGGATAACTCTTACTTGTAATTCTTTTAAAGCGGTTATCTTTCTGTCTGCTCGTATCATTGCTTCCACATTTTCAACTACAGCAGCAACCACCTTAGCCTTCTCAACACTATCAGAAGGGATGGGCACAGCACCAACCACGCCCTGTTCTAAATCCAATTGAACCTGCAATGACAATTTCATTATTAAATAAATAAGTAAAAATAGCATTACTAGTAATCAAATTTTCATTCCATCTAGAAATTAATCCCTGTTAGAAGGTGGGCTGGCTGGGCAAGCGCTGGAAAGGCTTGTGCTGGAGGGGCATGTACTGGTGGGCAGGTAAAGGGGAATAACTGCCAAGGGGCAGTAGTGTAATTTGCTTCTTTAGGTGTTGGGGCAGGTAGGGGGTTTGTTGGCTATTCTGGTGGAGTAATAAAAAGGGGACCAGCCGGAAGGGAGGGGATAGGATTTCATTTGGGATTTCCAGCAGGCTGCTGGACGTTGGGACGTCTCAGCTGGATTCCGGAGAGTGGTCTTCTCCAGGAGTTTCTTATTCTTTCCCTCCTCCTCCTTTCACCTCCTTTAGTAATTCTCAGTTCTGAGTTTATGCTTGGATAATACAGCAATTCAGTAGCTTTTTCTCCCTATTTTCTCCCGTGTGATCATCGTTGGGCTCATTGTCCCAACAATTTTGGCGACTCCGCTGGGGAACGCGCACCGAAGAGACGACTACAAAGGGAGCGCGCATGCTGGGAGAAGGCCGCGGATACAAACTTGACAGGAGTGGAAGATCGGTATTGCAGGCGCTGCAAAAAAACTCTCCTTTACCTAACCTCTTCTGTGCAACCTTCTGGGGAACGCACGCAAGGTGGGAGGACTAACAGAGCAGACCAATCATTTTGAAGTTGTCGGAATTTCCGAGTGCACGTTGCGAGAGGACAAAAGCCACCGTTGGAGACCTGAATGCAGCTGTGAGACGCAATCGCTGTGAGCACAACAGTAATTCAAAAAAAAAGTCGTTGGAAGGAGTCGAACGCAGAGGAGATCGTTCATAGCCCGGGAATGAGAGAAGCAGACCGACGTTGAAGAGGGCAGTGTTGTTGGTTGTTGGAGTGGTCAGAGCAGTTGCGAGGCATTGTTCGTTGGGAAAAAAAAAACCTGAAAAATGTTGTGGAGACGGGAGCGTGCAACTATTGTGGAGAAGTGGCGAGAACGCAAGGAAGTCGCGATCGTTGCTGAAGACGCGTCGCAGAGGCTGGAGGTTAGCGTGCGAGTTGTATCGTTGTTGGACGCTTGAAGCCTGACGAGCGAGGAGTCGCGTTGGCAACGGTTTTGGAGGAAACTCTACTTGTTTTTGTGAGAACTAGCACAGTTGTGTTTGAGAAGGCAAGGTGCAGGAGACTGAAACATTTGTCGTAGCTTTTGTTAGGAGACAAGTTGTGATTGATAGGCGGCAACGAGAGCTAGAGATTTTGCTGGATCAGATGGAGGCTTTCGCTAGTTACACAGGCCGACAGGCGTATTCTGGGCAAGCAATGTGAGCCATGAGAGGAGCAGTTTGTTTTCATTCCGGAGCAGCCCGAAGAAGTTCTTGTTCCGAGTTCTAGCAAGGATGAGCAGGGAAGGTACGTCATGGAGGAGGAGCTTGTACCGGGATTATTTTCAGAACTGTTGACCGAGGAAGTGGCAAGCCAGAGTGTTTCTCAGCTTCCGATTGAACACAATGTGGCGTGTACAAAAGGTTGTTCTTGTTGTGTTGTTGTATGCACTTTGGCGCTAGGAGGGGGGGATTGTGGGGTTGGTTCCCAAGGGTGGGGAGATGAAATGGAGGCAGAGAACTCTTATGAATTCAGCCAAGGAAAACAAGTTTTCCAACGGTGGAAGAAGGAACAGTCTGCTTGTGGAGTCACCAGAAAGGACTGGTAAGGTTCAGCAATAGTAGGCATAAGGAGCAGATTGCTAGAAGCAATAATTGTAGAAGATGTGAATCTGTTTTGAGTGCACTTATACCAAAAGAAGATGCTTCGTGCCCACTGCCATGGGCATATTCTATGTTGAGTCCTTGGGATGCTCAGTCCTACAGCGGTGACAAGGTGACCGGGAATGCATCACAGACAAGTGTTCAAGCAGTGGCTTACTTGAGGAATGCTGAAGTGAAGGCTGTTGCAAATGCAGGTTAGGTGTTTCTTGTACTTCCTTTACGAGGGGCCAGATTTGATCTATATGGTTCTCGGCCAACTCAGGATGTCGCTGGAGGGAGAAGAAACTTCCTGGAAGCTTTAGTAAATGGCTCTAAAGATTTAAGAATTCTTCTACCTTCACCCAAGAAGCAGTGCACACACCTGGCTATAGTTTCCAAAGGACGGGGAACTGCTTTGGTTTTGGTCTATGATTTTGGCTTCACGCCTCCGTAGCTTCTTTACTGGAGGTAATGGCAGCAAAGGGGCGGGCAGGAAATGCCTAAAGTCACTTTTCGGTTCCCTGACTCCACACTGATCCAGCTGGACGAATATTGGCTGAACCAGAACTTGTTGTGCAGAATGCTGCTAGGATTCATGGCTACTAGGAAATGGAGCATGTTTGGGCAAGGTTGGAATCGACTAGATTTGCAGGAAGGTATACCCCTAAGTGCATTGAAGGATCAAGCAGAAGCAATTTAAAGTTGCAGTTCAGTGGTCATGTTTTAATAACTGATATTCTCTGTTAAACTTGAAGGAGGCGGTTTTAACATTGAAGAAGATGTAGATAGGGAGGGGAACAAAGAACTTAAGTTTGTTGTGGAAGGAAAATCGGACTGAGTTGTGGATGAGTTGTTGGCCCTTCAAGATGAGCACAGGAGTATAGCTCGTAACAATTGATCAAATTTTAGCATTGAAAGCTTGTGCAGCCAGGTAATTTTCTTACACTCACTTGCTAGAACTTCTTGCTGGAAACAGCTTCCTCGGTGTTGCAACACAGGCAGAAGTAGAGCATGCCTTCGGCCTAAGTGGAGCAAGGCTCGGAAGCTTTGTTGCTACGAGAACCTGACATTGAGTTATAGATTTCCAACAAAAGCCGGAAGCATCTCTTGAACTTCAAGTTCCATGTTGGATGTCAAGGAAGAGGGTGTCTAGGTTGTCACTTGGGACTCAGCACTATTTTTTTGGGAGTGACGCAGCAAATTTTTTTTATGGGAAACCTCAAGAAAAGGATATTGTGATCGAAGGGCTAGCTAGAATTTGTGGTGATAATGGAAAAGCGAAGATTCTTTTGAGTTGGTGTGCTTCAGCCTAGAGATTGTGAAATAGTAGCTTACGCAAGAGAAGACTCTCAGAACACGCTGAAGATGACTATCACTGCCAACTACCGAGGGAAGAGCTGCCAAGAGTTTCCAGGGACCCGACCTCACCACGAGGGCAAGGTGGTTTTTGAGACCGGGTGAAATAAGGTGTGATAGCCGGAAGGGAGGGCATATTCTAGTTAGGGGGTAAAATAGTCTTTTAGGGTGAGTCAATTAAGTTGTTAGGAGGAAGATTCTGGACCCCGCTTGTGGGGTTGGAGTTTGGTTATATACGTAGTTGGGAGAGAAGTGAGGAGGGGGGAGAATATTGGTGTTCGGCCATTCTGGCTTGGGAAACGGCATGTGGGCTTTGGCGAGGAGCAAGTGCTCTCTCGAGGCGTCCTTATTCCTTCCTCTACTATTCCTCTGTAGTTCTGCTGGAATTCCACCATATATACAGTAGTTCACTTCCTCTGGCTCTATCAAATAGTCCAACCTGCCGGATGCCTCCTCAAAGGAGGCGTGCTACCGGTTTCTTCACCTCCATCGTCAACGCACACAGCAGAAGCAGACGAATCGCATTGTCGTGGTGCGCTTGCCTAGTTTTGATCAACAAAGGCGTGCAGCCTGCTTCTTACCTGAGGAACTTCCCACAGAGGAACCACACCACACACCTCTTCAGGTAACACCGCCGACCTCGCTACCAAACGCGGGGTCGACTTTGCTGGAGATGATCGCTGCAGCAGGAGACTCCCGGCCTACAGCAAACGCGATAGCACTGACAGGCGCTCGCATCGCGCGAATCGTCTAGCGGAGCATCATCCACTGTCGGCTCACTCCCTGCCGGTTCCACTTCAACTTCCGCTGCTGGAGTCGCATCGATCGCGCAACAAAGGAAACGCGGCACGCACTGCTGCTGAATTTCTTTTCATTTGAACGACCCGTGCCCCGCTGAAAATTCCCACAAAAGGGAAACGTTTGGCCGTTTGGTTCTTCAGCATCTGACGAACCGATTCAGACACACCGACCTGCTGCACAGCGTCAACAATTTCTAACGTTCGGCGGCAGCGAAAGTTACCAGGTCGCGACACGCGGGCCTGCGCCCATCGTCAGGACCGCCCGGCCGGCTACGTCTTTGAGCAGGCACACCGCTCAACCGGCCAAGTTACGATTTTGGAATTTTAAGAGAGAGAGAGAGAGAGAGAGGCAGCCACGTTTTCTGTTGGGAAAGGAAAATACAGGAGGGAAAAAAACAGCAAAACAAAACCTACAGAGGGGCTGCCCGACAGGGAAACAACAAGTTGCACGCTGCCCGCTCCCTCCCTGAAGTTCTGCAGGGAACGCTCGTTTGTTCAGTCTCGACAGCATCCTATGGCGACTTAAATGTCGAAACTCTGGGCTTCACTGACCCGGGTGACCAGAAATCAGGAAAAATATTTAAAGGAAGAGATTATACCGGAATTTTCGATCACACATCCGGAGACATGGATCTCGAGGGCTAAAGAATATTTCTCGCACAATCAAACACCGGATCAGATGAAGGTGTCAATGGCACGACTCTGCATGTCAGGTATGTCTGCACTTTGGTTTTTAGTGGCCAAAGCACCTGCGACTATGTTCACTTGGGCGCATCACAAAGAACCAATCCTTGAGGATTTTGGTAGCTCCACTGGGGAAGCCCCTGAAGGTTCCGGGCGCAGCGGAAGCGCGTGGGTGGATGTGCCCACTTGGCTTTTTGTCATTAACAATAATCAATCCGGGATCAATACGACGATGAACGTCAGTCTCCACGGATCGAATCACAGAAATGGACAAAGAAAAAGAAAGTCCCGGAACCACAAAGTAGGACCGTTACAGGTTGATTATAATTAATTTAATCAATTTAAAAGAAATACCTTTTGGGTGTTCTTTCTTCGTTGATGTTCTTGATCACGTTCCGATGTGATTCGTCGTTGCGTTGCAGAAGCCAAGTGTAGACTTCCTCTAGCGGTGATCCACACGTGTACCTCGTATCTCGGGACGTCGCCAAAGGAGCCTCCGGGTGCTAGCGTGGAGAAAACATTTGCTTGCGTTGTCCGCCTTAGATCGTCTTGATCCGATGGAAAAGGATCTCTCTCGGTCTTGAAAGTGTTCTTGGAGGAAGAGGTTCTTTCGGCCTTGAAAGAATTCTCTAGAGTTGTTGTGCACAACGATTCTCTTGTGCGTAGGAAAAGAGTTGGGGTTGTGAGGATATTTATAATCAGGTTTGAGGTTGTAGAGTTATGACAATAAATAGACGCGTTACGCGTTTTATTTATTTCATTGGCTCTTATTTAAACCCCTCATGTCAAATAATTAATTCTTTGACATGCGCTCACGCTGATTATAATAAATATCATTTAAAATAATATTATATCCTCAAAATCCCGACTGAAAAAACTACATGGTGTGTAATAATAAATACACGGCGTGTACTTGTTTTTCATTGAAAACTACACGGCGTGTACATTTAATGTACACGGCGTGTATATCTTGTTTTCATTTATTCATTTCCTTTCCATGAAGAAAACTACACGGCATGTAATTATTAATACACGGCATGTACTTGTTTTCCATGAAAAACTACACGGCGTGTAATCTTTAATACATGGCGTGTATATCTTGTTTTTCATTTCCTTCTTCCTCCATCATTAAGACGATTTAGGCTTCCTTGAATAATTATTAAACCACGTACAGGAATAATCTTTATTCTACTTGAGATACTTGAATACACTTAGTGTGTGACCCTCTAGGCCTCTTTCTCATTGGCATTAGGCGGACTTGCCTAAAATCCAAGATTACTGTCTAGCAACGGGTCAAGGCACCCAAGAGAAAGAAGTTGACGCCGCATTGACGTATCACCTCATACGAACGCTTACTGTGTAATTTAATCTCTTTGTCTTGATATCTTATCAAGCAGGTTTCATGGCAGTGTCGTAAACCTATATGCTTGATCCGTCGTTCTTTGACTTCCTGAAATAAACTCATCGTTTACACCATGGCCATGGAATTTAATGCGACAGTTCTATTTCAATCAAAGGACCGAGATATCAATTTCCATAAATGGAAGGGACAAATCCTTCCTCGACTTATCCATTAACAACATGTCACTCGTGACGCACCCAACGTACCCTACTTCCCGCCAACTGTCTGCGTGACGGTTTTCGTCAGTAAATCTAAGTGCGCGAGTTATGACATGAGTTAATGATAATCTTCCAGTCTAAGGATCATTACACACGCTCGAAGATAGCAATGTCCAATGACACCGAGACATGCGGATTTGCTACTGGCGGGTCTGTTCTCATAATCTCCCATCTTGGAGTTTACCAAGTGCGAACTCCATGAAAGAGAATCTCGTCTTCTTACGAGTACTCGCACATGACGGTCTGCATACTATGTGTCCTATCATAGTATGTCATCCAACCGTAGAACTTTATTTAAGAATATTGTTATAGCATTTCAAGGTTCTCATCATAACGGGGATCTG
Organism: Viscum album; assembly: GCA_963277665.1. Classification (NCBI taxonomy): domain Eukaryota; kingdom Viridiplantae; phylum Streptophyta; class Magnoliopsida; order Santalales; family Viscaceae; genus Viscum; species Viscum album. The sequence continues at coordinate 1,012,385,651 of OY728156.1, forward strand.
CCATGACCTTATCAATGCAACAAATATTCCAGGACTTTATTATATTATAGTCATGCAGAACAATGAACAACAATATATATAATAAGTGAACATTCATGTAATCAAAGTACAAAACAATTGGTTCTCAGGACACCAACCCTTACAAACTCCCACTTGGACTAGAGCCAACTGCCTACGACTTTTAGTCCGCTAGACCTCACATGATGATCATGTTTCTGCTGAGTCAAGGCTTTAGTCAAGAGGTCTGCCACGTTGTCTTCCGTGGAAATACTGCTCACTGCAACTTCACCTCTCTGAGAAAAATCCTTCAAGAGATGATACTTCTGAAGTATGTGTTTTGTCCGCTGATGTGACCTTGGCTCTTTTGCAAGTGTCACTGCTGCAGTATTATCACAATAGAGTGTGATAGGATCTTTACTGCTCAGTACTACATCCAGCTCTTGGACGAAGCTTCGCATCCATACTGCTTCTTTAGCTGCCTCAGAAGCTGCGATATACTCGGACTCCACTGTAGAATATGCCACCACACTTTGCTTTGAGCTTTTCCAGCTCACTGCACCTCCATTCAAACTGAAGATGTATCCAGTCTGCGACTTCCTGTCATCTTGATCAGTCTGGAAACTAGCATCTACATGTCCTCTGATGACTAGTTCCCCATCTCCTCCATAAACCAGGAACATATCCTTAGTACGCCTCAGATACTTAATGATAGTCTTGGCTGCCATCCAATGGCGGTCTCCTGGATCAGCTTGATATCTGCCTACCGCACTTAATGCATAAGCAACATATAGCCTCGTACATAGTATAGCATACATGAATGACCCAATCGCGGATGCGTAAGGGATCTTTGTCATTCTCTTTCTTTCATCATCTGTCTGAGGACACATTTTCTTAGAAAGATGAATGTCATGTGACACTGGCAACAATCCCCTCTTGGACAGTTCCATACTGAATCTCTTCAATATCTTGTCAATGTATGTACTTTGACTCAGGCCCAGCATTCTCTTGGATCTATCACGATGGATCTTGATCCCAAGAATATATGCTGCCTCGCCCAAGTCTTTCATGGAGAAGCATTTATGCAACCATGCCTTAACTGACTGTAAGACAGGTACTTTGTTTCCAATTAGTAATATGTCATCAACATATACAATTAGAAAAACGACTGCACTTCCACTAAACCTCTTGTAGACACAAGGCTCACATTCATTCTTAACAAAGCCAAATTTCGTTACAGCTTCATCAAAACGAATGTTCCATGACCTTGATGCTTGCTTTAATCCATAAATGGATTTCTGCAACTTGCATACCTTGTTGGCATCCTTTGGAGTCACAAACTCTTCAGGTTGTGTCATGTAGACATCTTCCTGGAGGTTCCCGTTAAGGAATGTTGTTTTGACATCCATTTGCCAAATTTCAAAGTCATGGTAAGCGGCAATGGCCAATAGGATTCTGATGGATTTCAGCATCACAACCGGTGAAAAGGTTTCATCATAGTCAATTCCTTGACGCTGTCTAAAACCTTTTTGCAATCAGTCGTGCCTTATAGGTGTTGACTTTCCCCTCCATGTCCAGTTTCTTCTTGAATACCCATTTATTACCAATAGGTTTTACATCAACTGGAGGATCTACCAAAATCCAGACTTGGTTTTGGTACATGGAATCCATTTCAGAATTCATGGCTTCTTGTCATTTGGCAACGTCTGTGTCTTCAATTGCTTCCTTGTAGGTAAGAGGATCATCATTGTCAACCAATAATGAGTCACCATCCTCGGTGACAAGAAAACCATATCGTTCTGGTTCTTTCACCTCTCTCGTGCTCCTACACAGTTCTTGTGTCTCTGGAACAGATTGTTCTTCCACGGAGCTTTGTGGAATCTGTTCTTGTACCAACTTCTGTGTATCTTGAGCCTCGACTTCATCGAAGTCTATCTCGCTCCCACTATCTCTTTTGAAGATGTGCTCCCTCTCAAAGAATATGGCGTGTCTTGCCACTGTAACCTTTTTGTCTGAGGGGTTGTATAGGTAATATCCCCTTGTTTCCTTGGGATATCCTATAAAGATACACTTTGTGCCTCGGGGTGCAAGTTTGTTACCTGAAGAGGCCTTAACAAATGTTTCGCTACCACACACATGTAAATTCGATAACATGGCTTTGCGTCCACTCCATAACTCGTATGGAATACCATTTATCGATTTAGTTGGTACTTGGTTTAGTATGTGTGCTGCTGTTTGTAATGCATATCCCCAAAAGGATAATGAAAGACTCGCATGACTCATCATTGATCTCACCATGTCCAACAGGGTGCGGTTCCTAATTTCACTTACACCATTCCACTGAGGTGTATAAGGAGGAGTGAGTTGAGATAGAATCCCAAACTCCCGCAAGAAATCAATGAAGTCCTGATTAAGATATTCTCCTCCTCTGTCTGAGCAGAGTTTCTTAATCTTCTTACCAAGCTGGTTCTCAACTTCATTCTTGTATTCTTTGAACCGATCGAAAGAATCTGACTTATACCTCATTAAGTAGATATATCCATATCTATTAAAATCATCAGTAAAAGTTATGAAGTACAAGAACCCACCCCTTGCTTAAATTGGAAATGGTCCACACACATCTGTGTGAACTAATTCTAGAAGCTCTTTAGCTCTTTCACATTTCCCGCTAAATGGGGCTTTGGTCATTTTGCCTTGTAGACACGCATGACATACACCAAGTGGTTTTAGTTCGAAAGAATCTAAATACCCATCTTGATGTAATTTTGTCAAACATTTCTCATTGACATGACCTAGCTGATGATGCTTAAGTTGGGTGTGGTATGAGGCATGTGAATTAACTTTGTCATCGATTGTCATTACTTGGTTTGTGTAGTCTAACACATAAAGACCGTTATATAAATGTGCCCTACCAAAACAAATGCTATCTTTATAAAAGTAGCAACATTCATTTCCAAACTTGAACATGAATCCATCAGTATCTAATCTGGATACTGAAATAATGTTTTTAGTAACAGATGGCACATAATAACAACCCTTTAACACCAAGATCATTCCAGTTGGCAATGTGAGGTGGTAGTTCCCGACAGCTACAGCAGCAAGTCTGGCTCCGTTGGTTGCTCGTAGATCTACCACCCCTCGATCAATCTTCCTGAATCTACTTGGTTCCTGTATTTGGATACATATGTGAGCACCAAAAGCAGTATCTAATGCCCAATTAGTAGAAACAGATAGATTGCATTCGATAACAAACGCAACTGAAACTTCTCCTTGCTTCCTTGGCTGGGTGCAGTTTTTCTTCCAGTGGCCCTTCTTGCCACATGCGAAACAAACAACATCCTGTTCCTTTGTCTTCCCTTTGATCTTCCTTTTCTTGAAAGGCCTTGAAGAATCTTTGGGCTTAAAGCTCTTCGCCTTCCCTTTCCTTTTATTTACCATGAGGACAGAAGGTTTTTCACGCTTCATGTCATTGTCCACTTGGCGAATAAGGATAAGAAGATCAAACAGAGACTTCTCAATGTTGTTCATGTTGAAGTTCACAACAAAGTTTGAGAAGCTCTGGGGGAGAGATGCAAGAATGAGATCGGTACCCAGTTCTTCGGGGAGTTTAAATCCTAGAACCTCCAAGCGCTCAATGTAGCCAATGAGCTTGACTACATGAGGCCCAGCTGGGGTACCCTCTCCAAGCTTGCTCTGGAATAAAGCCTTGGAGATCTCAAACATTTCTTGTCTTGCTCTCTCCTGGTATAGACCACGGAGGTGCTCGAGCATGCTGTAGGTATCCATGTCTTCATGAGACTTCATGAGCTCACTAGACATTGATGACAACATCAAACATTGAACGTCGAGTGCATCGCTCAAATGTTGATCATAGACCAGGAAATCTTCATCACTCGCTCCTTGGGCAGGCGGATCAGGAAGTGAGGACTCCAACACGTAAAACTTTCGTTCATGGCGTAGGATAACCCGAAGGCGCCTAAACCATTCCTGAAAGTTACTGTCGGTGAAGATATTGTCTTTATCCAGAATTGATCGCAGAGAAAATGTGGTTGACGAGTTTGTCATTTTGTTTCTACAAATTAAAAGAGCATATTTATCAGTACTTTCTTGATTACATTTTATGAGAAATAATAAAATTTTAAGTCTCCCACTATTTTATCAAGTCCCAATGGCTCTCACCATTGAACTCGGAATGTCCAGTTGCTTTGACATTCTAGTGGCAAGGATCCATATTCCCCTTCGCATAACCTCAACAAGGGTTGGTCAAGCTGTTTGAAGGTATTTAGGTAGGCAGGTCTTTGTCAACTGGGAGCTTACAGTTCCTTGATCTGTTGAGTGGACTCCCCAATCCTGAAATCCTGACTTAGATTTCCTCAACTCTTGCCTCCAACAAGGGTTTCCTTTATAAAAGTAAGTGTCCCAACAAGGGTTGGTCAAACACATAGTTTTATTGAGTCTTGCCCTTAATCAAGTAACGGAAGGCTTGGTCTGACTTAATATGGTATTGAGGGATTTTAATCTTTTATGCGTAGTTTTGCATTATCACATGCTTGTTAATATTAAGTGATGCTAGCTTAAGTGATTAACCATGTTCTAATAATGTTGACGCATAGTCCGGTCTTTATTGTATTCCATCTTTGCATGCTTGTTTATTTCATTAATTATGTGATCGCGACAACACATACAAAATAAATAAACCATGCAATCAAACATAAATAAAATAAGATGGCATGATCATGAGCTTCTATTGGTTAGCTTATCTAGCGGTTTGATAAGTTAACCCTAACCTAGAGAAAAACACCTTGAACCAATGGTTCGTGTTTTGCAGCTCCCACCTGTCCACCTTTGTATCTTCTTGGGTTGGTTTCGCCTCAGCTTCGGGTTTTGAACCGTCTTCTCTGGCTTGGGAGATCCTCCATTACATGGGTTTACATTAAAGAAATCATGGGCACGCAGGCCCTACATTTTATTGGAAGAAGGCTCGCAGGCCAACAAATTTAAATGAAACCATACACACATACAAAGGGTCTTTGGTCTAACTCATGATCATCCACAGCATGCAACGACATTTACGCATATTTAGAATTCAAATTCTTTTAATCGTTCTATTATTTAAGATAAGTCGCGCTTGAATTCAATTAATTATGATCTTATAATTAATAAATTCTTTATCTTAAATTCCTTTCTGAATTTCCTTGAGATTCTTCTCATCCATATTCCTTGTACAGGTCTTTGTACTTTTGGAGGAAACCTGGTGAAATTTCTGGAAAGTACATGGCGTGTAGTTTATATTTACACGGCGTGTATTTCTTTTCACCTTTTATCCAAAGTATACACCGGGGGCTTTGGCGTGTTCTCTGTACTTTGGAAATTTTGGAGTACACGGCGTGTCGATAAATCATACACGGCGTGTACTATCTTGTTACGCGGTAACCGGCCTGGCGATCCCGTGTACGTGGTACGCGGCTTATCCTTTGTACATGGTTTCACTTGGGCCGGATCGGACTACACGGCGTGTTGCTCCAACATACACGTCGTGTATTCCGGTTTCCACGCGCCGTTTAATTCTGGTCAACACGGGGTGTTAAATGCTTAGGTGTAATCAATTCACACGGCGTGGTTTGGCGGACCAGTACCGGTTCGTTGAACCTAAGTACACGGCGTGTAGTTTTAATTACACGTCGTGTATTCCCGTGTTGTACAGATAGAAAGACCGGCTCCTCCGGATGAGATCCTCGTTTTTTATTTTAATCAAAATTAAAATTAAAGGGTCGTTTCTGTGATATGAATCGAGAAACGGAGGAGGAAGAACAGATCTCGTTTATTCAGATTTATAGAACGATTTATTTCGAATTGAATCAAATATAAATGCGTAAATTATCAACGAAAATTAAATAACTATAATCAACGTTGTAACCTCCCTCTGATACCATTTGAAGGTTCTGGACGCAGCGGAAGCGCGTGGGTGGATGTGCCCACTTGGCTTTTTGTCATTAACAGTGATCAATCCGGGATCAATACGACGATGAACGTCAGTCTCCACGGATCGAATCACAGAAATGGACAAAGAAAAGGGAAGTCCCGGAACCACAAAGTAGGATCGTTACAGGTTGATTATAATTAATTTAATCAATTTAAAAGAAATACCTTTTGGGTGTTCTTTCTTCGTTGATGTTCTTGATCACGTTCCGATGTGATTCGTCGTTGCGTCGCAGAAGCCAAGTGTAGACTTCCTCTAGCGGTGATTCACACGTGTACCTCGTATCTCGGGACGTCGCCAAAGGAGCCTCCGGGTGCTAGCGTGGAGAAACTTTTGCTTGCGTTGTCCGCCTTAGATCGTCTTGATCCGATGGAAGAGGATCTCTCTCGGTCTTGAGAGTGTTCTTGGAGGAAGAGGTTCTTTCGGCCTTAAAAGAATTCTCCAGAGTTGTTGTGCACAACGGTTCTCTTGTGTGTAGGAAAAGAGTTGGGGTTGTGAGAATATTTATAATCAGGTTTGAGGTTGTAGAGTTATGACAATAAATAAACGCGTTACGCGTTTTATTTATTTCATTGGCTCTTATTTAAAACCCCTATATCGAATAATTAATTCATTGACATGCGCTCACGCTGATTATAAAAAATATCATTCAAAACAATATTATATCCTCAAAATCCCGACTGGAAAAACTACACGGCGTGTAATAATAAATACACGGCGTGTACATGTTTTTCATTGAAAGCTACACGGCGTGTACATTTAATGTACACGGCGTGCATATCTTGTTTTCATTTATTCATTTCCTTTCCATGAAGAAAACTACACGATGTGTAATTATTAATACACGGCGTGTACCTGTTTTCCATGAAAAACTACACGGCGTGTAACTATTAATACACGGCGTGTACTTGTTTTCCATAAAAAACTACACGGCGTGTAATCTTTAATACACGGCGTGTATATCTTGTTTTTCATTTCCTTTTTTCTCCATCATTAAGATGATTTAGGATTCTTTGAATAATTATTAAACCACATACGGGAATAATCTTTATTCTACTTGAGATACTTGAATACACTTAGTGTGTGACCCTCTGGGCTTCTTTCTCGTTGGCATTAGGCGGGCTTGCCTAAAGTCCAAGATTACTGTCTAGCAACGGGTCAAGGCACCCAAGAGAAAGAAGTTGACGTCGCATTGACATATCACCTCATACGAACGCTTACTGTGTAATTTAATCTCTTTGTCTCGATATCTCATCAAGCAGGTTTCATGGCAGTGTCATAAACCTATATGCTTGATCCGTCGTTCTTTGACTTCCTGAAATAAACTCGTCGTTTACACCATGGCCATGGAATTTAATGCAACAGTTCTATTTCAATCAAAGGGTCGAGATATCAACTTCCATAAATGGAAGGGACAAATCCTTCCTCGACTTATCCATTAACAACATGTCACTCGTGACGCACCCAACGTACCCTACTTCCTGCCAACTGTCTGCGTGACGGTTTTCGTCAGTAAATCTAAGTGCGCGAGTCATGACATGAGTTAATGATAATCTTTCAGTCTAAGGACCATTACACACGCTCGTAGATAGCAATGTTCGATGACACCGAGACATGCGGATTTGCTAATAGCGGGTCTGTTCTCATAATCTCTCATCTTGGAGATTACCAAGTGCGAACTCCATGAGAGAGAGTCTCGTCTTCTTACGAGTACTCGCACATGACGGTCTGCATACTATGTGTCCTATCATAGTATATCATCCAACCGTAGAACTTTATTTAAGAATATTGTTAAGCATTTCAAGGTTCTCATCATAGCGGGGATCTGCCATGACCTTATCAATGCAACAAATATTCCAGGACATTATTATATTATAGTCATGCAGAACAATGAACAACAATATATATAATAAGTGAACATTCATGTAATCAAAGTACAAAACAGTTGGTTCTCAGGGCACCAACCCTTACAGCCCCTACCACTACATCCGAGTCCCTACCGACGGTAACGCAACTTTCCGTGTCGCACTCCTAGGGGCCTACCGAACATGGGACACACAGCTGGTGCGAAGGGCTGCTCGAAAATCCTCATGACACTATCTCCATCCAGTTTGTGATAGACCTACCGCATATTGAGCCGGACACTTCAAAATTCGTAATACTGGAGCACGAGCCGCTGCAGATTGAGTCAGCTCATACATGGGCTCTTGTTATTGTACCACCAGCTATATAGGTCGCGCCCGCGGTGTCAGGATGCGGTCTCTGGGTTCATGAAGGAGGTTCATCCAATTTTTATAACCCAGAAGCCGAGTAGTACCAGCTACACTTGTGGCCCAGTTAACGACAGCATACCAAGGACCTTCCCGATGGAAGGAGGGCAAGCATTACAACGAGAGGCACTCTCACCTTCGTTTATCAAACCCTAATCCATGAAGCATTACACCGCGATCCTAAAGTATCAGTGTTGTTTGGTTCTCCCCAAAGTACAAAAGCAGCGAGGCGCATCTGAGAGATTGCTTGGCGCACTTGAGTCGCACGACCACCCATCTCCAGTCTTGAGGACAAGACTGATTTCAAGGGGTGGCGAAATGATAGAGACCTGCTGGAAGGGAGGGTATATTCTAGTTAGGGGGTAAAATAGTCTTTTAGGGTGAGTCGGTTAAGTTGTTAGGGGGAAGATTTTGGACCCCGCTTGTGGAGCCGGAGTTTGGTTATATAAGCAATTGGGGGAGAAGTGAGGAGGGGGGAGAATATTGGTGTTCGGCCATTCTGGCTTGGGAAGCGGCCTGCGGGCTTGGGCGAGGAGCAAGTGCTATCTCAAGGCGTCCTTATTCCTTCCTCTACTGTTCCTCTGTAGTTCTGCTGGAATTCCACCATATATACAGTAGTTCACTTCCTCTGGCTCAAGGTGGGCTGGCTGGGCATGCGCTGGAAAAGGCATGTGCTAGAGGGGCATGTACTGGTGGGCAGGTAAAGGGGAATAATTGCCAAGGGGCAGTAGTGTAATTTGATTTTTTAGTTGTTGGGGCGGGTAGGGGGGTTGTTGGCTATTCTGGTGGAGTAATAAAAGGGGGGCCACCTCGAAGAGAAGGGATAGGATTTCATTTGGGATTTCCAGTTGGGACGTCTCAGCTGGCTTCCGGAGAGTGGTCTTCTCCAGGAGTTTCTTATTCTTCCTCTCCTCCTTTCACCTTCTTTAGTAATTCTCAGTTCTGAGTTTCTGCTTGGATAATACAGCAATTCAGTAGCCTTGTCTCCCTATTTTCTACAGTGTGATCATCGTTAGGCTCATTGTCTTAACAATACCTATAATTTCAATGCACATACCCATTTAATTGCTTTTCTATCTCACAAAAAAAATTCAGAAATCAGTGGAATGAACAATGATATCTCAAGGGGTGTCCAACCGGTTTCTCCGGGGTAAGAATAGAAATAAAAAGATAATTTTCCCTAACCTTCAAATGTTATTGTTTCAACACGGATGTATAATTGACATTAAACATTTTTTACTCCACCGATGTGTAACCAAACGGGCTATTATGATAAACCTATCTTTGTCCTTCAAAAACAACCAAATAAAAAATTATTCTTTACCTATTTAATTACAATCCATTCCATTCCCAATGATTCTATGAACCAAATGGGCTGTTAATCAGTCCTCCAAATTTCAGACCAAAAGCAAGTTAATACCTACCCGTTTTAAACATTAAAATAAGACTAACTGAGCTTACCAAGCTTATATGCATTAAAATAATAATATATAAATAGAAACCAGTTGGATTAATGAAGTTGAATTAAAAAAAAATCACTCTGATGAGATTCAAAGTATAATGTTGGAACAAATTAAATGTGTTGGACCCAAATTAAATAGGTTGGACCCAATTAAATGCATTTTAAAGTCCCAAATTAAATGTATTTATTTTTCTCCATCTATAAATAAGGAGCAAGATTTTACTTCTACATGTTATCAAAGGGCCTCAGTCGGGATCCCTCTGGTGCGTCATTCCCTGCCCCTAGTCACTGCTGCCCCTAGTCACTACTGCCCTATTAGAGTTGGTGCCCTAAAAGCAACTTTTGTGTACTTTGTAAGTATTCATAGTTCTGAATATTAATAAACAATTTATCACATCATGATTGTTCTTCTGCGTGACATGGAATGTGATAATATCCTAAAAATAGTCGTCGCACTGAAAAGTCATAGTAGTTTCCTGTTAAGATGAGAACCCAAAAGTGACACAAAAGTATTCTTAAATATATGTTCTATAGCCGGATGAAATCGCTCAAGGGACGCAAATGATACAGGGTATCAGGGGTGAAAACTCAAAGGACTTTGAGGCACCTCATGGTATACACTCTTGATAATTTCCAATGTAAAAAATTATGAGAACGAGACTCGTCGGTAGGAAATTCGCATTTATATGTGTCATTGGATGTTCCTATTTGCGGACGTGTGTATTGATTTTTACACTTTAAAATTATTATTAATGGATATTATGAGTCGCGTACTTTGATGTATTGATAAAAACCATGACGACATATGTTCGCGGCAAAATAGGATACGATGGGTGCGTCACGAGTAAAATTTCATTAATGAATAATGTGAGAAAGGATTTTTCCCTTCTATTATCTAACGAAAATTGATACCTCAGACCCTTGGATGAAAATAATATAGGCTAAATAAATCTATGGTCATTTGTAGTCAAGTTCAATTTTCGGAAAGTCAAAGAAAGATACATCGAACACATAGGTAGATGACACCATCATGCAACCTGCTTGATTAAAGATATCGCGGTAAAGGAATTATATTACACAGTAAGCATCCGTATGAGGTTATATGTCATTGTGACGTTAACTTCTTTCTCTATGAATGTCTTAGCATGTTGCTACACTAACCTTGGACTTTGGGATATTTTGCCTACTGCCACTAAGAAAGGGGTCTAGAGGGTCTCACGCTAAATGTATCCAGAATTTCAGTTAAATAATATTATTATTTATTATTTAACATGTTGAAAAAATATTATTCTCGCACGTAGTTTAATAATTATTCATGTTTGCTTCATCACATATATTCTGTCACTAGTTATTCGAGATAATATTTTATGAGCAAAATATTTAATAAATATTTATTTGTTATTTAGCGAATATAATATTTATTTATTTATTGGCGAATAATGCAGTGATATTTATTTATTAAATAAAATCATCATTCAAGATCCGATAAATATTGTGGAGAAATGGCGGACAAAATTTAACGGTCCGATGAAAAATAATATATATTGAATATTATTTGAATAAATAACATTTAATCAATTCGAGAGTTTTGCGCACGTCAAGAAATAATATTATTATTATTATAGATATGGGGTTTCACAGGGATTAAGAAGATAACAAGGACGCATGTGCAATTATTATTTTCTAACCCTACTAGTATATAAACTCTATATTATTTTCTTAAAGGTAGCCATTTTATTTTTGGTTGGGCACAACAACATTTGGAGAATTCTCTCAAGACCCTAGCCCTAGAGAGCTCTCTTCTCCAAAAACGCTCTCAAAAACGGAGAGTGATTGGTCGCCCAAATTTACCCAAGTTTTTAGGGTTAAGCGGTCGCTTGTAGTTTAGCTTGGGTTGTCGAATCCTCAGAGACCTAAGAAGTAACCTACAGACACGTACATTCTATGGATTGTTTTTGGCTATGAAGTGGCCAACATGGCTTGATTTTAGATGGGTTTAAGTGAACGCTAAGAGACTTAAGTGAATTAAATTTAAAAGAATGATTTGATCCTAAGTTATCACTTGGGGTGGATTAGATGCATTCCACTTTCAACTATTTCAATTTCTTATATTTGAGATGGGTTCATTTAAGAAAATCAAACAACATCATCACTTACTGGTTTAATACCTACACACTTTAATACTAATCACCTATACACTTGAAGGGTCAAAACTTTGAGCACTTCAAGGTAAAGGTTCGTATTAGCACTTGAAGTGTGTGGCCTTAAATTCAAGAAAGACGAAGGAGTTTGAAGATCTTCAAACAAAATTCTCAATTAAAAGAAGTGATTAGAAATTAATGAAGTGAGAAATAACATCCAATCCAGCCTCTTGCTACTCCCTTGGATCAACCCATAAGTGGGTTATCCCTCCATTGATTCTATGGTTTCAATGGAAGCGGAAAGTAGACTCATGTGGGAGGAATTGGGGAAGTAAAAAAAAGGACAATGAAATAACGATCACTCCACCGTTGTGTGATAATTTCACAAGGTTTGGTTGAATAAATTCACACCTTGAACCAACGGTATCAACGTGATATGAAGAAAAACAAAATAAGAGTAGAAGAAGAAATTGTATTAAGAAACTAAGGTGAATTGAACAACTTACATTAGAAAGACAAACTTAAGGCAACAAATTCGCATCATAACATTACAATTAAACAAAGCACCAAAGATGATAAACTCCTCCGCCACCACTGCCTTAAATAGGCATTTCAAGAGGTTTGGGTCAAGCTCCCAACAGTACAAAGGATCCCACTTGAGTACGGTAGGCCTAAGGTGGTGGAAAGTAAGGGAGAGTGGACTTCTTTATCCTTGACCCGAAGTGGCAGCCTGCTTTCATCCATCAAACAGAGGCGTCTAAATGGCCTTCTAGATGGCAGAATTAGAGTGGGTCATAGAAGAAGAAAATGGAGCTCTGAATGTCTCCTAACCGCATGTAAAATTTCAGTCCAAATGGAATTTTGGTTTGCGAGATATTATCGAAATGGTGGGCTGTTTTTCTAGGCCGCAAAATCTGGCCCGGAATTTTATCTCCAACTTGGGCCGCCTGGAACTCCATTCAAACATCAGAATTAGCTTTGGCCACTGTTGAATAAAATGTTCCCCATGATGTCCTCTATCTGCAGTTCAATTTTCAGAATTATTCGGCTTGGATATTGGCCGCTACAGTAGTTTTATTAGGTTGTTGTCCAGTTCACTTCACCCAGAATGTTGTTTGTTCAAGGCCAACTTTGGTGGTCCTCCAATATGAATCTTCAAGTACTCAAAAAGTATTAATTGTTACCAAAGTAATGAGAAATCTGAAAATTAAATATGAAAATAAAATCAAGATCATTGGGTACTTTAAATGATGTTCAAAAATGTACCATCTAATAGTGCATTTTAAGAAAGAATTACAATTATAATATGAAATAATGTTCAAAGTGTAAAATGCACTAAAATGGTGTTGATGAATAATAAAGCACATGAATATTATGTATATTAACAATGAATATTAACCTCATTCAGTGGGTAATCAGCGATCCTCCTCCACCACTGCTCCCGATTCTAGAGAGATAAAGAGAATCGTGAAGTGATTCTCGGGGCGATCAAAAGCGAACGACGTAACCGTTAAGATTTGTCACACTAGCACCAAGAGATTCTTACGGCAACGTTCGGAGGTTTGTGGAGCACGTGTGGATCACCGCTGGAGGGAATCTACACTTGATTCTTACAATGCAACGACGGTACAACGTAGAGACGTCATATTCATCAACGAAGAAAGAATTAATCGCAAGGTAATTCTTTAATTGTTTAAATTAATTATAAATAATATGTGATCATCTTGCATTCTGGTTTCGAAGTTCTCATCAATTAATCTTTGATTCAATTCTGGTGGTCACGGCGTTTATTGTCGATGTATATCTCGGGTTAATCATCGATTATGGTAGAAAGCTAAGTTAGGCATGCCTCATCAGGTGCCTCCGCTGCGCCCGAAACCTATATGCCCTATTCCCCCTCCTACAACGCCTGCCCCAGGCAGCTCATCATGGGACGGTTCCCCTCCCTCCGCTTCTAACCTAACGCAACTCTTGTGTTGTCCTTTCACCCAGTCACGCATCCCCGACGCGCGCACCTCGGGCTGACACGACGCCGCTTCTCTGGCAAGCGCGGCTGCGACCAACGTGTCGTGCCTCCCTGGCGAGCACGCCCCCCGCATCAGCGTGCTCCGCCCTAACATGATGCATTTGTTGTGCGCACCTCGGGCTGACACGGCACCGCTTCTCTGGCAAGCGCGGCGACGACCAACGTGTCGTGCCTCCCCGGCGAGCACGCCCCCTGCATCAGCGTGCTCCGCCCTAACGTGATGCCTCTGTTGTGCGCACCTCCCTACGCTGCCCCCTCCTACGGTGTGCGCCTCCGCCTCTCAACACCCCCGCCGGAGCGACCGCCCTCTGTTGCTCGCATCTCCCAGTGATACCCCCCCACACATTGGGCGTTGTCTTACACTTGTCTCTTCCCCTGACGACACAGCACCTGAAGCAACGCTTGCACCCACACACCCTTGCTGGACGAATCTGGCGTGGCCCCCTGCTCGGCGATATCCCTCTGTGCACGCGACACCCAGTGTGCTCTTATCCATTGTCGACAACTCTGGTTCCTTCTATTACGCTGTTACATCTCACTCTTTACTAGCATGCACTGCCCACTGAATTTTATGTTCTGTTTGTGTTGCTCCTGCACGCTTTATGCTGCTCTGCTCTTCCTGATGAGGCTAGCTTCCCTGCTTCATTCTCGGTTGATGGCGCTCTTTACGGAGATGCATCTAGATGTTCAGGAGTCTCAGGGGAGAGCGACTCTGACATCGACCATTGTTGTTCCCTCGCTTCTAAATCGGATCAATGGCAGTTATCTAATCCAGAGGGTTTAGCTCCGAGGGGCAACATATATGGTGGGGAGCCACCGTTAGGTTGGTTCCTTGACAGAAAATAAGATTTTTCATGTTGATGGTCGTATCTGGGTTCCTACGGGCATGCGCGAAGAGTTGATGAGGGAATTTCATGCTTCTAAATGGGCGGTAATGTTGAGTCGAAATGTCTTTCAACCCTTTGTAACCAGTTTTTGAAAATCACAACACATTTCCAGTATATGTTTTACTAACTCTTATACTTCCCTAGTTTTTAAGTTTGTTTTTCCAAAAAAAAATCTGTTTTTTTTCTGGACAGAGGAATATCAATTTTTCAGACGAAATAAACTACTGTTTTCTGATGAACTTGTTCTAAAGTTCAGACAAACAATTATATATATTTTCGGACGAAGATTTATAAAAGCGCTGAAGTCATAATATAACTGTTATGGCCCAGACCTCTCTGGTCCATTACTTTGTGGGAATCTGGTGTTGGAGATGTTATGGGAGGTCAAAGTGACTCATTTCAACACTTTGCAAAATTGTCGGTCTTCTAAGTTTTCAAACGGTGGCGCACCCTAGCGGTAGCTCACCCTAGCGGTAGCTCACCCTAGCGGCCGCTCGCTGGCGGTCGCTCACTGGCAGTCGCTCGCTGACGGTTGCTCGTCCAACGGTGCCTCATCCAGCGGTGTCTCACCTCGTGGTGACTCACTGACGGTGGCAAGCGTTTGATCTGGCAGTCGCTTATCCAGCGGTGTCTTGTCTAACAGTGGCTCACGAGCGGTGCCTCGTCGAGTGATGCCTAACCTAACGGTGCCTCATGAACAGTGTTTCCAGCTTCTTCCAGTTTTGCCCTTTTTTGGTCTTCTTTGACATAAAACGCTTTTCAAGCCTTAATTGAAGGGATTTGAGACTGATTCAAAGCCCATAAATCCTATCCTTAAATTTCTAAGGGTCTGGGAGCTTTTGGATGGTCAAAGCACATTATCTTGACCAGATGTTCCTTTAATGGCAAATCAAAAACATATCTAAATCGCAGCTCTGTTTAGATCTTCCGAAGGTCGGGATACCTCCCCCCCCATTCTTCCTTCTTGCTTTCTCTTAGTGCGAGACGCCCCGAACCCTTCTTCCCGTAGGAATCGAGTAAACTATTGTAGCTTTTGGTTCATGTTTTCCTTGGAGTTATTCTTGTTGCATGCGCGCCCCTGCTTCTGTGCAACCAGAAATTGTCGATCGCCATTTCTTCTAAGTAGGTTTTCCTTCGTCTTTCTTAATTATGTATCATTGGAGGTCTTTGTTTGTGCACAGAATAGTTTATGGAGCGTTGTTTGTTTCCTGTTGAACAGTTATATGTGAAAATTGTTAACCACATATATTCGAATAATAAATGGATGCCCCAAGATCATACTGTTTTGTGATAACCCCTGAATTAACAAGTGGAAATTAAAGAAGGGATGTCTTGTTAAATCTTAAATACGTTTTGCGTTGGTTCTTGGGACGATGTGGTTGTGGGCACGGTTGTGCCCAAGGGGGTGGTTTTGTTGATATGGTGATCTAGGCATGATATGATTGTGCAGCAGGCGTGCGAAACTGGTTGAGTTGTGATATGTTGCTAGGTGTAGTTGTGAGTTGGGATTTGTTTTGGTTGGCATGGTGGTTTGGGCAGGATGACTTTGAAGGACAGCAGTGGTTGGTATGGGTGCTTCATCATTAATAACATGCAGAAAGCTTCACCGTACCTAGAGGTCATGGTGATGTGTCTTTAATACGAAGTGCGTTAATTTACCATGACTGTTTTTGTGTTGCATAGTTGCCCGGATAGTGATGGAATGAACAAATAACTGCTTAATGAAGTTTGGAACAGCTTGGGTTGGTTTGGTTAACGAAATGGAAATGGTTAAATGAATTGGTTGAAAATGTGAAATGGGATTTATGGCTTGATGTGTGGTGCTGTGCATTTAGAGGTAGCACCAAAAGGTGACAGTTTTGTGAGTTGATTGTTTGTCTGAGAACCCATAAGTGGGGCTTGAGCGTTTGGTATTAATTAAATATACTTGTATTTCCTTGTGTTTTCTATATGCACCCCACCCTAGTTGAGCTTTATGTGCCGAACACCCCCATAGTCACAAAGGAGGGTGTATTTCCCAACATCCCGATGTGAGGATGGATGGCTGGCCACCCGCACTTCCCTACTCCTTCCAAGCGGTGACGACCCAAGTTTCTTCGGGCAAGATGTGGTGAGATGTGGTAGCCTGGGTGTCTGCGGACGAGGTGGTTTGTTTCACAGGTGTCTTCGGGATGAGTTGTGATGTGTTTTCCTAGGTGTCATCGGTATGAGATGTGATGTGTTGTGAGGCCCAGGTGTGTGCAAGCAGGATGTGTTGTGAGGCTCAGGTGTGTGTCAGTGGGATGTGTTGTGAGTCCGAAGTGCGCGGGCGGGATGTGAGGTATATTCGAAAGATGTGGGAGCGCCAGGACGTTTGTCGTTGGGGTGTGAGAACGGCTAATCAGTGGGAAAGTGGTGTGGGGTACCCAATCATCAATGTGTTTTATATTACATTACTTGACTTGCGTGTCTTGGTGAGGTTAGGTCTGTTTAATATACCTGTTTAGGTGTTGTTTGGTTATGTTGTTTTCTCACGGGTGCATTAGTATGTCTCTTTCACATGAGCACGGGAGACATTGGTTTCCTACTAAGTATACTCGTATGTTCACCCTACATATATAAACTGCTTTCAGGTTTCCAAAAGGATTTCGCGGACCGTGCTGGACCTTACTAGTTCGCATCTTGACAGTTGATGCGTCGCTGCTTAGCTTTACTTCTAGGTATTTACTTTGGAGACTTGTATTTGTACCAGTTCTATTTTACACATACATGTGGGGTGGTTTTGGCTTTCTTTACATTATATCTTGGAGTTGCTTTATGATGATCCATCATATCTCTCGATCTTGTTTCTTAAAAAAACTAATATCTCCCATATTGTGAGATTTGTACACTCTTCGTGCTAATCGCCAACCCGAGGCCTAATGGAGGCGGGACTCGGGGGTCATTATCTCTCTTTCTTCATTGTCACCCCGAGAGGGGTATCTTTGGAGGGAGGAGGTCGTGATAATAACTTAATCTAAATTGACGATATTATATTGACATTTTCAGACAAACATTTTTCAGACAGAAACAGACATGTTTTCCGGATGGACTTTTCCTTAAATATTCGAGACGGAGATATATAATTTTTCCAGACGAACAATGTCATTCCCCTATAAGAAATCTTGTTACATTGTGATGGTGTATTATCTTACGAGCTTCGAACGAACTTGTTGAGCTATCAAGATAGAGTATGTTCTGAGGCCGTTGCAACCGACTTTGAGAATCACGGAATATGACTGTTGGAACTTTGCCTATAAATAAAGGCGCATTCGAGGATAAGGTGTTGATACTTTTGCAACTAAACCCATATGAAGTTTACCAAATTGTAACATCTTATTACTCGTACTTCGTAAGTCTTTAGAATTTTTGTTCTAAGACATCCGTGTAAGGTTTGTAAATGTCTTATAATTGTAATCGCTATTGTTTGTCCGATCTAGTTCGATCGAGAGCTTTCGGGGAAAGGAAGACAGAGGTTGTGTCCAATCCGTTAATCAAGGGTTCTCGCGGCTAAGGAAACAGAGTTCTTCCGATCTTCTGATCGAGGGTTCCCGTGGCTAGGGAAACAAAGTCTTTCTGATCTTAGTATCAAGGGTTTCCTTGCTTAAGGAAAACGGACTTTTATAGGGATACCTAAAGTTTGGGTTATAGACTTCCTTAACATTGAAGCTAAAGCGTAAATCAATCTTTTATAAAGTTCTGTAAGCTTTTCTTTAGTACAGAATAAGTAAAACTATTCTTATACAAAAGCACAATGAAAAATATAACTTGTAAAAACAAGTAATAAAAGAGTTTATAAAGTTCTGTAAGTTTTTCTTTAGAACTTTATAAACTCTTTTATTACTTGTTTTTACAAGTTATATTTTCCATTGTGCTTTTGTATAAGAATAGTTTTACTTATTCTGTACTTTTCTATACTCTGACAGTCTATCTGATTTATAATCTGAAGTTGGGACAAACTTTATGTCCGATAATTTTTCTTGAAGAGGTTAATGAATTTTGTAAATTTTATTTTATAAACTACAATTCACCCCCTCTTGTAGTCATTGTTATACTCTTTGATCCTACATTCGGTATCAGATGAGGTTCTACTGCTTAACTTGTAAGTTTTTTTTTTGGCTATTTTAAGAAAGTTTTTAAAATTAGCTTTGGTTATAAACTACTGCTTATAAGTTTTGTATAAACTATTTTACACTAATGTGTATTTGTAGATATAGTATATTTCTTGTTTACAAAGATGACAGGTTTAAACGTTGGAACTCTTGAGAATCTTAATCCCAGACCACCGATTTTCAATGGGGCTGATTATGAGTATTGGAGAGATCGAATGAAAACCTTTGTTATTAACACTGGGGTAGATAACTTTGTTATGTTTACCGGGAATTATCAAATACCTGAGAAAGAAGTTTCTACATTTACAAATCAAGAGAAGCTTGAATATCAACTGAATTATCGTGTAAGGAATATTTTACTATGTTTCATGACATGAAATATATATAGTCAAATTTCTTCTTGTGAAGTTACAAACTGTATTTGGAAGAAGTTGGAGATTACTCAATTTGGTATTTCTAAAGTTATAGAAACTAGAAGACCAATGCTTAGAGCTGATTATCAAGAATTTGATTTCTTACCTAGAGAATATGTTGCTAAGATGCATCAGAGATTCATGACAATTGGTAATAGTTTTCAGTCTATGGATGATAAAGATCTTATAGATCATATTTTAGTTTGTTCAGAGTTCGATACTTTTAATATTCATATCCCACATCGATGTGGGTAATTTGTTGTACTCCTTTTTTCATTTATAAATTAAGCAGCTTACCTCGCTATGAGATACGGATTTCCATTCTAACATGGTATCAGAGGGGGTGTAATATTTCCAACACCCCTCCCTACCAGCGCCCCCTGCGCGACAAAATCCCTTCCATGCCTCGGCCTCTAGGCGACGGCCGACAACCCTCCCCACCCTCCCGCGCCTCAGCCCCTGCGCGACGGCCGACGAAACCCTCTTCCGCACCTCAACCCTTGCGCGACGGCCGACGGCGCCCCCCTTTCGCATGTGTGCCCCTGTGCAACGATCCCCCTTCCACGTCTACGCCCTGCGCAACGGACCCTTCCGCCTCCTGTGCAAACCCTCCTGCGCATCGCCCTCCCCGTGCGACGACACAACCCCAACGCATCGCCCTCCCTGTGCGACGACACAACCCCAGCGCATCGCCCTCCCTGTGCGACAACACAACCCCTAGCCAGTCACCCCTCCCTATGCACTGAACCCTTTAGCATCGCCCCTCCCTGTGGAGCAACCCCCCAACTCGTCGCCTCGCTTGGTGTGCCTACTCCGGTCAATCGCCTCTCCCCATGTGACGCCCCATACTGCACAACCGCGCCCCTCTGCCATTCTTGATACTCTTTTCAGTGACCTGATTGATACTCAGATGTTCTGGGTGTGCATTTTCAGCACCTACTGTCCAATGTTCCTCTGCCATGATTGATCGCGGTAGGTAACGGCTCAGAACCTTTTGTCTACCTTTTGTGCACCTTCAGCACCTTGTCAACATGCATTTTCAGCACAATCTATGGTATCATCAAACACCATTGTTGCTCATGGCGATACTCCAACAGCGTGTCTATCCCAACGGTCCACCCCATGGGTTCTTGACTCTGGTGCCTCAGAACACGTCACTGGGGATGCAGGTATTCTTCGATCCTATAAATCCTGAAGGTAATATTACTGTGGCCGATGGTCAGACGGTGCATATTGCTGGTTATGGGAGATGTTCAATTACGTCTGGCTTGACACTGTCCGTTGTGACTTTGTTATCAGTTGTCACTTTAATTTACTATCTATTAGTAAACATACAACTGACTTACAGTGTCAGACCATCTTCTTACCAGTTTCGATTATATTTCGAGAGCATTCGACGACTCGGGTGCTCGGTAGTGGACGTCTTCAAGGTTGTGCGTATACGCTTGACTCGGCCTCAGCTCTCGTCGATCTTGCCACCACAAATCATGTCTTCCAGCTTCACTATCGCTTTGGTCATCCACCTACCCCCATTCTTCAAAAACTTTTTCCGGAGTTGGAACTTCTTCCTTTTGAATGTGAGTCTAGTCACTATGCAAAGCATCACCGGGTCAGCACCCAGTTTTCCACTAAACTTCATTGCTTTCGTTCTGACAATGTCATGAATATTTATCTAGACCATTCTACTTTTTGTCCTGACACATCTCAACAAAATGGTGTTGTTGAACGAAAGAACCATCATCTGTTAGAAGTTGCTTGAGCGCTTTTATTTCAGAAGAAAGTTTCAAACGTTTTTTGGGATGATGTCATTCTCACAACCACCTATCTTATCAACAAACTTCCCCCGTCCGTTCTTCAGAGGGAGACACTCTTTCATTCTTTATTTCCAACAACACCCCCCCATTCCCTACCCCCTACGCATTTTTGGTTGTGTGTGTTATATTTGAGATATTCGCCCCTCGATTACCAAGCTTGATGCACGTGCTCTAAAATGTATCTTTCTTGGCTATTTCCGCACCCAGTGCAGATATCGATGTTTCTCTCCAGATTTGCATTGTTATGTTATCTTGATGCTTCCTTTGCCGAATCATCGGTTATTTTGGTTCCTGAATTCCCACCACCATCTACTTCTCCTAATTCCGAAGTTATTTTACCATATTCTTTCAATACACCACTACCCCTATCTCTTCCTAGTGATGTTGTTGGATCACGATTTGGCCAGGTATATACTCGCCGACCTAGCACACCTGACACTCTACCACCTGATGTCGCTGCCACACCAGACGACTCACCTGCTCCTAATGCTCTATCACCATAGTTGCCTATTGCGCTTCGCAAATACTCGCACTTCAATCAGTCTTATCAGGAATTACATGCGGCTACCTCATGGGTTATTGAGACACTGGTTGCTCACTCGACACCACGCACTGTTGTCAAGGCCACACCACACACTGTTGTCAAGGCCAAATCTCATCCCGACAGGTTACGGGCTATACGGGATAAACTTCAGGCTCTGGACGCCAACCATACTTGAGATCTTGTCCCTCTTCCTTTGGGTAAGCAGGTGGTCGGTTGCAAATGGATCTATAAAGTTAGCGTCAACGCCAATGGCCCTCTTAATTGTCTCCCCGTCATGTTGTCATGGGTTATGCGCAGATATATGGAGTTGATTATTTTGACACCTTCTCTCCAGTGACAAAGATGGTCTCGGTTCGCCTACTTATCTCTCTCGTTGCCTCATCTCATTAGCCTCTCCATCAATTGGATGTTAAAAATACTTTACTTCATGGGTTTCTTAATAAAGAAGTATATATGGAGTATTCACTCCGGTTTGTTGCTCAGGGAGAGTCCGCCAAGGTTTTTCATCTTCGCCAATCGCTATGTAGACTCAAGCAGCCGCCACGTGCTTGATTCGGCCATTTTTTGCACCGTTATGCTTAACTTTAACATGTGTCAAAACATAAAAAAAAAAATTGTTTTCTATCATCAATCTGCAGCATTAAGCATTTTTTTGTGGTTTATGTGGATGACATTGTTATTACTGACAGTGATGCTGCTGGCATTGGTCGACTCAAGTCTTTTCTTCATCAGAATTTTCAAACAAAAGATTTGGGTCCACTGCAATATTTCTTAGGAATTGAGGTCTCCAGATGTAACAAATGAATTTTTCTATCTCAGAGAAAGTATGCTCCTGGTCTGCTACAGGAGACCGGCATGACTCGAGCTGACTCGGTTGACTCAGTCCTCGAACCTGGAGAAATGTCATTTCATACTGAGCATGATAAATATATATGTCCCAGCTTGAGGGGGGTGTTAAGAGTTCGATATTTTTAATATTCGCATCCCACATCGGTGTGGGTAATCTATTGTACTCCTTTTCTCATGTATAAATTAAGCACCCTACCTCGTTGTGAGGTACGGGTTTCCATTCTAAAATAGTTGAAAAGATCATTGAGATTATGTTAGGAGAGTGGGAATCCAAGAGGCGGCCGACCAACCCTTCTCTAGGCAGCCGGTGCTAGTTGGCTTCTTCGGTAGTGGTTGCCAGCTTCTGTAGCCTTCCATTTGAAGTGACTCTTCCAAGGACTGGACGCAGCTTGACTACTTTGGCAGTGTCCCCAACCTCTTGTGATGTCACTATAGAGGCAGCCCTTCCCCTAGCCATCACCTTCCGGTGCGGTGGTTCTCGAACAAAGACTCCAACTTTTGCAACAGCCGCCTTCAACTGCTTGTAACTCCCTTCTACAGCTGGAATTGCTACTCATACACAAGCAGATTCATCTCGGGTTATATTCGACATTTCAACTGTTAGAACATCTGTAACTTGAGGGAGAATTTCTACTACAGCTTCCTCAAAAACAAAGTTGTTCTTTACTCCAATACGAGCAGTTACATGACCCCCAGGTGCTGGTCGGAATATTTTCCAGCTACACATTTTATTCAGTCGTGCCGCTCTTTCCATGCTAGTATACGAATTCGGTATTATCACTTCAGACCGTACCAGATTAAAAACTTTCTGCTCATTGTCTGTGATTTTCAGGTCTTTTGAGGCAATTTCCTTACTCACAGCTTTGTACTTGGAACACTTATGTTCCGGAAAAATCTCAGGTCTTCTATGCTTTTGTACCACATGTATTGGTGCCTGCAAAGTCTGCAGCACCGGCTGCCCTTCTTCTTCTAGCCGAACCATGACTAGACATAGTTCCACCTTCTCATCAAAAGGTTCAGCCAAACTTGTCACGACCCACCTTCACAAAGGTGAGGGAAGGGACAGCAGATTGTCAAATCCTTCCTTTCTCAAGTTGAAGGAGAGATAATGACCCTCGAGACCCGGCTTCAATAGGCCTCGAAGTGACAACTAGCATCAAGGGTATAGAATCACACGTAAAATGGAAGGCATTACCCTTTTTATTTAGTAGGATCGGGAGATAAGATAGTAATTCCCAAACAACAACAAAACTGGAAGTAAAAGTAAAGCCAAAACAATCCATTCCCATATGCATGTTCCAATAATAAGTGCTACAAAAATACAAAAAACTCCAAAGGGAAGTACCAAAAGAAAAGAAAAGTAACGACATCAACAGTCCCGGCGTCCGAGCTAATAGGGTCTGGCACGGTCCTTGAGATCCTCCTGAATACCTGAAAGCAGTTTTATATACGTAGGGTGAGCATACAGGTATACTCAATAGAGAAAACCAAAAGCTCTCGTGCACAAGTGGGGAGGCATTCTAATGCCCCGTGAGAAAAGGAGATAACCAAAGTACCTAGCAAGGAAAATATCCACCAAAACCTCACCAAGGCACACTCCCCAAATAACGCAAATCAAGTAAAGTAATGGTAATAACACATCGATGTTTGGGTACCCCACGCCACTTTCTCACTGGTTATTGAAGACATCTTATGCGTCAAACCTCTCATGCCATTCTCACCGCAGTCCCACTGCCATATCCCGCCCGCAAACACTTGGGCCACCACAACCACACATCCCGCCCGCAAACACTTGGGCCACAACAACCACACGTAACCACACCCACGGACACCTGGGCCCGAACAACTACTGCCACGCCCAAAGACCCCTGGGCCTCATCCCGAAGACACTTAGGAAACAACCTGCCTGCACACACCTGGGTCAACCACCACAACATACCCTGCCCGAAAAATCTTGGGCTATAATGGACCTCAGGCCATCACAGTCTGTCCAAAAAGTCTAGGGCTACTCGGAAAAAAGAGCAGAAAAAGAGCTAATAACCAGCCACTCGAATGAGTGTTGGGAAAAACACTCGCCCCCAAGAAATGGAGGTGTTCGGCACGAAGTGCTCAACTTGGGTGGGGCGCGAATAAGAAACATAAGAACTAAATTATACATATAGGTAAACAAGCACTCATCCCAACCTAGGGGTTCCAACACCAGCCCACACACAAACACCCTCATTACTATTCATTCAAAAAAAAAAGCACAACAACCACAACCAAGTCGCAACTCATTCCCGAAAAACAATTTCTCATTTAACTCATCCTTGTTATCATATTCAAGTGATTCCTTTTAAATAATTATTCACTACCGGGCAACTAACAGGCATAGCCACAAGCCAAGAAAGGAAGAACAGTCAAACAACAATTTAAGCATTCACACCCGGTTCTCTTGTAAAGTCACAACAACAAAAGGAATCTGTGAGATCTCTCGAAGTACTGGAACCAAACCAAACCTCAACATACGGCCCCACACGACCCCAAATCCACAAACCAACAACTGCACCACAACAGGGGATCTCATCCCCATCCACGTCACCCCACAAGCATCAAGCAGAACAACCACACATGTCACCAAGACAGAACAAGGGAGTTTTCAGATTCAAACACACCATTCATTAAGTTTCTTCCTTTCTGTTTGGTTAACCGGGGTGATCGCACAAGGATTCTTGTTCAATTGACAGCCATTTAATCAACCGAGTTTATGT
This sequence comes from Viscum album, assembly GCA_963277665.1. Taxonomy (NCBI): domain Eukaryota; kingdom Viridiplantae; phylum Streptophyta; class Magnoliopsida; order Santalales; family Viscaceae; genus Viscum; species Viscum album. The sequence continues at coordinate 1,012,410,914 of OY728156.1, forward strand.
GATTAACCAATTTCCATGTTAAAGTCATTCAATCATCACAGGAGACAGGGGTTCATTAGTACGCAAGACCACCAACGGCCATGATTTTCAATGGACATAAGCCCACACAATTCACAACATATAAGCAAAGGTAAAAGAGTACAGCAGCATCATCAAACACACCCCTTCATTCTTTAAAAGTCCGTTTATTATCTTCATTAAGGTTTGGTTTTGTCCATCCCGTAGGAACATTAACATACCCACCCCGCATGATACACAGTAAGAGATACGAAGGAAAAACCCTACTTGGATGATCAACGATCGAAGTTTTTTCCCCTCGCGCCAATAACTGGGGATGCGCCACTTGCAGGGGAGGAACTCCGAGGACTCCAAGAGTTAGCAGGAAGGCTCCAGCACAGGCGCAACACTAGCCTCGAGAAGGGGGGCTCCAAACGCACCAAGGAAGGGAAGAGACCATCCAAGAAGAAGAAAGAATCCCCGTGCGATAAAAGGTAAGATCCTGGAGTTACGGGATATGAATTCTTAAACCGCTTTAAAGGTGGATCATGGTTTCTCCACGCAGTTGGGTGGTTACACACGATGGAATTAATTATCATTTAATAATTCTTATCAGAGAGGTGGCCATAACGGCCGTGAGTTAAAGGGTTTCCTTTAAACAGAGGAAAACGCGTAATAGGGGCGAAACTGGAAAGTACGAGAAAAGGGTGTGACACCGAGGAAAAAGCCACACGTTTTGGTAAGTCAAGGGTCGCCCGGCTCTTGGGGGATTTTAGATATCATTTATGGGCTTTTAATGGCTTTGAAAGGGGTATTAAAACACTTTTACGTCAAAAGATACGTTGCGGGGGCGGAACTGGGAAAACTCGGGAAACTGGAGGAAAAAAAAGCAAAGGCAAAAAAAGAGGAAGACACGGTGCCACCGTAACGGTGAGACACCGTAAGCGGTGCCACCGTTTCGGTGTGCGACCGTGACGGTGCCACCGGTCCGGTGAGACACCGTAAAGTGGTGCCACCGTTTCGGTGTGCGACCGTGATGCTGCCACCGGTTCGGTGAGACACCGTAAGCGGTGCCACCGCAACAGTGCGATCGTGACGATGCCACCGTAACGGTGTCATCGTGACCAGTGCCACCATAATGGTGGAATTGAGTTTTTGGCAGAGTACTGGACCAGGACGGTCCGAGCCATTACAAAACTCAATTGAGAAACTAACCTATTTTCCACTCCTCCAGCCTGCTTTTCCCCACCGTATGATTTTTCCATTCTTCCCAGGCTTCCACCATCCGCATCTACAGCTGATTTTTCCCAACTTTCATTCTGAGCATTACTCTCAGCTTGTTCCTTCACAAGTTGGGTCATCGATTCTTCTACTGTCGCACATCCAAATCTTTCAAGCAACTTTTCTTTGAATTGCGTCCACGTAAGGTCATTCTTATTCGGTTCCAACAAAAAATTCCAAATCCAAGTTGCCCCTTGCATACTCAATTCGGCCATTGGTACCTTCATTTGTTCCGAAATTTAGCGGTCTGAAAAGTATGTTTCCACTTCCGTGATCCAATCTTCTGGATCTTTACCAGAAAATTTTGGTATCTTCACCTACCCATGGCACTCCCTCTAACTCATTTCCGACCTCACCAGATTCACCCAATGTTCTCTCATTTGTTCCTACATGTGTGCGTGTGGCCAGTTATTATGTCAGCTCTCTGTTGCCATTCCTCTACTACCGAACAAGATCGGTCACTATTGTTTATTTCTTCCCCTGCTGCTAGTCATGTTCCACCACGGTTGCAGCGGCTGTGAAGCGTTTTTTTTTTTGTACACTGCGAGCCCTTTGTTTTTTTTTCACTGTTGTGTTTCGGTTCCTCTATTGCCTGAAAATTACACTGCCGATCAAGATTGCCTTGCTGCGTTCAGTTCCTCTGTTGCGCGAAGATTACACTGTCGACCAAGATTGGGTGCCACCTTCCTTTACTTCATAGACGCAAGCTACTGCGTCAGCTAAATAGTGCCATCAAACCAAAAATTACTGCGTATCGTTTTCAAGGAGTCGCTATGTCTGTTGCGTCCGCCTCAACTATCCTGCATGAACCAAGGCTTATTCGCGGTGTGAGTCAATCTTCTTCAGCTGCGATTGAGTTTTTTTTTCCTTGCTGCACCTAAGCATCCGTCCACCGCCGTTCATGCACCAGCGTTCGCGCCTCTTTGTTGTGACGCGTTTTCAACTGCTGCGAGTCATATCTTCCGCAACTGCAGCGCCAATAGCTGTTGTGTCCATTTCTGGTGTCGCGATTTCCTTTGCTCTGCACATACCCGGTTATGTTGTGTCTTGAGTCCGCCAATAGCTGTTGCGTCCATCTCTCAATGAAAGCACCAATTGATAGAAATCAATTGAGAGAAAGAAAGAAAAGAAGTAGAATTCTTTTGATAGGAGCAGAATTATAGAGAAAGAAGAAGAATATGAAGGTGAAGAAGATGAAAGAAGAATGTCTCCTATGAAAGGCACTTCTCCCAAAGGCCTAGGGCCTAACCCCCTGAATTTCCAACAGCCAAATCTATTCCCCCTCATACAGCCCACAACTCCCCTTGTTTAAAGACTCTATTGGAACCTTCTAGACTAACCCTGGCAACCTATCTGTTGTCAACTAACAGCCCCGCTAACCACTAAGAACCTCCTAACAACTACCTATGGCAAATGACAACACTGCCTTTGGTAGTTTATTAAAGACTCACCCCTATCCTAACGTAGGGCAGCCCCCAGCCTTACGTTGCAATAGCACCCAACCTATTCTTTAGGCCAAAAAGACCCTTACACCTCACCAGCCTGTACTTGCCCACCGTCCTATCACTCATTATCTGTGAAGTCGATAAACAGATCTTCTTTGAATGTTCCGAACAGCCAAGCTTTTGTAGAAATTGACTAACTTTCTAGAGCTCAAAATCCAGACAGAGAAGGTGATAATGTTGTTGATGATGAAAGAAATGTTGATGATGCTGAAGATTCTAGTGAAGGTGGTAATGCTGGTGAGGAAGAGGAAAGAGAGGTGTTAGAACTTTCTAATGATGGAAGTAATCAAGAAGTCTCTAAAAAAGCGGAAACATCTAGATCTTCGAGGTATCAACTTGCCTTCAAAGGTATCAACTTCCAACAGCTTCATCCAATTCCACAAATACACCTCCTTCCAACACTCTTGCATAGAATGGAGATAAAACTCAATTATTTTAATGAAGTTATTCAAAGGCTGGATGATATTATGAAAAATTTTCCGGACATTCAAGCAAGATGTCAGTACTTGCAAAGTAAGTTTGATATTTTGGAAAATTCATATTGGGTGAAAAATCTTGGAGAATTGGTTATTCGTAATGAAGCTGAATTCAGAAATTTTAAAGGGTTCAAGCTGATGGAAGAAAGTTGAAAGAAGTTATTAGATGGATGTGTGGGTTTGATAACAATATACAACTTTATGATGATATCATTGAAAAAGTTTGCAGCTCAAGTTCGATCTTTAGAAAAAGTTGAAACTTTGAAGATGTCTGTAGCAATCCTTCAAGAGTTTCAAACTGAATCTTCAAGAGTACAAGCTTTGGAGGAAGAGATCTTTGTTTTGAAAGATGAAAACAAGAAGATCAATGTAGCGCCCCGACCCTAAAAGTCCGGAGCCAATGCATTATTTTATTGCATTTGCATGATTACAAGAAATCAAATCCCGAAGAACCGGTCAGTTTAGTAGTCTTGAAGAACTAGATACATAGATGGTTCCATTATTACATTGGTAAAACATAAAACATAACAAAGGAAAATAATTTGCATCCTTGAACTCGTTCAAAAAAATCATCTTCATGACCTAGGAAAAATAGAACAAATAAAAGGATGAACTCAAATGCTCAATAAGGATAAGTAAAGTAGAATCAATAATGAATTAATGAGAATAAATCAACATGGAAAAGTAAATAACTGAGAACACGTGTCATTTAAATGACTGGATAAAGCATAATCAATATGGAAATGTAAATAACTGAGAACACATGACATTTAAATGACTAGATAAGGCATAATAAGTATGACAAGGTAAATAATTGAAACACGTGTCATTTGATCAATAAACTAAGAATGAAATGAATCCATAGATTTTATCATATGAAAATCTCATGGATAATAACAATAATAATTGAAATATCTATAAAGGAATTGCTTAATTATCGGATGTCATGTCTGAGGCACATGAAGACCTATGTCTTCAAGACCTTTTACAATACGGTTTAAAACCACAAGTAGAAACCTGTTTAATTTAGCCAACTTATTTGTCTCATGAGAACCTGTCGATGCATCAAGGGGCTATATAAAGTTCGGGCTCCACCCTTCATCGTCAGTCCAAAGCATTGCTCATATCGAGTAATCGATTTAATTAATAATTAATATGCCTTATCAAATATCCATGTTGAATAAAAAAATACGGATTTATCAATAATTCCCCAGAACAAGGGTTGTTGACGTTGATAAATGGAAATACTATTGAAATATCATTAAAAACATTCGTGAGGAAAATAATCTTTAAACATTCCAAAGTGTCTCATACCCTTTTGAAACATTTGAATCATAATTCCCATGAAAGAATAATATTAAATGAAACTTAAAATATTATGAAAATAAGAAGATTCGTGATATAACATGTCAAATGGCAGCAAATACATCATATAAAAGAAACTAGATGCATAACATTACAATATGACACAATGAAATTAAAATTGAGACGAAATCCCTTAGTACTTTGTAATAATTTATTTAAAAGACCACACATTTATGAAAGAAAATATTTTCTTTGAAAAGAATCTTGTAAACTTGTAAAGGAAGCTTCAAAACATTAGGGCGTCATGACGGCGGGAAATTCCGTTCATGTCGTATAAGTTACAAAAACATTCCTTTTACTTTTGTAAGAAAAGTTATAAAGTGTTTGTTTTGGAAAACGACAAGAAAATTCCTTTTAAAGCATTGTGTAGAAAGTCAAAAAAAAGGTAAAAATGACTTTAAACAATCATTGGAGAATAGTAAAAACATTTTTAGAAAACGATGACATGGAAGAGAAATATTCCCCAGTGAAGACTTGAACACAAACAATCTCGGATAACAATGAAATTGTGAAATAAATACTTATCACTTTATAATCAGTAGAATTGTATGCCCATGAAAGAAAGAAAATTATATGGATATGAAAATGCCATAAACTTCATAATAATACTCATAAAAGACATCCATGGGCGGTAGAAACAAGTAGTGTATAAAGCATGTGTCCCACAGAAATAAAAGTGAGAAAGATCACTTACCTCACACTTCATTTTTAGTTGTGCGTCGCACCTCCTGTATAATGGTTTAAAGCATGTTATTAATTTATATCAGAACCTTATTCATATTTATGATATCATATATGATCTTCTTATATTATTTTATCACCCGTTTGTTAATAATCCTTCATCATTTTCACTATTTTGGGTGTTAATTGTCTAGTTTCTCGAGTATGTTTTGACTTGTTATTGTTGTTCCAATTACTTAGATCGTGATTTCATCATCTTCATAATGTAAATCATGATGTAAATATCATATATATTCAGTATATATATATATATATATATTTATAATAATCCATAAAATTTGAAGATAGGAAAAGAAATGTAATGTTCATGGAGACGGTGGGTCGTACATACGCATGAACGCTACTTTTATTTCTTTGTCATGTTAAAAGAATGAAAAATAAATGATATATATGTATATTATAATTCCAGTATCATATATATGTCATATATATCACATATGTTTATTAAAACCATCTTTTATACGTTCCATGTATAGTGTGAACGAATCACATCACTTTAAGAAGACGGTCCACACTTCTACAAACGATGTTATCATATTTACATAAAATGGAAAGCATGAAGGTACGTGTTATATAACAATTAAAGTAGTATGAAAATAACATATATAGCATATAAAAACAACATGTCCATCATAATGACCAATCATGAGAGGTGGTAAAGGAAAAACAAACACGTCATTTCGCGAGGCGCTAGTTCGCCGTACACAGACGGTAAATTTGTTATCCATTTGATGGAAGTGTGTGTAGGTGTAGGTCGAACCCTTAACATAACAACATCTAAGTATATTGAGGATACAGGTGTTTAATATAATCATGGAATAATAAGAAATTAAGAAGTGGGGAAAGAAATAAAACTAAAACGATCGTTGAAGAACGTTACATCTTATTTGGGTAACTCCTTTTGGTTTGCACAAAAGGACTTCTTTGGTTGGCTTTCTGCCCAAAGGAAGGCTTCAAATATGAGGGAAGGAAAGTTGAGAGCTTATTTGAACAAGGATTGGTCGAGCTAGAAGACTCAAAGTGGTGTGAGGAAGTGAAAGGAGGGTGCCCATTTATAATTGAGGTGACTTTTGGAAACTCTAAAAATATTAAATTAATATAAATTAATTTTCAATTCCAAATGGCGCCAAAGTGAGTTATTTCGAAGATAAGATGAGGATTGATCGAACTACTCTCAACCAATAATTTTTAGACATGTTTAGATCACATTCTTACCCTTAACTTTTGGCTTTAACCCTTGGTTGAACCATTTAACTCTTACCATGTCAACTTATTTTTTACTATTTAAGGGTTAATATAGTTGCTATAAAATGTCAAACGAACAATAAATGAGTCATGGATGACATTTTCAACTTTATCCCAATTAGTTGGCCAAAATTTAGATTTTTATGAATTTTATATCATTTAATAAAATATTATTTATTTTAAAAAATCATTAATGTCAATTTGGACACTATTCATTTCTGGACTTAAATAAAAAATATCAATACGCAAGATAACTTCGAACCAAAACCTTTAATACATCCCTAATATGTCTAGGTCATCTAGAAAATTCATGGATGACATTAATTATATCAAATTATATTGATTTTAATATTTTTAATAACATTTTTTTGATATGTCCATTAATTAAACAATTACTGCATTATTATTGTGCAAGCCTTTAATTTAATTATTTATTTCCTAAAATTTAAAAATAAATTATCATGATGAAGATAACATTTTAGTTTTCCAATTACTATTTATAGTCAAAGATATCTTCTTAATAACCATATATAAACAATTTAATATTTTTTTAAAACATAATTGCGACATATTGGATTTCCCTTAGAATAAAATACTATAAAATCCTTAAAATCGTCCATGTGGCTCCACGAGGCCATAAAATCAGCCCAATGATGATTTTGGTCGACAATAGGTCATCCAATAAAATTAGGACAAGTATTAGGGTAATTTTATAATATTTATAATATTAGTTTTACCTTTAATTACCCGATTTACTCATAACCGTGGTAATTAAAAAAAATACTAAAGTTACTATTCATATTTTGTCCAAAAATAAAATGGACCTAATTACTAAATTTGGACCTTCTGATTCCAAATATTGAATCCATTTTTCAAAATTTAAAACAGAAAAGTGGCTAAAATTAATTTAAAATTAATCTCGTTGATAGAACAGAGAACGGGTTTTCAAAGTGAAAACGTTCAAAAGATTGAAATGTTTTTATATCCATATTCAATGTGAAATTGATTCTAATAACCTATATTAGATTAAACGATAAAAAATTGATCTAATTATACTTTAAAACCAACTAAAAATATAATTGAACACTAAATTATTTAGACGAAAAAAATTGTTTTCAATTAAAATGTAATATTTTATCACTATTCATCAAAACGTGAAACTTATCAGAAAAATACCAAAAATTCAACCAAAGTAAATTTTTATATTCGACTTTAAAAGAAGTTTATTTTTTCAAATAAAATATATAAGTGTCACAAATTGGATTTAAAATAGATTCGTCATTAAAAACAATAAAACTGCTTTTATAAAAATATAGATTTTTATGTGTAATATTGAATTTATTCTTATCTTATGCCTAATGTAAAAAATATTTGATTGAATATATAATATATTGATTACATTAATATCATTCACTAATTGTAATTAATTTAATTTATTAAGATAAAACGACTTGGTAAGTGTAGAATGGGAAAATAAGAGAGACCCGAACCCCCAAGGTGTGTCTCCTAAGGAGCCCTTGGGGTGTATTTATAATGAATATTAAAAACCACACTGGACCTCAAGTCCGATGTGGGATGCAGACTCCAACACTCCCCCTCAAGCTAGGTGTACCTAGCTTGGACACATAATGAAAAGAAAGCAACAAAACAGAGACCAACACTCCCCCTCAAGCTGGACATGCCCAGCTTGATTACAAAACCAGACGAAGTAAAAAAAAAGAACGCTGCAAAGGTGGCTGCTCCCCCTCACGATCGAAGCTCATGCGCAGGAGATGGATGGATGATGTCGCGGACGCAGCAGATTAACCACACAGAGACCGGGTCGGTTGACGGAACACCAGGACTGTCGCACTAGTGGGGCCGGTCGATGAAACGCCGGGAAATCCAAACTAGCACCGGGAAAACCGCATTTGCGGGGCCGGCGACGGGAGGCGGGGATTCCGCAGAATTGTTGCGGGATCTGGCGGTGCCAAATGGACCGATCCGAGTCGGGCAAAGTGTTGTGCCACGGTGGAGGAAGCGCACGGGCGTGCCGATGGACAGAGATGCGGCTGCCGAAAAGATGCCGACGAGGCGGGGATTCCGCAGGAGGTGCCGAAAGGGAGCAGATGAATCCAGTCGGAGGGAGGGCCGCCTTGCAGGAGGAGGCCGACAAGGAGGGAGAGCAGCGGAGATGCGCAGGGACGGATCTGGCCGGAACAGTCCGGAACTCGCCGGATCTAGCCGGATCTGGCCGAAAATCGCCGGATCTGGCCGGAGTAGCCTGGATCAGGCCGGAGCCGGCCGGAGCTGTCCGGATCTGGCCGGAAATCTCTGGATCAGGCCGGAGCCGGCCGGAGTAGCCTGGATCTGGCCGGAAATCACCGGATCTGGCCGGATTCGGCCAGAGCTGTCCAGATCTGGCCGCCGGAGAGCAGCAGGCAAGGTCGCCGGGAGGGGAGCGGGACGGGAGAGGCCGCCGGAGAGGGGTCGTCAGACTGGAGGAAGATCCGCCGGGAGCCAGGAGCCGCGAGTAGGACGGAGCTGCCAGGAGGATCGCGCGCCAGGAGGGAGGGCCGCCTTGACGGAGTGCCACCGGGAGTCGGGGCGAGGCGCGCTGTGGCGCGACGTCAGGGCGAGAGCGCTGTGGCGCGAAGGAAGGGCCGCCGTGACGGAGCCGCGCCAGGCAGAAGCGTCGCCGGACAGAGCCGGAGCCGAAGGCTGCCGCGCGGAAGGCTGCCGCGTCGGTAGGGAGAGCTGCCGGGGAACCGCGCAGGGCAGAGGCGGGACACGAGGCGGAGGGCCGCCGGGGAGCCGCGGGAGCAGGAGAGCTGCCGGAAGGGAGGACCGGCAGGAGCGGCGTGGAGCAGAGGCGGAGGGGCGGCGGCGGTAACCCTACGGGGCTTTGAGGCCGCCGCCCCCCGGACGGGAAACCCTAAAGGAAGGGGAAAAAATAGGGAGGGAGGGATTGGGTTTCAAAAAACCTCCTCTGATACCATGTAGAATGGGAAAATAAGAGACCCGAACCCCCAAGGTGTGTCTCCTAAGGAGCCCTTGGGGTGTATTTATAATGAATATTAAAAACCACACCGGACCTCAAGTCCGATGTGGGATGCAGACTCCAACAGTAAGCATAAAAATAGTTCTTTATAAAAAGATCTCTCATATATTCAGTTGTTCCTATATTCATTTATAATTAATTTGTAACCAATGAATTCAACCATATATTTTCATTAGTTAATACTATTCATAACTGCCAACTTAACGGCTAGGTTATATCTTATTATATTAAATAATAATATTTTAATAATATATTGTTCGGTAAAACTCGATCTTGCGTGTAACACAAGCCAACTCATTGTTGTGTGTAGCATAAGCTTAACATGGTGTTGCGTATAAAGCAACCTAGCAACAAAATTAAATTTATTCAAAAATGAAAATGTTGTAAAGTACTTGGGGTGTTGCAATCAAAGTTCTAGAAGATGATGTTGAAAGATTGAAAACAACCTTAGCCGATTTAGAGAAATATTAGCAGGATGTTAAGAAGAAGATTATCATCAAAGATCTTATGTAGAAATGATGATATATTTTCTCTGAACTCTTGACAAATTATTTTTGTAATAACTCGAACCGATCTTGAATGGTTGTATATATTTGGGAATGGGTTTATTTTTGTAATAACTCGAACCGATCTTGAATGGTTATATATATTTGGGAGTGGGTATTCTTTCTAATTCATTTTGATGGATGTTTCCAAAAATCATCGGTTATATATTTTCATTACTTTTGAATGAATATCTATTCTATTGTAGAAATTTTTGGTTCGTGTAGAAATTTCTCTCTAACATTTCTAGTACACTTCCTAAGTTCTAAAACCCTTTTCAAAAATCACATAGGGGGGAGTTATATATATCAGGGGGGGTAAGTTTTACTCTTTAAATTTTTTTCCTTTTAAAAGTTATGTTTTGTGTTTTTCAAAAATGGAGAGATTGTTGGGTCGAAATGACTTTCAACACTTTCTAACCAGTTTTTGAAAATCACAATACATTTCCTTAGTATATGTTTTACTAACTTTTATATTTCCCAGTTTTTAAGTTTGTTTTTCCAGAAAATCTGTTTTTTCCGGACATAGGAATATCAATTTTTCGAATGAAATAAATTATTGTTTTATAATGAACTTGCTCTAAAGTTCGGACAAACAGTTACATATATTTACGGACAAAGATTTATAAAAGCGCCACAGTCAAAGTATAAATTAATCTAAATTGACGATGTTATATTAAGATTTTCAAATAAACATTTTCCGAACGAAAATAGACATTTTTCCTAATGGACTTTTTCTTAAATATTTGAGACAGAGATATACAATTTTTCCAGACGAACAGTTTCATTCCAAGGTACGAAATCTTGTTAGACTGTGATGGTGTATTATCTTACGAGCTTCGAACGAACTTGTTGAGCTGTCAAGATAGAGCAGTGTTGTCAAAGGCGCGCGCCTCAGCACGCCTTGGCATGAGGCGAGGCGAGACGACCTCACCGAGGCGCGCCAAAGGCGCGCGCCTCGTGCGCCAACCCCTGAGGCGATGAAGCGCAAGGCGCCGTAGAGGCGCACCAGTTGCTTTTGCTATGGAAATCGAGGGAAACCAATTGTTGCTGCTACGGAAATCAAGCAAAACAGAGGGAAATTGTGGGGTGAAAATCGCGGGCGATTGGATGGAAATCAAGGTGGCTGCGGGGTGGCGATGGAAATCCGGGGTGCGGTGCAGCAGTGAGGGAGATCGCGAAAATCGTGGGTAGGAGGGAAGGATGGAAATCGGGGGTGTAGCAGAGGGCGATCACGTAAATCATGGGTAGGATGGATGGAAATCGGGGTGCAACGGTGAGGGTGGTAGCGGAAATCCTAAGTATACTCGAAATCGGGTATATTTTTTTTTGATAAATGAGCAAGAATAATATAGCATTAAATATGTTATTTAATATATTAATAAAATAATTGAACCAAACTCTATAAAATTAGAATCATCACATCCAAAATACACAGCGTCCAAAATACAAATCACGCTGCATCAGCAGCAGGCATCCGACGACGCATAGCAGCAGGCATCCGACGACACGCGGTGATGATGAAGCTTTTCATTAATGATGAAACTTCTATTGATGATGGTTTTTATGTTTAAGTTCTCAAGGATTGATTATGATTTGGTTAAAAATTATCGGTATGTATTTTAATTTGTATTATTTTGATTGAATTTAAGTTTTTTTTAATTTAAAATGTGGTTGAAAACTTTACATATTTAATTATGTGTGTGTGCGCCTTAATTGCGCCTCGCGTCGCGCCTCGCGCCGCATCCCCAAGCGGCCTTTGCGCCTTATTGCGCCGCGCGCCTTTGACAACACTGAGATAGAGTTTGTTCCGAAGTCGTTGCAACCAGCTCCAAGAATCACGGAATATAACTGTTGGAACTTTGCCTATAAATAGAGGGTGCATTTGAGGAGGTGTTGATGCTTTTGCAACTCAGCCCATCTAAAGTTTAACAAGTTGTAACATCTTGTTACACGTACTTTGTAAATCTTTAGAGAGTTTTTTTCCAAGGCATTCGTGTGAGGTTTTTAAATGTCCTAGAACATTTTGATTTTGTAATCGCTGATGTTTGTCAGATCTTGTTCGATCGAGGGCTTCTGGAGATAGAAAGACGGAGGTTGTGTCCGATCTGCTGATCGAGGGTTCCCGTGGCTAGGGAAACAGAGTTCTGATCTTTTGATCGAGGGTTCTCATGGCTAGGGAAACAGAGTTCTTTCGATCTTAGTATCGAGGGTTTCCTTGTTTAAGGAAAAATAGACCTTTACAGTTCGGTTAAAACTATCGATACCTAAAATCTAGGTTATAAAGTTCTGTAAATTTTTCTTTACAACTTTACAGTCTTTTATTGCTTGTTTTTACAAGTTATATTTTCCGTTGTGCTTTTGTATAAGAATAGTTTTACTTGTTCTATATTTTTCTATACTCTGATATATGGACAAACAGTCTGTCCGATTTATAATTTGAAGTTCGGACGAACTTTCTGTCTGATAACTCGTTTCTTGCATATCAAGTATTCCTTCACCATCGATGACTTGGGCAACCTCTACATGCGGGAGATAGTTCAGTTGCATGATGAGGAGCATCATGTCGGATCAAGATCCTCGTTTTAAGTCACGGTTTTAACAGGACCAAAGGCGCTAGGTTCGCTAGTTCGTCAAGCATAACCTACCATCCTCAGACAAACGGCCAATCTAAACGGACGATTCAGATTTTAGAGGATATGTTGCAAGCCTGTGTTTTGGACATCAGTGGTTCTTGGGAGCAACATCTGGCACTCGTGGAGTTCACTTATAATAATAGCTTCCATGCATCGATCCAAATGGCTCTGTTCGAGGCTTTATATGGAAGGTTGTGTCGTTCGCTTTTTTGTTGGTTAGAAGCGGGAGAGTCGGCACTCGTTGGACCTAGTCTCGTGCAGGAGATATCCGAGCAGATTTAGTTGAGCAAAAAGCGGTTAGTAACCGCGAAGAGCAAGGAGAAATCCTATACAGACCATCGGAGACGACCTCTGGAGTTCGAGGTTGGTCACCGGGTTTTTTTCGGGTGTCACCTAGGTCGAGGCGACACCATATCCGAAAGCAAGGAAAGCTAGCATCCAGGTTTGTCGGATCATTTGAGAGTGGAAAGAATCGGTACAGTGGCATACCGATTGGCTCTTCTATGGCGCTAAAGTGTCATGTACGGCATGTTCCGTGTGTCGCAGCTTCAGAGATATCACCCTAATCCTTCACGCGTGATAGATGTTGATGATGTTGAGCTTGATGTCGATGTGTCTTTGAGAAGCATATGATTTGTATCGTAGACCGTAGTGAGAATAATCTTCGAGGAAAGACTATTCCTCTAATGCGAGTGCAGTAGCAGCATGGGTGTGTGCGAGAGACATGGGAGAGGGAGTCAGATATACGAGCGCAGTGGCCCGAGTTGTTCACCGATACCTCTCAGTGATGCATGGGCGCACAGCTCGAGGACGAGCTGCTATATGGTGAGGAGGTTGTAAACCTCGTCTTTTACCCAAGTACGTTCCTCATAAAGTTTATGCCGAACCGTTTTAAATTCTGTAAACAAACCCTTGTACCCGGTTGAAATAGTGTTTCGAAGGTGCTCAAGAGCTCGAAGGAGACGAACTGGCGGTGGCATGCAGTAATGGAGATGTTGCAGTGCCACCAACTATCCGGTGGACTAGGCAATAGCTCACCAAAGCCGGGAGGCCCACCGGTCAGCCAGTGGCCACCAGGCGGAATGGGTTTCCTACAAGAAACCCACTGCCTAGTCGGTGGGGGTTCTAGGGGCACAGGCACACTGCTGAGCACCTTTGACTAATAAACAGCGTCAGGCTGGGCCGGATTAGTGGGGCGGAATCGTATTTTTTGTCCCTGAAACCCCCGCTTAACTTCTAATTACCCCTCCTGCGACCCTAATTCGTGTTAATCATTTTGAAGAGTTCTATAAGTCTTTCTTGGCTTCTCCAACGTCAAACCTTGATCCTTCGATCCGTTCTTCGATCTGGACGGCTAGATTTGGTGAGTTTTGCTCAGAATTGGTGAATTCCTCTTGTTTTTTGCCCGGATCTTCTTCTTATGGTCTTGATGTGGTGAATCTATCGCTGTCCATAGGGGATCATGGTGTTGTGCGTTGATCCGGACGTTCGATCTTGGGAAATCTTCTTCTTGCTTTTTGAGGTATGTGGTCTGAAACATCTCATTATGGTCTGTTTCGGTTTCTAGTATGTGTAACTTGTAAGATCATGTCGGCACACCGTGTGTGCGGCTTCTTCTAATTGGAAACCGTGGATATTGCTTGATCCCTCTTACTTTGACCTCCCCCAGATCCCAACTGATCCGTTGGCGAGTGAGACCCGAACTTGTGGCCACCCGAGAGGTGTGTCTATCCTAGACCCTAAGTTGGAACATAGTATGTACAAACCTAGAGCCTAAGATTGAACTGGAAATTTGTTCATGAATGGTTAAACTTGTGAATCAGCATGACATGGGAAATGATGTAATTGGCTTGACATCTGAAATGGTAAATGGGCATAAATGGAATGTGGATTTGAATTGTTGCAATTATTATGATAATTGGTAACTTAGCATGTAACTAAATAATTGGCATGGGATTGGAAATGGCATATTGACATATGGGCATTTTGGCATTATGGCATATTTGACTTGAAATCAATACTTGGCGTAATGGAATAAATGGCATGATAAGCATGGTTACTTGGTGCCTGAGGGTGAGATACATGGCTACTTGATACCTAGAATGGGTGTTTCGCCCTTAGCATGGGTAATACGCCTTGGGAACATGTAAGTGGCCCTAAGTGGCCCTGGCATGGGAATTCGCATAGAGTCCATTGACACACGGAATGGGTACTTCGCCCTTGGCATGGGTAATGCACCTTGAGAGCATGTAAGCGGCTCTAGCACGGGAATTCACATGCAATGCAAGATTCACCCTTGACATGGGAATCCGCCTTGGGTCGGCACCGAATGTGTGATTGGTCCTTGGCATGGGAGTATGCCTGGACTCGGTGATTAGAATGGACAGAGCCATCTAACATCATGTCGTAGCAGGTTTGGGTTGATCCCGAGTGTTAATAACCAGGAGCTCGAGGGTTGGCTAGTTTATTTGATGTTTTTCAATTAATTTATGAATTAATGTCTTTGTTTATCGTATTGTTGCATGCACTATTATTCAGGCTGGATTTGTATAGACACCGTTGGTGATGGCCTACTGAGTTTTACTCACACCCTGTTTGGGCCACCGTTTGATACCCGGACAGACTTTATAGATGCAGGTCTGGACAAGGGCAAGGGGCCCTGCGCTCGATCGGTTGCTTTGCTAACTGTCACTGGAGCTTGGAGTTGGGATCGAGTATGGGATTCGGGACCAATTTTCGAAGTCTATCTTTGGAGTCTTTTCCTTTTGTTGGTTGATTGTATGACATTTAGTTTGACATCCAGCATGACATTGCATGATTGATTAAATTGGATTGATTTGGCCATTGCCTATTTATCTTCTAATGTTGATGCAAATTGATTTATGATGATTGTTTATCGTGTTTTTCCTCTGTTATTATTATTTTGTACCAGAAGGTATAGTCTTCCCGCTATACATATTAAATCATCGTCGTTAGTCAGCACCCTCTGGCGTATGAGGAGACGTTCTTGAGGTCATGTGACGACCCGTCTCGATCACGTGAGGGAAAACCGGATCGGGGACGTTACACACAAACTCTTGTGTTCAGAAAATAACATGTATTTCCAACAATGAAAATATTTAACAAATAAACTATTGTATCCATATCATATATAGTATTCTATTTGTTTGGAGCAATATTATGAAAAGAAGACTTCATTCTTTAAAATTTGTCACTGATGGTGAGATCAAATCCCTTATATTTAAAAAAAATTGGTTAAACATTTTTATCCCGGATAAAACTTCTTTTGTCCTTTATCTTCTTCTCCAGAATGTTATAGAATCCAATGAAGAATGTTATAGAATCCAATGAATCATAAACCATGTGTATTAAATCCATCATCTCGTATTATTCATAACACTTAGTTAATAAACAACTTCTCTTCGCATAAGATAAATGAGATAACCATACATGTAGAGACTCTGTTTTCACCTTGTAGAACTTTAAAATATATCAAGGAATGTTTTTGGAGCCAGACGCTGAGACGGCACGAGATTCCGATACATGGTGAGCCTGAAATTGATATTTTAAAAAAAATATTAATTATATCTCGCACGCGCAGTTTTTCAGAAATAGTGGAATGTCTCCTGAACGGAATCTCAAATCAAAAATCTGAGACCATGATTGAATCCAGAGCACGGGGTTTACTCTAGACACGACTTAAGGTTAGTCAACGTTGGACGTCCAGTCGAGGACGCCGTTGGCGGGTGAGTTTAATTAAAATAAATAAATTATTTATTTATTTATTTTATTAAACGATCTAATTAAATCCTCTTTAAATACTCCATTATAATAATTATCCAGGGTAAGCTGCATAAAGCCGGGGAGAATTGAGAGCAACTCTGACGACCTTCGTTGGCGAATCGACATCGCTGGCAAACGCGTTCTTCACCAACAATCGATCCATAATCAAGGTACGGCTCGTCAATAGTAGTTTCCGCCCTTGATTAAATGTTTGAGCATGAATATTTGATTATCTGCTTTTGATCTGCATGTTCTCACCATTCGCATGAGCCCATTGTCGAATTAAATTGTTTTATTCAATTTATTCTTTCTTATGCCATGATCTCACCCTGGATTCCCCGCTATGAAATCGTTGGCCAAGAACGTTTAGTCAATTATGTTTATCATAATTATTATGGTGTTTTTCTCTCATCGTTCTTTGCGTTCTTCATCATTGGTCAACGGGGTCGCGGTTCGACTTTGTCGGGGCAGGTTCGAGCGCGATCAAACCCCCGAACTCGTGGCGGTTGTGAAAACGACGATCGGGATGGCGATTTGCGGACGGAACGAGATTCGTTACGGGATACGAGTGATGATTTCTGTAGATTTGGAATTCGGGACGACCGACAGGTGACGGGAGGCGTACGGGTCACGCAATGGACCACCGCGGGCGAACGGGATCTGATTTCCAGCCACCAGAGGGCAGAAATCGACGGTTGGAGAGAAACCCCACCGGTTTCGGGTGGTCAAACAGCAAGAATAGTGGCGGCGACCACGGATCTAGAATACACGTAAAGAACTTGAATTTCTACGGAAAACACGACTACACAGCGTGTAGTCGGATGAACACACGCCGAGTGACACCCCCTGGTTGCGGCGTTAGGGTTTCAACGAAGATAAGGATCACACACCGTGTGGCTGGGCCCACACGTCGTGTGACCCTCCCCAGGTGGCTGAGCGTGTGCCGGCTGCACATGGCCTGGACCTCGTGCGGGAGGACACGTCGTATACTCTGGGAGGAAACATCGTGTACTCTGAGAGGACACGGGCATATGTCGGTACCCTGGCACAGCCAAGTACATGGCACGGCCTAAAAGACACGGGCACGACCAAGAGCACACAGGCAAGCCCCGGGTGGCCGAGAAACGTCGTGCACAGGGACATGGCCACCAAGTCGTGTCGAGAGGATAACACGGATAGGCAGCGGAGCGGGACCATATGCCGTGTGGACTCATTACATGTCGTGTACTCCCTTTTTGAGAAACTTCCACCTTTCATATCTCTTTCATCTGGACTCGGATTTTGGCTCGCGAATAGCTCATCCTGAGCAGTTTTTCGCGTAAAACGCGATAATAGCATTCGTAGTGGCTTTTGAGATACGACGTGAAATGTTTCGAGCGTGATGCTTCTTTAGGCGACGCTTGACGACAGCAGTAATCAGGCAAGATCATCAGAGAGAAGTCGGGGTTGGCAACCCCCTGTCGTACCAGGGTGTGGGTTCCCCATACTCCTCACACTGGTTTGAGTAGCACCCCCCTAACGAACTAGGGCGTGGGTCCTCTACCTTTTGAGTGGCACTTTCCTGACGATCTAGGGCGTGGGTCCTTTATCTACTGAGTGGCACCCCGGAGGACGCGCTATGGCGCGGGTCCACTACTTGGAGATTTTGCCCCTCGATTGTGCGGCACAGTGGCGAGGTATGGGTCCTCCACACGGTTACTTCTTCAGACACACGAGATACTGGGCATCGGAGACGGACTTCTTGGAGCTGTTGGCAGACTCATCGGCCTGGGTTGGGTTGGGCTGGACTGGGAGATGGAGATCTCATTTCTCTCTCGTCTGAGTTTCTTATATGAGTATATATGTGTGTTGTGGGGTTTCATTTCCCTTTCTTTGGTGTCTTCTCCCTTTTCGGTTTTCAGGACGTCCTACTGGGTATGTATATACTCACCCCTGCATGGACTTTGCTTGCACGTGTCGTGTCTTATGCAGACGGCGGACATATCAGCGGTAATTTTAGAGGAGCATAGGGATACTCGGATGCATTGACTATGTGCAGTGGTCGGGGCTTGGAGATCAGGAGTCGGGCTCTTAGGGATACTCGGATGCAGTCCTACTGGGTATGTATATACTCACCCCTACAAGCTCTATCAATTTTCTTCTTGATTTTAACCTCCTGTATATTTACAACACTTGTAAAATATACATTTAGTATCATAAACCCTTCAAAATCGAAGAATTGATTTCTATAACACTCATATTCCGCATGGACTCTCCACAGGGTTTCACAAACCCCTTCAGGTATTTTGGATAATTTCATCTTATATGAAAATATTGCTCCTCCATAAAACCGCCCTTTTAGGTTTTAATGGCCTTGGATGACTACTAAAAGAAACATTGTTGGAGTTTCCAACTAAATTTTCTACTTCCGGTTTGAACTTTTACCCACTTGTGTTGTCAACACAAAACCAGAACCTGTACATCACATGCCAAATTCATTTATCCTCGACACCTTAAGAAAAATAGAGTAAGCATAATACATTCGCATTGTCGAAACATTTCCAATGATGACAACATAATGAATTTCATAGCCAGAACAAGCCTTAAGTAAACCTTTAGTCTCTCCAAGTCATAAGCATATCCAATATTATTGAATATATGACTGGAGACCACGGTTCCTTAGTCATTTTGCATCTAAAGCTTTTGAAACCTTAATTAATCATTTTATGCTTCTAATAAGCATCTAGATTCATTTGTTGAACACCTTTAACATGAGATTACTCGGGAAGGTTTTCCTTTAACACATAGAACTCCTATCTTTTGCTTAAGAACAATTCTTAAGTTTTGTACGAGTCTAAAGTTGGATGATGATGATGCTATTTATCTACAATAGAAGCTTTTATCATATGAGTATCACGTTTTAATTTCATTTAATAAGGATTTTTATTAAAAATGCTCCCACTAAAAAGATGACCCTTTTAAACTCGTAATATTCATTAGTGGGCCAATATCTATATTTTACTAAGCAATGAGACCACTGTAATATTCCTCTCAACGCTTAGCTATTTAGGTAGACTATTATATCAATCATATCATATATAACTTTAGGATAGTTGAGTAGAGAACAATTTGTCCAATTCATCATATAGATAAACTCAACATCATTCCTTTGGTATCTTCCATGAGGGTTTCCTAGCAAAGTGTAACTCAAAGCTCACAACAAGATTTGGTTACCTAACTCTTAGGGTTTATCCATTTCCTTCAAGCCTTACACAAGATAATCCACAGTCACCCAGCTTTAGCATAAACCTATCCAGTTGAATGATCAAGGTATTGACATGTGTTTGCTTTGAAAGGAATCTTTAATTAGCATTTTTTTAAAACGGATTTAATCTCACCATCTTATCTTATGTATTCCTTTTACATGTATGCATGCTTCTAGTGATTTAGTTTGAAATCTTATTTTTTCCACCAAATCAATATGTTCAAACTATATTGATGTGTAACTCTTTACACAACGCATAGCTTGAATTACTAACTCAAATTAAAAGTCTAACTACATTCATACATATCCAAATGCATCTCATCATGCATAAGGTACATGAAACCATTTTCATGTAAAGGCTAAAAATCATATGAAACCAACAATCCCCACAAAAGTAAACTTATGCGACAGATGGTCAACCCTCGCTTTTCTAGACAAGGCATAAATCACTGGGCCAGTGAACAGTCTGACCCAAAGTCTCTCCATCCTGGGATACTTTACTCAAGAGGGACCTAAATTTCATCATAATTCTAACACCAAATATGCATGTATGAGAATTTTTAAAAGTTCTTTAAACTAAAGCATACACATATCCAACACATAACAATTATATTCATGAATAAAACAGGGAATAAGATAAATAAATGAACAATTCATATATTTAAAGATGAGAAAAACAATTTATGAACAATTCATAAATAAAACAATTATAAACATAATATTCATTAGTGGGCCAATATCTATATTTTACTAAGCAATGAGACCACTGTAATATTCCTCTCAACGCTTAGCTATTTAGGTAGACTATTATATCAATCATATCATATATAACTTTAGGATAATTGAGTGGAGAAAAATTTGTCCAATTCATCATATAGATAAACTCAACATCATTCCTTTGGTATCTTCCATAAGGGTTTCCTAGCAAAGTGTAACTCAAAGCTCACAACAAGATTTGGTTACCTAACTCTTAGGGTTTATCCATTTCCTTCAAGCCTTACACAAGATAATCCACAGTCACCCAGCTTTAGCATAAACTTATCCAGTTGAATGATCAAGGTATTGACATGTGTTTGCTTTCAAAGGAATCTTTAATTAGCATTTTTTTAAAACGGATTTAATCTCACCATCTTATCTTATGTATTCCTTTTACATGTATGCATGCTTCTAGTGATTTAGTTTGAAATCTTATTTTTTCTACCAAATCAATATGTTCAAACTATATTGATGTGTAACTCTTTACACAACGCATAGCTTGAATTACTAACTCAAATTAAAAGTCTAACTATATTCATACATATCCAAATGCATCTCATCATGCATAAGGTACATGAAACCATTTTCATGTAAAGGCTTAAAATCATATGAAACCAACAATCCCCACAAAAGTAAACTTAGGCGACAGATAGTCAACCCCCGCTTTTCTAGACAAGGCATAAATCACTGGGCCGGTGAACAGTCTGACCCAAAGTCTCTCTATCCTGGGATACTTTACTCAAGAGGGACCTAAATTTCATCATAATTCTAACACCAAATATGCATGTACGAGAATTTGTAAACGTTTTTTAAACTAAAGCACACATATCCAACACATAACAATTATATTCATGAATAAAACAGGGAATAAGATAAATAAATGAACAATTCATATATTTAAAGATGAGAAAAATAATTTATGAACAATTCATAAATAAAACAATTATAAACACTTTAAAAAAATAATAAAAATAAAATAAAAAATAAAATAAAAAACAATTATAAACACTTTATAATTTAGTCATGTATTATAGATGTTGGGTATCCCACATCGGACTTCAGGTCTGATGTGGAGTTTATTATTCATTATAAAATGACCCTAAGGGCTCCTTTAGAGAGGACACCTTGGGGTTTCGAGTCTACCTCATTTTATAATTCAACATGGTATCAGAGGAGGTTTGATAAACTCGACCCCTCCCTCCCATCTATTTTTTTTATTCCGCTCTAGGGTTTACTGAAGTTTTTCCCGTAAGGGGGGGCGGCGGCCTCCATGACCAGCTCTGTCGTCGCCCCTCCCCTCCCTCCCAAGCATCGCTCGGCCCGCCATTGTCCTGACGGCCTGCTACGGCTTCTCCCACCCGATGCACCTCCAATGTTGTCCGGCGACTCTCCCCCTGTCGGCGCCTCCTTCCCCGGCGTCCCCTCCCCGCTGTGTGCGATGGCCCCGTCCCCCCACCTGGCGGCTTCCGACTCCCGCCTGACTCGCGCCTCTGCTCGCTCTCTCAGCGCCCTGATTTCCCGGCGTCGTCTGGCCCCCGATCGGCCCCCGATCGGCCCCCTCTCCAGGCAGAATCCTCGACGCGGCGCTCTCCTGGCTCCGCCTCGCGCGACTCCCGACCCGCCTCCCGTTGGCGTTTCCCGACCCCGCCTTTGACGTCGTCGCCTGGCCACCCGCGGCGTTTCTCCCAGACGGCGCCCCTCCTGCTCCAGCATCCACCTGATCCCGCTCGCACCTCTCATCACGCCTCCCCACGGGATCCAGCCGCTCCTCTTGCGGCGGTTCTCCCCGGCGATGCCCCTCCTGCTCACAGGGACCTCTGTTCCGACCTTCTACTGTCGCGCCTCCCTGCTCGTCGCGTCTCCCTACGACGGCCTCTTGTGCACCGCAGTGGTGCACCAGCACTCACGCTTCCTCCACCATAGCGCAGCACCTCGACCGCTTTGAATTTGGGTCCTTTGGCGCCGCCAGATCCCGCAACGATTCTGCAGAATCCCCACCTCCCGTCGTCGGCCCCGCAAGTGCGGCTTTCCCGGTGCTAGTGTGGATTTCTTGGCGTCTCATCGACCGGCCCGGTCTGAGTGGTTCCTCTACTGCGCCCGCGACATCTTTCATCCATCGTCTTGAGGGGGAGCTGCGATCTTGAGGGGGAGCTACGATCGTTGTTTGTTTCTTTTTTTTTTATTTCGTCTTGTTTTGTAATCAAGCTGGGTAAGTCCAACTTGAGAGGGAGTGTTTGAAGCTTGTTGCTTGCTTTGTTTTTTTTTTGTGTCCAAGCTAGGTACACCTAGCTTGAGGGGGAGTGTTGGAGTCTGTATCCCACATCGGACTTGAGGTCTGATGTGGAATTTATTATTCATTATAAAATGACCCCAATGACTCCTTTAGAGAGGACACCTTGGGGGTTCAGGTCTACCTCATTAACAATAGACATTTCATACAACAACAAACAAGCCTTAAACCCAATTAAATGGGGCAGGCTGCATGGATCAAACATCGCCAATTAGCTCTATTGAAGACCATGTTTTCATTGAAATCATTGAAACAAGATCATCTTGAATGATTTGTTTAAGGGTCCTTTTAGGTCTACCTCTCCTTTTAATAAGTGAATTTTTCATTAAGTTCATAGGTGCATCCCAAATCCATCTCTTAATATGTCAAAACCATCTCAATCTAGTCTCGGTCATTTTCTCGTCAATCGGAACCACTCCAATTTTCTCTGGAACACATTTATTTCTAATTTTATTTATCTTAGTATGTCCACAGGTCCATTAACATTTTCATTTCTACTATATTTTTTTTCAAGATGTTTCGTCAAAGGCCAACACTCGCTGCTTAACAGTCTAATAAAATTTATCCTCCAATTTCAAAGGAATTTTATGATCACAAAGAACTTCAGAGGTCTTTCTCCATTTTATTCATCCAATCTCCTATGAGAGACATATGCAATAATATCTCCATCACATTGCGGAAATGAGCCTAAATATCGAAAACGATTAACTTTTAAAATAACATGGTCTTTCAATCTCACATCCATAATAATACTAGACAATCTTTTTC
Source organism: Viscum album (assembly GCA_963277665.1). NCBI lineage: Eukaryota > Viridiplantae > Streptophyta > Magnoliopsida > Santalales > Viscaceae > Viscum > Viscum album. The sequence goes on from OY728156.1 coordinate 1,012,434,583, forward strand.
TAAAACAACACTCTATATATTCTGCCTTATCCCTACTAAGACGAAAACCTTTCGATTATAAAGTCTATCTCTAAAGCTCTGACTTTAAATTAATAAACTCTTTGGATTCTGATAAGACCCGACAAAGGGTAAAAACGTCTTTACAGGTTAGTCTGGTAGGGGGGATCTAGGGATTGTTCTGTTAGAGGGAGGAGTAGCTAGCTCCACGTGGCAAGGGGGTTGTTGTAAGAAGCAAAGGGGGGAGGGGAGGCGCAAAGGAGAATATTTTTGTTGGGGCTATTTACACAGTTCGGTCATAGGCTTGGGATTCGGCCGAAAGGTTGGGCGAGGAGCACCAGTGCACTTGAAGTGTCTTCTCCTTCCACTTCTTCTGCCTGTAGCTTGGTTTTCGTCTCTCTAAATACAAACAGTCTTCTCTGTTTTCTATCAATTGATTTGACCTACCGCCAGCTCTCACCATTTCCACTTCATTCTTCCTTTGTCGCCTCACGCCTTGAGGAGCCGCTTACTACTATCATCTTCCACGGAAGGAGGCGCTCTCTTCCAACTCGCATACAAGGAGGCGCACACTGCCGGTTTTCGTCAGACGCATCGCACACTGCCGGTTTCTTCTCGTCCAATGACGAGGCGCATTCCCAGCTCCCGAACTGAGGAGTCACGCATCATCAGAAGGTACGCTCAGACGGCTCACGTCCAACGCTCCCCCACAACGACGTCTTGGTCAACAACCGCCACTGCATACGGGTCCCCTGCTGTCGCTTCTTCTCAAGTGCGCATTGTGGAATCCTGAACGCGCATTGTGCTCACGCTTGCCGACGCGTACACTAACAGCATCTGCCACCCTACTAGCAACTTCACAAGTAGGTCGCCCGCATAATGAACACTCAGAAACAGGCTCGTTGGGACGACGTCGACCAACGACTGGGACAACTAGAATCTCTTCTCTCCAACCTGACGTCAGCAATAGAGAGTATCACCGTGAACCAACACACCTAGAAGCAGGAGCGCTTGGAGCTGTCAAAATGCCAGAAGGAACAAGTGGAGCTCCGCGATTATATTACTAGTGTTATGCACTGCCTAGAGAAGGCGTTGCAGCTGGAGACAGAGCATATGTCGTATGTAACTAAGCCATCGACCTCGCACGCAGCAGAAAATGGCGTCCTCATCAAACCAGGGGGGAACCGGATTCCCGCAATTCATGTTGACATGGGAACGGATCAACGCACAGCTAAAAAACGAGTGGAACTCCCAATGTTCGAAGGGACCCCAGAGCTAGATCACGAGCGCCAAACTTTATTTTCACGTCAATCAGACGTCGGACGACGTTACAATACCACTTGCGTAGATTAGTATGGAAGGAGTTGCGGTCCATTGGTTCAATATAGTGCATGAAGTTCATCCGATATTGCCTTGGCTAGCTTTCAAAGAGCGGCTCGTTAAACAGTTTAGTAGGCTGGAGATCCAAAATCCTTATGAGGAACCAGTCACGCTACACCAGACAAGGTCAGTACAGGACTATATTGAGCAATTCGAATATCTAACGTCTTTACTACCTCGCCAACCCGAGCCGCAATATGTCATGTATTTCTTGCATGGACTCCAAGAAGACATTCGCAGTTGGGTTCGCATTCACAACCTCGAGACTCAGCTGCAAGTGATGCGCTTAGCTCGGCATATGGAGCTTGCCTTCATGAGAAGCATGGGGACCCAGTACCGCGACGGTGGGTCGTGGAATTCTCGTTAGGTACGCGACGCTGAACCATGGAAGTCACTGGACCGTTCGGAGACACAGCTGCCGAATGGGACCCCTCCCCAACCGGTCAGACGAGGGGAGGCTATTGGGATAAGAGTTCGCTGAGAGACTCCAAATCAGACAACATCTTGCGAGCACGGAGTTCGGCACCTAACCAACCAAAAATGGGAGGACCATTGGAGCAAAGGCGGCTTGTGTTTCAAGTGTGGGCCTATAGCCCTTGCATCGATGTGTCGATCCCAAATTGTGGGTGGTGTTGTTGGGTGAAGATGGAGGAGCAGACGATGGAGGAGCTCCGTGGGGCACGAAAGCAGCTCCCTTTCTTTAGTTGTGAGCACAAGACTGTTTTCAAGGGGGGAGTGATAATACCCAGCAAAGGGTAAAAATGTCTTTGTGGGTTAGTCTGTTAGGGGGGTCTGGGGATTGTTAGAGTCTGTTAAAGGAGGGGAGTAGCTAGCTCCACATGGCAGGGGAGGGTTGTTATAAGAAGCAAGGGGGGAGGGGGGAGGCGCGAAGGAGAATATTTTTGTTAGGGTTGTTTACACAGTTCAATCATAGGCTAGGGATTTGGCCGAAAGGCTTGGGCGAGGAGCAGCAGTGTCATGTCTTCTCCATCTTTCTCTTCTTCCATCTGTAGTTTGGTTCATGTCTCTCTATATACAAGTAATCGGTCTTTGTTTTCTATCATATTCTGTAACGAGAACTATATCATCCTCAAAAAGCATGCAATTAGGTGTCTCATCTTGAATATGTTTTGTACATTCATCTAAAACCAAAGCAGAAAGGTATGGGCTTAAAGACAAACCTTGGTGTGGTCCTATCGAGACAGAGAAGTTTGTTATATCACCTACCGGAATTCTAACTCGAGTCAAACTCTCTTCATACATGTCTTGGATGAGTTTGATACACACCGTCAGAACCCCTTTTCTCTTCAGAGTTTTCCATTTTCAAATCAATGAAAATCATATAAAAATCTTGGGGTTTTTTTGTCAATAATACTTCATCGGACCTCTAATCAAATAAAATGCTTCTGTGGTTGAACGTTCAGGCATAAAACCAAATTGATTATTTGAAACTTTAGTTTCCCTTTGAATCATATGTTGAATCGCTCTCTCAAAACTTCATGCTATGACTCATAAGCTTAATGCCTCTACAATTCCAACAATTTAAAATGTCTCATTTATTTTTATACACGAGTACTAGAAAACTCTTCCTCCATTCATCAGGAATTTTCTTAGATTTCATAATCTCATTAAATAACTCAATGAACCAATTAATACCCAACTACCTTGAATATTTTCACACTTCAATGCAAATGTTATCTAGCCCAACTGTTTTACCATTTTTCATCATTCTTCAACCATCTTTAACCACAATAGGACGAATTTTTCGGCAATAGTTGGAATTGAGTTCCTCTCTACTAATACTCAGATTATCTAAGTTTAATCCACACATCTGCTCTTCATTGAAGTGATTATTAAAGTAGCATCCTCATATTTTATTAATTTTCTTATCCTTAAAAAGGGTATGTCCTTCATCTTTTATACACCGAACTTGATCTAAATCTCTAGATTTTCCCCCCTACCTCTAGCTAAAATGTAGAGTTTTTCTTAGTATGTAATGAATGGTACAGCTCCTCAAAAACTTGAGATATGGCCTCACTGATTGATTTTTTAGCCTCTTTACGAGCAACGTGATATTGAGCCCAAGTATCTTTATTACTACAAAAGTGTAAAGCTTTAAAACACTCACATTTCGCTTTAACTTTTAGTTGGACATTCTCATTCCACCACCACGATTTTTCTCCTTTGGAACAAAACTCTTGATACTCTTAGAATATAATTAGTTATATTGTGAACACTTTTAGCCACCTCATCCCACATGTAGTCAGCGATTCCTTTATATTCTCAATCCACTTCTTTCAAAAGTTTGTTCTTAAATTCCATTATAAAGTTATCTTTTAGGCGTCATCATTTGCTTCTTAGATTCCTTAATTATTTCATATTTCTCTTGTAATTCTTAACTTGCAAGTCTAAAACTAATAAATTGTTAGGGCCAATAGGGGCCTATATATCCTGAGAGGGGGGGTGAATCAGGGTATGAATATTCTTTTTCAAAGTTCTTTCTGCCCCACTGGATCTTGACCTCTTTGTTACAAGGGTCACTTTGTTTGCACTTGTGTGGTTACTGTGATCACTTGTCTCATTTACCTGATGATGATGCTTTGAATGTAATGCAGGAAAGTAAGCAAGCAGACACAGAGATTTTTACTTGGTTTACCGCTAAGGGCTACGTCCAAGGAGCATACGCCGACAAGTTGCCGGTTCGTACCAAATTCCACTAGGATTCACTAGCTGTGGATTACAATGTTCGGGCTAGATCACTTCTATGCCCAGGCTCACTGCCTATACAAGGTTTAGGGTCAGCTCACTGCTTTCCCAAGGGTCACTCCCTGTTTCTCTCTCTCTGGCTCACTGCCGGTGGAGAGGATCACTTTCTTCCTCTTCCTAAGCTCACTGCTCTTGGAAGGGATTCACTCACAGTTTATAGACCTGTAGGTCTCCTCATTTCCATGAAGGAATGCATCTTCCTCTGTATGTAGATGCTCTGTTGAAGTCCAACTTTCACCCGCAGATGAATCTCACTTTGCACCGGATGTACCGGGCAACCTCAATTTTTACGTGCAACCCTTACGGTGTGTTGCGCGCAATTTCTATGATTTGCGCGAAATTCCTTTTTCGCGCAACCTCCAAATATTACGCGCAGCCTGGAAACTGCCTTGCGCGCAATTCACTGCCTTTGCGCGAAATCCACTTTTCGCGCAACCTTCCTTTTACGCGCCAACTCAAACTTTCTGCGCAGCCTTTGCTTTTCGCGCAATCTGACTTTACGCGCAAACTTTAAGTTTACGCGCAACACCCTTTCAAACTTCAATTTCGCGCACCAGAGCTCGGGTATTTTCTATGTCTTGAACTCTACTGAATGGAGGAGGGTCACTTCATATTTATAGGCAAAATCGACCCTGCGCGAAAAACCCTCCTTGTGCGCGTAATCCGCTTTGATCTTCCGCGCACAAACATTTTCCGCGCACTGCTCCATAATTTCGCGCACCTCATGCCTTTGCCATTTTACGAGCTTCGGACCTCGTAACACCTCTTGCGCGAAATACTTCATCAGCTATTTCGCGCGCCACTTCAATTTTCCGCGCACGCCTCCAAAATTTCGCGCGCCTCATGCCTTTACCGATTTTCAAGCTTTCGGCCTTGAAACATCTTTTGCGCGAAATACAATTTCGCGCAACCCGCTGTTTTGCGCGCCACACTTCAAGATTTCGCGCAACCCTCTATTTTTGCGCGCCACGCTTGATTTTTCCGCACACCTCCTTCATTTCTCTCTCCTCAACCTTTGCCAACAACATATCACTCCATTTTCCATTGGCGATTTTCAGGCCCAAAAAATTGGCAAACACTGGAAAACGGCGCCACCTTGTACTGCTCTTTTGTACCGCCTCCAGATCGTCCTTTCCTTTGTCAAAGTTCTTTGTCAACATGGAATGTCAACAACTTCTCGGGAACTCGACAATTCTCCATGGAAACCTGCTTTGTCAACAAACACAATCAACCCAAAAATGCTGCAATGTTACCTTGAGGGATTTTTGCCCAACAATCTCCCCCTTTGGGTTTGTTGACAACTCTTCACAACTCTGCTCAGAAATATTTTCTGCACTTTGATACCTCACTGAGTCTTCTTCCAGCTGCTACCACCATTCGCCTCTTGCGATTATGATAGCGTTCAAGGATTCACTTAACATGTACTCTAAGCCCACATGAGCAATGCTCGGCGTGAGAAACAAGAGTAGTATGAAAAGTTCATCAATGAATCACTTCATGTCAGACCCCAATTGTCGATTCCACCCTGATACCAATTCTTAAAATAAAACCAGTTGTTGAACCACACTGATACCAATTGGTGAATTCTTAAGTTGATACCAATTGTTGATAGCTGGACACGTCTCACACCATTCCAACACCACTGATATGCTTTTATCACGATCCTCAGCTGTCGTGATTTCTGTGATTTGATCGATCACGTCTAGCATCGTCAGATTTAAAAATCTCTCCCCCTTTCTCATTGCTCCCCCTTTCTGGCTGCTCCACCTGTCAGCTTCTCCCCGTATCAATTATGTTTTATCAAATCTCCGCACTATTTTCTCCCTTGAACAAACACTTTTCTCCCCCTTTGTCAAGCACTTTTCAAGCACTTTTCTCCCCCTTTGTCAACGAACCCAAAGGTCACGCCTTTGTAGTCTGTAACATAGTAGAGAACACATATCAGCATATTAGGGAAAACACATCAGACCTCGGGGAGAGGGGGTGGGTCCCACATCCACACTATTTCAAGTGCGGGGAATCGACTGAACTCCCAGAGCCAGTCGATGCCTCTCAAAAGCTTCCTTGGGTAAGGCCTTTGTCAGAATGTCTGCAACCTGTAGCTCTGTAGGCACGTACTCCAACTTCATGATTCCCTGCTCAACCTTCTCCTTGATGAAATGATACTTGATCTCAATGTGCTTTGTCCTTGAGTTATGGACGGGATTTTTGCTGAGATTGATAGCACTTGAGTTATCACATTGGATTCCGATCGGAGACTTCACTTCAACTCTCATATCTTCAAGCTGTTGTTTCATCCACAATAACTGTGTGCAGGCTTGAGTGGCCGCAATATACTCAGCTTCTGCGGTGCTCAATGAAATGCAATCTTGCTTCTTACTTAGCCAAGAAATACACAATCCACCAAGATAGAATTCACCACCTGACGTTGATTTTCTATCATCCGCTGAACCGGCCCAGTCTGCATCAGTGTACCCCAATAACTCTGTCTGAGATTTGTCATTGTATGTCAAGCCGAAGTCCACCGTGCCCTTAATATACCAAAGTATTCTTTTCACTGCGAGCATGTGACTTTCCTTGGGATTACTCTGATATCTCGCTGCTTGGCATGTGGCGAAAACAATATCAGGCCTTGTTGCGGTTAAGTATAACAGACTTCCAATGATTTGCCTGTATACTGTGATATTAACTGCCTTGCCATCCTCATCTTTTGATAATTTCATCCGGGTAGCCACCGGAGTCTTCATCTCCTTGGAATTTTCCATTCCAAACCTTCTCAGGACCTCCTTGGCATATTTAGATTGAGAAATGAATGTTCCATTCCTTCCTTGTGTTACCTGTAGACCAAGGAAAAACGTTAGCTCTCCAATCATTGATATTTCAAACTCATTTTTCATGAATTCGGAAAACTGTCTGCACTGAGCTTCATCTGATCCACCAAATATTATGTCATCAACATAAACCAACACCATCATCCTTTGATTACTGTCATTACTGAAATAGAGATTGTAATCAAATCCCCCACACTGAAAACCAATCTTCTTCAAATACTGATATAGCCTTCAGTACCATTCTCTTGGGGTGTATGCTTTGCACACCAGTCGTGCTTTGTTTCGAATCATTGTGCCATCTTCTTTCATCTTGTCTAAATAGACCCATTTTGTCCTGATGACGTTTTTATCATCTGGCCTCGAAACAATTTCCCAGGTCTGATTCTTCTCAATTCTGACCTATCTCTTCATTCATGGCATGATCCCAGTTTTCATCTTCAGCTGCATCAGCAAAGCATTTCGACTCAACCTGAGATAGTAACGATGTCTGCTGTAGTGATTTCATTCTCTTTGTCTGAACTGGATCTCACTAATCACTGATGATAGTCTGCCTGTCAATTTCAGCTTGATTCTTTGTATTTTGTGCAGATAAGGATTTTACATCCTTGTACTCATCATCAGTATCTTATTCTGAGTCACCCTCAGCCACTTCTTCTCCCCCTGTGTTGCTTTCTTCCTCAACACTTTCGTCAGGAAATTGTTCACTGACTCATTTTTCAGTGGCTTCATTTCTTTCAGCTACTTTTCACAGCTTCTTGGTATCCTGAAAAACAGTCAGCTGATACCACAATGTTAGATCAAAATAAATAAGCATGAAATGCTTGATCACTGCTGCTTCTCTCACAGTATGTCTTCTCTCGATAGACAACTCTTGAGCTGGGTCATCCAATTATTTCCTTGATGGATCTGGCATCTGATTTTGTTGTTGAATGCTCCCCCTATGTTATGCAACACTTCCTGGGGTTAGGCCCAACAGTTTAGACCCATAACACGTATTTTCCTCCTGCATCATTCGTTCTCATCTTCCAATCAGATTTGAGCCACTAACAAAATCTCTAAGCCTACGGAGTTGAAACTCGGTGTAGGAAACAAGAGATAAAGTTAATAACACAATCACTTCCTATTGTGCTCTGTTTCTCTCCTTCTTCTTCAACTCTAGTATCTGATTTGAATCAATTGAAACTCTAGAGCATATCATTTCTACACTTCGCATCCTTAGATGCCACTTCCCCTTGGATTGTATCTCCCTAAAACCTGAAACACAAGAATCATCAGTTAATAGCATTTATATACATAGGGAGAGGGGTTTCTTCTAGAATCCTCAACATGAGGATGATGGTTGATCCTGATGGGTCAACCCTTTGATTCTTTCTTGGAGCGCATCACACTCCTTTCTTGCTTTCTCCAACTGCCTGACCAACTTCAACTGTTCTGGCCATATGACTAGGCATTCTTTGCTCACATTCTGAGCCTTTTTCTGATATGAAGATTCTGCAGACTTGGCCTTTCTCACAATCTGGGGTTTAGACCAACTGGTACACATTTCGATCTTTGATGTTCTACCGAAATTCCATTTCCCTTGATTGTTTCTCAGTGCAGGAATCTCCTTTCTTGTCATTTTCCCTGTCTTCTTTGTCCATTGTAGGGATCTGCCTTTTTCTTCCACTTCTCGTTGCAAAACACGACATGTGGATTTTTCGATGCATTCTTTGCTTATCTGCCTTTTATCAGATTTATGAGTCACCGCCCTATTTTTCATTGGTGGTGGGTCCTCCATTGAACTTCCATTCTTCTTTATCACCACTGGAGTATATCTCCCCTTAATCTTCCAGGTTTGCTCACATTCTCTCCTTGAGAGCTGTTGTGAGTATGACATAGGAGGTGACTGATACACCTTTCGTTCAGCTCCACATGATTTCCCTGAGGCTCGAAGCCTATTCTTCTCCTTACCACTTTGTCTCCCAGTACAGGCTTCTTTCTTGTATACTTCCTGTGGTGGAGATCTCTTTTCTTGTTCCTTTCCCTTTCCTGCTTTCTTCTTACTGCAATGTCTCGCCATGTGCCCATAGTGAGAACATATAAAACATTTTCCCTCAAAGTCATACCTCATTTCATCATCTCTCTGCTGAGATGTTGATGCACCTTGAGTTCTTCCTCTGATATTGTTCTCCTGAGCTTCCTGACACATGCTCATGGTGTGTCCCATTCTTCCGCAGTAATAGCATCTAATATATGCTTTCCTATGAGAAGATCTTCTTTCTAATTTCTCATGATGCTTCTTCCTGTTCTCAGATTTATTAATGTCACTCTTTTCACAGCCTGAAATGTACTCCAGAGCCTCTGTACAGAAGCTTGATGTGTGGCCATGAACTCCGCAGAAATAGCACACATCATCACTCCTTGAAACTATCATCATAGGCCTATCTCCAGCACCTACCGGATTTTTCTTGCCTTTGTAAATTTTCACTGCATTTTTCTTATCATCCATAGGAGTGGAATTATCATATCCAATGCCAGCATTTCCAAAACTTGCTGGTCTTTGAGCTGAGAAAATATTATGTTGTTTCTCTTCAAAAACAGCATATCTGTTCTTCATTTTATCATCAATTGTCGAAGGATGATCAAATAGAAAGTGTAGTGCATCCTTCAACTTGGGCTTATCTTTGTATTTAGACTTCTCTATTTCCTGCTTGACTGATTCGAGCTCTTCTACCAACTTTTGAATCTTCATATCCCTTGATTCAAGTTGGACATCATGTTTTTCCTTGAGAAGCTTCCCTCTACTTACCTCATCTTCCAGTTCATGCTTCAGCTTATCAACTATGTCATTTTTCTCCTTTACCTTCAATTTTTCTTGAGCGACAGAGTCAGAGCAACATGCATTCTCTTGTTGTAGCCTTTGATTTTTCTGAACTTCTGCAGACAACTGTGCTGCTAGATCATTATTTCTGGCTTTAAGATTCCGTGCTTCATCTGACATTTGACTATCTTCATAATCACCAGCCTTTTGTTTTCCTTTCATTCTGGCCATCTTCTGCAGCTCTTCAGCACGTGAATCATTCTTCTCTGTTAGGTCAGTAACTATATCAATAAGCCTTTGATTTAAACATTTTAGCTTGTTGACCTCAATCTCCAATCCCTTGATCCGGATATCTTTAGATTTGGCTGCTTCAGTGTTTCCAACGTCACTTGGAATATTCGGTTCTTCGATGCTTTTGAATTGATCTTTCACTTTTCTATTCAAGCCATCGATCTCCCTTTTCTGTTCTTCAATCTTAAGCTTATACTCACTAACTGATTCTGAGTTCTCTGGTGCTGATAACTTGAGTTTCTCAATTTTATTTATCAACTCAGACTTCTCTTCTTCCTGCTGCTGCATATAGAGTTTGGCATCGCGAACAACTTTGTTTGCATTCTTGGTTTTGGCTCTCCAAACATCTATCTCTTCAAGAGCAGCCTCTAACTCAGCTCGCATATCTATTCTTCCTTCAATTTCTTCTTCTGTTTCAGTATCACTCTGATGCTCATGTACTTTACTCATTCCAACATCATGATTGAGTGAAGCAATCTTTTCCCTTTCTGATTCATCCAAGCCTTCCTTCAGCAAGTTGTTTGATTCCTTTAGTTGAATCACACATTTTCCATATACACTTCCACACTGAGGAGTACCACCTGACTTCTGCTTGTTCTTGGATGTTTTTCCCTTTGCCATGGCTGACTGAGATAAGAGAAGACTGATTCTTTATGCACACAGATCGACTACACCAAGTTGGAGCAAACAAATCTGATAACAATAACCTTCCCTCTGATACCAATTGTTAGGGCCAATAGGGGCCTATATATCCTGAGAGGGGGGGTGAATCAGGGTATGAATATTCTTTTTCAAAGTTCTTTCTGCCCCACTGGATCTTGACCTCTTTGTTACAAGGGTCACTTTGTTTGCACTTGTGTGGTTACTGTGATCACTTGTCTCATTTACCTGATGATGATGCTTTGAATGTAATGCAGGAAAGTAAGCAAGCAGACACAGAGATTTTTACTTGGTTTACCGCTAAGGGCTACGTCCAAGGAGCATACGCCGACAAGTTGCCGGTTCGTACCAAATTCCACTAGGATTCACTAGCTGTGGATTACAATGTTCGGGCTAGATCACTTCTATGCCCAGGCTCACTGCCTATACAAGGTTTAGGGTCAGCTCACTGCTTTCCCAAGGGTCACTCCCTGTTTCTCTCTCTCTGGCTCACTGCCGGTGGAGAGGATCACTTTCTTCCTCTTCCTAAGCTCACTGCTCTTGGAAGGGATTCACTCACAGTTTATAGACCTGTAGGTCTCCTCATTTCCATGAAGGAATGCATCTTCCTCTGTATGTAGATGCTCTGTTGAAGTCCAACTTTCACCCGCAGATGAATCTCACTTTGCACCGGATGTACCGGGCAACCTCAATTTTTACGTGCAACCCTTACGGTGTGTTGCGCGCAATTTCTATGATTTGCGCGAAATTCCTTTTTCGCGCAACCTCCAAATATTACGCGCAGCCTGGAAACTGCCTTGCGCGCAATTCACTGCCTTTGCGCGAAATCCACTTTTCGCGCAACCTTCCTTTTACGCGCCAACTCAAACTTTCTGCGCAGCCTTTGCTTTTCGCGCAATCTGACTTTACGCGCAAACTTTAAGTTTACGCGCAACACCCTTTCAAACTTCAATTTCGCGCACCAGAGCTCGGGTATTTTCTATGTCTTGAACTCTACTGAATGGAGGAGGGTCACTTCATATTTATAGGCAAAATCGACCCTGCGCGAAAAACCCTCCTTGTGCGCGTAATCCGCTTTGATCTTCCGCGCACAAACATTTTCCGCGCACTGCTCCATAATTTCGCGCACCTCATGCCTTTGCCATTTTACGAGCTTCGGACCTCGTAACACCTCTTGCGCGAAATACTTCATCAGCTATTTCGCGCGCCACTTCAATTTTCCGCGCACGCCTCCAAAATTTCGCGCGCCTCATGCCTTTACCGATTTTCAAGCTTTCGGCCTTGAAACATCTTTTGCGCGAAATACAATTTCGCGCAACCCGCTGTTTTGCGCGCCACACTTCAAGATTTCGCGCAACCCTCTATTTTTGCGCGCCACGCTTGATTTTTCCGCACACCTCCTTCATTTCTCTCTCCTCAACCTTTGCCAACAACATATCACTCCATTTTCCATTGGCGATTTTCAGGCCCAAAAAATTGGCAAACACTGGAAAACGGCGCCACCTTGTACTGCTCTTTTGTACCGCCTCCAGATCGTCCTTTCCTTTGTCAAAGTTCTTTGTCAACATGGAATGTCAACAACTTCTCGGGAACTCGACAATTCTCCATGGAAACCTGCTTTGTCAACAAACACAATCAACCCAAAAATGCTGCAATGTTACCTTGAGGGATTTTTGCCCAACAATCTCCCCCTTTGGGTTTGTTGACAACTCTTCACAACTCTGCTCAGAAATATTTTCTGCACTTTGATACCTCACTGAGTCTTCTTCCAGCTGCTACCACCATTCGCCTCTTGCGATTATGATAGCGTTCAAGGATTCACTTAACATGTACTCTAAGCCCACATGAGCAATGCTCGGCGTGAGAAACAAGAGTAGTATGAAAAGTTCATCAATGAATCACTTCATGTCAGACCCCAATTGTCGATTCCACCCTGATACCAATTCTTAAAATAAAACCAGTTGTTGAACCACACTGATACCAATTGGTGAATTCTTAAGTTGATACCAATTGTTGATAGCTGGACACGTCTCACACCATTCCAACACCACTGATATGCTTTTATCACGATCCTCAGCTGTCGTGATTTCTGTGATTTGATCGATCACGTCTAGCATCGTCAGATTTAAAAATCTCTCCCCCTTTCTCATTGCTCCCCCTTTCTGGCTGCTCCACCTGTCAGCTTCTCCCCGTATCAATTATGTTTTATCAAATCTCCGCACTATTTTCTCCCTTGAACAAACACTTTTCTCCCCCTTTGTCAAGCACTTTTCAAGCACTTTTCTCCCCCTTTGTCAACGAACCCAAAGGTCACGCCTTTGTAGTCTGTAACATAGTAGAGAACACATATCAGCATATTAGGGAAAACACATCAGACCTCGGGGAGAGGGGGTGGGTCCCACATCCACACTATTTCAAGTGCGGGGAATCGACTGAACTCCCAGAGCCAGTCGATGCCTCTCAAAAGCTTCCTTGGGTAAGGCCTTTGTCAGAATGTCTGCAACCTGTAGCTCTGTAGGCACGTACTCCAACTTCATGATTCCCTGCTCAACCTTCTCCTTGATGAAATGATACTTGATCTCAATGTGCTTTGTCCTTGAGTTATGGACGGGATTTTTGCTGAGATTGATAGCACTTGAGTTATCACATTGGATTCCGATCGGAGACTTCACTTCAACTCTCATATCTTCAAGCTGTTGTTTCATCCACAATAACTGTGTGCAGGCTTGAGTGGCCGCAATATACTCAGCTTCTGCGGTGCTCAATGAAATGCAATCTTGCTTCTTACTTAGCCAAGAAATACACAATCCACCAAGATAGAATTCACCACCTGACGTTGATTTTCTATCATCCGCTGAACCGGCCCAGTCTGCATCAGTGTACCCCAATAACTCTGTCTGAGATTTGTCATTGTATGTCAAGCCGAAGTCCACCGTGCCCTTAATATACCAAAGTATTCTTTTCACTGCGAGCATGTGACTTTCCTTGGGATTACTCTGATATCTCGCTGCTTGGCATGTGGCGAAAACAATATCAGGCCTTGTTGCGGTTAAGTATAACAGACTTCCAATGATTTGCCTGTATACTGTGATATTAACTGCCTTGCCATCCTCATCTTTTGATAATTTCATCCGGGTAGCCACCGGAGTCTTCATCTCCTTGGAATTTTCCATTCCAAACCTTCTCAGGACCTCCTTGGCATATTTAGATTGAGAAATGAATGTTCCATTCCTTCCTTGTGTTACCTGTAGACCAAGGAAAAACGTTAGCTCTCCAATCATTGATATTTCAAACTCATTTTTCATGAATTCGGAAAACTGTCTGCACTGAGCTTCATCTGATCCACCAAATATTATGTCATCAACATAAACCAACACCATCATCCTTTGATTACTGTCATTACTGAAATAGAGATTGTAATCAAATCCCCCACACTGAAAACCAATCTTCTTCAAATACTGATATAGCCTTCAGTACCATTCTCTTGGGGTGTATGCTTTGCACACCAGTCGTGCTTTGTTTCGAATCATTGTGCCATCTTCTTTCATCTTGTCTAAATAGACCCATTTTGTCCTGATGACGTTTTTATCATCTGGCCTCGAAACAATTTCCCAGGTCTGATTCTTCTCAATTCTGACCTATCTCTTCATTCATGGCATGATCCCAGTTTTCATCTTCAGCTGCATCAGCAAAGCATTTCGACTCAACCTGAGATAGTAACGATGTCTGCTGTAGTGATTTCATTCTCTTTGTCTGAACTGGATCTCACTAATCACTGATGATAGTCTGCCTGTCAATTTCAGCTTGATTCTTTGTATTTTGTGCAGATAAGGATTTTACATCCTTGTACTCATCATCAGTATCTTATTCTGAGTCACCCTCAGCCACTTCTTCTCCCCCTGTGTTGCTTTCTTCCTCAACACTTTCGTCAGGAAATTGTTCACTGACTCATTTTTCAGTGGCTTCATTTCTTTCAGCTACTTTTCACAGCTTCTTGGTATCCTGAAAAACAGTCAGCTGATACCACAATGTTAGATCAAAATAAATAAGCATGAAATGCTTGATCACTGCTGCTTCTCTCACAGTATGTCTTCTCTCGATAGACAACTCTTGAGCTGGGTCATCCAATTATTTCCTTGATGGATCTGGCATCTGATTTTGTTGTTGAATGCTCCCCCTATGTTATGCAACACTTCCTGGGGTTAGGCCCAACAGTTTAGACCCATAACACGTATTTTCCTCCTGCATCATTCGTTCTCATCTTCCAATCAGATTTGAGCCACTAACAAAATCTCTAAGCCTACGGAGTTGAAACTCGGTGTAGGAAACAAGAGATAAAGTTAATAACACAATCACTTCCTATTGTGCTCTGTTTCTCTCCTTCTTCTTCAACTCTAGTATCTGATTTGAATCAATTGAAACTCTAGAGCATATCATTTCTACACTTCGCATCCTTAGATGCCACTTCCCCTTGGATTGTATCTCCCTAAAACCTGAAACACAAGAATCATCAGTTAATAGCATTTATATACATAGGGAGAGGGGTTTCTTCTAGAATCCTCAACATGAGGATGATGGTTGATCCTGATGGGTCAACCCTTTGATTCTTTCTTGGAGCGCATCACACTCCTTTCTTGCTTTCTCCAACTGCCTGACCAACTTCAACTGTTCTGGCCATATGACTAGGCATTCTTTGCTCACATTCTGAGCCTTTTTCTGATATGAAGATTCTGCAGACTTGGCCTTTCTCACAATCTGGGGTTTAGACCAACTGGTACACATTTCGATCTTTGATGTTCTACCGAAATTCCATTTCCCTTGATTGTTTCTCAGTGCAGGAATCTCCTTTCTTGTCATTTTCCCTGTCTTCTTTGTCCATTGTAGGGATCTGCCTTTTTCTTCCACTTCTCGTTGCAAAACACGACATGTGGATTTTTCGATGCATTCTTTGCTTATCTGCCTTTTATCAGATTTATGAGTCACCGCCCTATTTTTCATTGGTGGTGGGTCCTCCATTGAACTTCCATTCTTCTTTATCACCACTGGAGTATATCTCCCCTTAATCTTCCAGGTTTGCTCACATTCTCTCCTTGAGAGCTGTTGTGAGTATGACATAGGAGGTGACTGATACACCTTTCGTTCAGCTCCACATGATTTCCCTGAGGCTCGAAGCCTATTCTTCTCCTTACCACTTTGTCTCCCAGTACAGGCTTCTTTCTTGTATACTTCCTGTGGTGGAGATCTCTTTTCTTGTTCCTTTCCCTTTCCTGCTTTCTTCTTACTGCAATGTCTCGCCATGTGCCCATAGTGAGAACATATAAAACATTTTCCCTCAAAGTCATACCTCATTTCATCATCTCTCTGCTGAGATGTTGATGCACCTTGAGTTCTTCCTCTGATATTGTTCTCCTGAGCTTCCTGACACATGCTCATGGTGTGTCCCATTCTTCCGCAGTAATAGCATCTAATATATGCTTTCCTATGAGAAGATCTTCTTTCTAATTTCTCATGATGCTTCTTCCTGTTCTCAGATTTATTAATGTCACTCTTTTCACAGCCTGAAATGTACTCCAGAGCCTCTGTACAGAAGCTTGATGTGTGGCCATGAACTCCGCAGAAATAGCACACATCATCACTCCTTGAAACTATCATCATAGGCCTATCTCCAGCACCTACCGGATTTTTCTTGCCTTTGTAAATTTTCACTGCATTTTTCTTATCATCCATAGGAGTGGAATTATCATATCCAATGCCAGCATTTCCAAAACTTGCTGGTCTTTGAGCTGAGAAAATATTATGTTGTTTCTCTTCAAAAACAGCATATCTGTTCTTCATTTTATCATCAATTGTCGAAGGATGATCAAATAGAAAGTGTAGTGCATCCTTCAACTTGGGCTTATCTTTGTATTTAGACTTCTCTATTTCCTGCTTGACTGATTCGAGCTCTTCTACCAACTTTTGAATCTTCATATCCCTTGATTCAAGTTGGACATCATGTTTTTCCTTGAGAAGCTTCCCTCTACTTACCTCATCTTCCAGTTCATGCTTCAGCTTATCAACCATGTCATTTTTCTCCTTTACCTTCAATTTTTCTTGAGCGACAGAGTCAGAGCAACATGCATTCTCTTGTTGTAGCCTTTGATTTTTCTGAACTTCTGCAGACAACTGTGCTGCTAGATCATTATTTCTGGCTTTAAGATTCCGTGCTTCATCTGACATTTGACTATCTTCATAATCACCAGCCTTTTGTTTTCCTTTCATTCTGGCCATCTTCTGCAGCTCTTCAGCACGTGAATCATTCTTCTCTGTTAGGTCAGTAACTATATCAATAAGCCTTTGATTTAAACATTTTAGCTTGTTGACCTCAATCTCCAATCCCTTGATCCGGATATCTTTAGATTTGGCTGCTTCAGTGTTTCCAACGTCACTTGGAATATTCGGTTCTTCGATGCTTTTGAATTGATCTTTCACTTTTCTATTCAAGCCATCGATCTCCCTTTTCTGTTCTTCAATCTTAAGCTTATACTCACTAACTGATTCTGAGTTCTCTGGTGCTGATAACTTGAGTTTCTCAATTTTATTTATCAACTCAGACTTCTCTTCTTCCTGCTGCTGCATATAGAGTTTGGCATCGCGAACAACTTTGTTTGCATTCTTGGTTTTGGCTCTCCAAACATCTATCTCTTCAAGAGCAGCCTCTAACTCAGCTCGCATATCTATTCTTCCTTCAATTTCTTCTTCTGTTTCAGTATCACTCTGATGCTCATGTACTTTACTCATTCCAACATCATGATTGAGTGAAGCAATCTTTTCCCTTTCTGATTCATCCAAGCCTTCCTTCAGCAAGTTGTTTGATTCCTTTAGTTGAATCACACATTTTCCATATACACTTCCACACTGAGGAGTACCACCTGACTTCTGC
Organism: Viscum album; assembly: GCA_963277665.1. Classification (NCBI taxonomy): domain Eukaryota; kingdom Viridiplantae; phylum Streptophyta; class Magnoliopsida; order Santalales; family Viscaceae; genus Viscum; species Viscum album. Next base: position 1,012,452,230 of record OY728156.1, read on the forward strand.
TTGTTCTTGGATGTTTTTCCCTTTGCCATGGCTGACTGAGATAAGAGAAGACTGATTCTTTATGCACACAGATCGACTACACCAAGTTGGAGCAAACAAATCTGATAACAATAACCTTCCCTCTGATACCAATTGTTAGGGCCAATAGGGGCCTATATATCCTGAGAGGGGGGGTGAATCAGGGTATGAATATTCTTTTTCAAAGTTCTTTCTGCCCCACTGGATCTTGACCTCTTTGTTACAAGGGTCACTTTGTTTGCACTTGTGTGGTTACTGTGATCACTTGTCTCATTTACCTGATGATGATGCTTTGAATGTAATGCAGGAAAGTAAGCAAGCAGACACAGAGATTTTTACTTGGTTTACCGCTAAGGGCTACGTCCAAGGAGCATACGCCGACAAGTTGCCGGTTCGTACCAAATTCCACTAGGATTCACTAGCTGTGGATTACAATGTTCGGGCTAGATCACTTCTATGCCCAGGCTCACTGCCTATACAAGGTTTAGGGTCAGCTCACTGCTTTCCCAAGGGTCACTCCCTGTTTCTCTCTCTCTGGCTCACTGCCGGTGGAGAGGATCACTTTCTTCCTCTTCCTAAGCTCACTGCTCTTGGAAGGGATTCACTCACAGTTTATAGACCTGTAGGTCTCCTCATTTCCATGAAGGAATGCATCTTCCTCTGTATGTAGATGCTCTGTTGAAGTCCAACTTTCACCCGCAGATGAATCTCACTTTGCACCGGATGTACCGGGCAACCTCAATTTTTACGTGCAACCCTTACGGTGTGTTGCGCGCAATTTCTATGATTTGCGCGAAATTCCTTTTTCGCGCAACCTCCAAATATTACGCGCAGCCTGGAAACTGCCTTGCGCGCAATTCACTGCCTTTGCGCGAAATCCACTTTTCGCGCAACCTTCCTTTTACGCGCCAACTCAAACTTTCTGCGCAGCCTTTGCTTTTCGCGCAATCTGACTTTACGCGCAAACTTTAAGTTTACGCGCAACACCCTTTCAAACTTCAATTTCGCGCACCAGAGCTCGGGTATTTTCTATGTCTTGAACTCTACTGAATGGAGGAGGGTCACTTCATATTTATAGGCAAAATCGACCCTGCGCGAAAAACCCTCCTTGTGCGCGTAATCCGCTTTGATCTTCCGCGCACAAACATTTTCCGCGCACTGCTCCATAATTTCGCGCACCTCATGCCTTTGCCATTTTACGAGCTTCGGACCTCGTAACACCTCTTGCGCGAAATACTTCATCAGCTATTTCGCGCGCCACTTCAATTTTCCGCGCACGCCTCCAAAATTTCGCGCGCCTCATGCCTTTACCGATTTTCAAGCTTTCGGCCTTGAAACATCTTTTGCGCGAAATACAATTTCGCGCAACCCGCTGTTTTGCGCGCCACACTTCAAGATTTCGCGCAACCCTCTATTTTTGCGCGCCACGCTTGATTTTTCCGCACACCTCCTTCATTTCTCTCTCCTCAACCTTTGCCAACAACATATCACTCCATTTTCCATTGGCGATTTTCAGGCCCAAAAAATTGGCAAACACTGGAAAACGGCGCCACCTTGTACTGCTCTTTTGTACCGCCTCCAGATCGTCCTTTCCTTTGTCAAAGTTCTTTGTCAACATGGAATGTCAACAACTTCTCGGGAACTCGACAATTCTCCATGGAAACCTGCTTTGTCAACAAACACAATCAACCCAAAAATGCTGCAATGTTACCTTGAGGGATTTTTGCCCAACATAAATGATGTTGGGTGGTAAGACTTTCACAGGGTATAGCATTGCAATCCTTAATAAATCTTCTCTTTGACCTTATTATGAACATTTCATAATCAAATAAATATAAATACTTTATATTTACTTCTAATATAAACTCATTCATATTATTCTTTTATATACTTTAAATGTATGATATCTGAAATATAAACATTATATATATATATGAACCATAGTTGTTTATGGTGCACGGTGCAAAATGATGACGAAGACCCTTGGCGCTATGGCGCACAGCATTGCGCATGGAAATTTCATTTACGATGCCAATATGATATATAAAAATAATAAATTATAAATATGATAAATAAAATATAAAACAAAACAAAAATAATACATATAAAATAACATAAGACAAAAACTAAAAAGGAGGTTGCATGATGGAAATTTTAAATTAAACATAACAAATAAAACACGCATAAAATGAAAAAAGCAAAATAAAAAGCGGGGGGCTAGCATCGTAGGAGGTGTTGGGGCGCGATAACTGGTCGTGGAGACCAGGAGATGGAGCCAGGTGTTGGGAAAATACAAAAAAATAATAAGAAATAATAAGGCACAAAATAAAATCGAAAAAAAATCAAAGGAGTCGTAAGCAGCAACAGCTACCCCGACCAGCCTGATCAACTCCTCAGGCGTCATCAACAGCATGTGGAGGGAGGGGGCCGTCATCGGCAAGCAACAACGTAGTGGGCCAAAGGAGGAGAAGGAAGCAAACGGGAAAGGGTATCGGGATCGTTGGATCGACTAGGGCTAAAAAGAAGAAAACGAGAGGAAAAAAAGTGTGATGGCGCTCGCCATCTCTAGCGCCAATGAAAACATGGCACGTGAATAGCGCGTGTCATTCCATTTGCGCCACGCCAAGGCGAGGTGCAGACCTCCATGGCCCTACGCCACACGCCATGGCACGAACCATGGTGCACTATTAATAACTATGATATGAACTATTCATATATGATGTAAATATTCAGAATATCACATATTTAACATTGTTTAAACTTTGATCATATCAACTATCAGAATTCCTTTTGATATAGTTTAAATAATTTCCTCAAATAAGGCATTTTAATTTGAACAACTCAAATTGATAATTATGAACAAATTCATAATATTAAATATAAACTTTTTTATATGTTGCTTTATTTTGTAATTTATAAACATTTTATAAAACACTTATAATTTTCATATGAACCATTTATATCCAAATTATAAGTCATGTCATATAATATGAAAAAGGTATTTTAATATTAACAATCAATATGAATATTTATTTAATAAATGTTTCATAAACATTTAATAATTAATTATATAACAATTTATAATTTATTTATTTATAAATACATTTATAAACTAAATAAATATCTCAAAATACCTTCTTCCATGATTTATAAACATTTTATAAACCTTATAATTCAATTCATAATTGAAAATTTATAAAAATTAATTTTTTTTATATCGCGAATTAAGATATGGGTCATATCGTAATGCAAAGTTTTGAACTGATACCGCATTTTATGATATAGCATGTCGCAACCTGTGATTGATAATCCTGCATTATCAATCACCCTTTACGATATCTTATATCATAATCTGCAACATAGTTCAAAACTTATATTGCGGCTTACAACAGGCCTACAATATCTCCCTTCAACACCTTGAATCATATTTTACAATTAGCATCAGCACCGCCAAGGCGATACGATGCTCTGTTTTGCATGTATAGTACAGCGCCATCGTATGTTACAAAGTATCGTACGCTATGATACACCCAAAACCAAAGGGATTCAAAGGAGGTGCTGCCTATGATATCCCATATCGCAAGGCGTGGCTATATCGTGGCCAAAGACATCGCGTGTTGTATGATCATCCACTAAGCAAAATCTCAATCATATTTTATGATATAGAATACGACAGCAATACAATGTCCATTTTCTTCATTTTTCGAACATGATTTCAGGAATCAAATCGCATGGTGAAGCTTTGATAACACGGATAACGCAGTGGAAGCAATTAGAAACCTCATTCTCAAGATCTAACATGCTTGAAACCGAAACCGTGCATAAATAAATGAAGCAATCGTACCTATCACCGAAGAGCTGCAGTTGTTGTCTTCATCCATTCACTTGATAAAGATCACTCAAAGGCGGTCATCGGACTCCCTTCTCCATGGTGTATCCACGGGTTGCACCGAATCAGTCACCGCATGGGCAGGACTCCACTCTACAGTATGCCACCACCTCTCTCAGTAGAAGAAGAAGTGAGCTCTCGAGCAGGGAGGATTGATAGGAGGCTCGGCGGGCTTGGATGCACACAATTCTCATGGTGATTGTCGCCTTATATAGCCATCGAGGACGCTTCTCGAGCAATCATGCATTAACTCATACATAACGTATGAGCTAATGCCAAGACAGGAGCATGATATCACATATCATGCTTAAAGATATGTCTATATCGTACCATACAACATAGCCAAAACCATCTTATGACTTTAGGGCGTATCTTGTAATTCTGATTCTACGACTCCTATCGTTGAATACAGAAGAACAAACTGTGAGTGAAGATAGGGAGAAGAAACAAACTGGAACGCTGTATTAGCAGAATCTCAGAATTGAGAGTTACAGTAGGGAAGGAGAAAGAAGATGAAGGAGAAGAAAGAGAGGGAAGAGAACTCTATCCACACAGAAGACCACTCTCCCAAAGAGCCAATGCTGAAACCTCCCAAAGTAAATGCCTTCCAGCAACAGCTGAGGTGCAAAATGATCCTGTATCCCTCCCCCACAGAGCCTACTACCTTATTTAATACTCCATCCAAACAACCAACAACCCCCAGTCACTATACATAGAAAAATACCAAGCTGCCCCTGACAGCTAATACCCACTCCCACTTACAGAACAGCCCTCCCCCTGGCAGCTAATATAATATACACATTCCTAGCACATAAACATACAGATAAAGTGATCATTAATCAAAAACTCAAATGAAATTCTTACTTGAGAGCGCAGCAACTTGATATCTTCTTGAGTTTCTTCAGTTCCATAGGTTGCATTCAAATGTCTTCCAACATTATTCCGTGCATATGGGAAAAGAACATCAGTAACAAACGATATTGGTGTTGTAGTACCTTCAATGTCCAGAACAACACAATGCTGCCACAGAGGGATCAAACTCTCAGCCACAGCATGCATCACAAATGAAAACCAAGAAGAATTTTCCTGACAACAAAAAGATATTGAGAAGTTACCCATGCCGATCCACCTTTGATATAAGAATTTTGAATCCTACTCATTGCAGACACATTTACTTTCCCACCTCCAGTTGAGGCTCCTTTTACAGCTTTATGAATGGGACCATGATTCGGAGTGGACCAATCCAGGCCCAGCTGGTGAAGCTTCATTGCAGCATCAAATAGGTAGTGATAGCATTCGGCCTGTAGATCAAATTGATGACTAAGCAGACGCCAATGTTATCATTAAACAAAACCAATACAGTGTTAGGGATTTCAATATGATGTAGACATGGTTACGTTAATAAATTTGTTTCGAGAAGATAATTGGATAGATAAATGTAGCAGCAGGAAGAAAACATTTTCTGCTTTCGTTTTTAAAAAATGAATGAGAAGATGTATTGAATTATGTGAATGGAAAACATTTTTTAGAAAACAAAAATGGAAATGAGAAATTTTCAGAAAATTAAAAAAAAAAATTGTCTACATGATTTCAGGAAAATGAAATCGCTTGAATATGAAACTCCTATACTTTCTTGTCATCCCCCCACTTTCAAAAATATTTTCTAACATATTTTCTAATACATACTTAGAAAATGAAAACATCATAAAATATTTTCTAAAACCAAACGGAGCCTAAGGTTTATAGCTGCATCTTTTCTGTACCATCTGCCACCAAAACTACACTTTAGTGAAATGATTTGCAATGTCCTGCTTTAACATTTTATAATCTCTTACAAATAACAATTGTTCAAGCAGTAGCTCACACATAATAAAGTCAATGGACTCTCACCAAAATCTGATTTTCACATTATGTATCACTTAATTAGAACTGAAAACGTCAAAAATACAGCATTTATACTAACAGTGACATCTTGGGGGAGAAACACAAAAAAGAAATGGGATGTAAAGATACAAAATATAGAAAGAGGAAGGTGGTTAAAAGGACACAAATGCCCGTGCACCTCTAGTTCATCTGCATTTACGATTGTGAGAAAAAGGTAGAAAATAATTATAGTGGTTGGAATAAGGCTCCGTTTGATAACACTTTCTGAAATTCATTATAGCACTTGCCACTTCTCATACGTGCTTCTCTATAAGCGTTTCCATATTTCTTGTTGAAGAAGTTCTTTTCTGACACTTAAGTTGTTTTCTACTGGAATTTAAGTGCAAGTGTTTTTTCAGAAACATAACTAACATTGCTTAATTTTACAGACAGCTTATCATAAGTGATGAGTGCTATTAGCAGTTTTTAGCAAGTGTTGTCAAACGGAGCCATGTATAAGCATGCTTTGCACACAAAATTTAAGGTTACAAAGAGGCGAGCTAGAAGTGTTTTGTGAACTCCTAGTTGTTAAAAGTCGCCAATGTAGAATGACAAACTTGGATCATCTCAGGGATAATAAAACAGACAAGAATCTAGTAAGTTTTAGATATTAGCCCCAAACATTCTACAAAATCAGTTGAACAACCTGAGTTTTTGCATTGATCCATGAATCTCCCCATATAAATATGCCATGGTTCCGAACAAGAACAGCTGTTGATTTTGGGTAGGCATTGACCTACAAGAGAGAAAGCTCGGTTAACATGATGAACTCTAACATCAACAGGGTGGGGGGGGGGAGGTACTACAGTCAGGTAAAAAACTTCCAAAATATTGTGAAATGAAGGCAAGATCAGAAGCCTCAAAAGAAAAAACTTTCGCCATGTATTATAATCTCTGTAAGAAACATACGGCTTTCGCAAAAGCTTCTGTCAGCTCGCTTTCATGGGCAGTGTTTTCTATAATGGGTACAACCAGCTCATCATGATAACCATGCCCATTGATTCCTTTAATCATTTCCATGTGAGTAATCTGTAAATTTTAACAGAGAAACCAAGGAAAAATCAGAAGACGAAAAGGATGGAATTAAGAGTAATTTCAAATAGCAATTTGTAATAAATCACATCAGAGGTGGGGATGAAGTCTAGGCTTTGAAAATACATGAACACCCTAACATAACGTATTCCTCAACAGATTGCCCATTTTAAAAACCAAGGTAGAAAATGTATAAAACGTGATCAAAGGATAATATAAATCATTGATCATTTGAACATGCAAAATAATCTTGGAAGTAATCATCAATAGTCTCATATATTTAACACCCGCAAAAGGATTTGATTTAGCTCCATATCATTAACTCCATCTTTTAAATTGAAGGATCAAACATCATCCACTTTGTAAAATAGATATATTCAAGGATGTAACCAAACTGTCATTCTTGTGAGAAATGTGTAGAGTAATGGTTCTATTGGACATCTGGAACACATAAAACAAATTACAGGATCTTAATGGGTAGTTAAGATAAACACCAAGAAATTTCAAAGATTGTCATCATAAAAAGAAGATAGAACAACATTATTTAGCCTCACTACTTGCCGCAGTGGAATATCTTACTCGAAATTCTGTTGATAATGGATTGATCATGGTTACTATGCACGATTCAATTCCATGACTGTGAACTACAGAGCCAGCATCACGCATTTGATATGCCTGCTCAAAATGTGTTGCAACAAAAATTAAAGGATACAAAAATATAAAAAACAGGCAACTAGAGAAAGAAAAGATAAAAATAAAATATATATATATAAAAAAAAAAGCAGCTGCAGAAAGAAAAGAAGAAAGTGACTTTATATCCATTGGCATCACAATAAAATAATAAATATCTCGAGCTCACTCCTTGATCCCCTCTACAAAATCACAGCAATTAATTTAAACCACAATCCCAGACATTGAAAATATTTTTTTGTTTTTCCTTTTCAAGCATATAAATGGAATTGGAATATGAGAATCGACCAAGCCTTGTAATATATGAGATTACGAACCGCTTCAAGAGAGCATACCATTAGCATTCTTAAACAGAGTCCAGCTAGTATTAGCAGGTTCAATTTGGGTTGAAAACCCTTGTATGATATCCTACTTTAGTCAATCTAATATCATTGTGATTCAGATTGCTTCATCATCAAATCTAAAATCAGTAAAAGGAAAAAAAATGTTGTACAGAGACTTGAAATTATCATAAAATAAAAACCAATAAATAATATCAGGGATGCATCAATGGTGTTCGTTATATTGATCGCCAGGGAATGATTTGAGGGAATGTTTTGCTGTAATGCCACTTTCCTAAAACAAAATTTTAAAACTACAGTTCAAAAGTGGTTGAAGTGGTTGCTCGGATGACTCATTTAGCAGGACCAGATGTAAGATTAGTCAACATTATGATAATCCATTAGCATAAAGCCGAAGAATACCTTCATAAATACGGGAGCACAATCAGAGCATTTGGGAGGCTTGTGGGGGTATGGCTTTGGAAATGGAGAAGACAATACCAAACCATCAGAGGACATTGCATACATGTCCTCCGGAAGCATTCTCTCCTTCTGAACACCTGATAAGCTCAAAAAACATAATCAGTTGATGACAGTAAAACTCCTATGTTTGGGAGTTTTTTTGTAATGGAATGTAGTCATTAATGGAACCGGATGGAATGGAAGGGTATGGAAAAAAACGGAACTGAATGTTTCATTATCTGGGAGTTTTACAGCGAAATGGAGTGGTTTTAGTATACTGTTATTTATTAGATAAATAAATAAATAAAATTCTTTTTTATTAATAACTTTTGAAACTATCGTCATTATTTTTATTCATTTCATATTCCTTGATTTTTTTTATATTTATTAAAAAACATAACTTATTTTTCTGTCTATTCACCCGGACACAAAAATGGGGTCTCGGATGGCAAGGATGGCTTGGGAGCCGACCCTTGCCATCCCACTCCCTTCTTAAAAAAAACACTCCCAGACAATGGTCTAACGAGAACAAGAAGGCAAGCAAGCAATTACAGTACCACGATAAAAAATCCCTGAATGCCTAACAGCCTCACTCAGCAACTCGACTGGACGACTCAAACAGAAACCCCTAAGCGCCTAATAAGCTCACGCGATAATAAAAAGTCAGCTCCATAACACAATCAATTCGGATCGAAGGAGGATTAAACAATCCATCAACGCAGCCATTTGCTATAAGAGGAACAGAGCTGTGAAGGAGCGCAGAAGGGGATAGAGAGAGAGGCAGGTGGAGAGTTACCAGAAGGAGCCATTAGAATGAGCTGGTTCTGCTTGGGGATAGATTCGTCTTGGACCTTGACGGTGATGCTGCCGCCTGTACCCGACATCCATCCGAGGGTATAGAACTGACGGCAGAGCTCCGACATCAGAGCCTTCGTCTCCTTTACGGGCTTGCTCTCCAGATACGCCTGAGAACTTGCCAGTTTCAGGCCCGCCGCCGCCGCCGCCATCGCCGTTCACCAAGAAACGCCCGCCGAAGAAGGGAGCATGGAGACGGACGGGGAGGCCCCGTCTTATTATCACCATGGCATGCGGAAAATTAACCGCAAATTCTCAATTAGTATGGGGAAAATTAACGTTTATATCATGATATTTTTTAATTAGTGAAATTTATTTATGGAAAAAAAAAATTAAAAATACTAACTTTTTAGATTTACACATAAATCGAGAAAATCAAAATATTTATTAAAAACAGTAAAATCCGACCCAAAAAAATATTTTTTCCCAAAATAACCCTCATGACCGCCATCCTTTTTTACTTGCTAAATATAACATTAAAATTCATTGAATACCCATTATCATTTCCAGTAATTAAAGGGTACCCCACGCTATTTTAAGACTTAACTTCTGGTGATAAAGCCACTGGAAACAACTTCCAATGGATTTTTCACTCGAATTTGGCTTGAAAAACCCAACTAGACCCTCCAATTATTGAAGAAAATGATTCTCATTGAATAACAAACAAATATAGGAAGCAGATAAGTAGTGGATCCTAAGGAGGGTCCTGCAATCACATCTCACTGCTGGAAAGAGGGACAATCCCACGGAGTTATACCCACGGTTTTTAAAAACCGTGGGTATAACCTGAAAAAAGTTAGTATATACCCACAATTTTTATTTAAAACTGTGGGTATAGATACTCAATACCAACGGTTTTTACTAAACTGTTGGTATAGATGGACAAATATTTTCGCCTCGCCCACACCCCCTCCCCCCACTCGTCAAGTCGCACCCCCCTCCCCCTCCCCCCGCAGTTTCCCTTCCCTCCCTCGATGTTTTCCCTCACCCAACGTGCATCCCCCCTTCTCCTATGATCGACGCACAACCCCCTTGCTTCTCCTCCAGTCGACGCGCACCCCCCATCCTCTAATCGAGCATCCCCCCTAGGGCGAGCAGGGTTTTCGTCACTTGACGCGCATCCCCGCCTAAGTCGAGCGGCATTTCTCTCACCTAACGATTGACGCTTCTATTGGTCCAGCATTCTCCAATGATTGGATGTTTTCTGATCATGGTCTTCTTTGACATTGAGTCCCTAACCCTTCTTCTGGTATGGTTAATTGATTCTAGTTTAGTTTGGGTTTTGTTGATTGGATTTGTATCATTTCATATTGTTTCATTTATCTTTGATATCTGATTGGTTTTGGTTTTGTTCAGATTGGTATTTAACACAATTTGGTCTAGTATACATGATTTGGTTATATTTAACACAGTTTGGTTTAGTATACATGGTTTTAGGTTGTTTTTTATTATAAATTTAGAGGAGATATTTCTTGTTTTTTGAAGCACACATTCTGTTTTAAATTTCTATTTATTTCGACATGATCTGTCATGTTTGGTCTCTTTGATCAATTAAAAAAAGAGGGAGAGTATTGTGGATTTATTTCAGTTTTGTAATTATCAAAATGGGTGATTTTGTTGGAGTGTATTCTCGGAACTTTTTTTATTGTCTTTGGATAATTATATATTCCTCAATCTATTCTCGAGTTATTTATTCATTAGTAATATTATTATTAATCTGTTGTTCATTTTGTTTTAATGATTTTTTTCCAAGTATTGCGTATTACATAGGATTCCCCTTATGTATTTAAAATACTACATATCTGAAAAAATGTTATGTATCAGATCTTCTATAGTGATAAATATCTTATTTATGATGAATCTCTAACATATTGATGTTTTTAGATTTCTTTCCAAGGGAAAAAACTTATGCATATTTTTAATTTCTTACTCACTACTACAAATATGGCTTTTATCAGCGCTAGAAAAGTGCATTAACAGCGCTAAAAAAACGATGTTAATCGAGGCGAAGATAAAGGGGGTCCCTTTTATCAGCGCTTTTTAAAAGTGATGATAAAAGTAAAAAAAAAAAAAATAATAATAATAATTTATTCGGGGGGAGCTTTTAACACCGCTTCCCCCCCCTTATCAACGCTAGGCGGCCCCATCCCACTCTCGCGCGCTGCCCTTGCTCACGTGTCCCACACATGCACGCGCACTTCCTTGCTTCCACCCGAACTCGAGCCTGCGACCTCCCCCTTGCGCGCATGCACCTTTACCACTAAGTCATTTTGTTTTTCTTCTATATAATGAAAATACATCTATTTATTTGTATATTAATATAGATTCATATTAATATAAATATATTTAGTTATATTAATACATATATGTTTATTCATATATTAGTATATATATATATTCATTCGTATATTAATATATATTTATATCTATTTATATATATATTTGTAGTTACAATTTTTTATCCGTATATTTATTTGTATATTAATATATATTTATAAGATTAGTTTTAAATACATTTATAAAATATGTTTTTTATGTGTGTTTATAAATAAATAAATAAATGCATACATACATATATACAACACACACACAAAGACACACACACACACATTTACGAATAAATACATATATATGTGTATTTGAAAAGTCATATAATGTTAAAACAACCATAACTTATAATCCAAAAGGCCATTTCAACTCCACAACCAGTAAAATAGAAGAAAATGAAACAATCTTCGATATGATATGTGGTACGGGCCTAACGGACATCCAAATCAGAAGTTATACATGTTTGAATGTTAACAAATCGGGATATTCAGACTAAAAACTCAGTTTTGGAGGTCTTTTGAGTCTTTTTTGGGCTCGAAAAATGTGATAGAAGCTTTGCTTGGGTCATAGGCGTGTAGAGCTCGTCGCAGACTTCGATTTGATATGCTATAGAGCTCAAAAGAACACCCGGATCAAAAGTTATGACCGTTTGAAGTTTGAGTTACATTTTCAACTTATTTTAGATCTTTTATTTTTTTTGATTTTTTGTGTATTCAAATAGTTATTAAATGATTATTAATCGATGATAATAAGAAAATTATTAATTAATAATGTTTTTTAAAATATTTTAAATCCATTTTCACTAAATTTATTATATATTAAATGTAATAGTCTATTTATACTTATCTAAAACATATTTAAAAAATATATATTATATTTATATCAATATAAATATACTTATATAACAATATATTATTTTTCATGAAAAAATATTTTTTTTGAAACATAAAATTTATCAGCGCTAGGAAAAAACGCTGATAAAGGGGTGCCCTTTAATAGCGCTAAAGAAAGCGCTGATAAATGGGGGGCCTTTATCAGCGCTAAAAAAAACGCTGATAAAGGGTCACTTTTAACAACATTTTTTTAGCGCTGTTAAAGGCCACCCTTTATCAGCGCTGATAAAGGTCCCCTTTATCAGCGCTTTTTTTAGTAGCGCTGATAAAAGGGTAGTGTTTCCCTTGCCCGTTTTTGTTGTAGTGACTCATCAAATATATTTCTTATATATTGTTTTTTAGCAAAGGAAAATATATTATGCATTACTTAAAAATGTTACACTTGTTGTAGAACGTTTACATTACATTATCAACATATCAAAAAATATTTTATGTATTCACTAGATGCTAGAATTTGGAAAATTCAGAATATTATGCATTTCAGTTTAGAGAAAGTTATATTACATATCCTCTTGGATTAAATGCCCATGATGTGAACCTTCAGTTGCACCATGAATTACTTAGAAGTTAGTTTATCTAACGATGTGATATATAGAGTATCATAAGTTATCATTATTATATTATCAAAAATTATAATCTTGATCAAAAGTTACACTAACTATATATCCAGGAAGCCCGACTATGAAACATGCTGGATTCTTAGACGCTGTTATAGAATTCATGATCAGAAGATCACATGAAGAACACTATATAAATAATTATTATAAGGATATAATAAAGAGAACATATTATCAATTTATTATTGATATTACATTAAATGTGAGAACACTATATGAAATAGATTCACGGGTTTGTGATAACAAGAATACACGTTATATTTCAATATACAAGTAACGATCATATTTCCTTATTTACATCTAAACATTGTGCATAGAGGTTGTGTGGTGTATTTAGGAAACACCCACAATAAGAAGATTATAGAGATTGCGTTGGAGTAATTAACCATTATAGTTTTTCTATAAATATGTCCATAAGTGATCAGACAATGAGAAACAAATCATTTATATTCTAGATATAGAAGTGTTGTTATATGAGAAACCTGAATTGTTTCATCCACTACTAATATGGATTTCTAAGGAATTAAAGGATAGTTTGTATCTATTTGTTCTACAACAATACTCAATGTTTGAAGTTGCTTATCTCTACACCAACAAACCATTTTCATCTTTTGCTAGTTTATCTTTTTTATCTTTTCATTGTGTTGTTATTGTCTATGTTGTATAGTTAGTATCAAGATGTACGCATATCTCACACATGATTGTTCATCCACTAAATGGCAGTGACTCGGTGATGCTAACCTAATAAAAAAGAAATTTTTTCATAGGTTGTGCCTTATCCTTGAAAAATGGTATTGGCAAGGCCATGCGTCCAGGTGTAAAAGTGACAAGAGGTTTGGTTTTTCCTTAGAGAAAGATCAATGATGTTCGTAGTTGGTACTTAGATGAACTGATCTTGGTTATCAAATCTTCTATCAGTTTAGAGTGAAATTGATTTCATCCATGATTGGTTGTGTTTGGTAATAAACACACTTTATGGAATATTTGTATTGATATACAATACTTTATGCATTTGTTTTTAGTTTTGATATTAATTTTTTAATTATGATTTACATTGTTGATTGTAAGATAATTTTTCCCTTATTATAGAATGGATAGAAGCTGGATGTATCACACTGATAGGATTTCAATCGAGTTTCAAAATAATTTAGATAATTTTTTAGATTTTACGTTTAATAATGCTTTAAATGGAGGTTGTATACAGTTTCCATGCTATAAATGTGTTGGAAGACCATAATTAATCCAGGAAGAAGTTAGCTACCATATAATGAAATTTGGATTTCAAACAAACTATTATGTTTGGTATCGCCATGGAGAGACAAGTCAATCTTCTATATTTCATGAACGAAATGAAAGAAGTGGCATGGAGAATTTGATATTTGATTGGTTTCTATTTGTGCGTCATCCCAAGAGAGATAGTATGTTGGTGCAAGAAGGCAATGATATCGATACACATGAGGAAAATATTGAAGATGATGATGTTGAGAGAGTGAAAAATTTATTGAATGATGTCAGAGCTCCAGTATATCAGGAATGTACTAAAATGACCAAGTTATAATTTTTAATATGGTTATATCATGGGAAAACCATGTATGGAATTTATAATACCGCCATTGATTATATTCTTACATTTTTGAAGGACTTTCTTCCTGATGGTGTAGATATTACCTCAAAATCATTACAAGGCATGAAAGTTAATTAAGTAGCTTGGATTTTATACTAATAAAGTCCATGCTTGTCCAAGATATTGCAGTTTATTTTGGGAGGAAACAACTGACCGTAATAACTGTAAAGAATGCGGTACATCTCAATGAAAGAAAAATGCAGATGAAACACCATCTTGTGTGCCACAGAAAGTCATGTAACACTTTCCATTGATTCCCAGACTTCAAAATCTATTCATGTTTGCATAAATCTTATCCAATATGCGATGACATGATGTTGAGATAATTAAAGGTATCAATGAGTTGGTTTATCCTGCAGATGGATCAACATGACGGACATTTGATGCACAACATCCTGATTTTGTAGTTGTGGCGCGTAATTTCAAGTTGAGTCTATCTTGTGATAGTTTTAATCTATTTAGCTAGATGCTTACTGCTCACAACACGTGGCCGATTTTTATTCATGTTTATAATCTTCCTCTGTGGATGTGTATGAGAAAACATTTCACTTTCTTGAGTATACTGATATTTGGACCTTCTGATCTCAGTAATGATATATATGCCTACTTGCAACCTTTAATAAGAGAGTTGAAACAATTTTGGGATTTGGGTGTATGTACATTCAATGCTTCTTTAAAGAATATGTTTCAGTTGCGTGCTGCCCTTTTATGGACCATAAATGATTTCCCTGCTTATGCAATGATGTATGGGTGGAGCACGAAGGGAAAACTATCATGTCCCATTTGTATGAAGAATACACGACCGAGATGCCTTAAATATCGTCATAGTTTCAGTTTCATGGGGCATCAACGATTCTTTCCAATGGATCATCAATACAGGAATAATCGTCATAGGTTTGATAATACTATTGACACTGAATAACCACCTCAATATATGTTAGGAAATGATGTACTTAATGAATTGAAAGATTTTAGTTTTTCATTAGGGAAAGGTCAGTTGAAATCTAAAAAGAGGAAGAATGTTGGCACTAAATCCACTTACAATTGTAAAAAGATAAGTATTTTTTTTGAGTTTTCATATTGGTCTACCAATTTGTTACGTCGTTGTTTAGATGTAATGCATATTGAGAAAAATATATGTGAAATTTTGCTTGAAATTCTTCTGAATATCAAGGGGAAGATCAAAGATGAATTCCGATATCATCAAGACTTGTTAGATTGGGGTATTCGACCAAAACTGCATCCTGTGTGTATTGACAAAAAAAAAAGAAAAGTTCTTTATGCTTCTTATGTGATGACACCGTCAGAGAAAGATCAATTTCTGGTAAAATTGGAGAATATCAAGGCTCCTGATGGCTATTCTAGCAACACATCTAAACGAGTCAACAAAAGATATTTGAAACTAAAATCCCTAAAAACTCATGATTATCATATCCTTCTTCATGAATTGATTCCAATAGCGATTCAACATTTTCTATCCAATAATGTAAGGGTGACAGTGATTCAGTTGTGCCATTTTTTAGAGACCTTTATGCTAAAAGGTTATCCAAGTCATTCTTGATAAAAATGTAGTAAGAGGCGTCTTTGATTCTGTGTGAGTTGGAAAAAATATTTCCTCTATACCTTTTCACCCGCATGCTGCATTTAACAGTTCATCTTCTAATTGAGACACTTCTTGGGGGACTGGTCACTTTTCAATGGATGTATCCCACTGAAAGAAATATACGCACAATAAAATCATATATATGAAACAAGAATTATCCTGAAGGTTCCATTTTGAGGGTTTATCTGGCCCAAGAATGTATGGATTTTTGTTCAATGTATCTGTCTGATGTGAGCACAAGACATAATCGGCCAATGAGAAATGAAGATGAGAAGTATGAGGAAATTGAGCTCTCATTTCCATCTATTCTCCAAACAGGAGGAATTTTTGGGTCATGTACATCGATTACATAGAGCTTTGAAGAGCGGGACATGACACATCGTACAGTCTTGTTTAATCGTGGCTTGTTTGATGACTGTATCAAGTAAGTAATTTGAATATCTATATATTATCTCATACTATGCCATTTCAAATATACCTTATACTTTTATTATCATTTTATATAGGGAACATAAACAAATTATAAGTAGAGTTCATCGATCTTTTCCTTTGAGAAGGAGAGAGACTTTGTGTAACAACTGGGCCTCGATGACACCACAGACACCCCTGCCTTAACATGGCCATCGGGTCCTGGCCTGTCAGGTACCACCAGTTGCCCTGAAAACACGTGGTCCCTACCCTGGGGCCCACCCACATGCCCGAATGGGTCATCTGATTAATTATTTTCCTCACATACCAACACATGTTCTTCCCAGTGTGCTTTGTCCTCACTCACACACACCTTGAGAAACTTCTCAGAAGGTCACCCATCATAATCACTACTCCAGGTGAAGCACACTTAACTGTGGAGTTCCAATCAGGTAGACTCTTGAAAAGGAAGGTGCACCTTGTTGACATGAGTCATATAATTTAGTCATTTAACCCTTCATCATTCTGAGGTGTTACATTCACCCCTCCCCCCTTTAGAGCACAACGTCTTCGTTGTGGACTCTACATCTCAACCTAGGTAGTGAACCGCACTTAAGGCTGGGTTCTTCATTTGATACCAAATGTAACAACTGGGCCCCATTGCAGCACAAACACTCCGCCTTAACATGACCGTCAGGTACCACCAGTTGCCCTACAGACATATGGTCCCCACCCTCAGGCCCACCCATGTGCTCGAACAGGTCATCTGATTAATGATTGTCCCCACTTGACACATCATACAATCTTGTTTAATCATGGCTTGTTCGATGGCTTTATCAAGTAAGTAATTTGAATATCTATATATTATCTCATACTATGTCATTTCACATATACCTTAGACTTTTATTATCATTTTATATAGGGAACATAAACAAATTATAAGTAGAGTTCATCGATCTTTGCCTTTGAGAATGAGAGAGACTTTGTGTAACAATTGGGCCTCGAAGACACCACAGACACCCCCGCTTTAACATGACTATTGGGTCCTGGCCTTCCAGGTACCACCAGTTGCCCCACAAACATGTGGTCCCCACCCTGGGGCCCACCCACATACCTGAACGAGTCATCTGATTAATGATTGTCCTCACATACCAACACATGTTCTTCCTAGTGTGCTTTGTCCTCACTCACACACACCTTGAGAAACTTCTCAGAAGGTCACCCATCCTAATCACTACTCCAGGTGAAGCACGCTTAACTGTAGAGTTCCAATCAAGCAGGCTCTCGAAAAAGGAAGGTGCACCTTATTGACATGAGTCATATCATTTAGTCATTTAACCCTTCATCATTCTGAGGTGTTACATTCACCCCTCCCCCCTTTAGAGCACAACGTCTTCGTTGTGGACTCTACATCTCAACCTAGGTAGTGAAACACACTTAAGGCTGGGTTCTTCATTTGATACCAAATGTAACAACTAGGCCCCAGTGACAACACAAACACTCCTCCTTAACGTGGCCGTCAGGTACAACCAGTTGCCCTGCAGACATGTGGTCCCCACCCATGTGCTCGAACAGGTCATCTGATTAATGACTGTCCCCACATGCCAACACACGTCCTTCATAGTGTGTTTTGTCCTCACTCACACACACCTTGAGAAACTTCCCAGAAGGTCACCCATCCTAATCACTACTCTAGGAGAATCATGCTTAACTATGGAGTTCTAATCAGGTAGGCTCCCGAAAAGGAAGGTGCACCTTGTTGACATGAGTCATATCATTTAGTCATTTAACCCTTCATCATTCTGGGGTGTTACATTCACCCCCCTAGAGCACAACGTTTTTGTTGTGGACCCTACATCTCAACCCAGGCAGTGCATCGCACTTAAGGCTGGGTTCCTTATATAATACCAAATGTAACAATTGGATCCTGGTGATAGCACAAACACCCCACCTTAACATGGTTGTCGGATTCTGGCTCACTAGGTACCACCAGTTGCCCCGTAGACACGTGGTTCCCACCCTAGGGCCCACCCTGGGGCCCACCCACATGCTCGAACGAGCCATCTAACTAATGACTGTCCCCATAAGCCAACACATGTCCTTCATAGTGTGATTTTTCCTCACTCACTCACACCCTGGAAAACTTCCCAAAAGGTCACCCATCCTAATCACTACTCCAGGAGAAGCACGCTTAACTATGGAGTTCCAATCAGGTAGGCTCCTGAAAAGGAAGGTGCACCTTGTTGACATGCATCATATCATTTAATCATTTAACCCTTCATCATTATAGGGTGTTACATTCCTTAATGTAACAACTGGGTCCCGATGACAGCACAAACACCTCGCCTTAATATGGTCGTTGGGTCCTGGCCCGCCAGGTACCACCAATTGCCCCGCAGACACGTGGTCCCCACTCTAGGGCTCACCTACGCGCCCGAACAGGTCATCTGACTAATGATTGTCCCCACAGACCAACACGTCTTTTCTAGTGTACTTTTTCCTCACTCACACACACCCTGAGAAACTTCTCAGAAGGTCACTCATCCTGATCACTACTCCAGGCCAAGCATACTTAATTGTGGAGTTCTAATCAGGTAGGCTCTCAAAAAAGAAGGTACACCTTGTTGACATGAGTCATATAATTTTTTCATTTAACCCTTTATCATTCTAGGGTGTTACATCCACCCCACCCCCTTTAGAGCACAATGCCCTCATTTTGGGGCCTACATCTCAACCCAGGAAGTACACTGCACTTAAGGCTGGGTACCACCTCTGATACCAAATGTAATAACTGGGTCCCAGTGATAGCCT
This sequence comes from Viscum album, assembly GCA_963277665.1. Lineage (NCBI taxonomy): Eukaryota > Viridiplantae > Streptophyta > Magnoliopsida > Santalales > Viscaceae > Viscum > Viscum album. The sequence continues at coordinate 1,012,471,703 of OY728156.1, forward strand.
AGACACCCCGCCTTAATATAGTCATCGGGTCTTGGCCCTCTAGGTACCACCAGTTACCCCACAGACATGTGGTCCCCACCTTGGGGCCCACCCACATGCCCGAACGGGTCATCTGACTAATGATTGTCCTCACAGGTCGACACATGTCCTTTCCTGTATGCTTTTTTCTCACTCACACACACCCTGAGAAACTTCCCAGAAGTTCACCCATCCTGATCACTACTCCAATCCAAGCATGCTTAATTGTGAAGTTCTAATCAGGCCAAGCATGCTTAACTGTGGAGTTCTAATTAGCTAGGCTTCTGAAAAGGAAGGTTCACCTTGTTGACATGAGTCATATCATTTAGTCATTTAACCATTTATCATTCTGGGGTGTCACACTTTGCATTGCCAAGAGTTTCCAACTTGGTTGAAATAAAAGGTTTGACCATTACTTTAATTAACTTAAAATATAGATATCCATTTAATTGTATTACTCATATCTATTTTAGGCATTGAGTTTACCTACTGGCTTCGTTTCTCAAGAATTAAGAGCGTTGGTTTTTTGTCCCAATTATTTGGTTCGTGAATGAAAATATTTAATAATCAATGAATATAAATTTGTTACAACTGATAGAGAAGTGAAAATGAGAACACAACATGATGATATTATGTTAACTACTATAACAGATTGTTACGCCAATGCATCAGATAATCAACCTCAATATGATGATGTGTGTCATTATGGACTGGTTGAGAAAATATTGTTATTGGATTACTACTCTCAAGGTCGAGTCACTATAATGAAATGTAAATGGTTTGATTCAATGACGTGACAAGGTACATTTATTGATGATTATAGATTTAGAGTTATTAACATGAGTCGATTCCTACATACCGATGAACCATACATTTTGGCATCAATGGGAAAACAAGTGTTTTATGTGAAAGATTATTTGAGACCTGATTACGGTGTCATTAATGAAGTAATCCCAAGACATATTTTTCATGATGATAGGGATGAATTTTCCACCATTGACTCCACCATTGGTTTTGACCAAAATATTTCATTTGATGACTCAAATTGTCACATTGCGAGAGTTGATGTTGAACCTTAGGTAGTGGTGGGTAATATATAGAAACAACCATATATGTTAAGAGTTCATTCAGTTTACCTTGATATGAGTTTCTAAGGTAGGTATTAATGTAATTACTTTAATTTAGTTTTAGTTTGGAATGATATATATGTTTTAGTATTGTTTGGTTTCGTTTCATTTAATTATATTTATTTCAATTCAGAAAACTGGGTTTAAAATGGGTTTTTAAAAAATGTATAACTTGGTTTTAAATTATTATTACTGAAGGATGTTATGACATTGTTTGTATTATTTGAATTCTATGTTGTATGCATGATTTTTAAAAACTGTTTATAAAAAATGTACATTTCATTCTTATGTAGATTATGAAGAATACTACAGAAGCTCGCATGAAGAGATTATTTGATGTTGATCATGATAGACACGAGTGTGGGTTGTCACCTCTGGTTCCTTTAGTGAGTATAATAATTGTATTATTTTTCTTCTACATTACATATAATGTCATGTTCATATTATTTATCAAATTTATTTTAGGGATATACAACTCCACCAGAGTTGACTCCTCCTACCAGCATGGGTCCAAGCAGGGATCCTCCTAGATGTAGACGGAGCACCCGTCTTATCACTACCCACACTAGCCCATCAGTGGACACCCCATCTACCACACATGTCCATCCTCCTCTTGAGACTCCTGGGATGTTCCCATCCATGCCCCCATCATCATATCATCTATCCTCTTCTTTCCAGTCCTTGTCTATGCTGACTCAACTGATGTTACCACCTTTACCATTTTCATATCCATTCATGTATCCCCAAACATACTAACATATTCTAACATGTGTATGCTACCTCCTTTTACAACTATCCATTCTACATATGATGAGTCTGTTACTTCATCTTACACTCCATTATATGAAGATCATTCAGAGCATGCAGTGGAACAAATACTTTCTTTAGAGGTTATTGATCCAAGACATTCCACGAATGCATCACAGCCTATTCAGGAGCATACATTGGGTTTTATTATTATAACTATGTCAAATTATATCATTTAATTTTTTTTCTATTGTATCATCACTTAACTCTTCTTTTTACCCTCTTATCTTATTTAGTGGGATCTTTTAGTAGGCGATGTGGGCACACTCGTATGCGGGAAACCTGGAATCATGAAACTCAGATTATGGTGGATTACAATGCTCAAAATCAAATGGTAGGTAAAAATTCTAGGCAGTGTAGAAGTTTCATAGCCACTTTATCCAAATACCATGATATCGTTCTGGTGGAACCAGTCTCATGGATACATATCACTAATGACATCAAGGATAGGGCATGGGCACAAATACAGGTAATTTTTTTTTATAAATTTATTTCTATATTAGTATGTATTTATATAAATTAACATGTTCATTGTAGTGTTAGTTTAACTTTCCTAACGGCGAAGATTCCAAATCTGCTAGGTTGATGGATTTTGAATAGTTATGGCATGAATATGAGCATGAGTTATATATTGGTTGGAGGAGCAAAGTGGGTACTGATTTAGATGGTGTACCCACATACCCCGACCATCCAAAAACTCAATATAAAAAAATTATTTCACATTGGAAGACTGAATAGTTTAAGGTAATACCAATATTTAATAGTTTGCATATAAAATTTAATTCTTATTACCTATATTGAATTTTTTTTAGGAAACTTCAGATAAAAACAAAAATAACAAAGATGTAATGACATATCTACACACATTGGGTCACACTACAATGCCCGAGCATGAGAAGCGTCAGGTACTTTCATATGAATTAAAATAATGTCCTAATTTATAGGTCTATGATGCAAATTACTTGAATCTATATTTGTTCATTTCTCATATATGGTTGTAATATAGATTTTTTTCATTTCTCATTTGCAGCAAGATATATTGGGCATCAAAGGTTTTGTACCTCGTTCAAAATTATTTTGCTCCAGTAAAAAGAAAAAGGATGGAAGTGCAGTAAATGCACAGAAACAAGATAAGATTTTAAGTTTTTTATTTATATTTCAAATATTTATACAAAATTCATAATTTAACATGTTGTTTATAATTTCAACAGTCTGCCTTAGAGGCCCTCGATGATAAGGAATTTGACAACTTTGATCCACATGACCATTTCAGGTGTTAGGTGTGGAGCACCCAGGGAGAGTCCGATGTTGACTAGGGAAAAACATCGTACCCTCTAGGTATTAGTCCTCATAGGGCTCCTCTAAAGCCTCTCAGAACTCTAAACTAGAAAGATCTTGTGCAGAAGTAGACGAGGCAAAGAAAATAGCTTTAGAGGATCGAGAAAGAAGTAAACAAGAGCGTGAAAGAAGTAAGTTGATAACCAAAAAATTCATGAAAGCCGTGTTAGTTTTGAGTCAGCCACTACTATCAGAGGATGATACTAATTTTCATTCATATATGGCGTCAATGCAATCTTTAAATGATGCCTCAGGTGATTCCCATGAGGGTCCTAGTGACGATGAAGGTGGTAGAGCTATTGGTAGTGAGGATGTTGTTGATGCTGCTATTGGTGATGAGGCTGTTGATGATATTGCTGATGGTGCTATTGGTGATGATATTTTTGATGATGTTTCTGATGATGATGATGATGGTCATGGGGATGGGGATGGGGATGGGGATATTGGTGATGGGGGGATATTAATCCCCTCTATTTTTGAATTAGCAGGGAGACTTGTGCAAGTAATTTAAGAACCTAAATTGACTACATGTATGGATTAGGATGTACATGTATGTTTTATTTGATTTACAGGTGCAGTTTGGTTTGTTTTGTGTTGGATCTGCATTTTTTTGGACTGCTGGACTGCTTGTGTGATTTGAATTTCTTCATGAAATGAAATGCATTTTGATTATGTTTTCATCAGGGGTGTTAAATGGGAATTCTTTAGGTAATTTTACATATTTATAAGTCAATGAATTCACCTTTCCTAAGCACTTGAATTTTGTTTCCTTGAATATCTACTCCAAAATCATCACATTTAAAGGGATTCTATCAAGAATATATCCATCCAGGTATTCCAGAATAACAACAGTACTTTACTTAAGCTTATACACACATTGCCTCTACTTTAACCTATTTCTTTCTTGTAATACTGCCTTTTAATTACTTACAGTTCCATTCTTGCAGATTTTTAAAATCATAGAGGTTTGATCTTGAGAAAGCCAAAGAGATGTTGGATACTATGATTCAGTGGAGAAAAGACTTTGGTGCATACACTATTTTGAAGGTTATATTGGCTACCTGTTTTCTTTGTTGAAAAAAACACCATTTATTCCCTAGGTTTTCGGTGATGGAAGCGACCCCCCAATATCATCTTGATATGCAGTTGAAGCTGAATCATGTGGGATTGCTGGTTCATAGAAATCTTAGACTACAATGACAGTCTTGTAGAGGAAATACATGGAAAATGAGGTAAAACTAATGATGGAAACTGTAGACAACACCAAACATAAAAAGTCTAGTATTGAAGCTAGTAAGGGGGATTCAGTCAGTTTTCATTTAATTTCAATGTTATTTAAATTCTTATATATACTGGTTTATTTGTGTTGCATAGGTATGCCTGCCAAATATATCTTTCTAGAATGGAATGTAAGGCAAGGATTTATCACTCCTGACAACATGGTCAAACATAAAGGCATTAAAATTGAATTTAAATGATATTTTTTGTACCTAATTAAAATCGGTGTCCATTGAGCTTCTGTTTTAAGAAGGATAATGAGTAGGATTAATTTATAATCTCTTGGGTAGCTTATCGGGGGTTATATTTTCTTAAGTATATTGAGCAGTTCATGGAGACTTTTTTCAAAAATGTAGACATTAAATCTAGTGAAGGTCATTCTCATAGTATGTTGGTTTCTACAGGATATTGGTTTATCTGGGAGGCTTATAATGAGACCAAACTTCTAGTGTCTCAAGTGAATATAGATTCCTTAAAAACCAGAATTCTTCTCTTATTGGTATAGTTGGGTTATTGCGTGACAAAATATTTCTCTATAAAAATTCATGGGTGTCTTGCATTTGTCTTTATCATATCCATATAGATAGTGTATATGGTTCATAAGGATTATTGGTGGGTTGGTAAGTGCCAAATGTTGAGATTAAGTTGAATTCTAGTTGATCTTGTTAAGGCGGTATCATGTGAGGTGGATATATCATACATAACACACAGGGTATAGTGGTGTTCGATTTCAATTCTCCCAATGGAGAGGGGAACCCATTCATAATAGAATCTTAGGATATATTGAGTGGACTTCTCATTTTCAAATGCTAGGGATAATCACTAGAATATCTTTTAGTATCCAACTTTTTTCCAAACATCTTGTTTCAAAATTTCCAAAAGATGATAACCATGTTTGGGATTTAAAACATTTGTGATAATGTAAGGTAGTTTCTTGCTGTCTATTAAATAAGTATACTTTAATTTTGATATATACAGTTTGAATTCCATATCAAGGGGATTTCTAGTGCTTCCTCTAGCTTAGTTTTCTCTATAGTGGTACCCTATACATGTAAATAAGTAGGGTCAATGGTGGTTTTGAAAAAACCATAAAAAAAACCATCATTGAAATTTTTATTATCAGTATACATCAATGTTTCCAGATTTAGATCACTTTCAAAAATAGATTCATAAATAAGATCAAGTTATTCTATATATTCCCCTAATAAAATTATTTCATTAAAAATTTCAACTTATTCCTTATAAAAATAATGAAATTTAAAATGGTTCAATGTAAAAATATATTACTTTTGATAGGGGTATTTAATTGAATCAAGTGTGCTATAATTCATAGTTTCTTCTCCAAAATATCTGGAAATAATTCTTCTATTACCATTTATTAGTTATTTTTTCATCTTGAGAAATTGTCTACCTTGAATGACGGGGGACAGAGTCTTACCTCTTTAATCCACCATATTCCAAATATAGTAGTACATAGGGAACAAAAAACCTTCAAAACTTACCAGGGAATCATTGAGTACATCTACAAGGTAGGAAATGTCCCAATTTACATGTTATACAACCACTTAAGTATATTTGAGCTCTCATAACTATACATATGAATAAAATGAATAAGAAATTAAATTAACTGATGACCCTAAATAACATAATGCATTACAAAAATTAATCTCACCAATATAACAAGTGATAGTAAAGGTACCTGGATCTTGGAATTTATAGGGTATTTATGGGATTACAATTGTAGAAACATTTTCACCTAGACATACCTTTTCATTACCTTGAATTATTATATTCTATGTGAAAATGTATTTAAATAACTTTTCATACCTTAGAATTTGGAGGATGGATTCTAGTAAAGGTATGTCAATCTCTACCTTCTTTAATATCTACAGAATCACTTGTTGTATTGTGTATTCATTAGTTATCATGGTTTGTTTTGCTATATATGGTAAGGGAGGTTGTTGATGATACAGTTCTTACAACATGGCCTTCACTTTGTCCATTTTAATAATGGTTTATTTTGTAAATTCTTTAGAATCATTTTCATGGAAGGATTCATGAAGTACAATGGGATACTCCTTACATATCCCTCTCCAGATGGCGAATCGTCACAACTTCCCTATTCCTTGAAACTATTTAATGAAATAGAAATAAAATTTCTCTTTGATTTAGGAATTTAATGGGTAGGAATATTACCTAATACTTGAATCATAAATTCATTGATGGTAGACATAATATGGATGTACTTTTCTTTCCGCTTGTTCAGTGTTGATATGTGAGTATTGAGGGTAATTTGATAAGTATTGTGGGACTCTAAAAATTGTTTCAATAGATCTATCATGGTAGTTTACATATTTATCCCCTATTGGTAGATTATAAATGGTTGAGAGCTGCCTATTTGGAAGGGTGGTGGTTGGAAATATGGTTTTAAACCTTGTTGTAAATGTGCTATTTGATGTTGTTGGTTCCCAAAATCACACTATGTTTTGGAATAGACCTTGTATCCTTTATTGTTTTCTAGTTTTTTCTAGTATTTTCTATAGAACATGAAATCACATCTTTCGATTCATTGAACATGATGGAATCTATCGATGTGGTTTTCCTGAGAGTATCAAAGATGTCCAACCTAAGGGGGTGTGGTTGGTGATGTATCCCATACTTTATAAACAGTTATATGTCTTATAAGAGAGGTTAGTTTATTCATTCATCTTTCTTATAAAGGTGGGTTGGAACCATTTACCCCATTCACTACTCTTGCGGTTGTTCTTGTGTCCAGCTGGTGAGATTTTTTGGATATCCTCTCAATCAATGTTTTGAATTAAATAGTGGGGAGATATATATATATATATATTAATTCTCATATAAAGGAATCTTATAGAAAATTATGGTCATTTTCCATCTATTATTGTTAAAATAATATCAAGAAATGGTGGTATTTAAATGAATAATTTGGGCAAGAGGTTTTCAACTACTTGAGTCTATCCTAGAACTCGTAGAGAGTTTCTTCATTTAATTTCTTAATCCCATATATTTATTCCCTTATTGAGTGCTCCCTAAGGTATGGAAGTTATTTTGTAGGAATTATTTCTTTATCTCATTCCATGTAGTGACTTCCCTAGGATAAAGGTTTTAAATCCATTCCATGGATACTCCTTCAAGAGAGAAGGGGATGGCCTTCTAGCTAACTTGATTTTATGATATTTCTCTAGGATTTAAATTTTGGAAAATAATAATAAATTCTATTAGATTCTAGTTGGGGTCATCTCTAGTAAAGCCATGAAACTTTTATAGGAGTTGGATCATCCCAGTTCCCAATTCAAAATCATATTGATTATTATGTGTTTGAAGCTGATTGTCATTTCTTAAATTGGATGTATGAAGTTCCCTCTTTTTTATACAATTTTTGTATGTAATTTTCCATGTTTTCACTCTTTAAATTCTCTATAATTTAGAGGATCTTTTTATGCAATTTATTAAAAAAAATTGAATCCAGGTAGTCTTTTATAGACAATATGCAAACAAAAATGGGACAAATGACTAGGTAATTGAGTTTTAGAGACAATGGCATGCTACCCTACACAACTTTTTTAAAACCTAAAGAAAATGTGATGGTTGTTATAATTATATTAGGCTTAAAACATGAAAAAAAGATAGAGTGCAACTTTTAGATGGTGTGATTGAGTATATAACTGAACTTGTGAACCCAAAATAAGAATATAGAATACCATGTACTGTGGTTATGGTTTGTAATTGGTTTGTATTTTTTTTACAAGTGAAGGATGGCAGGAAGGAAGGATGGTGATGCTTGTCTGGGAAAAGTATCTATACCCAGGGTTTAATGAACCATGGGTATATTATGTTTGATGTGATAATCTGTACCCATGGTTTTGTAAACTGTGGGTATAACTATACACTTACAATTTAACTAAAATTGTGGGTATTGTGGAATTATCTAGGGATATACCCACAGTTTCAATAGAACCATGGGTATAGCACTATACCAACTCTTCGGTAGCCCACAATTTATGGATCTGTGGGTATAGCCTATACCCACGGTTTTAGGGGCTATACTCACGATTTCAAACCATGAGTATAGGTTAGTTTTTCAGTAGTGTCCTAGAACAATATTCTCTAACTAAAGGTGGTCCCTTCTAATATTATCTCACCTAAGACGAGGCCAGGCATCAAGTCTCATAACACATTGCATCGTAATGGCATCAGATCATGATGGAGGCAACAACAAATCCAACCTCCTGCATAAACCAACCCATATCCTCTAGGCAGGTCTCATGGAAAATCATATATCTCAACATCATATAAAAGAAATGTGATGAGGGAATCACAATAGCCAACCTATCACACAATCCAAACCACACCGTCATTATGTGGGCCCCATTGATGGTCACAATTCCACCAAAAAAATTTCATACGACATCCCGGTCCCTCTGCTGGTCTGACCATAAATGCTAAATGTTATCATTTAGGGTGATGAGTGTAAGAACCCGTATCTTCGTTCTAGGTACGCCTTTCCTTTTTCTGGAGTTTTTAAGAAAAATGAAGTTTTTGGAAAATTTTGAAGTACACACCGTGTACTTTCTGAGTACACGTTGTGTACTCTTCTCCAGCTCGAAGCCGCGTGATGGCTGTGTCCGGGCCACACACACGGTGTGTAGGGGTGACGTGGAGACCGATTTTGGCGGAGTACGGAAAACCTAGTACACACCGTGTACTTTTCTTTTTTTCACTAAACGTACCAGGTTCGCGCCTGACGGAAAGAACACACCCCTTCTCCAGGTTCTTTGTCTGAGAGCGACCCGTACGTCCGGATCTTCCCCGAGCCCCCGCCTCTCCATCCGTTCTCCGATTCGAGCACGGTCGATTGCGTTGGAATCATAGCGGTGAGTTCTTCCTTCTGCTTGAGCCTTGTTTTCCAATTCTTCCTCTTTCCAATGTTATCATGGTTTACGTGTTTCAGGTGTTTTCTCATATCTACGACGTTTTAAGAAGAATTAGTTGTCGTGGTTCAAGTATATCGATCTCATAGGACCGAGGTAGGTGGTTTGTGCCTTTCTGTAGGAAGTCATTGAATATTATGTGCAAATTACACCAATTCCATTGAACAGAGAATTGCGTGTTCCCTATTTTTCCCCTACTGTTTTTCCTGCTTTGCTTGATTGTTGTAGTAGAGGTTATGCTTGTGAGTAGAGTATTTGTTTTGTGCTCAGGTTGCTTTGCCATGCTTGTTTTTCTTGTTTGGCGTTTTTCCAGTTGCCATGCCTAGTTGAAGGATAGTGGAACTATGATTTTGTTATGCTGTTGTGCCTTAGAATGATATCCAATTAGTTCTTGAGGTTTACTTGGGCGATACACGCGCGCTGAGCATGTTAGTTTCACACAGGACTGTGAGAACCTAGTGTAGTAGACCATAGGGAGAATAGACGTAAGGGATTATCCAGAGTGTCTTTTAATACGATGAGAAACCATAGGGGGAATTGACGATGAGTGATTCCTCATAGAGTCTGTAGTTCCTCGACGCGGGCCACAGGGGGAATGAGACGTTGAGTGCTTCCCCAGAGATTATTTAGCACGATACGAGACTATAGGGGGAATTGACAGTGAGTTCTTCCTCAGAGAGTCTATTCTTAGACGAACCATAGGGGTGAGACTTTGTGTTCCTCCTAGAGGGTTGCTAGTACTTTTATGTTGAACCATAGGGGTTAGGCTGTGAGAGATACCTAGAGGGTTACCTGTTTTTTACTTTTGTTGGTTGTTTACTTGTGGACTTTATATATTAGAACTGTGAATTGCAGCTGCTGTGTGTTTCCTGTTTCCTGTTCCTGTACTTTACTTGCCATGTATTCATTGAATGTTAGGCACAGATCTTTGGGTGGTTGCCTACTGAGACTTTTTCTCACACCTTGTTTGGGCCATGCTTTGGGCCCAAGCAGATTATGTTGTTGCAGGGATAGATAAGGGCAAGTTCCCTTCTACTTCAAGTTCTTGATTGCACTGGAGTTGGAGAGCATGGGACTGAGCCATAGCTTGCGATGCTAAGGGGTTGACTTGTTTTCTTTTGCACTTGTTTTTCAGTTGTATTTTAACACGTTGGTTTGTTTACTGCTTTCCATAGACATATGTACCATTTTGCATCATTATTATTTTATACATTGCTTCCACTATTCAGTTCAGTTGTTGTATGCTGTTTATTGTTTCTGCTATTGTGTCTACTTGTTCTTCTGCTGTATACCTTACCGAATGAGGGCATAGTTTCCCCACCGACTCACCAAGTCCCTCACTGCTAGTTGGCAACCTCTAGTGTTTGGGGAAATGCACTTGAGGTCATGTGGCGAACCGGGTACGGGGCACTAGTGGAGGGGCTTCAGATTTGGGTCATTACAAAGTGGTATCAGAGGCGTTCTTTTCTCTTGCTTTACTGTTTGGAGACTTTATCCAGGGATAGGATGGATTTGGTACTTGGTATTAAGCTGTGCTCGGGAGTAGCTAACCCGTGTACAGGGAAAAGCCATACTACCTCGTTAATTGTAGTTTGCTGGTTTTGAGATTTTACGGTTGATATGATTTTACCTAGAGTGATTCACATGCTTTGTGTTGTTATTTTCTTGATGATTGCGGTTCTATTTCTATCGCAACCTGATGAGATGAGGGTATGCCATCTCATGCATCATATAGGCGCTTGTAGAATCACATGCCATGCATTCTTTCCATGTCATCTAGGGTGCATTAGAAATTGCATGCTGTTGTGATAGACTTCGTGTAGATTATGCATGCTGTTGTGATAGATGCTTGATAAAATCTCTTCTGCCTTGTTAGAGGAATGTTTTCTTCCTACTTTGCTTAAATGAACACCAAATTTTGATTCTTGAGGTGTTATGGGCCCTCTCAAATCAGAAATTGGTGGATCATGATCATGTTTTCTCTTGTCTATGACTGTAGGAGAATCCAAACTTTGATTCGCGGGGAGTATGGGCCCTCACAGATTGGAATTTGGCACCTCTTTGCCTTGTTTTTAGTGTTTCTAGGCTTCTGTGCAGTTTCTGAGCTACTGCCCAGAAAAACCCAGAATACACGGCATGTACTTCGATTCTGACTACACGCCGTGTAGTTTTCAGGCCGTGTCACTGACCGTGTGAGCAGGGACACACTGTTGTGGAAGTAACTTCAGGAACACGCCTTGTACGGTAGGTACACGCCGTGTACCCAGCCGTGTCACTAACAACACGGGTTGGGGAAGCTTGAGTAGAACACGCCGTGTTGTAAAGGAACACGCTGTGTAGTCCTGTCTAGGTACCCGACCATGTCACGAACTACACAGGTCGGCGTCACCTTCTCTTAGACACGCCGTGTTGTTTTCAGAACACGTCGTGTAGTCTTGTTCAAGTACTTGGCCGTGTCACGAACAACACGGGACGGTGTAACCTTCACCTATACACGCCGTGTTTGTTCGGAACACACTGTGTAAGGTTCAGCCGTGTAGACGGCCCTGTGTTTAACAACACAGCCGTCGAAGCCTTGTCTAGTACACACCATGTGTGTTCAGAACACGCCGTGTAGTCTCGGGTTAAGTCGGACCGTGTGGGTTAACCGTGTAAAGAGTAGGGGAATAGTTTTCCAGTACATGCCGTGTGTTGGGTCAATACGCCGTGTAGTTTGAGGTGTTACACGACCTGTAGGGAAGGGGTACACGCCCATGTCAGTGGATTAAGAAGACACGCCGTGTAGTTTTTATACACGTTGTGTAGTCGTGTTTTGTACACTTGTGTGTTTTCCTTCCCCTGTTCCCGTTTTGTACTCTTGTGTTTCCTGTCCTTGTTTTCTAATCTAAGGTGTGCTTTTGATCTTTCAGAGATATGCCTCCGAGATGTCCTCTGGCTGTACGTCTGTCGTTAGGCAGTGATCAGATGCTAGATATGGCTGATCAGGGACCTCCCGCCGATCCTCTAGTCGAGCCAGCCTTGGCACCGACTGTCATACCAGTTGCAGGAGCTGATGCACAGTTTAGGGAAGGTTTTATGAGGATGATGCAGACCTTTCAGGGAGCATCGCCTCCTTCCATGACTATGACAGACTTGACACGGGTTTTCCAGCAGCAACATCATCCTACATTCTCAGGGGAAGGAGGACCTCAGGCTGTAGAGTCATGGATGGAAGCCATGCTGACTATCTTCGAGCATCTGGAGACGTCTCCAGAAAGGTGGGTCAAGCTCGCTACCTACATGCTCTGAGACTCCGCCAAGAGGTGGTGGGAAGTGATCTCATAGGCGGGTCACCAGCAGGTTATGGCTTGAGAGGAGTTCCAGCACGTGTTCTACGACTACTTCTACCCGGAGACCCTGAGGGCCGACCAAGCCCAGGAGTTCATGATCTTAGAGCAGGGTACTCTTTCTATCATTGAGTATTCCTCTCATTTCACCGATCTGCAGCATTTCACACCCCTCCGGGATGGGAGTGGGGTGTTCTTGGCAAGGAAGTTCGAGGATGGTCTCAGGCGGGAGATCCGCTCGCAGGTGAACATCTTCCAGTTGAATTCCATCACTTCCATCGTCAATCAGGCATTGATTGCGGAGCGCAATCTGAGAGACTCCGGAGCTGCGAGCCAGGGAGGTTCTGCTTCCAGATCTAGTTTTCCTCTAGATGACAGTAATAAGCACCGTAGGGAGTCTACGCACGGTGATCTGAGGAAGCGATATGCTTCTTCAGACAGTCAGGTGGTATGCTACTAGTGTGAATGGTCAGGGCACATGAGGCCGCAGTGCCAGAGAGACCCCATGGAGTGCCGATCTTGCGGCAATATGGGTCACCTTCAGCGTTTCTGCCAGGTTTTCTCACCAGCAGAGGGTGACCAGGGTTCTTCCATGACTCCTCGTTCAGAAGCAACACTACCAGTTTCTCACCAGTTAGGTAACTGGAGTTCTTCCGGCCGTTCGGGCCGAGGTGGAGGTCGAGGCCATGGCGGTCATCCACCAGTCCCTTAGCACCAGCAGGGTGGATCGGCTCAGAGTGGTCAGCCAGGGGCGCAGGGCCGCGGTGCAGGCCAATCTTTCGCCGTGGAGTAGACCTATCAGGAGCATGATCCCAACCCTTCTATAGTTCGAGGTACGGTTTTAGTAGCCTCCGTTTTATCTTCATCCCTTTTCGATACTGGTGCTATGCATAGTTTTATCTTGGTTTCTACTGTGGAGAGCGTTGGAATCTGTGACTTTTCTTCTGCCAACTCGTTGACACTAGAAACACCTTTGGGGATGAGGACATCTAGTGTACACCAGTGTAGAGAGTGCCCTCTAGAGGTTGAAGGGTATCGTTTCTCATGGGATCTCTATGTCCTAGAGATGACAGACTATGATTTCATTCTCAGGATGGACTAGTTGGTTTCCTTCCAGGCAGTCGTCGACTGTTATCACCGCAGAGTGAGTTTCGTTTCACCAGAGGGTGAATCTTTTCTTCATAGAGGCGAATGGGATGTTCAGGCGAGTCGAGCAGGACTTGAGCATCATGGTCTAGGAAGGGTGATGACCCAGATTACTAGTCTTTATCTAGATGATCACGGGACTTCGCAGTTTGACTTTCCTCCAATTGTAGATCGTTTCAGATACGTCTTTCCAGAGGAATTTTCGGGTTTGCCTCTAGAGCGTGAGGTAGAATTTTCTATTGATCTTGTTCTAGGAGCAGAACCAGTGTCCATTCCTCCTTATAGGATGGCTACACCTGAGTTTCAGGAGCTCAATAAGAAGTTGGAGGAGTTACGAGCAAAGGGTTTCATCCAACCCAGTACCTCTCCTTGGGGTTCTCCTGTCCTGTTTGCGAAGAAGGCAGACGGTACCCTTCGACTTTGTGTGGATTATCGGAAGCTGAACCAATTGATGGTCAAAAACTGATATCCCTTACCGAGGATCGATGACCTCTTTGATCAGCTTCGAGGAGCCCGGGTGTTCTCGAAGTTCGACTTGAGGTCCGGTTATCATCAGTTGCACATTAGACCATCAGATATACCTCTGACCGCCTTCAGGAGCAGGTATGGTCTATACGAGCATACAATCATGCCGTTCGGTCTCACGAACGCACCTATAGTTTTCATGGCACTGATGAACCGGGTGTTCCATCCTTACTTGGATTCCTTTTTCGTGGTCTTTGTGGACGATATCTTAGTGTACTCTCACACTCGACACGACCATGCTACCCACCTTGAGATTTTTTTGAGTACACTGAGAGAGAATCAGATGTATGCTAAACTCTCGAAGTGCCACTTTTGGATGGATCATATTCACTTTTTGGGTCACGTCATCTCAGAGGCAGGAGTATCTGTAGACCCAGAAAAAGTGAGAGCTGTAGTTTCCTGGGAGTATCCGGAGAACGTTTTTGAGGTGCGGAGTTTCCTAGGGCTGGCTGGATACTACAGATGCTTCATTCAGGACTTCTCACGCCTAGCAGCACCTTTGACAGGACTGACCAAGAAGGGGGCAGAGTTCTTATGGTCAGAGTCTTGTGAGTCAGCTTTTCAGAAGCTGAAGGGAAGGTTTACGTCAGCACCGATACTAGTCTTTCCAGAGTCAGGCAAGATCTACATTGTTTATTGTGATGCTTCAGGTATCGGACTAGGCGCTGTGCTTATGCAGGGAGATGGAGTCGTTGCGTACGAGTCTCGACAGTTGAGGCCACATGAGAGGAACTACCCAACGCACGATCTGGAGTTGGCAGTTGTTGTTCATGCCTTACGCTGTTGGAGACACTATCTTCTGGGAGAGCACTTTGTGGTCTTCACCGACCACAAGAGTCTCAAGTATATCTTCACTCAACGTGATCTGAATCTGAGGCAGTGCAGGTGGGTCGAGTATCTTCAGTCTTTTGATTTTGAGCTTGCCTATATGCCGGGGAAAGGCAACGCAGCGGCAGATGCGTTGAGTAGGAGAACTCAGATTCAGGCAGTTCAGGAGGCCACCCGTGAGTGGCAGCTGATGGCTCTATTCTCTGAGATGCATCTGGAGGTGCATGATAGACCGATACAGACTTTCCTATCTTCTGTAGCTGTTACCTCTACACTACTTGATCGGGTACGGATGGGGCAGCTATCAGACTCAGAAGGCTTAGTCCTGCGGGAGAGTGTGTCAGGAGAGGACCCTCTTCCTGGATGGACAATAGGCGAGGATGAGATCTTGTGTTTCCAGGGACGCGTATGGGTGCCAACAGACATACGCAAGGAGTTGATGCAGGATTTTCATTCCTCTGTTTGGGCGGTTCATCCTAGCGTCACCAAGATGTATCGAGATCTTCATCGCCAGTACTGGTGGCTAGGTATGAAAAAAGATGTTGCTGGTTTTGTCATGAGATGCTCTACTTATCAGCAAGTGAAGGCGGAGCATCAGCGACCGACATGCCTTTTACAGTAGTTACCCATTCCAGAGTGGAAATGGAATGATGTCACAATGGACTTTGTGACAGGGTTACCAAGGTCGCCCCGAGGTAACAATGCTGTTTGGGTTGTCGTCGACAGAATCACGAAGTTTTCTCACTTCCGATCAAGGAGACCTTCAATGTTGATGATCTGGGATGATTGTACATCCGAGATATTGTACGTCTGCATGGAGTTCCACACTCCATTGTTTCAGACAGGGATGCACGTTTCACCTCTCGGTTCTGGTAGGGACTTCAGAAGGCGTTGGGTACACAGGTACTTTTGAGTACAACATACCATCCCCAGAAAAATGGCCAGTCCAAGCGTACGATCCAGGTGCTAGAGGATATGCTCAGAGCTTGAATTCTGGACTTTAGCGGTTCTTGGGAGAAGCATATCCCTTTGGTGGAGTTATCCTATAACAACCGTTTCCAGGCGACCATTCAGATGGCACCTTACGAGGCTCTGTACGGTAGGCCATGCCGATCACCCTTATACTGGCTGGAGGCAGGAGAGGCAGCTTTGCTGGGACCTTGTCTTGTTCAAGAAACTTCAGAGCAGATAGAGTTGATTCGGAAGAAGATGGCTACAACATAGTCTTGGAAGAAGTCTTATGCTGATCAGCGGAGATGACCTCTGGAGTTCGAGGTCGGGGATCAGGTTTTCCTGCGTGTCGCACCGAGGTTGGGACACAAGAGGATTCAGAGACAGGGTAAGCTTTCACCACAGTACGTCGAGCCTTTTGAGGTTTTGGAGAGAGTTGGGACGGTCACCTATCAGTTGCAGCTACCTCAGAGGTACCAGGCCATGCACGACGTCTTCCATGTCTCTCAACTTCAACGTTACTTTTTAGACCCATCTCATATCTTTCAGCTCGAGGAGGTTGAGATCGAAGCGGATGCATCATTTGAGGAGCATCCCATCCGGATTGTCGATCGCAGTACGAAGGTTCTCCGAGGCCAGTTTGTCCCTCTTGTACGGGTGCTATGGAAGCATGGGCGAGTGCAGGACGAGACCTGGGAGAGGGAGGCCGATGTACGGTCACAGTGGCCGGAGCTGTTCGGGGTTTCTTCTTCTATGCCTCACTAGAGAAATTCAGGGACGAATTTCTTTAAGGGGGGAAGTTTGTAAGAACCCAAATCTTCGTTCCAGGTACGCCTTTCATTTTTTTGGAGTTTTTAAGAAAAATGAAGTTTCTGGAAAATTTTGAAGTACACGCCATGTACTTTCTGAGTACACGTCGTGTACTCTTCTCCGACTTAAAGCCGTGTGCTGGCCGTGTCCGGGCCACACACACGGTGTGTAGGGGTGACGTGGAGGCCGATTTTGGTGGATTAAGGAAAAACCTAGTATATGCCATGTACTCTAAAAGTACACGCCGTGTACTTTTCTTTTTTTCACTAAACGCACCGGGGTCACGCCTGACAGACAGAACACACCCCTTCTCTAGGTTCTTCGTCTAAGAGCGACTCGTACGACCGGATCTTCCCCGAGCCCCCGCCTCTCTGTCCGTTCTCCAATTCGAGCACGGTCGATTGCGTTGGAATCGCAGCGGTGAGTTCTTCCTTCTGCTTGATCCTTGTTTTCCAATTTTTCCTCTTTCCCATGTTATCATGGTTTACGTGTTTCAGGCATTTTCTAAGATCTACGACGTTCTAAGGAGAATCAGTCGTTGTGGTTCAAGTATATCGATCTCCTAGGATCGAGGTAAGTGGTTTGTGCCTTTCTGTAGGAAGTCATTGAATATTATGTGCAAATTCTACCAATTCCCTTGAACGGGGAATTGCGTGTTCCCTATTTTTCCCCTGCTGTTTTCCTTCTTTTCTTGATTTCTGTAGTATAGGTTATGCTTGTGAGTAGATTATTTGTTTTGTGCTCAGGTTGCTTTTCCATGCTTATTTTTCTTGTTTGGAATTTTGCCAGTTCCCATGCCTAGTTTCAGGATAGTGGAACTGTGATTTTGTTATGCTGTTGTGCCTTAGAATGATATCCAAGTAGTTCTTGAGGTTTACTTGGGCGATACATGCGCGCTGAGCATGTTAGTTTCACATAGGACTGTGAGAACCTAGTGTAGTAGACCACGGGGAGAATAGACATAAGGGCTTCTCCAAAGTGTCTTTTAATACGATGCGAGACCACAGGGGGAATTGACGATGAGTGCTTCCTCATAGAGTCTGTAGTTCCTCGATGCGGGCCACAGGGTGAATGAGACGTTGAGTGCTTCCCCAGAGAGACTTTAGCACGATACGAGACTATAGGGGGAATTGACGGTGAGTGCTTCCTCAGAGAGTCTATTCTTAGCTGAACCAAAGGGGTGAGACTGTGTGTGCCTCCTAGAGGGTTTATAGTACTTGTATGTTGAACCATAGGGTTTAGGATGTGAGAGCTACCCAGAGGGTTACCTGTTTTCTACTTTTGTTGGTTGTTTACTTGTGGACTTTATATGTTAGAACTGTGAATTGCAGCTGCTGTGTGTTTCCTGTTTACTATTCCTGTACTTTACTTGCCATGTATTCATTGAATGTTAAGCACAAATCTTTGGGTCGTTGCCTACTGGTACTTTGTCTCACACCCTGTTTGGGCCATGCTTTGGGCCCAAGAAGATTATGTTGTTGCAGGGATAGATAATGACAAGCACCCTTTTACTTCAGGTTCTTGATTGCATTGGAGTTGGAGAGCATGGGACCGAGCCGTGGCTTGCGATGCTGAGGGGTTGACTTGTTTTCTTTTGCAATTGTTTTTTAGTTGTATTTCAGCATGTTGGTTTGTTTACTGCTTTCCATAGACATATGTACCATGTTGCATCATTATTATTTTATACATTTCTTCCGCTGTTCAGTTCAGTTGTTGTATGATGTTTATTATTCCCACTATTGTGTCTGCTTGTTCTTCCACTGTATACCTTACCGAATGGGGGCATAGTTTCTCTCCACTGACTCACCAAGGCTCTCGCTTCTAGTCGGCAACCTCTGGCGTTTGGGGAAATGCGCTTGAGGTCATGTGGCAAACCGGGTACGGGGCACCAGTGGAGGGGCTTCTGATTCAGGTCGTTACAATGAGCACCTATGCAATGTAACTAAACACTCCACTCCCTAGGGCCCCACGTCACTAATGCCTCCACACCTGCATCAATATAACTGGATAAACACGATAAACATGGTAATCAGGGCCCATGAAATAACTCATAGCTAGCACCCCATACATTCGGCTCACCTCATGTCCTAGATCACTACCTAGGCTATAGTCATACATGACTCAACCCACATCTTGAACCATGTCTAATCATCCATATAGTATCATAGTTTTATCTACCTATACCAAACCCTGTCATACAAGGCACGACACACTGAACCCATTGGCGTTCTCATCTTTCTTGTGAATGCGTCCATTAAGTTCCTCAGACTCATCCTGGTATTCACTCACCAGCACAAACATGTACTTGATACCCCACGATGATCTCACAAACCATAGGCCCTACCTGATCCCAGCCTCAAGAGGCCAGTTTGTGTCCCCTTACAATTAAAACATCAATGTATCATTCCTGTTAACCAGGGACTATGTCGATCTCACGCCCTCAAAGCCCATTGGAAACTTGTTGCCAAGCCATCAAGGCAATTCCCGTGACTCATATCTAAGTTTCATATCACATATTCATTAGAAGAGATATCAATCCCATCACCCAAAAGGAAACCCTCACCGTCACACAACATCTAGCCACAAGGGACTTATCTCAGTCATAACACACACCAAGATTCCAATCCACCCTCAAGAGGGTATTCTCGACCATAACTGAGATGCACAATTATCTCACCCGTCAACGACAGGCCTAAGCCTCTCATGTATGAGATGCTCACCTAAGGAATCCAACTCATGTTATTAACAAATCATCTTGTGAAACCAAAATATTTTTTGATATAGTTATCCATAATTAAATTTGAATTATTTGATATCTTGTTTTACACGCAATACCAAGTTTAAATGAATCGCGACATACTATTAAAATATTATTATTTAATGTGAAAATTATCGTCTAATCGTTGGATTGATGGGTATGAATATAAATAACTAAATTATAAAAAATTTATTTTTTACATGTATATAAAATGAATTCATTGGTTATCAATTAACTATAAATGAAAATAAAAATCATTTGAAAATAAACGATATTTTTTTTCTAAAAAAAACCCGTTTTTATGCGCTCAATGTGTTTTTTATCTTAACAAATTAAATTAATCACTATTGATGAATTATTTTAATGAATTTTATATATTATATATTCAATAAAATTTTTTACCATTCATCTAATGTTTTATATATATATGAGATAAGAATAAATCCATTTTTATGTTTAAAAATGTATTTTTATAAAAAACGATTTTTGTCGCGTTTTGCACACTTATTTTAAAATGAATTTTTTTCAATTATAGTAATTGAATTTTGAAAAATGGATTTAATATTTTGAATCATGAGTTCAAAACTTGTTAAATAATCCCCTTTTATTTTTAGGCATTATGAATAGTAACCATGATAAAATTTATCACTCTGGTAAATGGTAAATCGGGTTAACCTAGGTTAAACTAAATGTTAAGGTCACCATTTTTAATATTAATTATTATTGTATGAAGTTAATTAGACCCTTATCACCTTAGTCTTGAAATTTAATTGTTTAAGGGACACTTAACCATGAAAATAACCTATATAATATTTAAAGTAAAGAAAAATATAAAATGTCAGTCTCTTACTTTTAAATATCTCATACGTGTTCACATAAGGAAAAAAGAAAGTTGTGATTGAATATTAATAGATATTTTGAGTATAATGAAATTATTTTCATGATGATAATTTATTTTTAATTTTTATTAATTATATAATTACCTCAAATTCCTATGCAATGTCGATACAATATTTCTTTAACTAATAGAAAAATAAAATAAATGATTTTAAAAATATTAAAAGTTATATAATTTGAGTGATTTATAGTGTTCTATGAATTTTATAGATTAATATAACATACTAGTGTTATGTTAAAGGATTATATTTTAATTCCATCTTTTTCTTGGTGTATTTAGTGTCAAATTAAATGAATAGTGTCAAAAATGACATTAATGATATTTTATGAAAATAACATTTTATTAAATTATTTAAAAATCATAAAAATATTTAAAGAGGGTGAGGTGGATAATATGTGGTAAATTTTTTTATCCCATGTCCATTTATGTGTCAATTGTCACCTTATAAGTAAAATTAGATTCCTTTAAGAATGAAAAAGATGTTATCACTATTAAGGTTAAAATAGGTTAACTAAGGGGTTAAACCAAAATATAAGATTTAAAACACCACTTAAACCTGTAAAATTTTTATTTATTGATGATATTTTAACCAAATAATACCTTATATTAAAATATATAGTCATTTTAAATCATTTGGCTAGATAATGAATTTTTATATTCTAATCTTTTAAGAAATTCCAAAAGTGCCCCTCCCCTCACTTATAAAAGGGCACCTCTCATTTCTCTTCTTTACACCATTTTGAGCCTTATAACTCTACAAAACCCTACCAAATTATTTTCTCAACATTCTTATCTACATTCTATAGGTTTTAGTCTTCCTAAATGATTAACCTTGGGATCCTTAAAAGTATATCTAAATGATTTTTTTGAAGAATATGAGAATATAACACTTTCAAAGAAAGTGGACCTCAAGGAGGATATATCAATTTCAAAGAAAGTGAAATTAAAGGAGGATATATCACTTTTATAAAAATTTTAACTTGAGCTAAGGGTTTTATTTTACAATCACATTGTTTATCAGGATTATTTATGATTATGTTTCGATGATGAAATCTTATGGTCTACTTCTCAAAAAGCTCATGAATTTTATTATCCTATAGTTATTTATGGAGATTAAATATTTTCAATTAATTTTCACCTCTTTAAGTACTCAATATATTGAAAAAATAATTTTAAGAAAAACCAACCTTATTTCTCTCTTCGGTTGAAAATCTTTTTTCTTCCATATCCATGTTTTCTAAAAAAGTTTCTAAGAATGTTTTGATATTCTCCTATGATTATTTAAAGTAATTTCTAACCATGGTTGAATTTTTACAAAATGGTTTAAAAGGAATATTTTTTTTCATTTTATAAACAAATCACTTTTCGACTTTTTTATAAAAGTATGAAATGAATGTTTTCTTTTAACTTATACAACATGAATGAAAGTTACCATTATCATATCCATCCAATGTTTAGAATCTTCATTTATAAGTTTACAAGGTTCTTTTCAAAGAAAATTTTTTCTTTAATATTTGGGAAATTTTTAGATTTTAAATAAGTGATTTCAAAGTGAAAAGAATATTTTTCTCAAAAAGTGTTTTAAGTGATCTTTTAAAGGAATTTTCATCTATGATAACATCCTTGATGTTAATTATGATTTACTGGGGATATGATACAATGATATAATCCTTACAATTTCTCTAGATGGTTTATGATTATGATGATAAGATGTATATGGAACTCATTTCTTTTCCATGGGTTATGTCATGATGAAATGATGAAATGTTTATAAAACCCGTTTATTTTCCATGGGTTGTGCTATGTTTATGAAACCCATTTCCTTTTCACATGTTATGATATGATGAATATTTTATGATCTTGTGGAACACATATGTATTATTTTCATTATATGATGGGTGAACCCATAATTATATATCCCTCCAATTAATTGGGTAAAGATGGATATCTCATACGATAAATAAGACTAGAATGGGAAGTGAATCCAGTTCAGTAAGGGACTTTGTCCACTATGATAGTCTTGAGAGTGAAGCTTGACTAATACGATGGAATGGGGAGCGAACCTAGTTCAGTAAGGGAATCTATCCATTATGATAGTTTTGGGAGTGAACCTTGAGTACTATGATGGTTTGGGGAGTGAACCCAGTCCACTATGATAGTCTTGGAAGCGAGCCTTGATTGCTAAAGAAATGATTTTCTATGTTCACATGTATACCACACACTTATGTCTTATATCAATATTATGCTCTCATGACTCACATTCTTTGATTCCATCATGATTCATGTCTCTTGAACTACCAATATTTATGACATTATTCAATATTATGAACTATGATATGAAGGGTATGGTTTTCAGATGTTATATGTTATCCCAACTAGGTTAAATACCCTAAGGGGGGGGGGAGTGAATCAGGGTATGACAGATTAAAACAATTATCTCTTTGGATTTTGTTTCATCATTAAACAAAACACTCTTCTCTCTATTTCCCATAGAAGAGGATAATATGAGACTTAAAACATGTACATGACACAACAATTTTACTTGGTTCACCCTCAATGGGCTACATCCAAGGAGCATACAAAGACAATTTTCCTATATACTAAATCCACTAAAGCTCACTAAAAATACAAGGTTCAGAGAGAACTCACCATCCCTTCTAGTTTATAACCAATCATAATTTTAAATCTCATTATTCTCTCCACTAAATTGTTCTCACTACTTATTTAGAGGAATATTTTGTTGTTAAGAATCACATCATAAAGGTTTCACACATGAGTGTACCATGAAGCTCTGATTTCACCTAATAGATGAATTACACTTCATCGCATGGAATTTTCCTTGTGGAGGGACCTTTTTAAAATTTTTTACTCTCATTCTTTAACTAATTAAGACCCTTCATGAAAACCCTTTCACCGCATAGCGCAAGTGCTTCATGAGCCGCCTCTACTTCGCGGATGACCTTCGATTCAAAGATGACCTTCACTTTACAAACCCTTTTCCTTTACAAGTAATAGTGCCCCACAAACCCCTTTGTCAAACTATAACATCCCACCCCTCACCTATTATCTTGGGAAGAGGAAAAACATTATTGGGCTGTAAGTGACATCCCCAAGACACCAAAGCCTGGTAATAAATGATAAGGGATTCATTAAAAATTGGGGGATAATTTTCCCTTTGAAAATAAAACAACAACACCAAAAATACCATAACAAAAAAAAACATTATATGAGGCATGGGTACAAAGTAATACAACTAAAAATTATAACCAACAACAACAAAACAAAACTACAACATCAACCATATTAGAGTACAAAGGAGAAACTAAAACCAACAACTCAAAGACAACTAGTAGAAATTCCCAAATAAGATCCAAGATCCAACTCCACAATCCATGCCTGAAACAACCCAAGATTTTATAGTACATTATATCTTTAAAGTAATTCAATAGCTTTCACCACACACAACACCGAGTTCGAGGGCACGACGACTTACCAAACTAGCCGTTCAAAAAACGGTTATGAATAGTATTAACTAGATTTTGATTTTTTATACTCCATATAATTTTAACTTATGTAGTATGTGTTTCTAATACATATTATAAGAACAAATTAAATTTTTCAGATAAAAAATGTATTTTTCAAAAAATGCAATTTTATCACCTTTTAATAGAGAACCCTTTTTAAATACAATATTTGACACTTTTAAATATTAAATTTGACAAAATAAAATTCATATTTAGAATCGGGACTTCAAAATTTACTTTGGATGAAATTTTGGTATTTTTCTAATAATGTTCATTTTTTTTATGAATAGTGAGAAATACTATATTTTAATTCAAAACTGCCTTTTAATCTAATTTATTTATATGGTTATATTATCTTTTAAATTGTGTTTGAAGTTTAATTATATTATATTTTTACTATTTAATCCAATTTTGTTCATTGAAAGTAATTTCACTTTGAAATTAAACATAAACAAGTGTCAATCTTTTGATAGTTAATATTTCTTAAAAACACGCTTTTTATTTTGACAATGGAAATTAATTTTAAATTAATTAATCCAACTTATATGTTTTGAATTTTTTAAAATAGAAATAATTTTTGAATTCGGAATATCAAATATATCTTAGGCTAAATTTTTGGTATTTTTCTGAAAAACTTCAATTTTGATGAATAGTGAAACTACTAAGTAGTAGTTAAAAATTTGACTTTTTCATTTAAATGAAATTTTACCGCTTCTGTGAATTGAATTTTGAAAATCCGATATACATGGTTGTTATTAGTAAGTAAAATTTTGTTCAATAAGATGAAAATAATTTTTGGTGAATAGTAACTTTTGACTTTTATTTACCGCGGTTAAAGATAAATAGGGTAATTCAAGGTAAAAAAATATTATAATAATAAAAAATTACATTAAAACTTGTCCTAACCTTATTAGATTAGTCATGGCCAACCATGGGAATCTTTGGGTCGATTTTGGGACCCCATGTATCCACTTAAGAGTGATAATGACACTTTATATTAATTAATTTTAAGTAAAGACAAAAATAACTTAAACATATATCTTTTAGTAAATAATTTTTTACATGGGGTTATATAAGTTATATATTAGACTATAAATATTAATTAGAAAGATAAAAATATTTCCCACATCATGGTATTTTTTTTATAATTTTTAGACATCAAAAAAATAAAAAATTTTATGACACAATAATGATATAGTGTTAACTCATTAATGAATGATTTAAATAAATAAGATTATAAAGATTAAAAAAATATCCAAAACCTATCCAATTCTTATTGGATGATTTTATTTCAACCATAAGCCATCTTATATTTGACTATAATTAGTTTTGGACCTTTATAAATCAAAAATAGTTATATAATAAAATAATATTTTCACACTTTCATAAAGAGCCCCTCCTCCCCCTTATAAAAAGCCCTCACCTCTAACCCATTACTCATACCTCTCAAGACCCTTGGCTCATCCAAACTCTATCGAAATAAGCTCTCAATATCCCTCCCTTCAACCTATAAGCCTTAACTTAGGTATAAGACACTTAAAGAAATCCTTTTGGTTTAAACCAAAGGGAGTTACACAATTTTAAGGTAACGTCTTCCCTAAAGTTCTCTTCTTTTATTTTACTTCTCCAACCCCTTAAACTCTTTTTATTACTTTATATTATAAAAAAACCAGTATACTAAATATAATAGGTTGTTGTTATGATAATTATTCGAGATACACTTACACATACCTCCATCTAATGAGAAAAGAACAAAATGTTTCTGTGGACGGTGAACTATTGCCTCACGAAACGATGATTGTTCAATTATCTCCTACCGTCTCTTATTGTGGCCATTATGATGGCACTATATTTATATATGATATATATTATGTTTATGTTTTCTCTATTCTTCTATAATTTTAATTTAAAACACACCTTTATGGTTTCCAATATGTGTGAACATGATAATTTCATTTGAGGAAGTGCGGACTACTGCCCCCTCAAGTTGATATGATTCGTTCATGACATACATGGAACTTATAAAGGATGGAGTTAATTAAATTATGTAACAAATATATAATATTATATTATACTGTGATTATAATATACCTATGTATCATTAAGTTTTAATTTAATTAAATATGAAACAGAAATGAAAGCAACGTTCATGCGTACGTACGACTTACCGTCTCCATGAACGGTAAATTTCATTTCTTATCTCCAAATATCATGAACTAATTATATATATATATATACTGCATATATATTATATATATGATATTTAAATCATGAATATGATACTGGAGAAAATAGATATTTGACCACATGGACAATTTGTAATTATAATAAGTTCATTTTTGACCGAAGTACCAAATATCGACAAAACAACCATTATTAACTTAAATGATTACATAATTTTTATAACATGTTAATAAGTGATATAAAATGAATACTAAACTTGAAAAAGTTTCTTAAGAAATTATAAATTAACTTTAGTTTATTATTCAGGAGATTAAAGAACGAACGAGTCAAGTCAGACATGAGGTAAGGGATTTCTTATCTCACTCTTAATTTCATGAGATTTCCATTATTCACCACTTATTTGTTGCATGTGGTGTATTGTGTACTTACATTTGATATATATTATCATGATTATTTTTATATTCATGGTATTATGTGATTAAATTAGTGGTTATTAACTTTTGTTCATATAACTCGATTGATTACAACGCGGTAAGGGAATTTAAAATTTCAATTTCCACTCATTCGGTTCTACGCAAACTTCATTGATTACTTTACTCCAAGATTATGAGTGAAATCACTAATTATTTACTTATATATTAATTTAAACTCCCCTTTGTGTGTATATAATTTTGATACACATAATCACTCCATTGATAAATTCTCCAGTCATCGATATAAATTTGATAAGATTAATTTTAACTCAATTTACATTCATTGAGTTAAACATCAAAGTCATTGGTGTTGTTTTTACAAGAATATGTGTGAATGTCCCCTGATTGATTTACACTGAATATCCAATCATATTTAGTGTATTTATATTTATCACACATAACTATGTCATTGATTTATCCTTAACCTAAGGATAAAATCTTTATAAAGGAATTCATCTCAACTTACATTCCATTGAGACTTCTTTGTTGTTATGCGCCAATTTACTTTTATTTGGTGTATATACTATACTTTGACATAGTATATCATGAATCCATTTATTCTCATGATATTATAATGTTTTTATTACCTCAATTATTTGTATTCAAGCATCTCTCATCTGGTTAGGAACTCTAACTAAAATATCATTTTAAATGTTTTAAAAATTTATTCTTCTAAATCTTTCTCATTAATGTCCATGTTTTAAAAATGGTTTTAAGGTTTTATTTATATGGACATTGATGTCTTAAAATTTAAATTCCTTTTAAAGTTTCAAATTGGTATTGGAAACTTCAATTCAAAAATCTATTTTAAACAGCTTCTTGATAAATAGTGAGACTTTTAAATATTTTCAAGAAAAAGGGGATATTTCTCTCAAATAGTTTTAATAACTATTTTCATCTATGTCAATATCCTTTAGTGTATTTTATTCTTTATCAAGGTTTATTTATCATAATAAAATAATTCATATTGTATTTAATGAGTTATGATTGACTGTGGATGTGCTATTTTTATACCATTCATGGTTTATGGTTAAAGTATTAACATTTTGTATGCTAGTTTTAATACGAATGTTTATGTTATGTTTCAACCTTTTCATATGAGGAATGTATTGGACTTAGTAAGTGACGGGTGGAGCCTGCTATAGCTCCTCGATGCATCGGTAGGTATCATGAGACAATTATATGTGGAATTGGCCGAGGCCTTTCCCAATTTGATATATGATTTTGGCCCAGGCCTTAATCATTTTTAGACGTCTTGGACGAGGCCTTGAAAAGATGTTTCAGAATGTCCAGCATTATACATTCCCTCATTATGAAAATATTATTGATGGTTCGTGTGGTTATTAGACTAGTATATTACCCATGACTGTGTCTTATTATGGAATTATTTACTCAGTTCATATTCCTACCATAAAATGTTCATGTTTATTATTTGTAAAGGTATGTGTTTTCAATTATTCACCATGCCTAATGTTTATGTTATCTTCCACTATATTGCTTACTCTTACCGAGTATCTGATATCGCCCCTTTCTTATGTTTTATTTTTCCAGGATTCCAAGAAGTTTATTATGATTGATATACAGGGTTAAGCTAGGGGATTAATGGAGTTTTCAAAGGATAATTTAGGTTGTGTTTTATTTCTAATGTGTAATGTAATGTTAATGTATGTAATATATTTTCCAAGACTATTAAACTGATCGGTCTTTCGGGGCTTGATTCCTTGTAATCATGCCAATGTATTAAAATAACGTACCAGCTCTAGGGTTATGGGGTCGGGGTGTTACAGTTGGTATCAGAGGAAGTTTAATACAAACCTTGGAAACTAGATTTAGAAAAAATCTGATTAGAGAACATTTTCCTAAGATAGACTTTGAGGATTAGTATAGAAGAACTTCCTAGAATTTTGGTAATGTAAAGATTTTGTGTATTTTTCAAGCAATACATCCCTGTCTGGATATGATAAGGTAGATGCGGCTCTGGCACAGATGTACCTAGGAGTTAAAACCCCAACAAGGAGTTTCAGGCTTGACACAGGGTATCCTAGTACCCAACAACGGGCCTTGCTGCACTCTTGGTTACGACACTCCTGGGGGATATGCTTAGGATAATTCACATTTTCTATACAAACCAAATTGAATTATTTTAATATAAGATGAGAATAAATGACCTTGGTTAATCCTGAGGCATTTAATATTGAAAATAAGGTGTCATGATATTCTCTAAATGATTTTATGACTCACACTATGATTTTTGGTTTTAGTCAATCTAGTTGTTCAATTACAGGTTATTACTTTATGGATGAAAATACGAGGTATGAGATAACATTTATGGTTAAAATATGTTAGGGTTATTTTTGAGGAATTTATCTCATTTTTGGGAATATTATAAAATTATATAGTTTTTGAAAAAGGACAACACACAGACCGTGTGACAACCCGTCGCATCAGACAAAGCTACGAGAATTGAACCCACAACCAAAGTGCAAGTGGGATTTATCACCTACCACTGGACTACGTGAAGTCCCTAGTTAGTATGACTAATTCTTTTTAGTTAAATGATTTTATGGATCAAGAATATGTTGATTTTGGGAACTTATGATTTATCCTTAGTATAGGAAAATGATTTGGTGATTAAGTGATAAAATGTTATTTTGGAAGATTTTTGCTCTTTTGGTAACACTATATGCCTAAGGAAAATAGAATACTATGGGATTTCATTTGAGGAGTAATGGTGGATTTTAATTTTGGAATAATGTATGTTTTTATAGTAGACTTATAGCAATTTAGGTTATTTATGGAAATCATTAACCAATCATAGAGAATATGTTATTAGGTAAATTATTTTTAAGTATGTGACTTTAAGAGTAGTCAATGTTATTTGTAGATAAATGATAAGATTTATCGTAGAAGACTATGTGATCAAATCATTCTGAATTTTGGGTTTCAAACTTAGTTTGGATTATTTTGAAGAATTTAAGGACATTTTTTTTCTTTTCTAAATGATCTTTATTGAACTTTGGGTATTTTTTGTTTAATTTTGGAGATTAAGAGTATTATTTCTTTCTATAAAGGATTATCCTTTTTGGGGATCATATGATCTTGTACTAACCATTTTGGTATTGGTTAATGTCTAAAGACAAGTGAAATATAAAGTTAATCTTTTTGTGGATTATGTGATTATCTATAAGTTGATTCTGGCACTTCAGGTGTGACCAAGTCATCTTGAATACTCATCGTTTGGGGAAAAGACGAGTTTATGGTAGAAATTTATTAAAGGATAAAACTCTACTTGTAAAGTAAGTATATTTCCTTATGCTCTTAGTTAATCTCATAAATAAATTCATCAAAATTATGAAAATAAACTTAAAACAAAAACGTTGCGCATTTACTTTTCCTACTAGGTAATCAAAGACCTTTCAACCCATCACAAGTTTATGGCTTTCCGATCATTAAATTTCTCCTAATAATTTTCTCGATCACTCTCTATCATAACTTTATGGTTAGATTTATCTTCTATATCCATGTTTTTCTACATGGAACCCTATAATGTGTTATTTTCGGTAACCTTCATACTTACCGTTCTTTATTTTAAAAGAGAGGCCTCATTAATCCATTTTTCGATGTGGAATTTCAACTAAGATATTTTGAAATGTCAAAACCTATGTTTTTAATCCCGAGCTTAAATTACGAGGATGCAATTTATTAAATTAGTGGAGAATGTAACAACCAAATATTTCATAGTACGTTATCTCTTTAAAGTAATTCAATAGCTTTCACCATGCACAACATCGAGTTCGAGCACAGAGCGACTTACCAAACCAGCCGTTCAAAAAACAGTTATGAATAGTATTAACTGGATTTTGAATTTTTTTTATACTTCATATAATTTTAACTTATGTATTATGGGTATCTAAGACACATTATAAGAACGAATTCAAATTTTTAGATAAAAAAATGTATTTTTCAAAAAATGAAAATTTACAACCTTTTAAGGGAGAACCCTTTTTAAAATCTAATATTTGACACTTTTTCATATTAAATTTGAAAAAAAATAAAATTCATCTTTAGAATCGGGACATCAAAATTTACTTTGGATGAAATTTTGGTATTTTTTTAATAATGTTCATTTTTTTATGAATAGTGAGAAATACTGTATTTTAATTCAAAAATGCCTTTTAATATAATATATTTATATGGTTATATTGTCTCTTAAATTGGTTTTGAAGTGTAATTATATTATATTTTTACCATTTAATACAATTTTGGTCATTGAAAGTAATTTCATTTTGAAATTGAACATAAACAAGTGTCAATCTTTTGATAGTTAATATTTCTTAAAAACACATTTTTTGTTTTGACAACGAGAATTAATTTTAAAATAATTAATCCAACATATATGTTTTGAATTTTGTAAAATATACATAAGTTTTGAGTTTGTAATATCAAATATATCATAGGCTGCATTTTTGGAATTTTTTTGAAAAACTTCAATTTTTTGATGAATAGTGAAACCACTAAGTCGTGGTTACAAATCTGACTTTTTAATTTAAATGAAATTTTACCGCTTCTGTGAATTGAATTTCGAAAATCCAATTTACATGGTTGCTATTAGTAAGTAAAATATTGTTCAATAAGATGAAAATAATTTTTGGCGAATAGTAACTTTTGACTTTTATTTACCACGGTTAAAGGTAAATAGGGTAACTCAAGGTAAAAAGAATATTATAATAATAAAAAATTACCTTAACACTTATCCTAACCTTATTGGATGACTCTTAGACGACCATGGGCATCTTTGGGTCGATTTGGGGACCCATGGATCCACTTAAGAGTGATAATGACACTTTATATTAATTAATTTTAAGTAAAGACAAAAATGACTTAAACATATATCTTTTAGTAAATGAAAATTTACATGGGGTTATATAAGTTATTCTTCGACTATAAATATTCATTAGAAAGATAAAAATATTTCCTACATCATGATATTTTTTTTTATAATTTTTAGACATCAAAAAAATAAAATTATTTATGACACAATAATGATGTAGTGTTTACCTCATTAATAAATGATTTAAATAAATAAGATTATAAAGATTAAAAAAATATCCAAAACATGTCCAATTATCATTGGATGATTTTATTTAGACCATGAGTCATATTATATTTTACTATAATTAGTTTTTAACCTTTATAAACCAAAAATCAATGTATAATAAAATAATTTTTTTCACATTTTCCTAAAGAGCCCCTCCCCCCTTATAAAATTCCCTCACCTCTAACCCATTACTCACACATCTCAAGCCCCTTGGATCGTCCAACCTATGTCCAAATAATCTCTAAAGATCCCTCCCTTCTACCTAAAGCCTTACCTTAGGCATAAGTCACTTCAAGAAATCTTTTTGGTTCAAACCAAAGGGAGTTACCCAATTTTAAGGCAACGTCTTCCCTAAAGTTCTCTTCTTTTATTTTACTTCTATAACCCCCTAAACTCTTTTTATTTATTTATATTATAAAAACACCAGTATCCTAAATATATTAAGTTGTTTTTATGAGAATTATTCGAGCTACACTTACACACACCTCTATCTAATGGGAAAAGAACATAATGTTTCTGTGGACAGTGAACTACTGCCTCACAAAACGATGATTGTTCAATTATCTCCTACCGCCTCTTATGGTGGACATTATGATGGAACTATATTTATATATGATATATATTATGTTTATTATTTCCCTATTTTTCTGCAATTTTCATTTACAAACACACCTTTATGCTTTCCAATATGTGTGAACACAATAATTTCATTTGAGGAAGTCCGGACTACCGCCTCCTCAAGGTGATATGATTCATTCATGACATACATGAAACATATAAATGATGAAGTTAATTAAATTATGTAACAAATATATCATATGATATTATAATGGAATTATAATATACCTATGTATCATTAAGTTTTTATTTCATTAAATATGAAATAGAAATGAAAGTAGCGTTCATGCGTACGTACGACCTACCGTCTCAATGAATGGTGCATTTCATTTCTTATCTCCAAATATCATGAACTAATTATATATATATATATATATAAATACTAGATATATATGATATTTAAATCATGAATATGATACTAGAGATGATATAATTTTGGCCACATGGACAATTTGTAATTATAACAAGTTCATTTTTGACTCAAGTACCAAATATCGACAAAACGACCATTATTAACTTAAATGATTACATAATGTTTATAACATGTTAATAAGTGATATAAAAGGAATAATAAAATTGAAAAAGGTTCTTAATCAATTAGAAATGAACTTTAGTTTGTTATTCAGGATATTAAAGAACGAAAGAGTCAAGTCAGACACGAGGTCATAGATTTCTTATCTCACTCTTAATTTCGTGAGATTTCCATTATTCGCCACTTATTTATATCATGTGGTGTATTGTGTACTGCCATTTTATATATATTATCATTATTATCTTTATATTCATGGTATATTGTGATTAATTTGGTGGTTATTAACTTTTGTTCATATGACTCGATTGATTACAACGTGGTAAGGGAATTTCAAATTTTAATTTCCACTCATTCGGTTCTACGCAAACTTCATTGATTACTTTACTCCAAGATTATGTGTGAAATCACTAATTATTTAATTATTTAGTAATTTCCACTCCCCTTTGTGTGGATATACTTTTGATACACATAATCACTCCATTGATAAATTCTCAAGTCATCGATATAAACTTGATAAGAGTAATTTTAACTCAATTTACTTTCATTGAGTTAAACATCCAAGTCATTGGTGTTGTTTTTACAAGAATATGTGTGAATATACCCTTATTGATTTTCACTGAATATCCAATCATATTGAGTGTATTTATATTTGTCACACATAATTATGTCATTGATTTATCCTTAACCTAATGATACGGTCTTTATAAAGGAATTCATCTCAACTTAAATTCCATTGAGACTTCTTTGTTGTTATGCGCCAATTCACTTTTATTTGGTGTATATATTGTACTTTGACATAGTATATCATGAATACCTTTATTCTCATGATATTATAATGTTTT
The DNA here is from genome assembly GCA_963277665.1 of Viscum album. Lineage (NCBI taxonomy): Eukaryota > Viridiplantae > Streptophyta > Magnoliopsida > Santalales > Viscaceae > Viscum > Viscum album. The sequence continues at coordinate 1,012,505,739 of OY728156.1, forward strand.
TATTACCTCAATTATTTGTATTCAAGCATCTCTCATTTGGTTAGGAACTCTAACTAAAATATCATTTTAAATGTTTTAAAAATTTATTCTTCTAAATATTTATCATTAATGTCCATAGTTTAAAAATGGTTTTAAGGTTTTATTTATATGGACATTAATGTTTTAAAATTTAAATTCCTTTTAAAATTTTCAAAGTGATATGGGACACTTTTATTCAAAAATCTATTTTAACAGCTTCTTGATAAATAGTGAGACTTTTAAATGTTTTCAAGAAAAAGGGGATATTTCTCTCAAATAGTTTTAATGACTATTTTCATCTATGTAAATATTCTTTAGTGTATTTTATTCTTTATTAAGGTTGATTTATCATAATATAATCATCCATATTGTATTTAATGAGTTATGTTTGACTGTGGATGTGCTATTTTTATACCATTCATGGTTTATGGTTAAAGTATTGACTTTTTTTATGCTAGTTTTAATACGAATGTTTATGTTATATTTTAACCTTTTTATATGAGGAATGTATTGGACTTAGTAAGTGACAGGTGGATCCCGATATAGCTCCTTGATGCATCGGTAGGTCTCATGAGACAATTAGACGTGGAATTGGCCAAGGCCTTTCCCAATTTGATATATAGTTTTGGCTGAGGCCTAAATCATTTTTAGATGTCTTGGTTGAGGCCTTGACAAGATGTTTCAGAATGTCCGGCATTATACATTCCCTCATTATGAAAATATTATTGATGGTTCATGTGGTTATCCTACTAGTAGAATACCCATGACTATGTTTTATTATGGCATTATTTACTCAGCTCACATTCCTTCCATAAAGTGTTCATGTTTATTATTTGTAAAGGCATGAGTTTTTAATTTTTCACCATGCCTAATGTTTATATTATCTTCCACTGTATTGCTTACTCTTATTGAGTGTCTGAGCTCACCCCTTTCTTATGTTTTATTTTCCCATGATTCCAAGAAGTGTATTACGATTGATATGCAGGGTTAATCTAGGGGATTAAAGGAGTTCTCAATGGATAATTTATGTTGTGTTTTATTTTCTAATGTGTAATGTAACGTTCATGTATGTAATCTATTTTCCAAGATTGCTAAACTGATCAGTCTTTTGATACTTGATTCCTTGTAATAATGTCAATGTATTAAAATAATGCACCAGATCTGGGCTTCTGAGGTCAGGGCGTTACAGTTGGTATCAGAGTAAGTTTAGTACAAACCTTGGAAACTAAATTTAGAAAAACTCTGATCAGAGAACATTACCCTAAGATAGACTTTGAGGATTATTATATAAGAACGTCCTAGAATTTGGGTAATGTAGAGATTTTGTATATTTTTCAAGCAATACATCACTGTCTGGATATGATCAAGTAGAGGTGGATCTGACACATATGTACCTAGGAGTGAAACCTATAATAAGGAGTTTCGGGCTTGACCCGAGGTATCCTAGTACACAACAATGGGCCTTGATGCACTCTTGGTTACGACACTCATGGGGGATATTCTTAGGATAATTCACATTTTATTTACAAACCTAGTTGAAGGATTTTAATATAAGATGAGAATAAATGACCTTGGTTAATCCTGAGGTGTTTCATATTGAAAATAAGGTGTCATGATATTCTCTAAATGATTTTATAACTCACACTATGCTTTCTGGTTTTAGTCAAACTAGTTGTTCAATTATAGGTTATTACTTTTTGGATGAAAATATGAGTTATGAGATAACATTTATGGTTAAAATATGTTAGAGTTATTTTTGAGGAATTTTTATCATTTTTGGTAATATTATAAAATTATATAGTTTTTGAAAAAGGACAACACGCAGACCGTGTGACAACCCGTCGCGTCGGAAAAAGCTGTGGGAATCTAACCCACAACCAAAGTGCGACTGAGATTTATCACCTACCACTGAACTACATGAAGTCCCTAGTTAGTATGACTAATTATTTTTAGTTAAATGATTTTATAGATCAATAATATGCTGATTTTGGGAACTTATGATTTATCCTTAGTATAAGAAAATGATTTGGTGATTAAGTAATAAATGTTATTTTGGAATATGTTCCCTCTTTTGGTAACACTATATGTCTAAGGAAAATAGAATACTATGGGATTTCATTTGAGGAGTAATGGTGGATTTTTATTTTGGAATAATGTATGTTTTTATAGTAGACTTATATAAATTTAGGTTATTTATGGAAATTATTAACCAATCATAGAGAATATGTGATTAGGTTAATTACTTTTAAGAAAGTGACTTTAAGAATAGTCGATGTTATTTGGAGATAAATGATAAGATTTATCGTGTAAGACTGTGTGATCAAATCCTTATTAATTTTGGGTTTAAAACTTTGTTTGTATTATTTTGAAGAATTTTAAGGACGTTTTTTTTCTTTTCTAAATGATCTTTGTTGAACTTTGGGTATTTTTTTTTTAATTTTGGAGATTAAGAGTAATATTTCTTTCTATAAAGGATTATCCTTTTTGGGGATCATCTGATATTGTACTAACCATTTTGGTATTGGTTAATGTCTAAAGAGAATGGAAATATATAGTTAATCTTTTTGTGGATTATGTGATTCTCTATAAGTTGATTCTGGAGCTTCAGGTGTGACCAAGTCATCTTGAATACTCATCATTTGGGGAAAAGATGAGTTTATGGTAGAAATTTATTAAAGGATGAAACTCTACTTATAAAGTAAGTATATTTCATTATTCTCTTAATTTAATATCATAAATAAATTCCTCAAAATTATGAAAAGAAACTTAAAACAAAAATGTTGCCCATTTACTTTTCCTACGAGGTAATGAAAGACCTTTCAACCCATCACAAGTTTATGGCTTTCAGATCGTTAACTTTATCCTAATAATTTTCTTGATTACTCTCCATCAGAACTTGATGGTTATATTTATCTTCCATATCCATGTTTTCCTACATGGAACCCTAGAATGTGTTATTTTTAGTAACCTTTATACTTACCGTTCTTTATTTTAACACAGTGGCATCATTAATCCATTTTTCTATGTGGGATTTCAACTAAGATATTTTTAAATGTCAAAACCCATGTTTTTAATCCCGAGCTTAAATTTTGAGGTTGAAATTTATTTAAGGAGGGGAGAATGTAACACCCCAAGATTTCATAGTACGTTATCTCTTTAAAGTAATTCAATAGCTTGCACCACATACAACACCAAGTTCGAGCGCACAATGACTTACCAAACTAGCCGTTCAAAAAACGGTTATGAATATTATTAACTGGATTTTGAATTTTTTATACTCCATATAATTTTAACTTATGTATTATGTGTTTCTAAGACATATTATAAGAAAAAATTCAATTTTTCAGATAAAAAAATGTATTTTTCAAAAGATGCAATTTTACCACCTTTTAATGGCGAACCCTTTTTAAATACAATATTTGACACTTTTACATTTTAAATTTGGCAAAATAAAATTCATCTTTAGAATAGGTACATAAAAATTTACTTTGGATGAAATTTTGGTATTTTTCTAATAATGTTCATTTTTTTATGAATAGTGAGAAATAATGTATTTTAATTCAAAAATGCCTTTTAATATAATTTATTTATATGGTTAGATTATCTTTTAAATTGTTTTTTAAGTGTAATTATATTATATTTTTACCATTTAATCCAATTTTTGTCATTTTAAGTAATTTCACTTTTAAATTGAACACAAACAAGTATCAATCTTTTGATAGTTAATATTTCTTAAAAACATGCTTTTTGTTTTGACAATGAGAATTAATTTTAAATTAATTAATCCAACCTCTGTGTTTTTAATTTTTTAAAATAGAAATAATTTTTGAATTCGGAATATCAAATATAGATTAGGCTTAATTTTTGTTATTTTTCTAAAAAACTTCAATTTTTTATGAACCGTGAAACCTCTAAGTAGTAGTTAAAAATCTGAATTTTTCATTTAAATGAAAATTTTCCACTTCTGTGAATTGAATTTCGAAAATCCAACATATATGGTTGTTATTAGTAAGTAAAATGTGGTTCAATAATATGAAAATATTTTTTGGTGAATAGTAAATTTTGACTTTTATTTACCGCTGTTAAAGATAAATATGGTAATTCAAGGTAAAAAGAATATTATAATAATAAAAAATTACCTTAACACTTATCCTAACCTTATTGGATGAGTTTTGGACGACCATGGGAATCTTTGGGTCGATTTTTGGATCCCATGGAGCCACTTAAGAGTGATAATGACACTTTATATTAATTAATTTTAAGTAAAGACAAAAATGACTTAAACATATATCTTTTAGTAAATGAAAATTTACATGGAGTTATATAAGTTATCTCTTCGACTATAAATATTCATTAGAAATATAAAAATATTTCCTACATCATGATATTTTTTTCATAATTTTTAGACATCAAAAAAATAAAATTATTTATGACACAATAATGATGTAGTGTTTACCTCATTAATGAATGATTTAAATAAATAAGATTATAAAGATTAAAAAAATATCCAAAACATGTACAATTCTCATTGTATGATTTTATTTAGACCATGAGTCATCTTATATTTTACTACAATTAGTTTTTAACCTTTAGAAACCGAAAATCAATGTATAATAAAATAATTTTTTCACATTTTCCTAAAGAGCCCCTCCCCCCTTATAAAAATCCCTCACCTATATCCCATTACTCACACATCTCAAGAACCTTTGATCCTCCAACCTCTATCAAAATAATATCTCAAGATCCCTCCCTTACAACTAAATCCTTACCTTATGCATAAGTCACTTCAAGAAATCTTTTTGGTTCAAACCAAAGGGAGTTACCCAATTTTAAGGTAACGTCTTCCCTAAAGTTCTCTTATTTTATTTTACTTATCCAACCCCTAAACTCTTTTTATTTCTTTCTTTTATAAAAAAACCAGTATCCTAAATATACTAAGTTGTTTTTATGAGAAGTATTAGATCTACCTTACACACACCTACATCTAATGGGAAAAGAACATAATGTTTCTGGGGATGGCGAACTACTGCCTCATGAAATGGTGATTGTTCAATTATCTCCTACCGCCTATTATGGTGGACATTATGATGGAACTATATTTATATATGATATATATTATGTTTATGTTTTTCCTATACTTATGAAATTTTCATTTACAAACACACCTTTATGCTTTCCAATATGTGTGAACATGATAATTTCATTTGAGGAAGTCCGGACTACCGCCTCCTCAAGGTGATATGATTCGTTCATGACATACATGAAACATATAAAGGATGAAGTTAATTAAATTATGTAACACATATATCAAATGATATTATACTGGAATTATAATATACCTATGTATCATTAAGTTTTCATTTCATTAAATATGAAATAGAAATGAAAGTAGCGTTCATGCGTACGTTCGACCTACCGTCTCAATGAATGATGCATTTCATTTCTTATCTCCAAATATCATGAACTAATTATATATATATATATATATATAAATACTAGATATACTAGATATATATGATATTTAAATCATGAATATGATACTGGAGATAATATAATTTTGACCACTTGGATAATTTGTAATTATAACAAGTTCATTTTTGACTCAAGTACCAAATATCGACAAAACGAGCATTATTAACATAAATGATTACATAATGTTTATATAATGTTAATAAGTGATATAAAAGGAATAATAAACTTGAAAAAGGTTAGTAATCAAGTAAAAATTAACTTTAGTTTGTTATTCAAGAGATTAAAGAACGAATGAGTCAAGTTGTACACAAGGTCAGAGATTTCTTATCTCACTCTTAATTTCGTGAGATTTCCATTGTTCGCCACTTATTTATATCATATGGTGTATTTTGTACTGCCATTTGATATATATTATCAGGATTATATTTATATTGATGGTATTATGTGATTAATTTTGTTTTTATTAACTTTTGGTCATATGACTCGATTGATTACAACGTGGTAAGGGAATTTCAAATTTCAATTTCCACTCATTCGGTTCTACGCAAACTTCATTGATTACTTCACTCCAAGATTATGTGTGAAATCAATAATTATTTAATTATTTAGTAATTTCAACTCCCCTTTGTGTGGATATACTTTTGATACACATAATCACTCCATTGATAAATTCTCAAGTCATCGATATAAACTTGATAAGAGTAATTTTAACTCAATTTACATTCATTGAGTTAAACATCCAAGTCATTATTGTTGTTTTTACAAGAATATGTGTGAATGTACCCTGATTTATTTTAACTGAATATCTAATAATATTGAGTTTATTTATATTTTTTACACATAATTATGTCATTGATTTATCCTTAACCTAATGATACATTTTTTATAAAGGAATTCATCTCAACTTAAATTCCATTGAAACTTCTTTGTTGTTATGCGCCAATTCACTTTTATTTGGTGTATATATTGTACTTTGACATAGTATATCATGAATCCCTTTATTCTCATGATATTATATTGTTTTTATTACCTCAATTATTTGTATTCAAGTGTCTCTCATTTGGTTAGGAACTCTAACTAAAATATCATTTTAAATGTTTTAAAAATTTATTCTTCTAAATCTTTATCATTAATGTCCATATTTTAAAAATGGTTTTAAGGTTTTATTTATATGGATATTAATGTTTTAAAATTTAAATTCTTTTTAAAACTTTCAAAGTGGTATGGGACACTTTGATTCAAAAATCTATTTTAAACAACTTCTTGATAAATAGTGAGACTTTTAAATGTTTTCAAGAAAAAGGGGATATTTCTCTCAAATAGTTTTAATGACTATTTTCATCTATGTCAATATAATTTAGTGTATTTTGTTCTTGATTAAGGTTGATTTATGATAATAAAATCATCCATATTGTATTGAATGAGTTATGTTTGACTGTGGATGTGCTATTTTTATACCATTCATGGTTTATGGTTAAAGTATTGAAATTTCGTATGCTAGTTTTAATACGAATGTTTATGTTATATTTCAACCTTTTCATATGAGGAATATATTGGACTTAGTAAGTGACAGGTGGAGCCTGATATAGCTCCTTGATGCATCGGTAGGTCGCATGAGACAATTAGACGTGGAATTGGCCAAGGCCTTTCCCAATTTGATATATAGTTTTGGATAAGGCCTAAATCATTTTTAGACGTCTTGGTTGAGGCCTTGACAAGATGTTTCAGAATGTCTGGCATTATACATTCCCTCATTATGAAAATATTATTGATGGTTCATGTGGTTATTCAACTAGTAGAATACCCACTACTATGTTTTATTATGACATTATTTACTTAGCTCATATTCCTTCCATAAAGTGTTCATGTTTATTATTTTTAAAGTCATGTGTTTTTAATTATTCACCATGCCTAATGTTTATATTATCTTCTGCTGTATTGTTTACTTTTACTGAGCGTCTAAGCTCACCCCTTTCTTATGTTTTATTTTCCTAGGATTCCAAGAAATATATTACGATTGATATTCAGGGTTAAGCTAGGGGATTAATGGAGTTCTCAATGGATAATTTATGTTGTGTTTTATTTTATAATGTGTAATGTAACGTTCATGTATGTAATCTATTTTCCAAGATTGCTAAACTGATTAGTCTTTTGAGACTTGATTCCTTGTAATCATACCAATGTATTAAAATAATGCACTGGATCTGGGCTTCTGGGGTCGGGGCATTATAGTTGGTATCAGAGGAAGTTTAGTACAAACCTTGGAAACTATATTTAGAAAAACTCTGATTAGAGAACATTACCCTAAGATTGACTTTGAGGATTAGTATAGAAGAACTTCCTAGAATTTTGGTAATGTAGATATTTTGTGTATTTTCCAAGCAATACATCACTATCTGGATATGAGTAGGCAGAGATGGCTCTGGCACATATGTACCTAGGAGTGAAACCTCTAACAAGGAGTTTCGGGCTTGACCCGAGTTATCCTAGTACACGACTTTGAGCCTTCCTGCACTCTTGGTTACGACACTCCTGGGGGATATGCTTAAGATAATTCACATTTTATTTACAAACCTAGTTGAAGTATTTTAATATAAGATGAGAATAAATGACCTTGGTTAATCCTGAGGTGTTTCATATTGAAAATAAGGTGTCATGATATTCTCTAAATGATTTTATGACTCACACTATGCTTTCTGGTTTTAGTCAAACTAGTTGTTCAATTATAGGTTATTACTTTTTGGATGAAAATACGAGGTATGAGATAACATTTATGGTTAAAATATGTTAGTGTTATTTTTAAGGAATTTTTCTCATTTTTGGGAATATTATAAAATTATATAGTTTTTGAAAAAGGACAACACGCAGACCGTGTGACAACCCGTCGCGTTGGACAAAGCTGCGAGAATCGAACCCACAACCAAAGTGCGACTGAGATTTATCACCTACCACTAAACTATGTGAAGTCCCTAGTTAGTATGACTAATTCTTTTTAGTTAAATGATTTTATAGATCAAGAATATGTTGATTTTGGTAACTTATGATTTATCCTTAGTATAGGAAAATGATTTGGTGATTAAGTGATAAATGTTATTTTGGAATATGTTCACTCTTTTGGTAACACTATATGACTAAGGAAAATAGAATACTATGGGATTTCATTTGAGGAGTAATGGTGGATTTTTATTTTGGAATAATGTATGTTTTATAGTAAACTTATATAAATTTAGGTTATTTATGGAAATTATTAACCAATCATAGAGAATATTTGATTAGATTAATTACTTTTAAGAATGTGACTTTAAGAATAATCGATGTTATTTGGAGACAAATGATAAGATTTATCCTGGAAGACTATGTGATCAAATCATTATGAATTTTGGGTTTCAAACTTAGTTTGGATTATTTTGAAGAATTTTAAGGACATTTTTTTTCTTTTCTAAATGATCTTTGTTGAACTTTGGGTATTTTTTGTTTAATTTTGGAGATTAAGAGTAGTACCTCTTTATATAAAGGATTATACTTTTTGGGGATCATCTGATCTTGTACTAACCATTTTGGTATTGGTTAATGTCAAATGAGAATGGAAATATATAGTTAATCTTTTTATGGATTATGTGATTCTTTATAAGTTGATTCTGGTGCTTGAGGTGTGACCAAGTCATCTTGAATACTCATCGTTTGGGGAAAAGATGATTTTATGGTAGAAATTTATTAATGGATGAAACTCTACTTGTAAATTAAGTATATTTCCTTATTATCTTAGTTAATATCATCAATAAATTCCTCAAAATTATGAAAAGAAACTTAAAACAAAAATGTTTCCCGTTTAGTTTTCCTACCAGGTAATCAAAGACCTTTCAACCCATCACATGTTTATGGCTTTCAGATCATTAACTTTATCCTAATAATTTTCTCGATTACTCTCCATCAGAACTTGATGGTTAGATTTCTCTTCCATATCCATGTTTTCTTACATGGAACCCTAGAATGTGTTATTTTTGGTAACCTTCATACTTACCGTTCTTTATTTTAAAACAATGGCCTCATTAATCCATTTTTCTATGTGGGGTTTCAACTAAGATATTTTGAAATGTCAAAACCCATGTTTTTAATCCTGAGCTTAAATTTTGAGGATGAAATTTATTGAAGGAGGGGAGAATGTAACACCCCAAGATTTCATAGTATGTTATCTCTTTAAATTAATTCAATAGCTTGCACCACACACAACACCGAGTTCGAGCGCACGACGACTTACCAAACTAGCCGATCAAAAAACGGTTATGAATAGTATTAACTGGATTTTGAATTTTTTTATACTCCATATAATTTTAACTTATGTATTATGAATTTATTAGACATATTATAATAACAAATTCATTTTTTCAGATAAAAAAATGTATTGTTCAAAAGATGCAATTTTACCACCTTTTAATGGAGAACCCTTTTTAAATCCAATATTTGACACTTTTACATATTCAATTTGACAAAATAAAATTCATATTTAGAATCGGGATATCAAAATTTACTTTGGATGAAATTTTGGTATTTTTCTAATAATGTTCATTTTTTATGAATAGTGAGAAATACTGTATTTTAATTCAAAACTGCCTTTTAATATAAATTATTTATATGGTTAGATTATCTTTTAATTTTTTTAAGTTTAATTATATTAAATTTTTACCATTTAATCTAATGTTGGTCATTTGAAGTAATTTCACTTTTAAATTGAATATAAACAAGTGTCAATCTTTTGATAGTTAATATTTCTTAAAAACATGCTTTTTGTTTTGACAATGAGAATTACTTTTAAATTAATTAATCCAACCTCTATGTTTTGAATTTTTTAAAATATAAATAATTTTTGAATCCATAATATCAAATATATCTTAGGCTGAATTTTTGTTATTTTTCTGAAAAACTTTAATTTTTGATGAATAGTGAAACCTCTAAGTAGTAGTTAAAAATCTGACCTTTTCATTTAAATGGAATTTTACCACTTCTGTGAATTGAATTTCGAAAATACGACAAACATGGTTGTTATTAGTAAGTAAAATGTGGTTCAATAAGATGAAAATATTTTTTGGTGAATAATAACTTTTGACTTTTATTTACCGCAGTTAAAGGTAAATAGGGTAATTCAAGGTAAAAAGAATATTGTAATAATAAAAAATTACCTTAACACTTATCCTAACCTTATTGGATGAGTCTTGGATGACCATGGGAATCTTTGGGTCGATTTTAGGACCCCATGGAGCCACTTAATAGTGATAATGACACTTTATATTAATTAATTTTAAGTAAAGACAAAAATGACTTAAACATATATCTTTTAGTAAATAAATTTTTACATGGGGTTATATAAGTTATCTCTAAGACTATAAATATTCATTATAAATATAAAAATATTTACTACATCATGGTATTTTTTTTATAATTTTTAGACATCAAAAAAATAAAATTATTTATGACATAATAATGATGTAGTGTTTACCTCATTAATGAATGATTTAAATAAAGAAAATTATAAAGACTAAAAAAATATCCAAAACCTGTCCAATTCTTATTGGATGATTTTATTTAGAACATGAGTCATCTTATATTCTACTATAATTAGTTTTGGTCCTTTATAAACCTAAAATCATTATATAATAAAATAATATTTTCACACTTTCCTAAAGAGCCCCTCCTCCCCCTTATAAAAAGCCCTCAACTCTAACCCATTAGTCACACCTCTCAAGCCCCTTGGCTCATCCAAAATCTACCCAAATAAGCTCTCAAGATCCCTACCTTCTACCTAGAATCCTTACCTTAGGCAGAAGGCACTTCAAGAAATTCTTTTGGTTCAAACCAAAGGGAGTTACCCAATTTTAAGGCAACGTCTTCCCTAAAGTTCTCTTCTTTTATTTTACTTCTCTAACCCCCTAAAATATTTTTATTACTTTATTTTATAAAAAAACCAGTATCATTAATATACTAGTTTTATGTTATGAGAAGTATTTTAGCTACACTTACACACACCTCCATCTAATGGGAAAAGAACTTAATGTTTCTGTGGACGGCAAACTACTGCCTCACGAAACGATGATTGTTCAATTATCTCCTACCGCCTCTTATGGTTGCCATTATGATAGAACTATATTTATATATGATATATATTATGTTTATGTTTTCTCTATGCTTATGCAATTTTCATTTAAAGACACACCTTTATGCTTTCCAATATGTGTGAACACGATAATTTCATTTGAGGAAGTGCGGACTACCGCCCCCTCAAGGTGATATGATTCGTTCATGACATACATGAAACGTATAAAGGATGAAGTTAATTAAATCATGTAACACATATATCATATAATATTATACTATAATTATAATATACCTATTTATCATTAAGTTTTTATTTCATTAAATATGAAATAGAAATGAAAGTAGCGTTCATGCGTACTTACGGCTTACCGTCTCAATGAACGGTGCATTTCATTTCTTATCTCCAAATATCATGAAATAATTATATATATATATATATACTGGATATATTTTATATATTTGATATATATGATATTTAAATCATGAATATGATACTGGAGATAATAGACTTTTGACCACATGGAAAATTTTTAATTATAACAAATTCATTTTTGACTCATGTACCAAATATCGACAAAACAACCATTATTAACTTAAATGATTACATAATGTTTATAACATGTTAATAAGTTATATAAAAGGAATAATAAACTTGAAAAATGTTCTTAATCAAGTATAAATTAACTTTAGTTTCTTATTTAGGAGATTAAAGAACCAATGAGTCAAGTCGGACACGAGGTAAGGGATATCTTATCTCACTCTTAATTTCATGAGATTTCCATTGTTCGTCACTTATTTATTGCATGTGGTGTATTATGTACTGACATTTGATATATATTATCATTATTCTCTTTATATTCATGGTATTATGTGATTAATTTAGTGGTTATTAACTTTTGGTCATACGACTCGATTGATTACAACATGGTAAGGGAATTTCAAATTTCAATTTCCACTCATTCGGTTCTATGCAAACTTCATTGATTACTTTACTCCAAGATTTTGTGTGAAATCACTAATTATTTACTCATGTAGTAATTTACACTCCACTTTGTGTGGATATACTTTTTATACACATAATCACTCTATTGATAAATTCTTAAGTCATCGATATAAACTTGATAAGAGTAATTTTAACTCAATTTACATTCATTGAGTTAAACATCCAAGTCATTGGTGTTGTTTTTACAAGAATATGTGTGAATATACCCTGATTTATTTAAACTGAATATCCAATCATATTGAGTGTATTTATATTTTTCACACATAATTATGTCATTGATTTATCCTTAACCTTAGGATACGATCTTTATAAAGGAATTCATCTCAACTTACATTCCATTGAGACTTCTTTTTTGTTATGTGCAAATTTACTTTTATTTGGTGTATATACTCTACTTTGAAATAATATATCATGAATCCATTTATTCTCATGATATTTTAATGTTTTTATTACCTCAATTATTTGTATTCAAGCGTCTCTCATTTGGTTAGGAACTCTAACTAAAATATCATTTTAAATGTTTTAAAAATTTATTCTTCTAAATCTTTCTCATTAATGTCCATGTTTTAAAAATGGTTTTAAGGTTTTATTTATATGGAAATTAATGTTTTAAAATTTAAATTCCTTTTAAAAGTTTCAAAGTGGTATGAGACACTTTGATTCAAAAATACATTTTAAACAGCATCTTGATAAATAGTGATACTTTTAAATGTTTTCAAGAAAAAGGGTATATTTCTCTCAAATAGTTTTAATGACTATTTTCATCTATGTAAATATACTTCAGTGTATTTTATTCTTGATTGAGGTTGATTTATCATAATAAAATCATCCATATTGTATTAAATGAGTTATGTTTGACTGTGGATGTGCTATTTTTATACCATTCATGGTTTATGGTTAAAGTATTGACATTTAGTATGCTAGTTTTAATACAAATGTTTATATTATGTTTTAACCTTTTCATATGAGGAATGTATTGGACTTAGTAAGTGACGGGTGGAGCCCGCAATATCTCCTTGATGCATCGGTAGGTATCATGAGACAATTAGATGTGGAATTAGTCGAGGTCTTTCCCAATTTGATATATGGTTTTGGCCGAGGCCTAAATCATTTTTAGACGTCTTGGCAGAGGCCTTGACAAGATATTTCAGAATGTCTGGCATTATACATTCCCTCATTATGAAAATATTATTGATGTTTCATATGGTTATTCGACTAGTAGAATACCCATGACTATGTTTTATTATGACATTATTTACTCAGCTCATATTTCTTCCATAAAGTGTTCATGTTTATTATTTGTAAAGGCATGTGTTTTTAATTATTCACCATGCTTAATGTTTATGTTATCTTCTACTGTATTGATTACTCTTTCTGAACATCTGAGCTCACCCATTTCTTATGTTTTATTTTCCCAGGATTCTAAGAAGTGTATTATTATTGATGTGTAGGGTTAATCTAGGGGATTAATGGAGTTCTCAAAGGATAATTTATGTTATGATTTATTTTCTAATGTTTAATGTGACATTCATGTTGTAATCTATTTTCCAAGATTGCTAAACTGACCAGTCTTTCAGGACTTGATTCCTTGTAATCATGCTAATGTATTAAAATAATGCATCAGCTCTGGGATTCTGGGGTTGGGGCATTACAATTCCCAAGGTATCATTATACATAACTAAATAAATGAGATACCTTTCCTTTACTTGTGTCCTGATATATCACATCCACAAACACATCAAAGTGCCCAAGAAGGGGGTGGGTATAAAACTCAGTATGATTTCCCTAATGACTTCCCAACTCATGAAACTAAGAGAGAGTAGGTTATCACATTTATATAAAACAATTTATATAAAACAATTTATATAAAACAATTTATATAAAACAATTTAAAGAGTTTATATCAAACTAAAACAATCTATAAGTAAAAGATTAAACATGGAAAGAAACCAAAAAAGTCTTTCGAACCATTTCACAAATCCAATTGGCATAGCCCATTACATGTCCACACACACAACCACACACATTCACACACTCAAGATTGGTGTTACCATTGATGATGTAACTTTATGTCCATAACCCGTCCCTTTTATGGGGGTACTTCATGGCCATTTTCCATCCCATTCAACTTATGACCAAAAATTTATGCCTAAAACCATGATAAATAAATTGTGTCAAAACATTTCAATAAAACAATACCTATTATTTAAAACACTTTCCAACCAATTTTCCATGTATCAAACCAAAAAACCATTTTAAAATTATCATTTTAAAACCACTTAACAATTTCTATTTACACAAAAAAACCATTTTTTAAAATTCCACAGACCATCACTAAAGAGGTTTTCCAACAAAAATTTCACATAAATTTCAAAATTTAAACCAAGAAAATCAATAAAATTGAAATCAATCCTTCAAGTTCTAACTAATAGGATTCGAGAGTGAAACCACCTACCTCGAAAACTTAGGCGAAAATGAAGAACAACACAAATTCTTCAACAAACTTGGCTTAGATCTTCCACAACCCACCTTAGATTTTGCTACCATTAAAAAAAACAATCATATATCATCATGAATGGAATCACACATCATGGATCTATCTCCGACAGATTAGATCCATAAATCCAAAAAAGGTAATAAGAATAAAACTAAGGAAAACCACCAAGAACGAGCACTTACTAAGGAATATGGGCCTCCAACACACCAAAATTTGCCAACAGATAACTCCCAGATCAAGGAGAAGGGTCTATCCAGCCTTTAGAAGGAGTAAAATTCGAGTTAGGGTCAGATTAAGGGAACAATGAGTGGTTAAAGAGGAAATTAAGATTAGATCTTGAAAATACGGATATAACTGCATGGTTAGGGCGCACAGTTGGAAAACCGTGTGTAAACCATACACCAACCAGTGCCTCTAAACACCCCTCACATAGTTAGATTGTATAGTTAGAAAAACCATACACCAAACATACTTATCCCCTATATTCACATTTTCATGGTTTCTCCTGGGTGGCCGCACGGTTTGTCCAAACCGTGCGCCTACCCAGTAGCCCCTGTTTCCCCTTGCACAATTTCCTGGAGGTGTTGCACAGTTTCTAATAATCATGCTCAAATTGTGCACATCCAGAAAAGCCCCAAAGAAACTCCTACAAACTTTCCCAAACTTAACCCAATGAATTTATATAATTAAAATACATAAATAAATGGCTAATTATATGAAAGAGAGGGTGCTACATGAACTGTATTTGCGAATTAACTCCTTCACAAAAATGATCCTTCGCAAACCACTTCAGACTTAACCAAATTATTCTAGTGATGATATTATCTAATAAAATTTATTCTATATAATGAAGTTATTATGGGTCCTTTATATAGGAAAAATAAATTTAAAATCTTTCTAATCACAATTACTAAAACCCTTTTGCGGATCGACTATCACTGCGTATTGTACTTGTTATGCGGTTCACATAGCAATTTATTCCCTTTGCAGAAACCTTAATTCACTACCTTCACCCCAAAAATGACACAAATCCTTTGTGGTGGCCTTAAATTCACTGCCTTTAACTATAAGCGATGATCTCCATCATAGACTTCCTTTACGATTCTCATAACGTAGTTGCTATAAGGAATTTTGATTTTTTCTTTACGGTTCTACAAAATACTTTAGACTCTATGTGGTCTGTGAAATTCTTTAGATGATTTGTGATTTTCTAATAATTCTATGTAGAAATATTTCCTTTTCCATAAAATAAACCCCATCCATCGTGATATACAACCTTTGATTGAACATCTTTAGCATCATCAGATTTAAAACTCCCCTTGCTTCACCGCTCCCCCTATCAGTTTCTTCCCCTATCTTGATCAAGATATTTCCTTCCCATTTTTCAATGAACCCAAAGGTCACTCCTTTGTGGTTTTAACATTTTAAAGAACATATATCAGATCAAAGGGAAAACACCCCATACCATAGGGAGAGGGGGTCCCACATCCACACTTTTTCAAGTGTGGGGAGTCGACTGAACTCCAAGAGCCAGTCGATGCCGCTCAAATGCCTCTTTATGGAAGGACTTTTCATAATGCTCATAACCTATAGTTCTGAAGGCACATACTCTAACTTCACAAGTCCATGATCTACCTTCTCCTTAATAAAATGGTACTTGATTTCAATGTGCTTCATCCTTGAGTGATGAACTAGATTTTTTATAAGATTTATAGCACTTGAATTATCAAAATGGATGCTGATTGGAGACTTCACTTCAACTACTATATCATCAAGATGCTACTTCCTACACAATAACTATGTGCAATATTGAGTGACCATAATATATTCAGCTTCTACGATGATCAATGAAATGAAATCTTGTTTATTTCTTAGCTAAGAAATACACAATCTGCCAAGATAGAATTCACCACCTGACTTTGATCTTCTATCATCTGCTGAACCAGCCCAATCTGTATTTATATAGACTAATAATTCTTATTGTGATTTTTCATTGTACAGAAAACCAAAATCAATTATTCCCTTGATATACTAAAGTATTCTTTTTTACTATAAGTAAGTGAATTTCCTTGGGATTAATTTGATATTGTGCTTCTTGGAATGTATAAAAATAAATATCAGGTCGTGTTGCTGTTAAGTAAAATAGACTACCAATGATATGCCTTTATTCTGTGACATTAACCTCTCTAACTTCATCATATCTTGAGAGTTTCATTCGGGTAGCCACCTGAGTCATCATCTACTTGGAATTATCCATTCCAAATCTTCTCAAAACCTCCTTGGAATATTTGTATTAAGAAATAAATGTGTCATTCCTTCCTTGTGTCACATGTAAACCAAGAAAAAAGGTCATTTCACCAATCATTGACATTTCAAACTCAATTTTCATGAATTCTATGAACTGTTTGCACCGTGCTTCACCTGATCCACCAAATATTATATCATCGACAGACACTAGTACCATCATCCCTTGATTACTATAATTGTTGACATATAGATTGTAATCAACTCCACCACATTGAAAATCGAGCTTCTTTAAAAATTGAATAAGTCTTGAATACCATGCTCTCGGTGTTTGTTTAAACCCATATAATGCCTTCATCATCCAAAAAACTGTATTTTCATCTTAATGAATGATAAAACCATCTGGATGATCGATATACACTTCTTCTTTTAGAACCCCATTCAGAAATGATGATTTAACATCCATCTAAAAAAATTGAACTTTCTTTTCACTGTTATAACCAAGAATAATATAATTGTATCTAGTTTTGAAATAGGTGAAAATATTTCATAAATATTAATACCCTCTATCTAGGAGTACCCTTTGCACACTAGTCATGATTTTTTTTGAATCACTGTGCCGTCTTAATTTAGTTTATTCTGGAATACCCATTTGGTCCTGATGACATTATTATCTACTGGTCTTGAAAAAATCTCTCATATTTGATTCTTTTATATTTGGTCAAGTTATTTATTCATTTATTAAACCCAAATTTTATATCTTAATGCTTCTTAAAAACACTTTGGCTCTATGTGTGATAAGAAAGATGCTTGTTATAGAGACTTCATCCTCACTGTCTGCACTAAAACTATTTGATCACTAATTATGTTTTGTATATCAATTTTGGCTTGAATCTTCAGTATCTGTGTAGATATGAGTTTATTTTAATCCTTTTCATTATCCAAATATTCTTCTGAATCCACCTCAGGTACTGTAACTCCCCTTATCTACTCATTTATTCATCACTATATTCCTAAAACTGTTCATGTATTTTCTGAATATTTTTCTCATTTTCTATCACAAACACATCATTACTTTCTAAAAAATTTCCCAGCCTCCTATTGAAACATTTATATACTTTTATTTTTCTTGAGTATCTAAGAAATATCCCTTCATCTCCATGGGATTCAAAATTCATGTGTTTCTCCTTATTGAGAATGAAACACTTGCTTATGAATACACAAAAGTACTTAAACATTGGTTTCTTTCCATACCATAGATCCTACGTAGAATTATTTTCCTTTGGAAATAACAAGGATCTATTTGATATGTAGAATTATTTCATCACTTCTTCTTTCCAAAAAAATTCTGTAAGGTCTTTCTCAATGAGCATTGTTCTAGCCATGTTGTTGATAATTTGATTTCTTCTCTCAACCACTCCATTTTGTTGTGAAGTTATTATTGCTGAAACTTGGTGAATTATCTCATGTTTCTCGAGATAATCCCCCACTTGATAGTTTTTGAACTCTATTACATTATCTGTTTGAAACTTCTGGATCTTTTACCTAGCATCTTTTCAACTTCTCTTTGATAACGTGCTATGAAACTAAACACTTAAGAATTGTGGGTGATGATTGAAACCCATGCCATTCTACTAAAATCATTAATAAATAGAATATAATATCTCCTCCCATCAATATCTCTTGGTGAAATAGTTCCACACACATCAATCTGTTCCAACTCAAGCATTTTTTTTGATCTTTTCTCTATTTCCTTATATATATTTCGAATTATCTTCCCTTGTTGAAAAGAATCACACGTATGACTATGATCATGTGATAACCTAGGGAGATCTTGAACAATATCATATTTCACCATATATTACAAGGATGTTTGGATCAAATGACCAAGATTTTTATGCCATAACTTATTTTCTTCTTCCTTATATAGAAATCACATATCTTCTTCTCCACTCATAAGGTAGAGATCCCCCTTCGAATGCTTTCCTTATAAAACAACTACACCGAATTTTTACTTAATGATATATAATTTCTTATAAAATCTTATAGCATTTACTAAGTCACGCAATTTATTGACACTTATCAAGTTGTGATTGAGACCCTCAATATCCAAGATATCTGCATGTATCATGTCTTTTCCCCCAAACTTGGATTTTCCTGAGATAATAATCGTTAGGCCTTCATCATTACAAAATATTACAAAACCTTCCTTTTCTTATATGATTTTTGTTACCATATCCTTATTCCCTATCATATGGGAGGTGTATCCACTATCAACGATCCATATTACAGTGTGATCTGATGCTTTGAAAGCAATATCTACAACCAATGTTTGTTCATCTTTTTTTTCTTTCTGATCCATGTCTTTGAATGATATTCTTGATCATGATTAGAGTATGATATAACAACTTCATCTTACAATATTGAAAATTGATTTCATGTTTTTAACTCATTTTAAGATTCCTTGATTTGTTTCTTACAACCACTTTGAGTTTGTTTGGGCTCATTCCTCTATATAGTTGATGTACAATATCAAACCATGGGTCTAAATCCTCCACACCAAAAAAAATTACCCTCAAATGATATCCTATAGTATTGATCTTTTTTTGGATGCCTTTATTTCTCTTATGCCCTTCGACACCTCTTGGCTATGGGACATAAATTTTGTGAGTGTCTCATCTTTTTATAGTAATTACACCTGATATAGGGTACATTCCTGAGTGTCACTTCTACACCAATGCCTGTCCCATGGGTTATCCAAATCTTCTAGTTATTCTTTAAACCCAAGTCAATATTTAACCCTATAGAGGGTTCTTGTGGTCTAAATTCAACCATGACTGCTTTCTCTTTACAATCAAGCCCCACACCAGTTGTATCATTCCAATCTATCATTTTATTCTCTTAAAATTCCTTTGTCTATTTCAATGGAACTATGTATTATACTTTTCCTTTTTCTATTGACTTTATATTCTACTTTACCAAATTAAATATTTTCTCTTGATCTTTTATCTTTCTTCATAGGTTAACAACCTCCTTCTCAAGCTCTTCGATGTGTTTGACTATATATTTTATTGTGTTGGTCAGACTATAAATTTTTTTGGTTTATTCTTCAAATTTGAGCTTATACTCAATGAATTTCTCTAAGTTTTCTAGATTTCATAATTAATACTTTAAATTTAATCCTCTAACTTAGAATTCTCTTCTTCCCACTATTGCGTATAGAGTTTGGCATCACTAACCACCCTGTTGTCTTTCTTTATTTTGGATCTCCAAATGTCTATCTCTTCAAGTGCAGCTTATAATTCGATTAGAAGGTCAACTATTCATTTGAATTCCCCTTCATCATTGTCACTTTATTCTCATGTTTTGGAATTTCTGACAACTTCCACCATATCATTTTCTTCACGATCCTTGCAGTCCTCCAACTCTTCTACCTCAGATTCTTCTAAACTATCATCTTCTTTTAAAAATAGATTATTCTTTTTGAATAAATTTCTCTTGGTACTTCTCCTAACTTTCACTTTGGTTGAATAATGCAACCTGATAATTTCATCATCACCCTTATCATCATATTTAAACTTCTTAGGACATTTTTCTGTAAGATGTCCAATCTTTCCATATCGAAAGCATGCAATTAGAAGTTTCCCTTTGAACTTTCCTATTCCTTTTTACAGTTTTGAGGAGAGAAATGACATGAACTCATCCACATTGTCTTCCTCCTAAATATCTTCAATAGTGGTCTTCTTCATGTCCTTGAATGTTACTTCTTTGGACATCCCCTTTTCCACAACATTGTTATCACAATTTTTCATCTTGTATGCAACAAGAGTACTATGTAAGCTATCCAATGTCAGTTCCTTAGGATATTTATCCTCTAGTATAGAGAATTTTGGATTGAAATGAGGTGGTATTATTATTAAGATGCACTTAAAAATTTTCACATCTTTGATAATTTCTCTAAGACCACACATGTCTTCTATAATAACATTCACCCAATCAAAGGATGCATCTACCGACTCACTGGGGTGAATTCTCAAGTCCTTATATTTGTTCCACAGAACTTGTAACTTTGCTTCTCATACATTTGAATAGCCTTCATAGAAATTTATAAGACTTTAACACATAACATGTGATGACTTACATGATGTCACCTTCATATAGATTATGTTGGATAAGGATTCCCTTAAAGCATTGATTCCTTTGGCATCAACATCCAATTCTCTATGGTCTACTTTTGATAAAACATCACTATCTATACTGGTAGAAATACCATGAATTATAGCTGTAAAAACATCCATACCCAACTATAATAATAGGTGTTGCATCTGATTCTTCCATATCTGAAAATTATTCCCATCGAAGATCAGAATCCCTTTGTGATTAAAAGCTTCCATTTCTTCTGTTGAGAGAGAACCACTAACTTTCAACCTTTATCATTGATACCAATTATTAGACCAAATAGGTTAAATACCCTGAGGGGGTGGGGGGGGGGTGAATTAGGGTATGACAGATTAAAATAACTATCTCTTTGGATCTTGTTTTTTTGTTAAAAAAACACTTTTCTCTCTCCTTATCATAGAAGAGAATAATATGAGAATTAAAAAAGTACATGGCACGACAATTTTACTTGGTTCACCCTTATTGGGATACATATAAGGATCATAAAAAGAAAATTTTACCATGTACCAAATACACTAAATATCACTTCCAATATAAGGTTTGGGGTGGACTCACTTTCCCTCCTGGTTTACAACCAATCACAATTTGAAAGCTCATTGTTCTCTCCATTGAAGTGTGCTCACTACTTCTTTATAGGAATCATTTGTTGTTATGAATCATGATAAAAAACAATTTTGTTGAATATTTTATTGATAATAAATGAAAAAATTTCCTCAAATTGTATTAAATATGTTTATTTATAAAATATTTGGGATTAGATCATTCACTTGAAAATTTGATGAAAATTCCAGTTTTACCCTTTTAAATTTCACTGTAGTATTTAGAACATAAATAATTTTATTTGAATTATTTTAACTTAATATTTTTTAAATGTGTTTATGACTTAATCGGGTACAACTTTTATTCAAGAAATCTTAGCTAAATCGTGCATTTGGTTGGAGAAAATGGGTCATAAAGTCAAAGTTGGGATGGACTCGCCATATTGGACATCAATTCTATATTTGGACCATAAATTCTACATACGTGCTTGTATTGGGACCAAATTTTGAGAGGATCTCAAAAACATAATTTCAAACAAATAATCCTTATAAAATTACAGCTGGTTCACACGTTTTGAAATTCAAACAGATGGTGAAACTTGGAATAAAATATTTGGCTGAATTTCCCCATTCACACTTGAAACCACTTGAAACCTAGCCTCCCTCCACTCTATAAATTGGTGTTTTTATAATTTATATGGGTTAATATGTGAATTAAGAGAGTTTATGAAGAGTATAAGTGGTTCCATACCATTTAAATTCAAAATTGGAGGATGGAAGCTACCAAGTTAGGATCTCCTCCAAAATGCTCTTCTTTTCCTCTTCTTTGTTGTAATATTGTTGTACTTTCTATAAACTCTTAGTTTATATTCCATTTATTCTATTATTTTAAATTTTATTATTCTATTAATATTCCTATTTGGGATATAAATCAAATATTATAAATGATATTGGGTTATACCCTTTCTAAATCTTTGCAAATGCAATTTGTTTCTATGATGAGTACGCCGCCCATGGAAGACTAGTTTTCTTAGTAATCGATCGACCTATTAAATTATTAATTAATTTATTTTGAATAATTAATCTAATTTAATTAAAAAAATATTATCCATGAATTTAATTTTAGAATTATAAGAAACTAATAAAGCAATTGAACAATTTACACAAAAACATGCGAGGTCGAGATTTACGTAAATTGTGAAAGTGAAAACTTAATTGGTAAAACCAAACCACATGGGATAAATTTGTAGAGTTAAAATATAATCCCTACATAAAATTCATCCTCATTTTAAATAATGTATATGTGCCCTAATTTACCATTAACCATAATTTATACTTAAAATTTCAATCAAAGTAGGGTGCTGTGATTTCATGTTCTGAAGCTGGCCTAGGGTTTAACTCTTTTCATCTTTGTGGTAATGTTAACTCCCATAGGGTTCAAGAGTTAAAAAATTAGGGGATCATAATTTAGTGGATATTAATTTAAATTATAATTATTAATAATTAAGTGAATATGTAGAGTTAGATCGATTACACCTTTTAAAATATTTTCTAAAAAAACATCTTCTTTTTGTGTTTTATTAATCAAATTTCATTTCAAAAACAAAAACAAAAAAATGTAATCTTCTTCCAATATACTTATTCTTTTTTTTATAAATGGTAAATAAACCCCCTCATAATTTTTAAGTATGATTTTTATTTTATTTTATTTTATTTTTATAATACCTTTAAGAAGTTGTTTTAATTTACTTCCTACTTTGAGAGACGACCTTGGTCAACCACTCTACTACACCCAAGTACCCAAAAATCACACTTCATTTGAGAGCTCCCATAACAACACCTTTCAAATCACCTCTAAAATATTTCACACATGAGTGTGCTATGAATATCCACTTTCACCAGATAGATGAAGTAGTCTTCATCATGTGTCATTTTCCTTACAGAGAGAGATTTTGTGAATAATTTCTGCTCCTTTGCGAATCGCTTAAGACCCTTCAAGAAAACCCTTGCACCACATAGTGCGAGTGCTTCACGAGAACCTCTGCTTCACGGATGGACTTTTCTTTGAGAATGGACTTTTCTTTACGAATGAACTTCACTTCACGACCCCTTTTCCTTTACGAGAAACAATGCCCCACAAACCCCTTTTGGCGAATTGTCTTCATAAACTACCTCATTCACAAAATTTCTCCTTCATAAACCACTTCAGACCTAAATAAATTCTTCCAATGATGATATTATCTAATAAAATTTACTCTATCCAATTAAGTGATTAGAGGTCCTTTAAATAGGAAAGATAATATGAAAATACCACTAGTCACAATCACCAAAACCCTTTTACGGATCGGCTATAACCGCGTATTGTACTCGCTATGCGGTTTTCATAGCACTTTATTTCCCTTGAGGAATCCTTAATTCATCACCTTCACCCAAAAAATGACATATCTATTTTTTGTTAGTCTTAAATTAATTTCCTTTAACCTCAAATGATGTTCTCCCTCGTATAATTCCTTTACAGTTCACAAAACGTAGCTATTATGCATAATGTCTATTTTTTCTTTATGGTTCCACAAACTACTTTAGACACTATACGGTATGAGATCTCCTTTAAATGATTTGTGATTCTCCAATAATGCTATGTGGAAATCCTTCCTTTTCCATAATAAAATTTGGATTTTGAGGCTCAAAAATTTGGCAAACATTGGGTAACTGCTCCACCTACAAAAGATCTACTTTGACAGTAACCATGTTGGAATGTTGTCAACCAAATTTGTCAACAAACAAAAACAACCCAAAAACACTAAAATGAAACCTTCCAGGATTTTTTTCCAAAATTATACTTGTTGTAATAGTGGGTTCCATAGACACAACTAAATAATACTTTTTGATTACCATACTATGTATACAACGAGTTATACATGATGTACACTTACCATTATAGTGTTGATATTTATGCATCCACTATTTAAATGGTAATGTTCATAGATTATTTGTCATTTAAAAAGGTTATAACAAATCTTTAGCTATGAAGAGAACCTCGAGATACTATGAAATTAATATTAAACATATATCCTATGGTCTAAATACATCATATTAATTGGACATAGTTAATATCTAAATATTACATACTGGGGGATCATAAGCATTGAGACTTATTCACATGAAGTTCACACTTAGTGATCTCTAGTAAGTGAGACTGTGAGGAAAAACCCGCCAATAGGAACACTACATGTTTCAGGTGTCATTATATAAACCTACATACAAACATCCGTATTGGTCTCCTGACTTGAGATCATTATTAATGTGTTCCATTTGATTGCATACATTGATGAAAGAAAAAAAATCATGAAAATGAATTCATAGAGAGGTAGCTTGTGTTGGGTTCATCATTGATGGTATAAAATTGGTTAAATGGTCAAGATATAATTTTTTTATTTTGATTTGAGGAAGTAATATCTCATTCCTATTTGATCAAGATGGTAGTACCTTCATAAATCTTTGGCCAAGGTAGTCAAAGGTAAATCTGTCCAATTGGATCAAAAAATAATAAAGCAAGAAAGGACGATGAAAAAAGTGGGTGTCCTAATTTATGAGATATCTAAATATAAAGAGATTATATTACACAATATGTGTTCGTAGGATAGTTTTCATTGCTATGAATATTCCTTATCTCTTTAGGGGTCTTGATGGGTTGCTAGAATCCACTCTTAGTCTGTGAATACGTAGTTGGGGTTTGGCTTAGTGGTAAGCACCCCGTAATACTACATGAAAAATGGGGGTTCAAAACCCATTGGGCGCAGGTTACTGTAGCAGCACTATAGCGGGTACTGTAGTAGCGACAGTACTATTGATCGGTGGGTACTGTAGCAGCGGCAGGGCACTGTAGCGGCGGCGGTACTGTGTGAGTACTGTAGCAGCCGGGTTACTATTCACAGAATAGGAATTTGCCCAAAAAATTGGGCCTGCGGGCTATGTAATGGGCTACAAGCCCACTGGGCCTTTGGGCTATGTAATGGGTCTCCCTCTACCCAGTTAAAAGAGGTCTTTGCTTTGCTTTATTAATAAAAAAAATGAGGCTTCGGCCCCAACCTTAAAAAAAAGTCTATGAATACTATTCATTACTATCACGATAAGGGCCTAGATGGTTACTCATAATAGAATATTTAAGAATCTACCCTATTATAGTGAATAAGAATATTAGACATGGTGGGCCCCACCATAAGGTTCAAAGTTGTCCAAGTATTAACAATCACCAAAAAATAAATAAATTCATTATTATTAGAGTGTGGAATAATTAGATTGAATTTATTTATTAAAAGTATTCATGAGGTATTTAGTGAATAAAAGAAAAATATTATACGAACAAATATTATTCTAATATTCAAGGTTTGTTTAATATTAGTGTTAATTACGAGTTGAGTTAAATGACTTGGTTTTATCATATAATATATATTTATTATATATTATAATAGCTAATAACATATAAATTATGTTAGTGATGTAGTTATTTCATCATAACATTTCATTTATTGCTTATTTAGTGGACGTTAAATTTCCGGGGGTCGGGGAACCCTTTTGGGTATTTTAAGTCTTCCACTATATAAATAGGAAGAGAGGATCATTCCATGTGTTGTTCATTCCAATGGAATAAGTGTCTCTATATCATCCCATTTTCTAGAGATAGACACTCTCTCTTCGATTGATCGATTCAAGAACACCTTCGATGGATCAGAGGCACAAGATTAAGGTTATCATCAGGAGCTCCTCACTAGTATTCGAAATGAGATGAACAATGACCATGTGGATTCTTGAAGTGTGTGTGGATGATCTAGGTGGGTTCAACTTCGAATCCTTTGAGCAATGATCACCAGTAATGAGCTGCAGTCAAGAATGCTTAGATTTGAACAAGGTATTTTTTTTTTCAGTTATAATTTTTGTGTATATTAAATCTACCTGAGATCCTCAAGCCTCTACCGAGGCTCAGATTATCGGAGATGACAAGTCTCATCACTCCAGTGATAATTTTTTTAAATCTTTGGCCCATTGGCTTCTGCTGCACACCCTAGTACCTTCAATTGGTATTATATTGATCGTGTGAATTTTCTAAGCCAAGAAAAAAAATTCATTTGCATTAAATTAAGTAGAGTGTTTAATTTCGGTCTCAATGTAATAGACTGCACATCGATCCGATTTTGAATGTCCATCCAATTTTTTTATTATGGATCAAAAATGGTTTATTTTAATTGGTATAATTTTTGAAGAATAAAATTTTAAGAGCCCAAGATCATATTACAGTGTGAAATGGAATTTTCAATTATTCTACACGATGGTTATAGATGAATCATGTGGCTGAAAAGTCTATTCTGACCAGTTTTGATAGTCATAAATCACTTTAGCTGGAACATCATTTTTCTCTGGACAACATATTTTCCACTCGATTGTGGAAAGTAAATTAAAAGGAATAAAATAAATCATTTTTTGTTTTGATAGATGTTAAAAAAGTAGGTGGTTTGTTTTTCCAAAATAAATACAAATTAAAAGGGGTGGTGGGTGGGATTTTATAACAAAAAGGGGGGAGACAAATGAGTTTAGGGTCAACTATAAACAAAAAAAATTCAATTAGAACAAGGGTAGGGGTCGACCTCATGTCTCTGTCGACAACCTCGATGGGTCATGTCACACCCTTCTCCCACTGTAGATCTAAACACTGGCCACCTCCCTCTCCCATTAGCTCGAGTCGACACCCATATCCCACTGGTGCTCTCTCACCTCCTTGCCAGCCCACTATCGCAGCCACCGCACTCGTCGCCACCTCCGTCGGGAATTCTGTTGTGGGATATCACTGGACAAACCCACCTCATGTTTCCCTTCTCACTACCAGATTAGGGATGCTACCAACCTCTTACAGAACCCCCCTAAGCACCGCTTGTCAGATTAGATCGGGTGAGGATGCCTCTACCACCTAGTGAGGAAGTCGTCGCTGCTTGTTCTGTGGTCCCTATCATCGCTGCTCACTCTGGAACTACCTTTGTCGCCTATGGTCAAGACCCCACTGTAATTATTATCCAGACCAGCATGAATCCACCATCATCTATTGGTGCGAGACTCCCGTCGGACACTGCCACCTCCGATCCGGCCACCAACGGTTATCACATGCACCTGAGGTACTCATTATCGACCGAGCATCATAGCTCTGTAGGCCCAATTTGACCCGACCCACCCCACAACAGAACTAGGAGGGCCTTTCCAACTAGGAACAGATCAAGGAAGGTTCACCTAGCCCAAAATAGTTTATTATGGGGTCTACCTGGTCTGGAATAAGCCTGTGTGGGTTTGGCCCGACCCGCATTGGCCCTGTGTGGGGTTTCAGGGCCCAAAAAAATTTATCTAATCAAAATTAATTTAATTTTAGTGTTAAATTAAACTATATAAATATTAATTTTTGGTTTAAAAATATAATATTTTAATACTTTGGAAAAAATTAATTTAATTTAGGTATTAAAAAAATTTAATTAATTGATTTAATTTTTGGAATTAAAATTAAATTGATATTAGAACCGAATAAAGTATTTCAATAAATTATTTGAATTTAAATAATTCATTTAATTTATTTTAAATACCTCATACTTTAAATTTACTACAATTTAATTTTATTGCACTAATTGGTCTTGAGCATCGATCGAACCTATACATGTTTGGTTTATTTTATTTAATTACTTATTACCTTCATGTGTTGTTTGTAATGAGTAATTTTTTTATGACGATCTATGCATCATATTTTTCATTTAAATATATACAAGGGTCCGCACATCCATCAATATTTCTATATATACATTTCACTCTCAAGACACCCTCACCTGCATGTGAGTATTTTTGTATTATGACAGTGACACTGTAAGTCACGAACCACGCTAATTCAAGGAGAAATCTAGATGAGATGTGGAAACATTGGACCAAGCACGAGCTGCATTATGAGTCAAGACATGAATTAGGTATGGTTCCCCTAGGTCATGGTTGATCCATTAAGTTTAAATAAATAAACCAATATTAGATGCTCAAGACCAATCGAGTAATTTTATTTCTTTTATGCATTTTTTTATTATTTTATGCATTTTCATGATAGTAGGAAACACATAAAATAATAAATATTAAAATGCATAAAGACACGATGAATGTTTTTATATTAATGTTTAGTTGTGAGTACGACAACATAGTATAAACATAATAATTGAAATGAATTAAATTCATCAAGAACATATAAAACTACCAAAGAAATATTAAGTCTCAAACGCCTTCAATCATTTGAATTTGAAAAAAACTAGGTGTTTGGGGTGCTCTTCATCCAAAGTTAAGGGTGCCTCCTATTACCAGGGAGTTCTTATGAGAGTGATGGATTGACTTAACTAAATTTTTAAGCAAATAATTATCCAAATATAACTTGTTGTAACTTTAGAGGTAAGCATTGAGAAAATCATTTTTATGATTTTAGAAGATGAGACTTCACTCAACAGATCAAGGAGCCGCGAGTTAATGTGGTTGTCCAGTAAAATGCCTAACTCGAACTCTCTGAGTAGTGGAGTAGAAAAATATTGTAGACTATAAGGAGAGTTTTCAAGTATCCTTTATACTATAATAATTAATCAACAAAGTATTTTGATTCTAGTACATAGAGTTATTAAATTTTGATAAAACAATGGGTGACATTGAATGATTTAAATAATTACTAATGTCTAATTGATAATCAAGATAAAATTATTAATCTTATAGATTCTATTTTTTGTAGAAAATGTAAAGTAATACCACAAGACATACTATGATATCTAATGGACAAAGAAAATATCCACACTGGTATGAGTTTCCAAAGAGTAGTACAAATGATTTCACAAAGTATTGTGACATCAGAAATTCAAGGTGTTGATGTCCTCAATACCTGTTAAGACACCTCAGGAAGAGAGAGTGTAAAATGCTTACATGAGATTCATATATAATGCATATAATGGTTATGTTATAATTTTATCATCAACATATGATGTAATTTGTGGATAATACATCAGGACATGGATGATATTGCATGTAGTCTCATATCTGAGAAGCTTTCGAGGAGAAAGATAAGTGCAAATATGAATATGTGATGATTACACTGGATATGTATAAATTGAAAGGTGGATCACATTCTTTAAATGGATACCTTTATCATACCATTTTCACACATTCACTATAGTTTTTTTAAGATCACAAAATGAATAGTATGGAGAAAATGATTCATTACCTTTTGGATAAGGTTCACCAAGATAAATAAGAACTTAAATAAAGTTTTAATTATTATAGTGAACAAGTTGAAAGAAAATGAAAAAATTCGAATGGAAAGAGTAACATTAAAAGAACCTTTACAAATTCCTTTAAAGAAAAATAGGTAGTAAATAGTAGGTTATTTTCTTTGTATATCATGAAATAAAATCTATGAAAGTTTAAATGTAATGAACCAACTTAAAGAAGCTACCAATCGCTTATTCTTCACATATATTCATCAATTAAAAGTAGTGTTTCTATTATAACACCTGGGTATTAAATAAAATATGTTGATCACATATGTGTATTGAAATACAATAACCAAGTTATAGAAAATGTTACAAGAAGTACAGTGTGTTTTCTAAGCGACTGAGAAAGGGTGGCTCCTAAGTCAACGGTGAGAAGTACAAAACTTCTTATCACCAAGTTTATTGATTACAATTTAACTTTTGTTAAGTATCACTAAAACATTTATCTCATGTTTCCATTATACACAAGGATAAATTATTTCTGTTTAGTAATGAATATTGTTTGTGGTGTTAATACTCAACCAATAGTTCAGTAATACTTGAATCATTAGCAATACACGATGAATATAAAATGTAATACTTATTTATCTAGTTGTGGAAAGATAATAATTTTTCAAGAAAAACTAATTAGACCTCAAAGATATACTTAGTATAATATTTATAATCATTGAAGCTAAATACCTTAGGTATTATCGATATATTTACTTATTTAGTTTGGACAAATAAACCTTTCGAAATAAAGGTATGCCACAAATCTTTTAGAATTAGTTCAGCTAGAGAGAGTGAACTTTTCCAAGGAAAAGCTAATGGTAAATATACTTCATAATATTCTTTTAAGTTTGTTTAAGGAATATAAAAATTAATTATTCTATATTCATGGTTATAAGATACAAGTTTGTTCAAGTTGGTGTGCTGAAGAATATATTGACCAAGCATTCATCGGTCATTATAATGTAGCACAGAGTAATTCCTAAATTCATATTACCTTATCCACATCAGAGTTATGATGATAATTATGAGGATTGATGATGAATCTTAAACATTAAAATTGATTAAAAATGTATCATGGAGTAATTCCTGAATGTACATTTCCTTATACACATCAAAGTCATGATGTAAGTAAAAGGAGAATCAATGTTAACTTTAATTTCTATTGTAGATACTTCCATTATTTTCAAGACATAAATCACAAATAACGATGTTATCCCATAATGACATGCCAAATATAATGAAAAATGAATATCATATGAGTTATAATATGATGGAAATCCATTATTTCATAAGAAAATGTGTTTAGATGCAAAGAGTTTGTTGAGGATATAAATAAACTTACATCAAGAAAAACACAATGTGCATCTATAGTAATCATCCTAAAGTTTTCTAAGGATTTTAAAAATACCCCTATGATAGAAAATATATAGTCAGGTTATATATTATATTTCTATAAAAGGGTGTACATATCTATTTTAGATAGTGGAAGAAATATTGACTTGGGTTTATTCAATGCTAGATATGCACAAATAGTCGACATATGAATGAGTTACATAAGAGGTGTGGAACATGAATATTCCAGAGACACATACTATGTAAGAAGGATAAAACCATGATGATAGTTTTATATTCACCATGGATGGTAATACATTATTAATTGGGAATAATAATTCCTATAATTATGAATTATATGGAAATAAGCTAAAATTTACAAGATCAATTAAAGTTAAATGATGGATTCCATGTATCAAAGTAAAAGGGGCTTATTATTTTGAATAATTTGGTGGGTATTCAAGTGAGACTATACATGGATGATAGAAGCATCGTTCTAATAAGGATCGATTGGTTATACCAAGTTGTTATAACTAAATCCATTAGATTTTTACTTGTCATAACTATTTTTTATGATCATTTTATTGAGAATTAATGGAAAGACCACCAATCAGAAAGGTGTCTGTATGATGCAACCATAAAGGGATAATGACATCATAGAATGACAATATGAGATCTTAGAGTATTCATTTGAAATGAATTTTTTCCATGTGTCTACCATATATTAGTGTGAGAACCATTATTTTCAAAGTAAAATATGTTTGATAACATATGGGAAACAACTATTGATCTTACATTTAGTCAAGACCAGAATGAAAGTATCTCTCTAGAGACTGACTTAAAGTAGCAACCAATGTTTTAGGGGACATCACCTAATGAGGTAGATATAAGGGTTTATTAAACCAAGTCAAAGTACATATACTAAAAAATTATTGATAAATACAAGTTAGAAAAATTCAAGAGATAATTTTTACCAATTTCACATGTAATATCTCTCTATAAGAATACATGCATGGTGTATAGAAGGAGGTTAAAGTGGTGAGTCAAATTCTAAAATAAGAACATTGTATTTGATAGTGTGTATGACACAAAAAACTAAGAATAAAAGGGAATATAACACCTTCATACCTTATAATATATATATATATATAATATCTTCAATAGAGAGTTTACTTTAATTACACACAATGATGAGTTTCTTTGATAGCTTGCGTTACACACAAGACCGAGTTTTACCGAACAACAATATATTATTAAAATATTATTATTTAATATAATAGTTATAATATATCCATTAAATCAGATGGAAAAAATAGTAATAAAAAAATTATGAAAATTATGGTTGTCTATTTATTAGAAATAAAATAATAATCATTTATAAGAAAAATCATTTTTTTCTGAAAAACTGTATTTTTTTTCTAAAAGACAGTTTAGTCGCACTTTACACACTTAATTTAAAATTAGATTTTACCACTTTAATAAAATTTATTTGAAAAAATAATCATAATTTTTGAAATTGAAATATAAAAATTATATTAGCGTGAATTTTTGGGATTTTTCTAAGAAGTTTCATTTTTTGATGAATAATGAAAAATACCGAATTTTAATTAAAAACTGCATTTTCAATTAAACAATTTATAATGTTAAATTATATTTTTAATTGTTTTTAAAGTAAAATTATTCCAATTTTATATTAATTATTCCTATTTAAATCATTTTAATAATTTTAATATTTAATTTTGATATAAAAACTTTGTAAACTTTTGAATATTTTCTCTTTGAAAACCTGCTTTCTCATTGCATATGCAGGATTAATTATAAATTAAAATTTTCCATTTATATGAATTGAATTTATAAAAATGGATTAAATATTTGTAATAATCACAATTTATAATTTCTAACAAGGTCAAATTATTTTTTTGACCAAAATGAATAGTGAATGCAATAAAAATTAATTGTCACGATTAAAGTAAAAATGAGTTTACCAGGGGGTTAAACTAAAAAGATAATGGTAAAAATAAACTATAAAATTGTATAAAAACTATTTTATGGCCATATTTATATAATTAAACCTCTAATTTTAGAAAATGGTCTATTATGGACCCTTTTGATGCATGAAAAATGTGGGAGCACTCAATTCTTTTAAAAAATACCAAGTGTGTCCTCTCCCCCCTTATAAAAGGTCACACACTCTCCTATATTCTTAAAACATTCAAACCACTTTGGTTTGGATAGTAACTACCCAAATAACTTCCCAAATTACATCCAATAAATATATAATCCTTATTTTGGGTAGAAATTTAAACTTTTAAGGCTTTAGTGCATACCTAAGGAAGATACCTAAAGAAGAGGTAATATTCTTCAACAAGCGTCATTATTTTACTTCTTTACTCACCCCATTAAATTTATATTAAAACATGATTATATAATAACCAAAATATATAAAATATACTTGTATGTTTTTATAATAAGTTAATGACATATATCCCTCCTCTCTTCCATCAAATGTGTTACAGAATCATTGTTCGTGTGTACGGCGGGCTGCCGCCTCGCGAACCAATGTCATTTGTTTTTCCATTACCACCTTTAATGATTGGGTATTTTGATGGATATAAAGTATATATATATATATATTATATTTATAACATATTTATACATATTGAGTCATTATATCATATATACTTTATTACTTTCTATTCTGTAGGAGATACAATAACGTTGCTCGTGTGTACGACGGACTACCGCCTCACGAAGCGGTGTGATTTTTCTCTCACTAACGCTTCACATGGAAGGTTATAAAGATAAATTTAATGATTATATGTGATATAAATGACATAATTATGATATTAATTACATATTTACCATTATTTAAAGATAACATATATCATCTTATTTCTTTCCTTTTCACTCATGTAAAAATGATAACATTGTTCGTGTACGTGTGGACTATAGTCTCCACGAAGCGATGTTACTATATTTTCATCACCAAACCACATGAATGATATGTATAAGTATATAATATGATATTAATTATATTATTATCATTATTTAAAGGTAAAATAAAACTTACACACTTTCTATAATGATCAGTGAAAAATGAAAATGTTACTCATGCGTATATTCGACTTACCATCTCCACGATTATAACGTACTTAATTTTTCATAACCATCATTCATGATTAGTTTTAAAGGTAAAATTAATGTAAAAATATTATAATTATGTCATGAATTTTATTCTGTATATGATATAACTATATAATATTTTCAAGAACCAGATATTTCATGATGATACACACATGAGAAAACAAGGCAATTAACACCCGAAACAATAAAAATAATGAAATATTATTAATTAATGGGTAATAATATGTTATAAAAAGATAATATATGATATTATAAATATTATTATTCTTATATAATAAGTTAATAACTTGTTTAAAACTACTATAAATTAGGTTAAATAATGTTCAACCAAAATAAAGTGTAAGGTAAGATATTTTATCTCAATTTCCTTTCATTGAGACATATTGTAATGTTACGCACCTAATTTAATTTATATGGTGTATACACTATCTCTTTTACATGTAATATCATGAAAAATTTATTATTC
Organism: Viscum album; assembly: GCA_963277665.1. Classification (NCBI taxonomy): domain Eukaryota; kingdom Viridiplantae; phylum Streptophyta; class Magnoliopsida; order Santalales; family Viscaceae; genus Viscum; species Viscum album. Next base: position 1,012,541,032 of record OY728156.1, read on the forward strand.
ATGGTATTTTAAGTTTCAATTTTAATTATTTCATCTAATAATATTTGAATTAAAAGTTACCAAGTGGTAAGGGATTTCTTAACTCAATTTCCACTCATTGGGTTAAAATCCTACTTTTTTGATCATGTAATGATAAGATTATGTGTACAATGAATTTTGATTATTTTATGTTTTATTTACACTTGTTTTATGTGGATTTAAAATTGATATATATAATCAATTCATTGGTTTATTCTCACTTAAATGTTAAGATCTTTACAACGGTTTACACAATCTCATTTTAATAGAGATTGTTTATCTTGGAATTTAAATTGAAGGAAATTATTTTATCATTGTTTAAGAAAAAATTAATTTTTTTCTATAATATATTTATTCATTATATTTTCAATTAATAGTACCATTTTCCCACTATTTGGCACTTAAAATGTTTTAGAAAATATTTTTAAGAAAATACGACTTCATTTATCTCTTCGGTTGTAAATATGTTTTCTTCCAAAACCATGTTTTATAAAAATATTTTAAAAAATGTTTTAACCTTTTAAAAAATATATATCAAAGTAATTTTCAATCATTTTTACACTTTATTTTTTTTAAATAAATCTTATTTCGTTTTTAAAATAATATTCGTTTGGATTTTACCGAAAATATTAAAGGAATATTATTATCATTTTATAAGAAAGGAACTTTTCTAACCTTTTTATAGTGTAAAAGGAATGTTATTTTAAAATTTTATGGCATGAAAAAAGTTAACCACCATCATGACCTTCATTTCCTTTAATCTTCCTTTGCAAGCTTATAAATATATTTTTAAAGAAAATGTTTTTAAAAGTGATTTTCAAAGAAAAGAATTTTTAAAATGTTTTTCAAAATGAAAAGGATATTTTTCTCAAGAATGTTTTTAAATATATTTTTATGGTAATTATATTAATTAATAAAAACAACCCTTTATTACTACTCCAATAGGTATATGTTTTATTGATACCATCATAATTCTTTCTATGGATGGTTTATGGTCATTATGACTAAGGAAAGTATTGAAATTCCCTTCCTTAATTAATTTTTGTAGTCGATAAATTTTTCTTAAAATGTTTACTTTCTTGTGATCATTAGAAATTAAATTTTCCTTAAATATCCACATTATTTATCATGGATGTGATTTTTTCTTAAACCATATACAATTTTTACATACAATGTTCACTTTGAAAGTTATTTGATTAGTTGGGGAAATATTGATAAATCTATATCCTTTACTCAATATAGGTACTTCATGATAAGACACATTTTTTATGAATTAAATTGATTATTTGATATATGAGTAATGATTTGGATGGGTATGGCATAGTTGAAGCCTAGTTATAGATAACCCCTCAATGCATCGGTAGTCTCATGGGATGAATTAGTTGGCTAGTCTTAGTTAAGTGGGTTTTTACATAATATGCTTTAAACTATCTTGTGAAAGGTCTTGACGGTAAAGGTATCATATACCTGGGAAACATGGCATCTGATAATTAAGCATTACCTTCATTCATAATTCAGTTATTATTAACCATGATATTTTCTCCATGATATTATATATAGATGCATTTCATTATCAGTTATTGACTAAATGGAATGAGTTTCAGTTATTTAATTTTCCATATCAATAATGACTTATATTTTCATAATATTCAAGTTAATTAAATAAAATGTGTGTTTGGTTATTTACCTTTCTATATTGATTGTTTTAGTTAAATTATTTAAATGGCATGTGCGTTCAATTATTTACATTTCCATATTGATTATGATCATTGATTAATTATTTTTTTCTTCCGTACTTAACCCTTACTGAGCATTTGAGATCACCATTATTTTGTTTCCTTTACCTAGGGTTCCATGAAGTGTACTATGATTGATATGAAAGGATATACTAGAAGGAATAAAGTTGTTCTCGAAAAAAAATTATTTTGTAATTTTTATATTAAAATGTAATATGGGAATCATGTATGTATCTGGTTTACCAAGACTAATAAACTATTCAGTCTTTTAGGATATGATTCTCTGTATCTTTTTCTAATATAATAAAGCAGGAACCAGCTCTGGGCATACTAGGGTAAGGGTTTCTACAAATTCCATACGCTTTTATGATGGATTAATCACGTATGCCATGATATATACATGATATGATATTACCAATATATAATTAATGTTAGGAAAATATCAATTATATTCAGGATAACTACAAGGGAAGCATTTAGAACTATCCAATAGTACTAGAGCGAGTACAAAGGATATATACCTGGTACGTGGAGAGGAAATGATACTAGTTTTTCAGAGGATACAAACTAGTCTTCCTTAGATCAATATGGTCTTATATCATATTTAAGATAAGGTAATAAGTGAGACAAGATCATACAAGCTAGTGGTATCCATATCTACAAATAATGAGTATGTTGCTATTTTTGAGGCAATTAAGAAGTGTTGTATATAATACGTAATGTTTTGTTCCAGTTCTTGGAATCATACATAGTATGTAAAGTTTTATCATAATATAAATTATTATAATTCTAATACTATTACTAGACAAGATTTCAAGTTTAGACAGTGGGAAAAAGATATCTACTCAGGGTTTACATCTCTTGAGAAGTTTTACTCAAGGAGGTGAGGTCGCACATAGCAGAATAGCCACACAATAGATATGTGGAAGACCCAACAACTAAATCCATGACTTAGTAGAAACATGATCTTAATCACGTGAGAGTTAACAAGGATAATTAATAAGTTGTCTCTAGTGAAATTGGGAGTGTTGTAATAGTGGGTGAACTAGACCCAACTAAACAATAATTTTTGATTAACATACCATGAATATAGTGATTTATACATGATGTACACTTACCATTATAGTGTTTATATATCTACGTCCACTATTTAAATGATAATTTCCATAAAATATTTTTCATATCAAAAGGTTCTAGAAGATCCCAGGCTATAATGAGAACCTTGAGATACTATGAAATTAATATTAAACATATTACCTATGGTCTAGATACATCATACTATCTAGACATAGTAGATATATAACTATCAGATTTTGGGGGCTTATAAGCATTAAGAAAACTTCTCATTAAGTTTTTACTTGGTGATCTCTATGAGGTAAGATCAAGAGGAAAGACCCACCAATAGGAACAACACATGTTTTAGGTGTCATTGGATGTTCCTATCTATGGAAATTTGTATTGGTATCCTAATTTGAGATCATTATCAATGTGTATCATTTGATCACATACTTTGATGCAAGAAAAAAACCATGATAATGAAGTCGTGGTGAGGTAGCTTTTGTTGGGTGCTTCATTAGTGGCATGACATTGGTTGAATGGACAAGATATATTTTGTCTCTTATGAGTTAAGGAAGTAATATCTCAGTCCTGATTGATCAGAATGGTAGTATCTTCATAAATCCTTATCCATGGTAGTTGAAGGTAAATCTGTCCAGTTAGATCAACAAATAATAAATCAATAAAGGATTATAACACAAGTATGTGTCATGTTTTATGAGATATATAAATACAAAAAGAGATTATATTATACAATACATATTCATAGGATGATTGTTTTTTCTATGACCATTCCTTATCTATTTAGGGTTCTTGATGAGTTGCTAGAATCTACTCTTAGTCTGAGAATACTATTCAATATTATTGAGATAAGGTCCTAGAGGGTCACACATAATAGTGCATTAAAAAATATTCCATATTATAGTGAATAGGAATATTGGACATGGTGGGCCTCACCATGGGGTCTGAGAGTTTTTCAAGTATTAACGATCACTGAAAAATAAATAAATTCATTATTATTCAAGTATTGAATAATTGGGTTTAATTTTTTATTAAAATTATTCATGAGGTATTTAGTGAATACATGAAAAATATTATACGAAGAGATATTATTTTAATATTCAATGTTCTTTTAATATTAGTGGGAATTACAAGTCGAATTAAATGACTTGGTTTTATCATGTAATATATATTATAAGGAGGTGATAAAATATAAATGATATTAATTATGTAGTAAGTTTTTTCATAACATGTCATTTATTTCTTATTTAGTAGGAATTTTTGGGTATTTTGATACTTCCACCATATAAGCAGGAGGAGAGGCTCATTCCATGCACTGCTCATTCTAATGGAATGATAACCTCTCTCTCCTACCATTTTTCTAGATATAAAAACTCTCTCTTTGAGCGATCAATCCAAAAACACATTTGATGGATCGAAGGCACAAGATTGAGGTGATTTTCATGACGTCGAAGGATTCGTCAGAGCTCTGCACTAACACCCATAATTCAAAAAATGACTATCCCGTCGATTATTTAATCATGTGTGGATGGTCTAGAGGGGTTAAACTTTGGATCCTTAAAGCAATGATTACCGATGACAATATTTCATTGAGTTCACTTCAATTCGAACAAAATATTTGTTCAGTATTAATTTTTATGCTTATTAAATTCATGTGAGATCATAGGACCTTTACCAGGGCTTGGATCACAAAAATATGACAAGTATCATCCCTCTATTGATAATTTTTTTTAAATCCATGTCCCACTAGCTTCCTCTGTTCACCCCAACACCTTCAATACTCATGTTATCATACCCTTATGCTCATGTTATTTTTAAGTGACCATTTATATCTCCTTTTTTTACCCTTATTGAGCATCCGAGCCCACCCTTTATTATGTTTCCTTTCCCTATATTATGAAGAAAGGTTTTAGGTAAGCTATACCTAATAAGGGTTCTATTTCATGGACCAAGTCATGTTGTCATCCTACCCGACACCCGATCTGGCTCATGGCATGGCCTGATGGGAATTCCTGATCCCCACAACCTGAAAACTAGTACCTGGGCATCAAACATCACATATGGGAATGATTTTTCCCATAAGTATCAACTATAAACAACCCACAAGAATCATACATCATATCATAATAAATAACCATAAACAAAATCACAACTAACACGAGTTAAATATTTTACATCTTTAACCAAAAACCAAAATACCCAAAATGGGAAGGGGGTCAACTATACATCCAAGCCTCTATTTAACAAGAGGGTCAACACCCTTAAGCCACCACCACCAACACCTACCAAAAGTGAAACCACTAGAAACTAGATCCACCATCACCACCACAGAACATATTACCTTTAATTGGGTCAAACATAATAAGGTCTACATACACACGAGGTTTTATGTAGGGTGTGATCCAATTACCAGTAGGATACCAACAAAAGATATTCCATGCAATGACCTTATAAGTAAAATTAACATTATAGTTTTAAAATAAAGGGAAGAAGTAATTTTAAATAAGACATGATTTGGAATTTAAAAGAAAATTACAGACAATAACAAGATGAACGGTAAGTATAAAATGAGCACCATGGGAAATCCCTATGGAACTAGGGTTTTTGGGGTCCTAGTATCCTCATACTCTTGGTGATCTAACCATATTATGGGAGCAACAACCCTAATCAAGCCTCTAACCTTCACCACATGTATGTTTAGTTAGTTATTTTATGTAAATCCTGCTAGGGATACTGGGCCTTATCCCTACCGACTCTTCTAACATACTAGACCTATTCTTACCACCTAGATACCTTGGATACCCTTGTGCTCAATTCTATTTTCTATGTCACATGAACCACCTCATACTCATAAACACTTCCAAAATTAGTAACACACATGAAAAACAACCACTTTTATAGGTAAAATCATTATTTAACCCTTATTAACAACAAAACCCTTTGAAAACATGATTCACACCACCCACACAATTCATAGAACCCATTTGGAAATCATAGAAAGCATAATAAAATCATCAAATAGTGATTAAGTATGGAATCACCTACCTTTTTCTTGGAATCTTCCGAAAACCAATTGAAAACCACAACTACATCAAAAGAAGACCTTATAAATGAAAGAGAATAAAAAACCCATCAAGATTCACCTAAAAAGAATAAGTTTGAACCCACTTTAGGGAAACCAATCCACTGGAGAAGAGATAACCCAAGAAAGAAAAACAAAGAGACCAAGAAGAAGAAGAAAAAGTGGAAAGGAGGAGCTTAATCCTTGATTTCTTAAAGATTCCACCCAAGATTTGGAACCCAAGGGTGAGTAAGAGGAGAGGGGGAGGTGCCTATGGCTAGAAGATCTAATGGTTGAGGAAATGGGGGGTTTTTGGGTTAAAGTTAGGGAGGGGTAGAATAGGAATTTAAACTTTTTAATGACCTGGAAGGATACACGGTTTTCTGGAGGGGACATACACCTGTGTGCCTAGCCATGTACCTTAAACAGACCCAATTTCCTAGGCACATGGTTAGCCTGCATGCTTGTGCTCTATCCATGTGACCTGGACAATCCCAATATCTAGGGTTCATGATTTCCACTAGGATGGCGTATGGTTTATACTAACCATGTGACACCTGTTGTCTGAACAAAAAACCACTACTTATATAAAAAACTCCTGAGAAATCAAATAAAAAAATATATAACAAAAAATAAAAGAGAAAATTCATAAAAAGAAACCATGGATGTGAAAATTCTCCCCACTATGAAAACTTTCAACCCTCAGAAAGTAAAAACGAAGTCTGATCAAATAATAAATGTGTATATTGCTCCTTCACCCAAGACTTCTGCTCCCATGTCCCGTGTTCATCATTCCCATGCTTCCAAGAACTCAAACCAACTAGATAGACTTTCCCTAAAGCACTTTATCTTGATAATCCACAATCCATACTAGTTTCTCAAATACAGAAAAATCTGGTTCCAGCTCTAATTCTTCCCAATTCAGCACATGAGATAGATCTGGGTTATACTTCTTCAATTGAAAGACATGAAACATGTTTGGATCAATGTCAACTGGGATGGAAAAGATAACCAATATGTCACCTTACTAATTCTCTTGGTAATATAAAAAGGTTTTATATACCTAGGATTTATCTTACCTTGCTTACCAAGATGACAGCGACCCAAATGAGGGGCCACCTTTAGAAACACTTGGTCACCCACTGAGAATTACAAGTCTTAGTGGAACTGATTGGCATAAAACTTATAGTAAATCTAAACTTTAAATAAGCACTACCTAACCAATATAACTTTATTAGATGTCTCCTATATGAGGCATGACCCCAGTAGAGAATTCTCACCCACCTCTGTCCAGCAAAAAGGCGACTGAAATGGCTAACCATAAAGCGCCTCTAAGGGATTCATTATTATTAATGATTGGTAACTGTTATTATAAGAAAAATCCACCAATCCTAAATGGTTATCCCTTGAGACTCTAAAATACAACATGCATTCCTTGAGCATGTCTTCCAAGATCTTATTTTCTTACTTCGTTTGACCATCTATTTGAGGATGGTATGCCATGCTCAACTTGAATTGAGATCCCATTGACTTATGAAGGCCTTCTGAAAACCACAAGGTAAAGTGGGTTCCTTTTCTGAAATGATAGTTGATGGTACACCATAAAGACTCACTATCTCCTAAACATACAATTAGTCTAACTCATCCACCTTGGTTGAATCCATGTTTAGAATTAAATGGGATGATTTGGTTATATAGTCAATCACCACCCATATGGAATTTCTTCCTCGAGGTGTATGGGGTAAGCTAATGATAAAGTCCATGATGACCTTGTCCCACTTTTAGGTAGGAATGGATTGTGTCTAATGAAAACCAGAGGGTCTATGGTCCTCATATTTAATCTATTGACAAGTATAACACCTGGATACAAAGTCAGCTATATCCTGCCTCATACTTATCCACTAGAACTAGCAAAACATGTTATAAAAAATCTTGGTGGTCTTAGGGTGAACAACCCAATGAGACTGGTGGCTATCCTGTATTACCACCTTTTACAATGACAATGACACCATGAAGAGATATTTGAAATATAAAACTCTCTTAGGAGACAATGACCAATCATTGGACACCTCCCCACCATTAATAAGCTTCATAGAACACTAGAACAACTCATCACTAATATTTTATTGATAAATCAGCTCCATAAGGGAGGGAATCAACTAGATTCTATCTAAGAATGTGCCTCCAATATGATCCTTGGTTTCTAGGTTCATTTGGATAAAAATCCCCATCAAATTCCACTCATCACTAGAATCTTTCACTAATTACACTAAAACCTTTCTGATCAAAGAATACACTACTACATTACCTTTTCCTAGGGTATAAACGATATCATAATCGAACCCCTAAAGGTAATCGACACAAATAAGCTGACTTAGATTCAAAATCCTTCAGGGAGAAATTTTAGTCCAAGCTTTTATGATCTATGTAGACTAAAAACTTCTCCATGAAGAGATAATGATGCCATGTCTTCAAGTCATACATCACTGCTGCCAGTTCCAAGTCATGGTTTGGTTAATTCTTTTCCTATGCTTGGAGTTGGCGAGAACCATATGCCAACACATGGTCATCCTATATCAACACACACCCAAGACCCATACATAAAGTGTCATAATAGACCATTTACCCCCTTTTGAATTCTAGTAGGATCAAAATAGGAGTAGTGGTAAACCAACACTTAAGATCCTAAAAGGATTCCTGACATTTTGGGATCCACTCAAACTTTACCCCTTTTGGGTAAGCGTGGTCATGCTAAAAGAAAGCTGAGAGAAATACCTGACAAACCACATGTAATACATCTCCATTACTGAAAATATTCTGATCTTGAAGACATTCCTCGGTTTCTCTCATGACATCACTGTTCTAATCTTATTGGGGTCCATCAAAACCCCACATTTCAATATCACCTGACCCAAAAACTTTACCTACCTAATTCATAAGTCACCCTTTGAAATATTAGTATAAAGATGATGATCTCAAAGTGTTCCCAACACAATCCAAAAATGCTTCTCATGTTATTCCTTACTCCCAGAGTAAACCATGATGTCATCTAAAAACACCATGACAAAGGAATCAAGATATTGATGGACCAACCTATTCATAAGAACCTTGAAGACTACTGGATCATTCATCAACCTGAATGACATGAACAAACACTCAAAGTTTCCAAACCTACTTTTGAAGGTTATATTAGGATCATCTACTTCTATGACCATGACTATATGATACCATGAGCACAGGTCGATCTTGGAGAACCACCTTTCCCCATTGAGTTAATAAAAGAGGTCATCAATGTGGTACAAGGGATATTTATTCTTTATTTTTACCTTATTCATATTCTGGTAATGAATGTAGAACCAAAGAGATCCATTAGCCTTTTTGGAAAATATAACCAGGGAGGACCAAGTTGAGATGCTCATTTGAATGAATCCTTTGGATTCCAAATCATCCAGTTGTATCTTTAATTCCCTCAATTCGATGGGGCCATATAATATGAGGGAAGAGATATCAATTTTGTTCCCAACACCAAATCGATGGTGAACTCCACATTCTTCTCTAAAGGAAAACCTAAGGAATAATTTGGAAATACATATGGGAAATCATCCACCATAGGAGGTAATCCATCCACATATCCTCTATCATCATCCTCTAACACGAGCAATGAAATTTGAAAACCAAGATTACCTAAATCTGGAAGTGGAGGTCCATAACACCCTGACCGAGGATCCCACTCACCTTAAAAACCTAGGTTCTCCCATAAGGTTCCATAAAACTTACTCAGTGACAATAACAATTGATTTTCACCTTGAAACACACCATCTAATCCAAACTAAGTATCACATCAAAGAGGTCCATTTCCAAAACCAAGAAATCCTATTCTATCTTGACCCCTGATAGAGTGAGAGCACATGATGGAAATATGAAACCTTATTCTCTCTTATTTCCAAGAGGAATCACCAAATCCATCACATATGGCATAAGATCTATAGTTAATTTTTGAAGTTCCATGAGACGGTAAAAAATAAAGGAGTTAGAATCACCCGGGTCAAACAAGGCAACAACTGTAGATGAAGTAATAAAAATGGTAGCTCAAATAGTCACATGTACTGCATCCGATTCCACTAGTGCATGATCCATAACATAAAGGTGATTTGTATCTTCCAAATCCTATGGTTGATTACTGACCTATGGATTTTTCTTGAGTTTACTCTTCTCACAAGAGGATCCATCTTTTACACTACACCTAACCAACTGAGAACCCATAGCCCTTGATGCACTTGACTAAACTGGAAATTCTCAATTGGATGAGGAACTTTCACCACTCTGAGTTATAGAAACACTATTAAATAACCTCTTCAAGGTACCCAGGTTCCCACACCGATGGTAGGGTCTAGGTGGAATTGGGTTCACTTCCCACAAGTGACCCAACCTTCCACATTAGTAGCATATAACTGACCCACCACCAGTGGTCACAGAAGAAGGAGGTATGGAAGGATGAAATGATCTACCACATCCCCTCTTTTATTGCTTGTCACACTTTATTTTCATTTTATAAGAGCCACCAATACCCTATCCCACTACTGAAACTATCCCATAAAAACTATACTTGTCAGCGTGATCAATATCCACCATCAAGGCTCGATCAACTATCTCAGCATATGTCTTCAAATTGAAAAAAAGACTTGGGGGAGAAAATATACAATAATAACACCATTTCAAAATGACAAGACTTCATCTACTCATTAGGAATCATTTTGAGTAAAAAATGTACCAACTCCGCAAAGCGATTGGCATACTACAACATGGTTCAATCCCCCTGATGGAGATCCAGAAACTATCAGGTCTTGAAAAGTACCAAAGTATCAGGGAAATATTGCTTGTTAAAGAAAAATTTGAAGTCATTATATCCCATATAATCATGCTTCTCATCTTGAACCACTGAGTCCCACCACCCGTGACTGGGACCTTCCAACATAAATGAAAAACACTTTACTTTAACTACCTTAGGAGTATCAAGAAACCCAAAAACCCCCTTGATCTAATCCTCTACCTCCCACGGGTCCATGCTAACTCAAAATAAAGGAGGTTTGTTCTTAATAAAATACTAAGCCTTGTACTTTACCAAAACTGGTTTGGATTCCTTAGTATGAGAAGGACCACAACCTACTCCCCGATCCATTGCTTAGATAGCCCGAACCACCACTTCCACTAGTCTCTGATCAACTAGTGAGGGAGAAATCTCTCCCACCTCTTCCCATGGTTTCACAGGAGGTCTCTAGGGATGAATTTTGTTGCTAATTTAATAAATCAAAAAAACCATCAATACACATCCAAAAAATTTCATCAACAATAGACTCCAAACACTTCCATAAATCAATATGAAACCACAAAATACCCAATAACAAACCAAACCACTCCACCCCTGCTCAGTTTCCATGCATAGTCTTTAGCCGGTAAACCCCACCTGGAGGATAAGTCAAAAAAAACCCTGAACATCCTATGGATACCTATGGCCTGTCATAAGGTGTGTTGGATAGACACCCCACTCAAATATAGAACCTCAATCCCTGATAATCCTATCTTCTTCCTATCTAGACTCTTCCCAAATAACATGACCCCAAATAAGGGAAAAACCTACTTTGATTCCATTTTGTTACAAACCAAGCTGGGATTCCATCCAAACAGAAACCCAACCTAGCCTGTGGCATGGATTGAAGGGTGTTCCCAATCCCTACGGGATGTAAAATAGTGTATGGGCATCAAAAATCATATGCGGGAATGATTTCACCCATAAGGATCAACCATAAAAAACTCACAAGAATCATACATCATATCATAATAAATAATCATAACAAAAAGAACAAATAACATGAGTTAAACATTTTACATCTTTAAACAAAAACCAAAATACCCAAAATGGGAAGGGGGACCAACTATAAAACCAATACTACATGAAACAAGAGGGTCAACACCCTCATTCCACCACCACCTACACCTACCAAAAGTGGAACCACTAGTAACCGAATCCACCATCACCACCATGGAACATCTTGCCTTTACCTGGGTCAAACATAATAAGGTCTAAATACACCCGGGGGTGTATGTAGGGTGTGATCTAATTACCAATAGGATACCACAAAAATGGATTCCATGCAATGAAATTATAAGACAAATTAACATTCTTGTTTTAAAATAAAGGGAAGATGCAATTTTAAATAAGACATGCTTTGGAATTTAAAAGAAAAGTAAAGAAAATAACAATCTAAACAATAATCATATCATGAGAACCATGAGAAATATATAAGGAACAAGGGTTAGCGAGGTCCTAGGATCTTAATACTCTCGGTGATCAAACCATATCTAGGGCACAATGGCCTTACTCAAGCCTCCAACCTCCACCACATGTATGTTTAGTTAGTGTTGTTACATCAATCCTGTTAGGGAGACTAGGCCTTGACTTTTCTATGTTTTTTAACGTACTCGACCTAGTATAACCACCTAGATACATTGGATTCCATTGTTCTCAATTCCATTTACTATATCACATGAACCACCTCTTACTCATACACACTTCCAACATTTGTAACACACATGAAAAACAACCAATTTTATGGGTAAAATCATTATTTAACTCTTACATACACCAAAAACCTTTGAAAACATGTTTCATACCACCTACATAATTTATAGAACCCACTTGGAAATCATATAAATCATACTAAAATTATCAAATAATTCTAAATCATGGAATCACCTACCTTTTTCTTGAAAGCTTCTGAAAATCTATTGAAAACCAAAACCACACCAAAAGGAGACCCTATAAAGAAAAGATCACACCAAAACCATCAATATTCACCTCAAAAGAATAAGGTTGAGCCCAATTTAGGGAAAACAATCTTCTGGATAAGAGATAACCCAAGAAATAAGGAGAAAAAAACTAAGAAGAAGAATAAAAAGAGGAAATGAGGAGCTTTCTCATTGATTTCTTGAATATTCCACCCAAATATACCCAATATTTAGAGCCAAAGGGTGAGGAAGAGGAGAGGGGAAGGTGACTAGGGCTGGAGGATCAAAAGGGGAAGGAAATGAGAAGATTTGGGATTAAAGTTGGGTAGGGGTAGAATAGGAATTTCAATATTTTTAATGACTTGGCAAGCTGCATAGTTTGCAAGACCGTGCACCAACTATGCTATAGAGAAAAGAGGCTGCATGGTTTCTTGGAGGGGGTAAAACACTCATGCGCCCAACCATGCACCTCATACATACCCACTTCCTTAGGCACAAGGTTATCCCACATGCATGTGTGCTAGGTCACATGGCCTGGATAGTCCCATTACCTAGGGCACACAGTTTCCACTACGCTGGTGCATGGTTTCTAATAACTACATTACAACTATAAGACACCTGTTATCTGACCCAAAACCACCACTTTTCTCAAAAAATCCATGGAAATCCAAGAAACAAATATATAACCAAAAATAAAAGATAAAATACCTCAAAAAGAAACCACAAATGTGACAATTAGTGTAACACCCCTAAAAAAGTGACATAAAAGGCTAAATGTTACTACCCATATAAAAAAGGCACACCTTTCTTTTTAGGATCCCATCTGATTAGAACTCAATAGTTAAGCATGCTTGTTTTGGAGTATTGATTAGGATTAATAACCTCCTATGAAGTTTCTCAGGGTGTGTGTGAGTGAGAACAAAACACATCGAAAGAACATGTGTTGTCCTGTGAGGACAATCATTAGTCTGATAAGAGGACCGAGTGAGTAATATAATATAGTGTACTAGAAAGGAAACCAAGGTATTATAGGAGACCCATGCAGTCATATGACTAGATCCATGGCCTAGGGAAGGACAAGTCATGAAAAATGGTATCAGAACCAATACACAATTGAAAGTTCAGAGGCACTATCTAGGTTTAAGGCCAGGTTCCACAATGAGGGAATTGTTCTTTAAAGGGGTGGAGAGTGTAACACCATTAGAAAAGTGAGATAATGCTAAATGTTACTACTCATGTTAATAAGGTGCACCTTTATTTTTAGGATCCTACCTAATTACAACTCCCCAATTAAGCGTGCTTGGCATGTAGTTGTGATTAGGATGGGTAACCTACTAGGAAGTTTCCTAGGGTGTGTGTGAGTGAGGAAAACACACATTGAAAGAACATAAATTTTCCTGTGGGGATATTCATTAGCCTAATAAGAAAACCTAGTGAGTAATAGTCTGTATTGTGTTGATAAGGAAACCAAGGTATTACAGGTGAACCATGGGGTCAGATGACTAAGTTCATGGCTTGGGGAAGGCTGGGTCGTGAAATTCTAGTTATGAAGAAATAAGTGGGAGACTATATAGATATATTATGAACAAGTTTCTTATGTGTCCAAGTTTCCAAATATACTATAAATATATTATTCTATCATGAATCGTTATGTAATGTAATGAATATTCATCTAATAAGATGTAATATATATGTAACGCCCTAAGATTTTTTAAAATGGGAACATCATATTCGATAGTGCGCATGACACCCAACACCAAGATTAGAAGATAATATAATATCCTAATACTTTACGATACATTTATTGTTAAATAAATTCAATTCCTTTGATAGTTTATGATGCATGCAACACTGGGTTTAAATGAGACATTATACTCTATTAAAATATTATTATTTAAACATGACCATTATAACCTAGCTGTTAAATTAGAAGGTATGAATATCACTAACTAAATTATGAAAATTTTATGGTTTACACATGTATAAAATAAATTAAATGGTTATATATTGATAAAAAAAATTATTTGAAAGTAAAAGAAATGTTTTTTGAAAAACTGTATTTTTCTAAAAGGCAGTTTAGTAGCGCTTTGAACACATAATTTTTAATTAATTTTTACCACTTTTAGAAAATTTATTTGAAAAAATAAACTTCATTTTTTAAATAATAATATCAAAATTATCTTAGGGTGAATTTTTGGGTTTTTTTCTGAGAAGTTTCATTTTTTGATAAATAGTAAAATATTCTGATTTTTACTAAAACTTGCATTTTCATTTAAATTATTTAAAAAGTTAAATCATAATTTAAATTGTTTTTTTTCACGACCTGAACCAACAGGGATCAATACACAACTACCCCAAGCCCACCTTTATAGGATATGGGATGACAACAAGCACAAAAAGACATATCTAATATGGGAGGCCTTTGCCTAATGTACCTATATTCACACAGCCGACCATCTCAATGCATAGGTGTAAAGGAATAAAAGAAAATGATGAGACATATAGAGTAATAATACATGAATGAAAAATCTCTATAGAATACAAAGAGTATGACAATGTAAACTAAAAAGTAAAGGGGAAAAATAAATGCCCAACTAGAAAGATGTCCTAACTTGAAAAAACTGAAAAAAGTAAAATGATGATAGAGCTCGACTCTAGATCTCCAAGATTCGACCACCATATGTGGTCCAATGCACCAGGTATCCCTATGCTCCTTTGTAGTCACTTCTAACCTATCCATCATCGGCATAAGACACGACACATGTGGGCAAATCCCATGTAGTGGTGAGTATATACATATCTAGTAGGATGACCCAAAAGCAGAAGGAGAAGTAGTAAGAGATACAATAGGAATAGATAGTAGAAAACTCAACCCAAAGTAAGAGAGTACAAAATCCAAAAAACGACATGGATACAGATATATATATTCTCAAACCAAATAATCCCAAATGAGGGAGAAAGGGGATCTCCATATCACATCTTAGCCCAAGATAAGAGTTATATCAGTTCTAAGAGGTCCATCATCAATGTCACACATATTGTTCATTTTCCGAAGAGACATACAAGTTAATACACACCTCACTACTATGTTGCACAATTGAGGGGTACAATATCTAGGTAGAGGACCCATACCCTAGTACAACAGGAGGTATTCACTCAAGTAATTGGTATAGTACCTATACCCAAACCAGTTATAAGGTGATACACTAATGGTTGAGGACCCATACCTTGATACCGCAAGAGAGTTCCATTTGGATAACAGATAGAGGACCCATATCATACCCAGTATAAGGGTTCCACTCTCATAGTCAAGGACCCATACACTAGCTCCGTAAGAGGGTTCCACTTAGATAACAGATAGAGGACCCATGCCTTTCCCAATAGAGGGTGTCACTCTTATAGTCGAGGATCCATATCCTAGCTCCGCAGGAGGGTGCCACTCAGGGGATAGGTAGAGGACCCATGCTCTATCCCATTAGGAGGGAACCACTCTAATAGTCTATAGAGGACCCATGCCCAACCCATATGGAGGGTTCCACTATAATAGCAGATTGAGGGCCCATAACCTGCTCAATAGGAGGGTGTCACTGTAATCTCTCTGATGATCTTGCTTGATCACTACCATCGTCGTGCATCGCCTAAATAATAATCACACACAAAAAATATCACACAGTATCTCAAAATTCACTATAGAAACCACCATCACGTTCTACATGAGAAAACACTCAGGATAGGATACTCATGGGATAAAATTTGAGTCCAAATGAAAGAGACACGAGAGACTGAACTTTACTCAAAAGGAAAGAAGGGGTACATGACATGTAAGGGGACCCAAATAGTGCATGGTCTCACCTTTATACCTAGCCATGTCCCTTCTGGTATACATCTCACTGATCGTGTAACACTACATGATGTGTATTTGGACTACATAGAGTACCTTAGCCACCTGGGGCCTTGAACGTGCTCTTGGTCACATCCGTGTAAATATATCTGTGTCTATGTACTTCGGTACATGATGTATGCTCCCACACAGGGTCCTACCTGTGTGCTCCTATCACATGACCTATCTACCAAGAGAGAGATACACATCATGTGGTTAAACCACACAACATGTCATCCTTAACTTTCTTAAAAACCTATCACTGTATCCAAAGGGGCACTACACAGCACATGTTCATTACAGTACACACCGTGTAGTCAGTTTTTTCACAGAAAGTTAGATCTGCTTCTAAAATTCTATATTCAGCATCACCTCCTTAGATCTTGCCTCCAGGACTCTCGAAATCAATGGAAAAGGCCGCCCTTCATTGTTTTCAGCCATCCAGTGGCCAGAAATCAAATTCCAATTAGTTTTTTCAGCCCCCACATGCATAACACTCACCTCTCATTACCCGCAATGCCTCACCGATATTCTAATCCTCGGTTGAATAACCCATATCCCATAAATCATCTAAATACATCCCTAATTCATAATTTATTTCATCTCACATGAATATTCCTTGAATCTAGAGGTCCAATCGACCTCGGTCCCACCCAATAATGTCAAATCGAGACCTCATAAACCAATAAATGAATAACACAAAGAATCATTGAGAGAAAAGAACCAAAATAAATGTGTTCGATCATTGTTCAAGAATTATTGGGCAACAAACACAATTGGGGATATCCAAGGTGAGAAATAATTGAATAAACAATTAAAAACCAGTACATAGGTGTATAAAAAGACTCAATTTAATATAGATCAAGAAATAAAATTGATCATGCTCAAACAATTTAATCAATTGGGGGAAGAATCCAAAAATTGATGAGTACTTCCTAGAATTGGATTGTTAGTTGTTTAGGAATGTGCTCACCAATGAATGAGAGAATTACTTTCATTATTTGTGCCTCGATCTTCCTAGATCTAGAGTTCCATCATCGTCCGATTCTAATTTTCCAATGGAGGTGGAATAATGCTCCTCTCAATGGTCCTAAGGTTATGAGGCTAAACCTAGAAAACCATCACAACGACATACTTATAGAAGAAATTCTAAATTAGTTAATTTATTTAAATAAATAAAATAAATTATTTATTATACTAAACATGATCTCCAATGGATTCTTTTATCCGAATTTCCCACACTAACCTATTTTAGGTTATTACTAGGGTAAACCTCATGTTTTGGACTTAACTGGTGTCTTCTATTTTTGATCCGAGACTCTATTTAAGAGTTATCATATTTTATTTAATAATTATATGTGTGTAATATAAAATATATAAAATATTTTTATAAAATTAATTTTGGACACACTTGGAATCATAATTTCACACCATCTCAATGTTTGGATTAGAAAATATATTTAGAATTAGTTCAAAGTATTACATAGAAAAAATAAGGTCTCTACATCATTCCCTCCTTCAATATTTTTATCCCTGAAAAGCAAAATTAAACAAAAATCTTAGGATACTGAGCCCTCATATGGCTCTACCACTCTCAGAAGTTATCCTACATGATCCTATGCTTCCATAACACAAAAAAAGAGAGATGGTCCATCCATGTAGGATCCTCTCCTACCAATCATCGATATTCATTAGGTGCTCCACATAAGTGGATCCATCCTCAATGTCTAGCTCACCCCAGTCAATAACATGCATAGGGTCATGCACGTATCTCCTCATCTATGAAACATGGAATACATCATGCACCCACTCCAACTATGGGGGTAGGGTGAGGTGATAAGCAACATCAAAAACCCTCTACAAGATCTCTAATGACACGATGAACCTTGGGGATAGCTTTCCTCTCCATCAAAATATCTACAATCCTAATTGTGGAGAGACTCTCAGAAAAACATGGTCTCCTTGATCAAACTCCAAGGGCCTATGACATTGATCTTCATAAGATTTATGCCTACTCTAGGATTTCTTCATCCAATCACATATGACTTGGACCTTCTCCGTCACCCCCTTCACCATCTCTAACCCAACAATATATGCCTCTCTGATCTCTATCCAACACATGGGTGACTTATAGGGTCTTCCATATAGGGATTCTAAAGGTAACATGTTGATAGTAGAGTAGTATCTATTATCAGTTGGAATGGCCTGAAGGCCTTCATTTTTTTTATTTTGATAATCCACCTTTCAAGGGGTGATGTGGAACCCTTACAAGGCCTGAAGGCTAGAGACAATTACATGACCCGTAGGTCTTAGAGGGAATCACCCATACAAGACAAATTGGAACTGCTCCTCCCTAGTATATTTCATGATATCAACACTCCACCTTCGTAGGGATGGTCGAATAGTTTTCCTATGAAAAGCTTGCACATGCCTGATACCGATGGCAAATCCATACCCTCTCATTCTTCCAAATCTGGTTAGCTCTTCTCTAGTGAATTCGCCTGCCCTGAATCCTCATTTGAAGCCTTGTTTCTTGTAGTCAAACTGGTAAATCTGAATTCAAGTGGCTCGAAGGCCTTGGGGTGGACCTAAGGCCTTAATGTGGCCCGAAGGCCTTGAGAATCAACTGGCCCAAAGGCCTTGGGTGGCCCGAAAGCCTTGCAGGACCCAAGTCCCAAATCGGTGGCCCAAAGGCCCAAATGGATGAATAGTTTCAGCTGCTACAATACCGAAAGTACCTAATACAGTGCCTGCTACAACTCCTACTACAGTTCCTACTATAGTACTGCTATAGTACAACTATAGTACCTGGAAATACACCTCCACATGGATTTGATCTCGAGTCTCTTGGATGCACCTATTGAGTCCTCACCAACCGGGATGAGGCTCATATAAAATATCTATTATTGTATGAGAACTCTACCAATGAAAAGTGATCCTCCTAGCTCTAAAAAGAGTCTAACATGTAATCTATCAGCATATCCTCTAGCACCTAGATAGTGTGATCAGTTTTACCATCTGTATGGGGTGGAAGGTCAAACTCATCCTCATATAGTTCCTGAATTCCTCCTATAGGCCTCTCCACAACTGTGATGTAAACCATGCATCAAATTTGGAGACAATTGTTGAGGGAACCCCATGAAGGTGAAAAATATCCCACACATATAACTGCCTTAAAATCTCTACTAAAATTTGATCCATGATAGAAAGGAAGTGTGCTGACTTTGTGAGTTGGTCAACTATCACACAGATGGTGTTAGGGCCTCTCACTGTCCACAGAAGCCTTGTCACAAAGTACATGGATATACTATCCCATTTATACTCTAGGATCTTAAGGGGATGTAACAAACCTGCCAGAACCTGGTGCTCAGCCTTCACCTATTGATAGGTGGGGCATCATGAGATGAACTCAGCCTTGTTCTATCTCATGATGACCCACCAAAACTGTCATTGAAGGTATTTATACATCTTCTCCACACCGTTATGTACAAACAAAGGAGAAGTATGGAACACTCTCATCACCTCCTCTCATATTGTGATCGGGACCACCATCCATCCCTGGAAAAGGATAACATGATTACATCCTTCCTAAAATCCATATGGTGAATCTCCTGAGGATATCTGGTCATGAAAGACCTCATCGTCAATGTTTCCCAATTTGAACTCTCTCACATGTTGGAGGAGAAGAGGAGTCAAAATCACCAACTAAAGAAAATCTACACCCTCCAACTCAACCTGGGTCAACTGCAAGGAGGCCAACTGCTTAGATGCTTCCTGCACCAAACGAGCCTGGGAATTTCTTCTAAGTGCTTCTGCTACCATATTGACCTTCTTGGGAGTACATACTATCTCAAAGTCATAGTCCTGCAAGAACTCCAACCAATGACTTTGACTTAGGTTCAAGTCTCTCTATGTGAAGACATACCTAATACTCTGATGGTCTAAGTAAACAACAAAGCACTCTCCTAGAATATAATGCCTCCACATACTTATATAGAAGACTACTACTTCTATTTCTAGGTCATGATTCGTGTAGTTATTCTCATGGGTACTCAACTACGTTGACCCATATATGATAACTACTTATTGTTGCATCAACATGCATCCAATACTAGCACTTGAGGCATCTAAATACACTATGTACTCCATTCCCTCATTTGGTAGTCTCAAAATAAAATCAATCATTAGCCTCAGATTCAACTCCTTGAAGGATCTCTAGAAATACTAAGTCAAGTTAAATAGATTTTATTTCCACATTAGGGTGGTCAAAGGAGCTGAAATCCTAGAGAAGTCTACCACAAACCTCCGGTAATACCCTTCCAAGCCAATAAACCTCCGCACCTATGACACTCTCTTGGGTGGATCCAAAGAAAGCACTTTATCAATCTTCATCAGGTCTACAACTAATCCATGCTCATAAATGACATTCCCTAGAAAATGAACCTTATGGATCTAGAACTAGAACTTTTAGAGTTTACCATAAAGTTGGTACTCCCAAAGAAAATATAGGAACATCATCAAGTGCTCTGTATGATCCTCCTCTAACACAGAGTATCTGAGTATGTTGTCAATGAGGACAACCAAAAATTGGTCCAAGTACGAACGAAATATCTAGTTCATCAAGGCTATAAATATGGAAGAGGAATTCATCATTCCAAATGTCATCACTAGGAACTCATAGTGTCCATAGTGACATCAGAATGACAGCTTCAGAATATCATCCTTGTGAACTCTCAACTGGTGGTAGCCAGACCTAAGATATATATTGAGAACCATCTCACACCTTGTAACTGATCAAATAGGTCGTTAATCCTCATTAAGGGGTACTTTTCCTTCATCATGGCCTAGTTTAGGCGATGAAAATGCACACAAATCCATAAGCTCCCATTTTCCTTTTTCATGAACAACATTGGAGCTTCCCGGGGGGAAACACTAGGTTTGATGAAACCATTCTCTTGAAGGTCCTCTAACTACAAACACAACACAAAGAGCTCGATGGGGTTCATTCGATATGCCACATAAGATATTAGAGCAATTTCAGTATGAAAGATGATACAAAAGCCTATCTACTGCCTTAGTGGTAGTCCCAAAACATCTATAAAATCCTCAAAACTGAAAGAATTTAGATGCTTTAAGAGCCTGATGTACTAAGGGATACACTCGCTAATTGATCGGTAATGGGATAAAACCTCCTACTTTCAAAACCCACTCGTCCCGCCATGAGATATATCTCACCCACAAAGGATAATCTCATCCCATCAGTGTGAAGACATATAAATCATTTACAATGACATTCAATCTGGTCTCAGACCATGGACAACCAATACATACCCAAGATAACATCTTAGGGTTCCATTGTGATGACCAAAAGGTCATATAAAAACCTCTCTCCACTAAGCGATATATCTCACTGGTTAAAGATAAAAGATATCAAAGAAGCGTTCCCCATAGGAACCTCAAGTCAAAACTGTAGGGATAACACATCAACTAGAAGCTTCGAGTCTCTTACTAGGAGTAAAGTGATGAAGGAATAACTCACATATATTTCTACTAATACTAAATCAAGAGTATAATAAACATAGATCACACCTCTAATTATCTCATGTGCCGCTGGGTTGTGTGCTTCCATAGCCTACAACTACTAGTGGCCTCGACCGCTAGCTCCTTGAGCCTAACGTGGGCCACCTAGTGGTGGTAGCGGAAGGATATCATAACTTCATCCACCACCCATAGATCCTCTTCATGGATATCCAATTGATTTACCTCCATGGGGGCCACCCTTATCTATATTGGGAGATCCCTGATCACAGTGCTTCCTCTACTGTGACGGTCTGTCTGCTATCTGCCTACGATCCTCAACACATCAAGTCAAGAAATAATACACCATGTGAACTCACCCATCACATGCATAACACCACCCCTATCTAGGATAACCTGGCCATCTGTGTTTCCCTTGACCATGTGTCTGATCCTGATCTAGGAAAGATCTCCAGTGCCAAGATCCTATCGAAAGGCGCCTTCTAGCTGCTATAGATGAATCATCCATATAACACCCACTACTAGCTCCATTTTTCTGGTGTCCCTCTGACAGGAAGCTCTCCATCACCAACGCTCGCTACAACACCCCGACATAGGTGGGAATTCACAAGGGAACTACATTGGAACAAATATCTTTGTGGAGTCCCTACTCAAACTTTCATGCTCAAAAGTAGTCATCCCAAATCATATCAAGGGAGTACCACATAAGGTTTTTGAACCTCAAAATATATTTATCCATTATTATCCCTCCCTTCTACAGCCCCAGAATCTCCTTAATTCAAACAAAGCATAAACAAGAGGGGTAGTACTACTCACAAAACAACTACAGTAAGTTAGGCCATGAGAGTGTCGAATCATCATGCACTACAAAAAACAATATATTAGAGGTGGTTATTTAGAGGGGGTTCTGCAAAACCCATATAATCATAAAATTTATAGGGGTTTATAAAGCCCCTATAAATTCATTTTTTGGATAAATTAGATAGGGTTCTGTACAACCTTGGACAATCATATAATTTAAAGGGGTTTATAAACTCCCTCTAAATTATTTAACATTATTTTTTCAATATCTGGTTGGATTTTAGAGGGGGTTTTGAACTTACTCTGATTTAAGAAATTAAAGGGGTTCATAGCTGCTACTAATCAATGAGATTAGCAGCATTTCACAACCACCCTCTAATATCTTAAATCAGTGTGGGTTTAAAACCCCATCTAATGTATTAAATTAGAGGGGGTTCAAAACCCCCTCTAATCTCTTAATTTGAGGGGGTTAAAACCCCCCTATAATTTAATTGATTTGAGGGGTTTATTAACCCCACTATAAAAAAAAACAAATTCCATAATATATTTATAATTAAAACATAATATATAAATGTATTTAAATACATTATATGGCCATATTATATAAAATATTTATATGATTGATTTAATTGTATTTATATGCATACATAAATATAATTGTATAATATTATGTACATTAATATATATATATATATTTTTATAAATTGTATTTATTATAATATTAATTATATATAATATAAAATTAGAATCATATTATATAAATATATACATAAATACAATTTATTTAAAAAATATAACATATAAAATATAACACCCCAAACATTTTATGGTATGCTTATATTAAATACATTCTATTAATAACCTATATTTCATGAAGCAGTATGTATTTTGTGAATCAAAACATTATAGGAGAAACTTATAAGCTATCCATTAAACATAAATTTTCCACTTCTATGTTTTGAATTTCGAAAAACGATCATCTAGAGTTGTGACTAGTAAGTCATTTGGAGTCTGATAAAACCAACTTGATTTTTTGATGAATAGTAACATACCCTTATAAATAGTAAAATGAATAGTAATATAACCTTTATAAATATTAAATAATGATAATATTTTATTTTCTTAAGGTAATAAGATAATTAGATCTTAATGAAATTTTCAATGTGATATAGAACTAATTATACCCTTAAAATTGTTACTTTTCAAATTAACTATGATTTTATTTAAAAATAAAATTAAAAATACTTATAAAATTATTTTCAAACAATGGAGTTCATTTTTTAATTCTACATGTCGAAAAATGGTTAGGGTTATTTTTTGGGATTTTTCTAAAATACATGAATTTTTCATGAATAGTAAAAATACAGTTTTGAGTTTTTGGTAGTTTAATGACATCATAATGATGTAATAATTAAATATAAAAGTGTGGTTTACTTTTTTACAGTAACTTATGACATGAGGTGCCCCGATTGGCTAAAACCATTGGCAAATACCATGGGCAAGCCCATGGTTTGGCAAAAACCACTAATGAGGTGTCCCTTTGAAATTATTAAAAAATTACCTCTCTTTTTCTATAAATACCCACTCATCCATTCATTTTATTTCATTAAAAATCCCACATCCTCGAATATCTAGTGGTTTTACCTCTCTAGGAGTCCTCCCAAGGTGTCATTAATCCCCCAAGGTCCCATCCTTCAAGATCTAGGAGTTACTCTACAAGGTAAGGGAATCCTTCATTCTCTTCTTTTAGTCGTCACTTCTTTTATGTTATCTATTTGAATTTCAAATATAATATGTTGGGGTTTGATTTAATATATTATTCTTAATTACCTTTTGATTTAAATATGATGAGATACCCATTTGTTCTCATCATTTTATTTTATAAAATTTTAAGCGACGCCGTTAGGCTGCCGAATTTTCATAAGAGATCTCTCAACTTTTCTTTTATTTTCAAGTTCATCTCTTTTATTTTTATATTATCACCTCATCTTTAAAAATGAACATGATAAACTACAGTATAATCTATATACTGGAATTATATCATGTTAATGTAATAACCATCATCAATATTCTTACTCCCCCCTTTTTATTTTTATAAACGAAATCAACGTCCATGAGGTTCCAATTTATAACCTTTGTGGACGACAGAGTCTTGTTCTTCACTTTCTACTTAATTACTGGAAATGAAACCATTTTAATGGTTTAAAAAGATAATAATATATTTAATTAATCTCATTAATGTTCTGTAATATTTACACACTCATAATATGGAATAATAATACAAAACAAGTTTATTGTATACAAAACTACCAAGCTAAATCCAAGCGTTTATCAAAAACTTTCAACTAATGATTCATGCTCAAGTATATAACCTAGAATCATTATAAGATCATTTATATATATTTAATGTCACTAATAATATATATTAACAATTATGGATGTT
This sequence comes from Viscum album, assembly GCA_963277665.1. NCBI lineage: Eukaryota > Viridiplantae > Streptophyta > Magnoliopsida > Santalales > Viscaceae > Viscum > Viscum album. The sequence continues at coordinate 1,012,566,372 of OY728156.1, forward strand.
TAACCACATTTCAAATGAACTTCCATTCATGAATGCAAGTAAACGAATCATGAAAACCAAGGAAGAAAATGCTTCCAAAACAATAAAACTGAACCTATTAAACCTATTAAAAGGGACATGAATGAGCCTAATAAGGTTATAATAAATCAATTAAATGTATAGGAGGTTCTGTAATCATTAATTAATGGATATAAATTTGATTATTCAGGTCATTAAAACAAACGAAGAACACATTAGAGCAAAAGGTAAGGGGTTTCTCATCTCACTTTCATTTCTGTGAGAATTTCATTGTTCACCACTTATTTATTGTATGTGGTATATGTGAAATTCTATTTTATATATAATAAAATTATTCTCTTTATATTAATTTTATTCAATTATTCATTTTATTTTCATTAAGTTCAAGTCATATGATTCAACTGATTACATTGTGGTAAGGGACTTTGTCTCAACTACCTTTCATTGTGACTAACTTTGTATTGTGCACCTCATAATCCTTATGTGGTGTACCTAACACAAATTTGATATCACTTTTCATTTGAAATTATATTAAATATCCACAGTCTCATATCATGGATATGTTTTTGTCTAAACCGTGTACCATTTTACATACAGTGTTTATTTGGAAAGTTATTTTAACTATGGAAATATTGATGAATCTGTATACTCTACTCTATACGGATATCGAAAAGGAATATTACTCTTGTATTAAATAAATGTATAAATAATTATTTGGACATTCAGTGGTGGGTGGGCCCCGCTATATCCCCTCTATGCATCGGTAGGTCTCATGAGACAAATCAGTTTGGCGACAAACCCTTCGAGTTTGTTTCCAAAAATCAAATGGGTTTCTACCCACATAACTAAACAGTTTTTACGGTATTATGGTTTCATGTGCCAGATACATGACGTCCAATTAATAAACATTCTATTTATTCATTATTAGTTATTACTATCCATGATATTTTCACTATGACAAAATATGTGGATGTAGGCCCTTTCTCAGTTTATTAATGGCGCATTCTTTTTCATTTATTCACCATGTCATATTTGTTTATGATTAAGTTATTGTTGATTCATGTTTCTATTATTATTAACCCTTATTGAGCATTTAATCTCACCCCTTTCATTGTCTACCTTCAACAGGTGATGAAGAGGAGGTTATTTATTGAGTTCCTGTGGATGCAGTTTTTAGTTTTTATTATGTATTGTATTTTGTAACTTTCTCCAATGTAATTTGAGTTATGTTTATGTATATAGTTTCTTAAATACAACTAAAATGATTGTTCCTTAATGATTTTTCATTCCTTATAACTATTCCAATATCACAAGTAATGTACCAACTCTAGCCTAAAGGGTTCGGGGTGTTACAATTGGTATCAGAGAAAGTTTATTAGGAAAATTGGAAACTAGAGTAGGAAATTTATAGTAGGGAACAAAGATCTAAGGTAGTATTTGAGGATAAACATACAAGAACATCCTGGTATTTTGGTAAGGAATAGATTATGTGGATATTTTTAAGAAATACGTCCCTGTCTGGATACGAGCAGGTAGAGGCAGCTCTGGCGCAAATGTATCTAGGGGTAAAACCTGAAAACACCGCTTTGAGCTAGACTCAAATGGGAACTGGTGCATGAAAACGGTCCTTGCTATACTATTGGTTATGACACTCCCAGGGGATATGCTTAGGATAATTCACATTTTCTTTACAATCCATTATGAAGGAGTTTAATGTAAATTTTTCCTCAGAGGAACCATGTTTATAATACTAGCTATGCATAGAATTTCAATCTATTTTGAGTGATTTTTTATTTGAGATTCATAAAATAATATATTGTATCCCATTATTTAGAAATGGCGTCTAATGGAAGAAGGGGAATAAATACTCGTGGGCAAGGTAGGGATCTCCCTACTGATCAAGTCAACATAGTCAATGTTGGAGCATATCAGATCATGACCATATTGGGACAACTTAATCAAGTTGTAAAGAATAACCATTCCACACCTATGTTGGATCATTTCATGTGGCGTAATCCCCCATCTTTCAGTAATACTACTAATCCAGTGGTTGCTGAGAAATGGATCAAGTCCCTTGAAAAGATATTCATGGCGTTAAGATGCAATTAAAATGAAAAGTTAGTACTGGCGGTATATTGTCTCAAGGGTGACGCTGATAAATAGTGGTCCTTGATTCAGAATACCATGGAGGAAGAAGAAATAGAAGATATGGAATGGAGAACTTTTAAGGAAATATTCTTTGAAAAATATTTCCCTCATGAGTAACGAACTGAAATAAAGAGGAAATTTCTTAACTTAAAACAAATGGAAGAAGACAGTGTTGCAGAGTATGTGGTTACTTTCACAAGGCTGTCCAGGTATGCCGTAGATTACATACGTGACTTGGAAGACAAGATTGATCATTTCTTTGAAGGTCTTAATCCAAGTCTTCGAAGGGCACTGGATTCTAAATCATTTTCATCATATGATGAAATTGTATCAAGTGCCATCAAAACAGATAGGGAATTTTCTATATCAAATATTTTCAAAGGAAACCAATATAAGAAACGGTACTCTGATAACAAAGGAAAAGGAGAAGCACCAAAGAAGAGCAAGGGAACAAAGCTATTCCCATTACGTGAGAACTGTGGAAAGAATCATCTCGGGAAATGCTTGAAAGGCATGAGAGTTTTCTATAACTGCAGAGAAAAGGGTCATAGATATGATGAATGAAAGGGGAATAAAAAATTCAATGATATTCAATGATACAATTGTAGAGAGATGGAAAACTATGCAAATGAGTATCCTAAGTTCCAAGGAAACATGCCTTAGAAAAAGCCAAGAGAACAAGGGAGAGCCTATGCGATTACAACCGTGGAAGTTGAAATTCCTAATGACGCGGTGGTAGGTACTTTAATTGTTTCCTCAAACTTAGACAACACTTTATTTGATTCTGGATCATCACATTCATTTATATCTTCCCAGTTTTACAAGAAAATTATATATGTCCAATTTGATTTAGTAATGGAGTTGTCAGTCAAAAATCCCATGGTATGTATCATTGCAACAAAGGCATGTCGACTAGTCCCTCTCCAAACACTAAAATGTGCTTTAGTTTATAACCTTATCATCATACCAATGACTTAATTTGATATAATTATCGGTATGGATTGTCTGTCAAATTATGATGCGAATATTTATTGTAAGAATAAAAAAGTTATAATTTTTGAAAATGGTGTAGAATCCATTGTCTTTAGGGAAGAAACTTCGCCACCTGATTCTTATCTAGAACCACCCCCAGTAGCTCTACTGAATGTAATACTTGGAGAGAAAGATAAACCAATATCTATGGTCAAGGAAAGAAATATTCAAATTGAATATGTACACATAGTGCAAGATTACATTGATGTATTTCCAGAGGATTTACTTGGACATCCTCCAGAGCGGGAAGTTGAGTTATCTATTGATTTAATTACTGATGTAAGACCTATATCAAAGACTCCCTATAGAATGGCCACTGTGGAGTTAGTGGAGATAAATAAACAACTAGAGGAGTTGAATAACAAAAGGATTTATTCAACCTAGTGTTTCTCCTTGGGGAGCCCCGATCTTGTTTGTTAAAAAGAAAGATGGATCCATGAGGCTATGCATTGATTATAGGGAAATAAATGCTATTACAATAAAAAATAAGTACCCTCTGCCCCGAATTGATGATTTATTTGATCAAATTCATAGAGCTCAATACTTTTAAATATTGACCTTCGATCCAGATATCATCAGCTATGTGTGAGGAAGGAAGATATTCCAAAGACAACATTTCGAACTAGGTATGGGAATTATGAGTTTACAGTGATGCCTTTTGGACTGACAAATGAACCCTCTATTTTCATGGATTTAATGAATAGAGTTTTCAAGGAATATCTTGATAACTTTTTTGTGGTATTCATTGATGATATCCTAGTATACTCAAAAATCTATGAAGACTATGAGAATCACTTGCGGGTTATTATGAGAACTCTTAGAAGAAATAAATTATATCTGATGTTTATCAAGTGAGAATTATGGCTTCAATCAGTTTCTTTTCTAGGCTATATTTTCTCTAAATATGGAATCCTAGTTGATCCTCCAAAGATAAAGGAAATCTAAGAATGTCCCACACCAACAAACATAACCGAGGTACGTAGTTTTATTGGCTTAGCAGGTTACTATCGACATTTCATTCAGAATTTTGCCCGACTGGCTAACCCACTAACCAAGCTCACACGTAAAGGAGTTAAGTTTGTGTGGAAAAAAATAATGCACTGAATGCTTAGAAGAATTGAAAAGAATATTGGTCAATGCTCCAATTTTGACTCTTCCATCTAGAAGTGATGGATTTGTAATATATAGTGATGCATCAAAAAATGGTCTGGGTTGTATCCTTATGCAAAACGATAAAGTCATTGCTTATGCATCAATATAGTTGAAGACCCATGAGAAAAATTATCCAACTCATGATCTTGATTTAGCATCCATAATCTTTGATTTGAAAATATAGAGACATTATCTTTACGATGAAAAATGTGAGATATACATAGATCACAATAGTTTGAAATAAATTTTCACACAAAGATAACTCAACATGAGGCAAAAAAATGGCTCGAGTTACTCAAAGATTATAATTCCTCAATACACTACCACCCAGTAAAGGCGAATAAGGTGGCAGATGCTTTAAGTAGGAAGGATCACAGACTTTTGACTCAAATGAGGATTGAGAGAGATCCTATATTTTTGGATCTACTAAAGATGGATATGGGAATTGTTAAGTAAGGGGAAACATATTTTCTCTTTCAAATGATTGCTAAACCATCTTTATTATATAAGATAAAAAGATCTCAATCTGATGATGAGAATTTACACAAGAAAATTAATGCTGTCAAGGATGGGAGACTGGCTGAATTTGTGTATGAAGAAGGAGTTCTAAAATTTGGGAATAGGTTATGTGTTCCATCAGTACCTGAGCTAAAAAGGGAACTATTAGACGATGCCCATAGCTCAAATTTCTCTATACACCCGGGTAGCACCAAGATATACAGAGATCTGAAGGAATATTTTTGGTGGGATAATATGAAGCAGGGAATTGCTGACTACGTGTCAAGGTGTCTAGTTTGTCAACAAGTGAAGGCAGAGAGACAATATCCCAAAGGAGTAATGCAACCCCTACCTATTACTATGTGGAAGTGGGATAACATTACTATATTTTGTCATAGGACTACCGAGGACACCTAGAAGGAATGATGCAATATGGTTAATTGTTGATCGTCTCACAAAATCAGCACATTTCTTTCCAATAAGAGAGGATTTACCACTTGAGCGCCTGGAAAGAATTTATATTAATGAAATTGCGAGACTTAATTGTGCACCTCTATCGATTGTCTCCGATCAAGATCCCCGATTTACATCAAAATTCTAGAAAAGTCTCCATAAGGCTCTGAATACTGAGCTTCGTATGAGTACTTCTTATCACCCCCAAACTGAAAAACAGTTCGAAAGGACTATTCAAACTCTAGAAGACATGCTGAGGTCATGCTCTCTTGACTTCCAAGGTATGTGGGATCAATAATTTCCTTTGGTGGAATTTTCTTACAACAATAGTTTCCATTCTAGTATTCAAATGGCTCCATATGAAGCATTATATGAAAAGAGATGTCGAACTCCAACTTATTGGGATGAAGTCAGTGAGAGGAAACTTATAGGCCCAGAACTTATTGAAGATACCACGATAAAGGTGAAGAAAATAAAATACCATATTAAAGAAGTACAAAGTAGGAAAAAGAGTTATGCTAACAACCGGAGAAAGGACTTGGAATTCCAAGTGGGGGATCATGTATTTCTGAAAGTATCTCCATGGAAGGGTGTCTTGATGTTCGGTAAGAAATGGAAACTGGGCCCTAGGTACATTGGACCATTTGAAATTTTGGAAAGAATCAGAGCTTTAGCTTACCGTTTAGCGATGCTGCCAAATATCTCCAAAGTTAATGATGTGTTCCACATATCATTGTTAAAGAAATACATGCCAGACCCAACGCATGTACTCACATATGAAGAAATAGAATTGGAACCGGATTTGTCATACTGTAAAAATCCTACCAGGATTCTTGACACAAGGGATAAGGTATTGAGAAATCGAACAACTCGTCTAGTAAAGGTTCTTTAGAGAAACCAGAATATAGAGGAAGCAACATGGGAACCTTAGGATTTCTTTAAGAAGAACCACCCACATCTTTTTGGTGGGCTTTATACATAAAATTTTGAGGATGAAATTTTCGAAGGAGGGAATAATATAACACCCCAAAGATTTTATGGTATGCTTCTATTAAATACATTCTATTCATAGCCTATATTGCATGAAGAAATATTTATTTTGTGTATCAAAACATTATAGGATAAACTTATAATCTATCCATTAAACATAAATTTTCCACTTCTATGTTTTGAATTTCGAAAAATGGTCATCTAGAGTTGTGACCAGTAAGTCATTTGGAGTCTGATAGAACCAACTTTATTTTTTTATGAATAGTAATATACCCTTATGAATAGTAAAATGAATAGTAATATGACCTTTATAAATAGTAAATAATGATAATATTTTATTTTCTTAAGGTAATAAGATAATTATATCTTAATTAATTTTTCAATGTGATATAGAACTAATTATACCTTTAAAATTGTTATTTTTCTAATTAACTATGATTTTATTTAAAAATTAAATTAAAAATAATTATAAAATAATTTTCAAAAAATGGATTTCATTTTTGATTTCTACACATCGAAAAATGGTTAGGGTGAATTTTTGGAATTTTTCTAAAATACATGATTTTTTCATGAATAGTAAAAATACAGTTTTGAGTTTTCGGTAGTTTAATGACATCATAATGATGTAATAATTAAATATAAAAGTATGATAGACTTTTTTATAGTAACTTATGATATTAGGTGTCCCAAGTGGCTAAAACCATGGGAAAATACCATGGGAAAGCCCATGGTTTGGAAAAAACCACTAATGAGGTGTCCCTTTGAAATTATTAAACAATTACCTCTCTTTTTCTATAAATACCCACTCATCCATTAGTTTTATTTCATTCCAAATCCCACATACTCTAATATCTGGTGGTTTTACCTCTCTAGGAGTCCTCCCAAGGTGTCCTTAAGCCCCCAATGTCCCATCTTTCAAGATCTAAGAGTTACTCTACAAGGTAAGGGAATCCTTCATTCTCTTCTTTTAGTCGTCACTTATTTTATGTTATATATTTGAATTTCCATTATCATATGTTGGGGTTTAATTTTATATATTATTATTAATTCCCTTTTGATTTAAATATGATGAGATACCCATTTGTTCTCATCATTTCATTTTATAAAATTTTAAGCGACGCCGTTAGGCTGCCGAATTTTCATAAGGGATCTCTCAACTTTTCTTTTATTTTCAAGTTCATCTCTTTTATTTTTCTCTTCTCACCTCCTATTTTCAAATTACCATGATAAAATCCAGTATCATCTATATACTGGAATTATATCATGTGAATGAAATAACCATCATCAATATTCTTACTCCCCCCATTTTATTTTTATAAACGAAATCAACGTCCATGAGGTTCCAATTTATAACCTTTGTGGACGTCGGAGTTTTGTTCTTAACTTTATCCTTAATTACTGGTAATGAAACCATTTTAATGATTGAACCATATAAGAATATATTTAATTCATCTCATTAATTTTCTGTAATATTTACACACTCATAATATGGAATAATAATACAAAACAAGTTCATTGTATACAAAACTGCCAAGCTAAATCCAAGCGTTTATTAAAACTTTCAACTAATGATTCATCCTCAAGTATATAACATAGAATAATTATAAGATCATTTATATCTATTTAATTTAACTAATAATATATATTAACAATTCTGTATGTTTAACCACATTTCAAATGAACTTCCATTCATGAACTCAAGTAAACGAATCATGAAAACCAAGGAAGAAAATGCTTCCAAAACAATAAAACTGAACCTCTTAAACCCATTAAAAAGGCCATGAATGAACCTAATAAGGTTATACTAAATAAATTAAATGTATAATAGGTTATTTAATTATTAATTAATTGATATAAATTTTATTATTCAGGTCATTAAAACAAACGAAGAACACACTAGAGCAAAAGGTAAGGGGTTTCTCATCTCACTTTCATTTCTGTGAGAATTTCATTGTTCACCACTTATTTCTTGTATGTAGTATATATGTACTTCAATTTGATATATAATAACATTATTCTATTTATATTAATGTTATCAAATTATTCATTTGATGTTCATTAAGTTCAAGTCATATGATTCGACTGATTACATTGTGGTAAGGGACTTTGTCTCAACTACCTTTCGTTGTGACTAACTTTGTATTGTGCACCTCATAATCCTTATGTGGTGTACCTACCACCCATTTGAGATCAATTTTTATTTGAAATTATATTTAATATCCATAATCTAATATCATGGACATGTTTTTGTCTAAACCATGTACCATTTTACATACGGTGTTTATTTGGAAAGTTATTTTAACTATGGAAATATTGATGAATCCGTATACTCTAATCTATATGGATATTGAAAAGACATATTGCTCTTGTATTGAATAAATGTATAAAGAATGATTTGGACATGCAGTTGTGGTTGGGTCCCACTATAGCCCCTCGATGCATTGGTAGGTCTCATGAGACAAATCAGTTTGGCGACAGACCCTTCGAGTTTGTTTCCAAAAATCCGACGGGTTTCTACCCATAGAACTAAACCGTTTTTACGGTATTATGGTTTCATGTGCCAGATACATGAAGTCCAATTAATAATAATTATATTTATTAATTATCAGTTATTACTATCCATGATATTTTCACTATGAAAAAATCCGTGGATGCAGGCCCTTTCTCAGTTTATTAATGGCGTGTGTTTTTCATTTATTGACCATGCCATATTTGTTTATGATTCAGTTTTTGTTGATTCATGATTCCATTATTAGTAACCCTTACTGAGCATTTGAGCTCACCCCTTTCATTTTATACCTTCAACATTTGATGAATAAAAGTTCATTTATTGAGTTACTGTGGATGCAATTTTTAGTTTTTATTATGTATTATATTTTGTAACCTTCTCCAATGTAATTTGAGTTATGTTTATGTATCTATTTTCTTAAAGACTACTAAACTGATCATTCCTTGAGGATTTTTCATTCCTTCTAACCATGCCAATATCACAAGTAATGCACCGGCTCCAGCCTAGAGGGGTCTGGGTGCTACATAAAAACTCAATCTTGTAGTTTTTATAATTTATATAATAATAATAATAATTTTTTAAAATAATATGTTTATACTTTTATACTATATATTATTAATATTATATGAAATACAATTTATAAAAGTAAATATATATTAATGTACATAATATTATAAAATTCTATTTATTGAAATACATATATATTAAACTACATAATAATAAATATTGAAATACATTATTTAAATATTTGTATACATTTTATTTCATATAATATTAATTATATATAATATACATATGAATTATATATAATATTAAATTGCATTTCATATATCATTATATATATATTTGTTTAAATTGTATTTTATATAAAATATTTGTATAAATTGTATTTAATATATATATATATCATATAATATTAATTATGTATAATATTATTTAGTTTATACAAAAATATATATATATATATATTAATGAATATAATAATAAAATTATGTATTTAAATACATTATATAAATAAATTTATAAATACATTTTATAAATATATTAAATAAATACTTATATATATATCATAAATAAACATGTATATAATATATAAATATGTATTTAAGTATATAAATAATTTACATAAATATATTTATAAATATATAAATTTATTTGTATATATATAACATAAATAGAATTAGAAATATATGTAGAAAATATATATACTCTAATGTATGTAAATACACATATAAAATATATAGTTTACATAAATGTATAAACTGAATATAATATAAATATATTATAATATAAATACATAAATACATAATATAAACATGTATACATTAATTTATATAAATATATATAGGTTGTATATTTATTAAAATAATATATATTTGAATAAACAAACAAATATATATATATATAATATATGCACATATATATAAATACAATAATATTTTGAATAATATAAGAAGAGAGACAATTACCTTAGTGGTTGAGGAGGAGGTTATGTATTATGAGAGTTCAGGATCAAATCTTGTCGGGGTATTATTTTATAAAAAATGCAGGACATGGTGGAGGTACCGTAGTGGGGTGGGGGCACTAGACAGGAGGTCATGGGAGGTGGGAAAACACGGGTGAGAGGTTACTGGACAACAATGGTGACGGGCAAAGGACACGGGTGCGGCATAGTGGGGGGGGGGACCAGAGAAGGGGTAGGGCACATTAAACGGGTGAGGAGATGAGGTGGGGAACTAGAGAGCACATCGGGTAGGGTGGGACTCATAGGAGGATTTAAAAAAGAGAGAGTATATTCAGGGTAGTTTTTAACCGCCTCTAAAAAATTTTCTACGAGTCAATTAGAGGTGGTTAAAACCATTTATGATATATACAGTTCTAAAAATATAGACCAGTTTTAGAAGGGGTTTAAACCCCCTCTAAATAAACCACTACTAAATTCAGTATTACTTTACCAGCAGTTCCTAAAAATTCCTCTAATCATACTTGGGAGGCATATTAGCGGTAGTTCCTTAGAAATGCTTCTAATGTGTTTAGAGGGGGTTATAACACCCTCTAATCTGGTCATTTTTTATAGTGATGAATATGTGTATCAAGAATCCACTAGAGCCCAACCACTCCATGTAAAAGTTTATCTATTAGTGAAACCACCTAATCAGTCGGTGTCTTGATAAGCTTGAAAAAATGGATCATCGACTCTAGAAAATCCTCCAGTGCCTAGGGATCTGGCTCACCTTAGAACCTCACCAGCCTCTGACATTGGAACTCGCAAAGTGCACTAAGCCTATGCACATCCTCAACATGATCAGCTAGTATGATCTACTCATCAATAAGTGGTGGTGCTATTACCTGTCCACCCAAAGGAAGAATATCATAGGATGGACCTTAAACCAAGGCATCATTACTCATTAGATTGTCATCATGATCCGAAACTGGTAACCTGGTTGGCCGTTATCGTGGAGGAATCTTAAAAAGTTTAATAAATACATACCATGATCAGATGATCATATATATACAATGAGGAGCTGACTTAAGAAGGATAGTCAAATAATCAACCCTATATGAGGCTTGTACCATCAATCCCTATAACAAATGTCTCAGTATGCAGATTTAACAAGCAGGTAGTCAAGGTATTGGCGAATGGATACGTTGAATGCCACACCAATATTAAGTTCCTTGGCTTGAAAGCCACACTTGCGACACATTGAAACTGTTTCCCTATATCCCAACCAAATCCTTGTAAGGGGAATACTCTAGAAAATTTCTCAAGGAATGAAATACTCTGATACCAATCTATCATGACCTGACCCAATGAGGCTCGAGTCGTAACTAACCCAAGCCCACCTCTATAGGCTAGTGGCTGGCGAAAAGTGTTGAAAGGAATATATAATATGGGATACCTTTTCCTAATATACCCATATTCACACAACTAACCACCTCAATGAATAAGTGCAAAAGAATAAAATAAAATGATGCAACATCTAGAGTAATAAGCCATGCATACAAAACCTCTAGGGAATAAAAAGAGTACAATAGTGTAAACTAAAAAGTAAAAGGAAAAAAAATACACACTCAACCTGAAATATGTCCCAAACTGACAAAAAAAGAAAAAGTAAAATGTTGAGAGAGACCAGATCAAGATCTTTAAGCTCCAACCATCGTATGTGGTCCAATGCACTGGGTATCTCTATGATCCTCTGTAGTAAACATTGACTAGTCCGTCATCTGCATAAGATACGACATGTGTAGGCAAAGCCCATGTAGTGGTGAGTATATACATACCTAGTAGGACACCCTAAAAGTTGAAGAGTAAGAAGTAAGAGACATGATATGAATAGACATTAGACAACTCAACCCAAAGCAAGAGATTACAAAATACAACAACATGAATATAGATATATATATCCTCAAACCAAATAATCCCAAATAAGAGAGAAATGGGATCTCCATCTCACATCCCAACCCATGATAAGAGTGTCATTAGTTCCAAGAGGTCCATCATCAATGCTGAGCATCTCACGCATATTCTCGAAGAGACATCCAAGTCAAGCCACACCTCACCACTGTGCCTAATAGTCAAGGGGAACAATATCTAGGTAGAGGACCCATACCCTGGTACACCAGGAGGGTTCCACTCAATTAATTAGTAAAGGACCCATGCCCAACCTAGCTGGAGGGTTCCACTCTAATGGTCAGGGAACCATACCCTAATACCTCTAGAGGGAACTACTCGTATAGTAGATAAAGGACCTATACCCTACCCAGTAGGAGGGTTCTACTCTCATAGTCAAGGACCCATACCCTAAAACTGCAAGAGGGTGCCACTTGGATAGTAGATAGAGGAACCATGCCCTTCCCAGTAGGAGGGTTCCACTCTCTTAGTCGAGGAACCATACGCTGTCTCTGCAGGAGGGCGCCACACAATTGATAAGTAGAGGACCCATGCCCTATCCTAGTAGTAGAGTGCCAATCTAATAGCTGGTAGAGGACCCATGCATAGACCAAATGGAGGGTGCCACTCTAATAGCTGATTGAGGACCCATACTCTACCTACCAGGAGGGTTCCACTCTAATCTCTCTGATGATCCTACTTTATCACTATCATCATCAAGCATCGATTAAATAAGCATCATGCCCAAAAAATATTGAATTGTATCTAAAAATCCACTATTGAGGACAACATCACATTCTACATGAAAAAAAACTCAGGATAGTCTACTCGTAGGCTAAAATATAAGTCCAAATGAAGGATACAAGAGAGACTGGAGTTTCCTTAAAAGGAAAGGAGTACATGACATGTAAGGGGACCCGCACAGAGTGTGATCTCACTTCACTACCTAAACGTGTCCTTGTTGGTACATGGATCACTGATCGTGTAACACTTCATGGAATGTAGGTGAACTAAATAGCATTCCTCAGCCACCTAGGGCCCTACCTATGCTCTTGGTTGTGTCCGTGTAAATCTGCTAGTGTCTGTCTACTTTAGTGCATGATGTTTTCTCCCTCATGGGGTCCTACCCGTGTTCTCATGTCACAAATATTTTATACCTAGGGAGAGATTCATGATGTGTGGTCGACCCACACATCATGTCATCCTTAACTTTTTGAAAACCCTATCACCCTAGCCAAAGGGTCACTACACGGTGTGTGTTCATCACAACACACACCGTGTAGTTGGGTTTTTCAAAGAAAGTTAGATCTACTTATAGTGTTCTAGATTTGGACTCACCTCCTTGGATCTCACCTTTAGGCCTCTCAAAATTGGTGGAAAAGGACTATGTTTATCATTTTCATCCATCTGATGTCTAGAAATCATATTCCAATTGGTTCTCTCAACCCGTATGCACCGTATGCACTACACGCACCTCCCATCACCTGAAATGCCTCATCAGTATTTTGATCCTCTATGGAATAACCCATATCCATTAAATCATCCAAATACAACCCATATTCATCATTACATTTTTCTCATGTGAATTTTCCATGAATTCAAGGGTCCAATTGGTCTCAGTCCTACCTGGTAATGTTAAACCGAGATCCTGTAAGCCAATCAGTGAAAAAAATGAGGAATAATTGATAGAAAAGCACAAAAACAAAGGTGTACAATCATTTGTCAAGCATTATTATCCAAAAAACACAATAAGATATATCTATTTTGAGAAATAATTGAATAAAAAATTAAAAACCGGTGCATAGGTGCATGTAAAGGCTCGATTTAACACATATTAAGAAATCGAATTGATCATGCTCAAATAGTTTAATCAATTGAGGAAGAATCCAAAAATTGAAGAGTCCTACCTAAAATTGGATCATTCATTGTTGAAGAACATGATCTCCAATTAATGAGAGAAGTTGTTTCATTCATTGTGCCTAGATCTTCCAAGATCTAGAGTTCCGTCATTGTCTGATTCTGATTTACTGATGGAGTTGGAAAAAAATTCCTCTCAACAATCATAGGTTTATGAGAATAACCATAGAAAATCATTATAACAAAATAATTATAAAGGAAATTATAAAATAGTTCATTTAATTAAATAAATAAAATTAATTAATTATTTAACTAAACACACCCACCAATGACTGATTTTATTTGAACATCCCATGCCAACCTATTTTAGGTCACGTCTAGGGTAAAACTTTCATTATAGACTCAACTATGGTCTCAAATTTTCGATTTTAGAATCTTTTTAAGAGTTATCCCATTTTATTAAGAACTATGTTCATGTAATATAAAATATATTTAATATTTTTATAAAATTAATTCTAGGAACACTAGGCCTCGGAATCGTACACTTTCTCAGTGCCTGACTCTGAAAATATATTTATAAATATTTCAAAGTCTTACAAGGAAAAAATAGGGTCTCTACATTATTCCACCTTTCATGCTTTTCATCCTTGAAAAGAAAAACTATACAAAAAGCTCTAGATACTAAGTCGACATCTGACTCTCCCACTCCCAAGAGCTCTCTTATATGCTCCTGTGCTACCTCAACACACAAACCAAAGGGATGGTCCATCCACGCAGGATCCTCTCTTGCTGATACTCGATCGCCATCAGGTGATCCAAAAAAGTGTCACCATCCTTGATTTCTAGATCTCCCCAGTCAATAACATGTGTAGGGTTATGCATGTATCTCCTCAGTTGTGACAAATGGAATAAATTATGCACTTATTATTACTATGGGAGTATGGATAGGTGATAAGAAACCTCAATAACCCTCTTCAATATCTCAAATGACCTGATGAACCTTGAGGATAACTTGCCTCCCCAGTCAAATCTTTACAATCCTCATCGTAGGGGGACTCTCAAAAAAATGTGGTCTTACTGATCAAACTAAAAGGGCCTATGACATCAACCTGAGTAAGATTTATTCCTGATCTGGGATATCCTCATCCATTAATGGATGACCTAGACCTTCTCCGTTATCACCTTCACCATCTGTGTCCAAAAAAGAGATGCCTCATTGATCTCTTTCCAATATAAGGGTGACCTGTAGGGTCTCCCATATAGGGCTTCAAAATGCGTCATGATTATAGTAGAGTGGTAGCTATTATTGTACAAAAAATCTACCAGTGGAAAGTGATCCTCCCAGCTCTGACCAAAGTCTAACATGCAATCCCTTAGAATATCCCCCAACACCTAGATAGTGGGTTTGGTCTTCCAATCTATCTAAGGGTGGAAGGCCATACTAATCCTCATCTAGGTCCCAAATTTCTCCTATTGGCCACTCTACAACCATGATGTAAAACATGATTCATGGTCAAAGACAATAGTCGAGGGCACCCCATAAAGGTAAACAATCTTCCGCATGTACAAATGTTTGAAACTCTCCACAAAACTCTTCTCCTTAATAGCAAGTAAGTGTGCCATCTTTTTGAGTCAGTCAACTATCACACAGATGGAATCATGACCCCTCAATGTCTATATAAGACCTATCATAAAGTACATGGATATACCATCCCATTTCTACTCCTATATCTTAGGGGGATGCAACAAACCTACCAAAACTTGGTGCTCAGCCTTCACCTACTGACAGGTGAGGCATTGTGATATGAACTTGACCTCACTCCATCTCATGTCATCCCACCAAAACTATCACTAAAGGTATCTATAAATCTTCCCCACACTAGGATATAGATCCAAAGGAGAAGTGTGAAACTCTGTCATCACCTTCTCCTATATCATGACTGGGATCACCATCTGTCCCTATAAAAGGATGACATAATTCCCTTATTCATAAAATTCTTCTGGTAAATCACTTGAGGATATCTGGTCATGCAAGGCATCACCGTAGATGTCTCCCAACTAGGAATCTCTCACATGTTGGAGGATCAGAGGAGTCAATATATTTGACTGAAGAAAATCTACACCCTCCTACTCAACCAAGGTCAGCTGCAAGGAGGGAAACTACTCAGACACCTCCTGCACTAAAAAATCCTAATATTTCCTACTAAGGGAATATTATACCATGTTTCCCTTATTAGGAGTATATAATATCTCAAATTCATAGTCTTGAAGTAACTATAAACAACACCTTTATCTCAGGTTAAATTCTATCTACATGAATACATACCCAAGACTCTGATGGTCTGAGTAAAAAATAAAGTGATATCCTAGAATATAGTGCCTCCACATCCTCATAGCAAAGAATAATGCTTCCAGATCTAGGTCATGAGTCACATAGTTCTGCTCATGGAGTCTCAACTACCTAGACCCATATGTGATAACTTCCTTCCACTGCATCAACACACAACTGATCCTAGCTCTTAAGAAATCACAATACACTATATACTCCACACCCACCTCTGGTAGTCTCAAAGTATGATCACTCTTGATCCTTAGACTCAACTCCTTAAAGGATCTATGGAACCACTCAGTCTAGGTAAATAGCTTCCCTTTATGCATCAGTGTGGCCAAAGGGGATAAAATCCCAAAGAACTTTACCAAAAACATCCATTAGTACCCCACCAATACAAGAAAACTTTACACCTATGACAAGATCCAGGGTGGATCCCAAGAAAGAACTATATCAATCTTCACTGGGTATACAACTAATCCATGATTAGAAATGACATTACCTAGAAAATGAACCTCATGGATCCATAAATGGAACTCTGAGAGTATACCATAAATTTGGTGCTCCCAAATAAAATCTAGGACTATCTTTAAGTGCTCTGCATACTCCCCCTATGACGCAGAGTATATGAGTATGTCGTCAATGAATAAAACCAAAAATAAATACAAGTACAGATAGAAGATAAGGTTCATAAAGGCAATAAACATGGTAAGGGAATTCTCCACAACAAAGGGAATCACTAGTAACTCATAGTGTCTATAGTGACATCAGAATGCTAGTTTCATAATATTATCCTCGTGAACTCTCAACTGGTGGTAGTCAGACCTAAGATCGATCTTCAAGAACCATCTTTCATCTTGAAACTGATCAAATAGGTCGTAAATTCTCAACATGGGGTAATTATTATTTATTGTGTCTTGGTTCAGGTGATGATAGTCTACACAAATATGCAAGTTACAGTCTACCTTTTTCATGAACAACACTAGAGTTTCCCAGTGGGAGACACTAGGTCTAATAAAACCCTCCTCTCAAAGGTCCTTAAACTACAATCGTAGCTCTTAAATATTGGTGGGGGCCATATGATATGTAACATAAGATATCAGAGTGGTATTGGGATTAAAGTTGATACAAAAATTCATCTCCCACCTCATAGGTAGTCCTAGAACGTCCTTGGGGAAGAAATCTATAAAATCCTCCATGACTGAAGGAATCCAAATGTCTAAAGATCTTATTACATTATTAGACACTGAATGAGGATAATATTAATTGTTAATATATATAATATTCATGTGATTTATTATTCATATACACTATTTTAGTGCATTTTACACCTTGAACATTAATTCACATTATGATTGTAATTCCCTCTTAAAATGCACTATTACATGGTACATTTTTGAACACCTCCTAAAATACAAAATGGTCTTGATTTTATTTTAATATTTTATTTTCAGGTATCCCATTATATAAGTAATAATTAATTATTTTTTATCACTTGAATATTCACATTGGAAGACCACCAAAATGGACTTTCATGCCAACACATTCTGGGAAAAGTAAACTGGAAAAAATACCAATAAAGAGACTTTATCGGACAAGATACAATCCCAATGATTCTAAAAATTTAACTGAGGATAGATTACATCATGGGAAACATTTCATTAAATAGTGGAAAAATATAATTCTGATGTTTTAATGGAGTTATAGGTGGCCTAATTTGGAAATAAAAATCTGGGCCAGATTCTGAGGCCTAGAAAAACACCCCACCATTTTACACATATCTCGTAAACCATAAACTTTTTTGGGATGAAAATTTAAAGACGGTTAGGGGAAATCCAGATATTCATTTTATTATTCTATGACCCACTATAATTAGGCCATATAGAAGCTCATTTATGAGCTTCTGTTTGGTGGATGCAAGCTGGATGCCTCATCGAGTCAAGAGTGGAAAAGTCTAAGTTCCACAAGCTTTCCACCACCCTAAGCCTACCATACTCAAGTGGTATGACTTTAACTATTTGAGGATCAACCCAAGGCTCCCAAAATTCCTATTTAAGGTAGTGGTGTTGGAGGATTTATTGATCTTTTATGCTTTATTTTCATTGTAGTGTTATGCTGCCACTTTTCCTTTGTAATGTTCTTCTTCATTTGTAAGTTGTTCGAATCACCTTTGTTTTAAATAGAAATTATTCATCTTCTCTTATTATGTTATTATTATTATTAAATTGATATTGTTTCTTTATAGTCTGAATTTATTCAGACCAAACAATGTGAAATTATTCACACAATGGTGGAGTGATTGTTTTCTTTTTATTGTTTTTTTACTTCTTCAATTCCTCCCTCATGAGTCTACTTCCTGCTTCTATTGAAACCATAGCATCAATGGAGGGATAAACCACTTATGGGTTGATCCAAGGGAGTAGAAAGAGTCTGGATTGGATTTTATTTATCACCCCATTAATGTCTAATCACTTCTTTTAATTGAGATTTGTATTTAATGATTTTAAAACTTATTCGTCCTTGTTGAATTTTATGGCCACATACTTCAAGTACTAATATGAACCTTTACCTTGGAGTGCTCATAAATTTTATCCTCCAAGTGTATAGGTGATTATTGTTATGGTGTGTTGGTATAAAACTAGTAAGTGATAAAGTTTTTTGATCTTCTTGAATAAACCCATCTCGAATATAAGAAATTGAAATCGTTAAAAAATAATTTCATCCAATCCACCCCTTGTAATAACCTAGGATCAACCCTTATCATAATTTTATTTCACTTAAGTCACATAGTGTTAGATTAAACCTATATAAAATAAACCCAAAGTTGGATACTTAATAGCCAAAATCATTCCATAGAATGTGCATGTCTATAGGTTTCTTCTTAGGTTTCTAAGGAATCAACAACCCAAGCTACTACACATTTGACCGCTTAACCCTAAAAACTTGGGTAAATTTGGGCAAGACCAAATTTTGGTGCCATTGATGAGGACCCAAGTAAGTAATATAAACACCCATTCTATTCTCCCCCATTTCTTCTATTCTCACCCAAATTCTCTTATCTTTTCCCTTTCTCATTTTTTTTCTTTTGGCGCATGTCCGCCTACACCCGTGACCAATCAAACCATCTAGTTAGGGTGGATAGTCTTAAGGTTGGGGAGTCAAGTACACCAAGGGAAATCTTTCCATTATATCATAATCTTTCTAATACTCTAGAGTCAAAAATTGACCCCATTTCAATGGAAGTTCCTCAAAGAAACCAATTCATAAACCCGAGTGGGAACCAAAATGAAAATCCAAATGAGGCAGCCCCAAACTTAGGGAATGAAGTCGATAAAACCATGAATGAATACCACACACCTTCTTGGAACAATTCCCCTCATGAATTAGACACAATTCCCTAGGATATTCAAACTACATCTTTAAACCCCATTTCCTAAATCACCTTCCCACATTCCATGGTATGGAGTCCGAGATGACCTACCTTCTTGTTAAGGAGTTCAATGAAATTGTAGAAACCATGTGTCCCCCACATCAACTAGAGTCTGAAAATATGAGTCTCTTTCCTTTTTATTTAAAGTATAGAGCTAAAAATTGGCTAACAAATTTGACACCATCATACATCAACTCTTTGGACCAATTACAGAGATAATTCTACAAAAAATACTTTCCCCACCACAAAAAAATTACACTTAAAAAGATCATCCAATTTTTTTTAAAAGAAGGAGAGTCATTCTATGAAACATGGGAGAGGTAGCCTAAACATGGTTACACACCATGGTTTTTACATTCCTGAACAAGTGAGAATTTTCTATGAAGGGTTGGGCCTAGGGAACAAACAATTTATTGACATGATGTTTAATGAGACCTTTAAAAACAAAGCCTCAAATGATGCTTACGAGTATCTAGAAATCCTTGATGAAAAAAACCAAACATGGGGAACATAACCTTATTCTGAAAATTCAAAAAGAACTACTAGAATGCATACAATTAGAGAATAGGGAATCCTTAGGTCTAAACTCACAACACTCACTAGGAAGGTTGAAGAGATATACCTTAAGAAAATCCATGAAATCCAAACTGTAGACCCTGTTTGCACAATTTGTGACAAACATGGCCACAAAATAGACAAATGACCAACCATTACATCCATCAAGGATGTTCTTCTAGGAGGAACACCTGATGAAGTCAATGTCCTAAACTTCCAAAATCCCCAATACCAAAACACATTCAACCCAAGGTATAATGACCACCAAGCTTTCGCTGGAAAGATAACCAACAACCTAGCAAACCACAAGGACCAAACCCCTACCCTCCAATTTTTTTTCAAAACCATAACCATCTCCAACCACAACCAGTCAAATACCAACACCATGTTATCCAATACCAACAACCAATCCAACAACCAAAGTATCCTCTTAGGATAAACCAACCAGCACAATCCCCTACCCAATATGTCCCTCTACCAATCCTTGAATAGTTATGTAAACAAATGAAGAAAACGAACTCAGAAGTCTCATACCTTAAACATGAACTACAAACCATAAAAACAGGGAAGGAACCCATGCCTACTTAGGCTTTACCATCCTCAACTCTAAGGGGAGAGTCAAGTTTCACTCAAGCAACTCATGAACAACTAAAGGTTGTGACAGTTTTAAGAAGTGGGAAATCAATTGAGAAATATAAACAAATAATTCAAAAACCATCTGAAGATTCAAACTCTAATGAAAATTCAAATGAACCACATGATCAAACTGAAAAAACTAATAACAATGTGAAAGAAACAACTCTTCAAAAAACAATCCCACAACCTACACCATTTCCTCAACGCATGAGGGGGAAAACCAAGCCTGAATTGAGTGATACATTGAGGTAAATATTCTCACAAGTAAAGTTGAATATTTCACTCCTAGATTCCATTCAAAACATTCCTACATACTCAAAATACCTTAAGTACCTCTGCACTTTTAAAAGGAAATTCTCACATAAGAACCAAGTCCTTCTGGAAGCAAATGTTAGCACAACAATCCAAGGAAACCTTCCACCAAAGATGAAAGACCCATGATTTCCTTACATCAATGTTAAACTAGGAGAGAACAAAGTTTTCAAAGCCTCGTGTGACCTAGGTTCCAATTTCAATCTCATTCCCTATGCTGTGTACTGCCAGTTAGGACTGAAAGAGCTCCAACCCACATATGTCACACTTCAACTTGCTGATCATAGTATTAGGGTTATAAAGGAAATTTTGAAGGATGTTATAGTAAAAATATAAAATTTCATCTAACCTACTGAATTAATTATCCTTTACAACAATCCAAACTTAGGCAACAAGGATCAAACCCCAATTATCCTTGTCCATCCCTTCCTTGCAACAATCAACTCTGTTATCTGAGTCCGAAATGGGAACATGACCATCACCTTTGGAAACATGAGTCTAGACTTGAACATATACAATGAAAAATCTAAAATTGGGGATGATGAAGAGATACATGAGATTAATTGGATTGGTAGTGTTGATAGTGAACTCAATGAACTTCAAGGGATTACTGAAGGATTTTTAAGTCAAGAAGAGATTGATTTTCTTTGTTCACATGAGGGAAATTTGTATCCTTGGCTTGAATATATTTCATATAGCTCTATTGATGATTTTCTAGAATCACCAATCAATGATACCATGGGTTAAATCAATAACATTGAGTCTATACCCATTCATGACACTGCTCTGGCTAATTTAGTGGATGAAAATTCTATTCACAATGAACCAATCGTGTCAAGAAATCTGTACAAAGAAACTGAGTTCAATACAAAGTCTCATCCTTTCTTAGAAAGTGATAACCAATCTGATCTCTAATTTAAGTTCCTACCTTCATCACTCAAGTATGCATTCTTAGGGGACAATCGAACCTTTACTATTGTAATTTATTCCTCTCTTGAATCCAATCAAGATATGATGCTTCTAGATGTCCTAAGAAAGCATAATAAAGCAATTGGATGGACCCTTTCTAATATTATTGGGATTAGCCCACTCATTGGGACTCATAGGATTGTTCTTGAATCTGAATACAAACCATGTCTTCAACCTCAAAGGAGACTCAATCCAAATCTTATGGATGTGATAAGGAAAGAACTTCTTAAGTTTTTGAAAGTGGGTATCATCTACCCCATTGCTGAGAGTGAGTGGGTAAGACCAATTCAAGTTGTCCCAAAGAAATCTGGGATTACTGTGATCACCAATGAGGATGGTGACCTTCTCCCCACAAGGGTCAGTAGTGGATGGAGAGTCTGTATTGACTATAGGAAGCTCAACTCTTGTACCAAGAAAGACCATTTCCCCTTTCCCTTTATTGATCAAGTCCTCGAGCGAGTGGTAGGTCAACAATTATATTACTTACTAGATGGATTCTTAGGGTATAATCAAATCATGGTCTCCTTAGAGGATCAAGGGAAAACAACCTTCAATTGTCTATTCGACACTTTTTCCTTCCAGCACATGCCCTTTGGGTTATGTAATGCCCCTGGTACCTTACAGCAGTGCATGATGGGAATATTCTCAGACATGGTGAGGGATTATTTAGAGGTCTTAATGGATGAATTATCCATCTTTGGGGATACTTTTGAGGTATTACTTATGAATTTTGAAAGGGTTTTTTCAAGATGTGAGGATAAGAATCTCATCCTAAATTGGGAAAAATGCCATTTCATGGTAAAGGAAGGACTTGTTCTAGGACATCTGGTATCTGGTAGAGGAATTGAAGTTGATAAATCTAAGGT
Organism: Viscum album; assembly: GCA_963277665.1. NCBI lineage: Eukaryota > Viridiplantae > Streptophyta > Magnoliopsida > Santalales > Viscaceae > Viscum > Viscum album. Next base: position 1,012,589,517 of record OY728156.1, read on the forward strand.
CAAAATCATTAATCACATTCCATCTCCTAAAAATGTTAAGTAAGTGAGGTCCTTCTTAGGATATTCTGGTTTCTATAGAAGGTTCATTAGGAATTTCAGCTCTATTTCTCGACCACTTTGTGTTCTATTGGTGAAAGATACTCCATTTTTATGGACAAAAATCTGTGAGGAATAATTATATAAACTCAAGTCATCTCTTATCTCTCCACCTATTATGAAATCTCAAAATTGGAAACTTCCTTTTGATCTCATGTGTGATGCGAGTGACTTCGCTGTAGGAGAAATCTTAGGACAATGGTGTGAGAAAAATCCATGTGTCATTGCTCATGAAAAAAAACCTTTAAATGATGCACAAATCAACTACACCACCACTGAGAATGAGTTACTTGATTCTATGTTTTCCTTATAAAAGTTTAGGTCCTACCACTTAGGACCCCCCATCACTGTGTTCATTGACTATTCTGGACTAAAATACCTCTTCCAAAAAAAGATGCTAAGGCTAGACTGATTAGGTGGGTACTTCTTTTACAAGAATTTAACCTCAAAATAAAGGATAAAAGGGTGTTGAAATTTTTTTAGATGATCACCTCTCTAGGATGGAATTCAAAGACAAATAAAATCACATTTTCGTATCTGATTCATTTCCCGATGAGCACCTCTATTCAATGAGTGATTTCCCATGGTATGCCGACATAGCAAACTTCTTAGTTACATGAGTCATTCTAAAATTATTAGGGACTCAATCTCAAAGGAAATTATTTTATGATGTTAGGAACTATGTGTTTGATGATCCATACCTCTATAAGTTCTTCCCTGACCAAGTCATTAGAAGGTGTGTCCCAGAATCTAAACAAGAGTCCATCCTTAAATTATGTCATAGTGAGGCATGTGGAGGTCACTTTTCCTCTAAGAAAACTTATGCTAAGGTTTTTAAGTGTTCTCTCTTCTAGACCACCCTATTAAGGGACTCATACACATTTTTTCAAATCTGTCCTAGGTGTCAACAAGTAGGGTCCATCACAAAAAGGAATCAAATTCAACTCACTCCCATCTTAGTGATTGAAATATTTGACTGTTGGGGAATCGATTTCATGGGTCCCTTTCCAAACTCTAGGGGATATCTATACATCCTTTTAGTTGTTTATTATGTATCCAAATGGGTTGAGGCCATTCCTACAAAATCTAATGATCATCAAACTGTGATTAGATTTCTCAAGGAAAACATCCTCTCTAGATTTGGAATTCCTAGGGTTATCATTAGTGATCGTGGAACTCATTTTTTCAATCATCCATTCTCATAACTCATGGAAAAGTATGGAATTTCTCAAAAAGTGTCCACTTCTTACCACCCATAGAACAATGGTCAAGATAAGTTATCCAATCAATAAATCAAACAAATTCTTGAGAAAAAGGTTAATCCATCTAGGAAAGATTGGTCGAGAAAACTCTTAGATTATCTTTGGGCATATAGAACCGCATATAAAACCATTTTAGGAATGTCCCCATATAGGTTGGTTTATAAAAAAGAATGTCATTTACCAGTTGAAATTGAACATAAGGCTTTTTGGGAAATTAAGAAAATGAATTATGACCTCTCATTGGCCGGAACAAAAAGGAAATTAGATCTCAATGAACTTGAGGAACTTATGATGGAGGCTTATGAAAATTCAAGGATAAATAAAGCTAGAGTTAAAGCCTACCAATATCGAAATCTTAAAACCAAACACATTGTACCGGGTAAACCTATTCTTTTGTATATCTCTAAAATTCATTTACACCTAGGAAAGTTGAGGTCTAGATGGTCGGGTCCATACATAGTGCATAAGGTGTACCCCCATGGGGCTGTAGAAATTCAAGATCCCACTAATGGTCAGACCTTTAAAGTTAATGGTCATAGAGTCGAACCATTCATTGAACTATTCCAAAAACAAGAAGCAGATGAAGACTTGTGTGAACCAACCTTAGATGAGGAAAATACTTAAATAATTAGGGGTCTATGTCGAGCTAGTGACATTAAACAAAAGCGCTGCATGGGAGGTAACCCATGGTTCTCATGTTTATAATATTTTTAAATCATCTTTATTTTTCAAATAGGATTAATGAATCATTTTTATATTTAATTTTTTTTGATCTGTTATTCTATTATGAGTATGGATGGGTATGAAAGGGGAGTTCCATATTCATCCATGTCACGTGGTGTGATCCTTGACTAATATCTTACCCATAAATTTAAAAAGAAGACAATGTATCATTAGTTCATTTTATTTTTATGTGTTTGTAGGTTAAAATAAAAATACAAAAAAAAAAATTAAAAAATTTAAAGGACACGTCGTAGGTCGTGGGGAAAACCCCGTCATAACCAGCGAAGCCGCGAGGACTCAAACCCGAGACCGAAGGGAGATAGGGGCACACACTTACCACTGAACTATGTATTATAGTGCTTTTTATTCTATATTTTTTGTATATATACTTATATTTTACATTTTTTATTATATGAATAAATATATATATCTATATATATTGTTTTTTGTTTGTTTGTTTTTCCCTTTTTCCACTAGGGAACTCTACAAGTGACATGGATATCAAAGGACTAAATTGGAGCATCAAGAACTTCAAATTCAACCACCAGGTGACTTCATTCCACGATCCTTATATTTCAAATTCCTTTTAGAACTTCTCTCATCTACCTCTACCCCCTTCTAAATTTTATTTTCTTTAAACACTGGAGACAATGTTATTATAAGTTGGGGGGGTGAAAAGAATGAAAAAATAATAATTAATTTTGTGTGCATAAAAAAAATGTGTGGAAAGAATAATTTCTTTAACCTTGAACATGATAATACACATTGCACACTTTTAAACTAAATATCAAATATTTTAGCATGCCATGATTCTAATTTTAATCCATTTATAATTTAATGAGCATAAATTTTGGAAAGTGTGTCTGTCTAATGTAAAATTTCATCATTTATATTTTCATCCAAATAAAAAAAAGAGATCACAACGCACGTCCTTTGGATAGTGGGGTATTAGTTTGAGTTCATGGGGTCCCCTAAATAAATATCATAGTTTTGGTGATCATTTTAGTTTTAATATGATTATTCAATAAAAAAATAATAAAAAAACAATAAATTTTCATGTAGAGAAATGAAATGACCTAATGTGTGGCTTTCGACACTTGGGGATCATGACTCCATAGTTTTCTGGCCCAGAGTTAGTAATTTTATCTCTATTTGTGGTAATTTGACTTCTTTTTTGACTGAGTTAACTCGACATGATGCCCAAGTATGTGAGATTCACTTGGTTCCCTAAGGTCTTTGAACCTGGGAGTCATCGATGAAGTCTCGCTACATGGGTTGAATATTTTGAGTGAAATTTCAATTACCATGTAAATATTTCAAAAATAAAATGAATACTCATCTTAATATTGAAATGTGATTCCACCTAACGCTTCCATCATTTCCCCCTTTAATAAATATTAACCCCCATGTCTATTGTGATACACAACACATCCTCATGCTTAATTGATATTGGATGAAATAAGGAGATGAATTTGAATAATGGAATGGGATTGGGATTGGTATTTTCTTATGAAACTATCTTGTATTAAAATATTTTTATGGGTTTCATGATTGTTTGGAATAATTTTTTTGGGTGATCATTGTGTATTAAAATGTTTTTGGAAAAGTGAATTCGAATTTCATATTTTTGAGATATATTTTCCTCGGGACTAGAAAAACTCAAGTTGGGGGGTGTGATTAACCACTTAATGAGGATAATATTCATTGTTAATATATATAATATTCATGTTCTTTATTATTCATATACACCATTTTAGTGAATTTTACACTTTGAACATTAATTCACATTATGATTGTAATTCCCTCTTAAAATGTACTATTACATGGTACATTTTTGAACACATCATAAAATACAAAATGGTCTTGATTTTATTTTAATATTTTATTTTCAGGTATCACATTCTATAAGGAACAATTAATTATTTTTGAGCACTTGAATATTCACATTGGAAGACCACTAAAATGGGATTTCATGTTAACACATTCTGGGTAAAGTAAACTGGAAAGCATCCCAATAAAGAGACTATAGAGGCCAAGATAAAATTCCAATGATTCTAAAAATTTAAATGAAGATATATTACATCATGTGTAACATTTCATTAAATAGTTTCCAAATATAATTCTGATGTTTGAATGGAGTTACAGGCAGCCCAAGTTGGATATAAAATTATGGTCCAGATTCTGAGACCCAGAAAAATAATCCACCATTTTACACATATCTCGTAAAAAATAAACTCATTTGGGATGAAAATTTACATAAAGTTAGGGAGAATCCTTAGATTCATTTTATTATTCTATGTAACACTATAATTTTTCCATATAGAAGCTCATTTAGGTGCTTCTGTTCGGTGGATGCAAGTTGGATGCCACCTCGGGTCAAGAGTGGAAAAGTCTAAGTTCCACAAGCTTTCCACCACCCTAATCCTATCATACTCAAGTGGGATGAATTTCATTATTGTAGGCTCGACCCAAGGCTCCAAAAATTCCTATTTAAGGTAGTGGTGTTGGAGGATTTATTGATCTTTGATTCTTTCTTTCATTGTAGTGTTATGCTGCCACTTTTTCTTTGTAATGTTCTTCTTCATTTGTAAGTTGTTCAAATCACCTTAGTTTTCAATAAATTTTTTTCATCTTCTCTTATTTTGTTCTTATTATAACATTGATACCGTTACTTTATGGTCTTAATTTATTCATACCAAACCTTGTAAAATTATTCACAAAACGGTGGAGTGATTGTTTTCTTTTTATTGTTTTTTTTTCACTTCTTCAATTCCTCCCTCATGACTCTACTTGCCGCTTCCATTGAAACCATAGCATCAATGGATGGATAACCCACTTATGTATTGATCCAATGGAGTATCAAGGGAATTAATTGTATTTTATTTATCACCCCATTAATTTCTAATCACTTCTTTTAATTGATATTTTTATTTGATGATTTTAAAACTTCTTCATCCTTATTGAATTTTAAGGCCACATACTTCAAGTGATAATAAAAACCTTTACTTTGGAGTGCTCATAAATTTGATCCTCCAAGTGTATAAATGATTAGTGTTATGGTTGTTGGTATAAAACCAGTAAGTGATGAAGTTGTTTGATCTTCTTGAATAAACCCATCTAGAATATAAGAAATTGAAATCATTAAAAAAGATTTTCATCCAATCCACCCCTTGTAATAACCTAGGATCAACCCTTCTCATAATTAGATTTCACTTAAGTCACATAGTGTTCACTTAAACCTATCTAAAATGAACCCAAAGTTGGCCCCTTAATATCCAAAATCAGTCCATAGAATGTGCGTGTCTATAGGTTTCTTCTTAGTCTGATGAATCGACAACCCAATATAATCTACATTTGAATGCTGAACCCTAAAAACTTGGGTAAATTTGGGAGAGACCATTACACCAAGGGATACACTCACCATTTTTTTGGGTAATGGTATGAAACCTCCTTCTCAATAAACCTACTCATCCCGACATAAGATCTATCTCACCCAAAAATAAGAATCTCATCCTATCAGTGTGAAGGCATCTGAATCGTCTTTGGTGATAGTCAATTTGGTCTCGAATCATGGAAAACCAATCCATACCCAAGATGATTTCACAGGGTTCCATCATGATGAATAATAGGTCCCATGAGAACCTCTATTCACCAAGTGATAACTCTCACTACTAGTAGATAAAAAATATCAAAGAAGTGTTTCCTATAACAGCTTAAAGACAAAGTTTTTGGGCTAAATTCTTAACTGAGATCTCTAGATCTCACACAAGGAGTAAATATATGAAGGAATGAATCTCACCTATGTTAACTAAAACTGAAGCAAGAGTATAATAAACATAAATCATACCTCTAATCATCTCTTATGCTGCTGAGTCGTATGCCTCCATAGCTTGCAGTTATCTGCAACCCCAACCTCTAGCTCCCTAATCCTGATGTGGGACACATTGTGGTGGTGGTAGAAGGATATTATAGCATCATCCACCACCCATAGTTCTTCCTTCTGGAGCTCCACCTACTTCACCTCCCTAGGGGCCACCCCTCCCTTGCCCGGGAGATCCTTGATCACGACACTGCCTCTACCATGGTGGTTCTTATGCTATCTGTCTATGCTCCTTAGTATGTCATGTTGGGAAATTACGCACCATGCGACCTCTCCCATCACATGCATAACAATTCCCCTATCTAGGATTTCCTATTCCTCTATGCTTCCCCTGACCATATGGATGATCGTGATCCTAGGAATATCTCCTGCACCGAGATCTTATTAACTAATGCTTTCTAGCTACTACAGATGAATCAGACATATAATGCTCACTACTAGCTCTAGCTGCCTGGAGTCCCTCTGATAGAAATCTATCCATCACTAGTGAACACTCCAACACCTCAGCATAGGTGTGAATTTACAAGGGCGCTATATTGGCACAAATATCTCCACAAAGTCCCTACTTAAAATTATGTGCTCGGAAGTAGCCATTTCAAATCATATTAAGGGAGTACTGTGTAAGGTTTGTGAACCTCATAAAATACTTAGCCAATGTCATACATCCCTTCTGTATCTCCATAATCTCTTAAATCTAAATCGATCACAAAGAGGAGGGGTATTTATCCTCATGAAACAACAGCTGGAAGTCGGGCCATGAGAGTGTCGACTCATCTTGCATTTGTGTAACAAGACTCCACCAACACCCAACTACTCCATGGAAAAGGCTATCTTCCCATGAATCCACCTGATCATCTGGTGTTCGGATAAGCCTAAAAACAAGGATAATCTATTTTAACCAATCATCCATTTCCTGATGATCTATCTCACCTCATAACCTGAGTGGATTCTAGCACTAGAACTTGCAGAGTGTGCTAAGACTGTGCACATCCTCAAACTACTCAGCTAGGATGATCTGCTGCTCAACAGGAGGGGGTGTTGCTACATTTCCTACTAAAGGAATAATCTCATGGGATAGACCCTAAACTAATGCCTCATCACTCATCGAATCGTCATTATGATTTAAAACTGGTAACCTAGATGAATGTCATCGCAGAGGCATCCTGAAAATTTAATCAACACATATCATGGCTAGATAAGCATATATACACAACGGGGAGATGAATTAAGAAGTAAAGTAAAAGACTCAATCCTATATGATGCATGTAATATTGATCCATATAAAAAATGTCTCATTATGATGATTCAAAAAGCAGACAATCAAGGTATTGATGAATGGATACGTTGGCCGCCACACTAACACTGGGTTCCTTGGCCCAAAAGCTTCACTCGAGACACTTTGACGCTATTTCATTATATCGCAACCAAATTCTTGTAAGGAGACTACTCCATAAAACATCTCAAGGAATGAATTGCTCTGATACCAATATGTCCCGAATCGACCCAACGGGGCTCAATCTGCAGCTACCACAAGCTCGCCTCCATAGGTCAATGGATGGAGACAAGCGCTGAAAGGCAAATCTAATATGGGAGTCCTTTTCCTAATGTACCTGTATGTACACACCCGACCATCTCAATAAAAAATTTTAGAGGAATAAAATAAAATTATGAAACATCTAGAGTAATAATCCATGAATGAAAAACCTCTAGGGAATACAACGAGTACTAATGTGTAAACTAAAAAGTAAAGTGAAAACGTACATACCCAACAAGAAAGATATCCCAACTTGACAAAACTGGAAAAAGTAAAATGCTGAGAGAGATCGGCTCCAGATCTTATAGCTTCGACCACCATACACAATTCAATGCACTAGGTATCCCTATGCTCCTTTATAGTTACCAATAAAATCTCCATCATTTTCATAAGACATGAAATGTGTGGGAAAATCCCATTCAGGGGTGATTATATACATACCTAGTAGGACACCCTGAAATATAAAGGGGAAGAAGTAAGAGACATGATAGGAATAGACAATAGACAGCTCAACCCAAAGAAAGAGAGTACAAAATTCAACAACATGGATATATATATATATACACACATATATGATTAATTCAAATAATCCCAAATGAGTGAAAAAGGGGATCTCTATCTCATAGTATAGATCATTATAGGAGTGACATTAGTTACAAGATGTCTATCATCGATGCCCAGAATCTCGCATGTCTGCTTGAAGAGTCATCCAAGTCAATCCATACCTCGCTATTGTGTCATAAAATCAAGGGGAACAATATATAGGTATATGACCCATACCCTAGTACAATAGGAGAGTGCCACTCAAGTAATTAGTAGAGGACCAATTCCTAGACCAGCTATAGGGTGCCACTCTAATGGTTGAGGACCCATAACCTGATACCATAGGAAGGTTACACTTGAATAGAAGATAGAGGACCCATACCCTACCTAATAGGATGGTTCCAATCTCATATTTGAGGACCCATACCCTAGATCCAGAAGAGGGTTCCACTCAGATAATAGATAGAGGACCAATGCCCTGCATAGTAGGAGGGTGCCACTCGCGTAGTCAAGGACCCATACCGTGGATCCATAGGAGGGTGCCACTTGATGGATAGGTAGAAGAACCATGCCCTATCCTAGTATAAGTGTGCCACTCTAATATCTTGAAGAGGACCTATGTACATCACATATGGAGGGTTCCAATCAAATATCTGATTGAGGACCTATACCCTACATAGTAGGAGGGTTCTACTATGATCTCCCTAATGATCTTTCATGATCACTGTCATCATTAAGCATCACCTAAATAAAAATCACACCCAAAAAATCCCACATTGTATATAAAAATCCACTATGAAGGCCACTATCATGTTCTAAATGAAAAAACACTCAGGATAGGCTACCCACTATCCAAAATCTAAGTCCAAATGAAGGAGACATGAGAGACTGAAGTTTCCTCAAAAGTAAATAAGGGGTACACGATGTGTAATGGGACCCACATAGTGTGTTTCTCCCCTCACTTCCTGGATGTGTCCCTTATGGTACATAGATCACTGACCATGTAGAACTAGATGGAATTCAGGCGGACTACATAGCATGCCTCATCCACCCAAGTCACTGTCAGTGCTCTTGGTCATGTCAGTGTAAATCTACCCGTGTCTGTGTACTTTGGTACACGATGTGTGCTTCCGCATGGATTCCTGCCTATGTGCTCCTATCATAAGACCTATATACCAGGGGAGAGATACATGGTGTGTGGTCTAGCCACATATAATGTCATCCTTAACTTTCTCAAAACCCTAGCATCGTATCCAAAGGGTCACTACACGACATGTCTTCATCACAGTACACGCCTTGTAGTTGAGTTTTTCATATAAAGTTAGATCTTCTTCCAACATTACAAATATGGCCTAAACTCCTTGGATATCACCTCTAGGCCTCCCAAAATTGGTGAAAAAGGCATTTTTACATCGTTTCTGGCCATCCAGTGTCTGAAATCATATTCCAATTGATTCGTTCAAATCCTGCACGCATTGCGTGCACCTCCTATAGCATGCAACGCCTAACTGGTATTCCAATCCTTGATGGAATCACCCATATACCATAAATCATCCAAATAAATACTTGATTAATCATTCTATTTTTCTCACGCAAATCCACTATGAATTCGTGGATCTAATCAATCTCAGTCCTTCCCAGTAATGTCCAAACGAGACCCATATTCCAATCAGTGAAGAACGTGAAGAATCATTGAGAGAAAAGCACCAAAAAAGGTATAAAATAATTAGAAAAGAGTTATTGTATAAAAAAAACAATTTAGTATATCTAAGGTGAGAAATAATTGAATAACCAATTAAAAACCAGTTCATAGACCCATGAAAAGTCTCAATTTAACGCAGTTCAAGAAATAAAATGATCATGATCAAACAGTTTAATCAATTGGTCCAGAATACAAAAATTAATGAGTCCTACCAGAAATTGGATCATTATTCATTTAAGAACTTTCTCACTAATTAATGGGAGGATTCATTTTATTTGATACACCTCAATTTTCCTAGATTTGAAGTTCTGTCATCGTCTAATTCTGATTCACCAACAGAGGTGGAAGAATGCTCCTATCAATGGTCCCAGGGTTATATGGATAACCCTGAAAAAATGTCATAATGACATAATTATAGAGTAAATTCTAAATTATTTTATTTAATTAAAAAATAAAATTATTTATTAATTTAACTAAACGCACCCTCCAATGACTGCTTTTATTTTAACGTCCTGCACCGACTTATTTTAGGTCACGCCTAGGGTAAACTTCGCATTCCGAACTCAACCGTGGTCTTGGATTTTTTATTTAAGACTCTGTCTAAGAGTTATACCATTTTATTTAATAAATTTTCATTTATAATGTAAATTATAGTTAATATTTTTATAAAATTAATTATGGGCACACCGGGGCTCGGAATCGCACACCGTCTCAGCACTTGGCTTCAGAAATATATTTAGAAATATTTCAAAGTATTAAAAGAAAAAAATAGAGTCTATATAGTTTTAAAGTAAAATTAGTTTAATTATATTATAATTTAACTAATTTAGTTAATTTTAATCAATTTAATATTTAATTTTGATATTAAAACCTTCTATACTTAAGAGAATTTTCTTTTTGAAAACCCATTTTTTTATTGCATCTGCGAATATAATTTTAAATTGAATTTTACCACTTATGTGAATTGAATTTGAAAAAATGTATTACATAATTGGAATAATCACAATTTATATTATATAATAAGGTCAAATTAATTTTTTACCAAAATTAATAGTGAAAATATTAAAAATTAATTACCGTAGTTATGGTAAAAATAGGTTTACTGTGGGGTTAAACTTAGAAGATAAGAGTTAAAATGACTTACCAACTTGTAAAAATTTTATTATATAGACATATTTTGACCTTATACTATACTAAATTAGTAAATAATACTATTTGAAAGATTTTTTAATATGAATGAATTTATTATTTTGGATTATTTTAGGAAATTTCCAAGTAATTTCCAAGAGGGTTCCCTTTCCCTACTTATAAAAGGGCACTTCCTCCTCTCACTTATTTACAAAACTTAAGAAATTTGGCTTAATAAAAACATGAAAAATATCTACCCAAAATCCTTAGATATATTTTAGATATTTTTTCCTCCCAAAAGACCATCCCTAGAGTCCTTGAGAGGATATCCAAAAGATTTTTTTCTTAGAGAAGGTAATTATCTTAATAAAGTTATTTCATTTTCTTTCTTCATTTTCAACCTTCAATTATGTATTAAAACTTAAAATATAATAAAACAATAATATAACATATAATTAGATATTATTATGTTTTTTCCATGATATTTATCCATCTCCACTTCCATAAAATGGGAAATAAAATCATCGATCATGTGTATGACAGACTACCGCCTCACAAACTGATGTAGTTCGTTTTCCATCACCACCTTTAAAATATAGATATGATGAAAGATTTAACACACACACATATATATATTATATTTATGATATTTTTGTAATTTTTTAATTTTAATATCACATATACCTTTTTATGTCCCATTTAATTTCAAATACAATAACATCGCTTATGTGTACATCGGACTAGCGCCTCGTGAAGCGATGTGATTCGTTTTTCACTTACACTTTACATGGAATGTAATAAAGATAAAATTAATTAATATATGTGATATATATGAGATTATATTGATCATTTAAAATTAATATATCACATACTTACTTACCCTTTCACTCATTAATGGAATGCTAACATCACTCGTGCGTACATACGACCTACCATCTCTACAAAGTGATGTGATTCATTTTCCATGTTCAACTTTCATAAGTGGTTATAAAATTTTATCTACTAAATAAATATGATATTTATAAAAATATTATAATTCCTTATATGATATACACACATATATATATATATCCTATTCATAATAAGGAGAATATTCATGACAAACTATGCATGAGAAAACATGATAATTAACACTTGAAACAATGAAAATAATGAAATATTATTAACAAATGTGTTGTAAAATGTTATAAACGGATCATATATGATATTATAAATATGATTATGGTTCTTTTATAAATTTATAACACACTTAAAACTATTATATAGGAGGTATGGACATATATGAAGTAAATCATACCTGAGGTAGCACTACTACAAAATTAACCTTTAACATCATTAGAAAATGCCTTTATCAGTGCTAAAAAGTGTTGATAATCAAAGAACAGTTAAAATCACGAAACTTTTATCAGCAGTAAAAAGTGATTCTAAATTCCCCCTTTAATATCACTAAAAAATAATTGTTAAAAGGGTTATTTAGTAATGATTTTTTTAGCACTTTTAAAGGCTCCCTTTATCACCCTTTTTAGTAATGTTAAAGGGGGCCTTCAGTAGATCCTTTTTAATACTGATAAAGGCCCCACTGATAAAGGGTATATAATTTTTTTCCCACATCCCACCCACCCCTTTTATTAGTGCCTCCCACCCCCACCCATTTATCAATGCTTTAGATAATCCTAGACTCCCACGCGTGCCTCTACCTTCGGCGAGTTTCGAACCTTAGATCTCCACATTATACACCAACGACTTTACCACTCTGTTATACTATTTTTTAGATTTTATGATATATCTATATATTTATAAATATTTCATCACATTTTTTATCCAAATATTTATATATATGTTATTATATTAATAAATATATTTTATATGTAAATATGTTTAATTATTTATTTATAAAATTAATTTTTTTGTGTGAATATATAAAAAGTATGTATATATTGTTATATATTTGATTATAAAAAAAATTACATTATGAAAAATGATAAAATTTAAAATCCATAATATCAATATGAATGTAATCCCTAGGAATAAATTCATTCCCCACTAAAAAAGGGTAAAAAGACCCTATAAAAAGGCTTAAAATCCATCGAATGTTAAAAATTGGGTACCCTGACTAAAAACTCAGTTTTAGAGGCCTTTAGGACATTTTTTTCCTTAAAAAATGATATAGAAGGTTCCCTTGTGTCACCAACATGTATAGATTGTCGTAGGATTCAATTTGATATGTGGTAGAATCCAAACAGACACTCGGATCAAAAGTTATGGTCGTCTGAAGTTTGAGTTACGTTTTTAACTTATTTTAAACCTTTTATTATCATTTTTTTATTTTTTTAATCTTAAAATTGATATTAAATGACTATTAATCGATAATAATAAGAAAATTATTTATTAAAATTATTTTTTAGTTATTTTATAATCTATTTTTATTAGATATCTTACATATTAAGTGTAAATTCCTATTTAGCTTATCTAAAATATATTTCAAAAAATATATTATATTTATATCAATATAAATATATTTATATATTTATATATTTATATAATATTTTTAATAAAACATATAATTTTTTGAAGTATACTTTTATCAGCACTTGTAAAAAAGCACTGATAAAAGGGGGTCTTTATTAACGCTTCTAAAAAAAACTGATAAAAATATCCTCTTTATCAGTGTTACAAAAAGTGTTGTTAAAGACCCCATTTAAAAGCACTTTTTTTATCATTGACAAAGGGGTTATCTAACATCATTTTTATCCAGCATTGCTAAATCCATAGCACTAGATAAACCTAGTTTTGTAGTAGTATAAGGGTTTCTCATCTCACTTTTACTTTCGTGAGACATATGCCATATTCACTGCTTATTTACTTTGTTTGGTATATATACTACCCATTTTATGTGTTATATCATGAATCTATTTATCTTCATTGTATTTAAATTTTAATTTTATGTCATTTCTTTATTGAGGATTATGATTCAGAAGTTACTAATGTGGTACAAGTTTATTTCAAAATCTCATCATTATTATAGATTGTTTATGTTTACATCTCCTTTGTCGAAATTATTAGATATTTATATCTTAAATTGCATCTATTTTATTTACCACTAGTTATTCATGGACCTTTTCAAGTAATATTACCATTATTTCACTATTTGTTACTTAAAATGATTGAGAAATTTTTTTTAAGAAAATTATACTTTATTTGTCTCTTTGGTCAAAAATCCCTTTTCATTAAAACCCATGTTTTATAAAAATGTTTTCAAAAATATTTTTAACCTTTTAAAAATGATTTATTAAATACATTTTTATCGTGTTTTACTTTTTACAAAATGTTTTGAAGGGAATATTCATGTCATTTTCAAAATAGTTCCCAATTTTATTTTACTGAAAATTTGAAAGGAATATTTGTTTTAACGTGTATAGAATGAACAAAATTTTCCACCATCATGAACAATCAATGTTTTAATGATTATTTTACAAGTTTTAAAAGGTTATTTTTAATGAAAAGTATTTTCAAACTGTTTTGTGAATATTTTGATTTAAAAGGTGATTTTCAAAATGCAAAGGTTATTTTTATCAAAAATGTTTTAAGGATATTTTCATGGTATTCATATTAATCAATAAAATCAACCCTCTATTTTACTTATGATACACTGAGAAAATTTTGTATTGATAACATCCTTATTATTATTTTTGGATAGTTTATGATCACTTTTACTGGAAATGTACAATTTTATTATCATTCACCATTTTACTTTGGATGGTTTTTGATTATGTTTATTGATTGGGGTAAGCATTAACATTTTTATGTTAGTTCTTCAATACAACTATTTATATTTATTATGTCTCACTCCGTTCAAATAAGTAATGCATTGGACTTAGTAAGTGAAGAGAGAGTCCCGCTATAGCCCCTCGATGCATCAGTAGGTCACCTGAGATAAACAAGATTGGGTTTTGGTTGAGGCCTTACCCATTTATTTAGATGTCTTGGAATAAGACCTCAACACTATGATTTAAATATTCGAAATCATGCATTCCATAATTATGAATTTAATCATTGATATTCCATTTGATTATTTTATTAGTCATAATATTCGCGGTTAAGTTTCAACCTCATGTGATTATTTAAATGGAATTGTTTGATCATCATTTATTCCTACCATATTATTCTCAATATAATGATTAAATGGTATGTGTTCTAGTTATTTACCTCTCCATATTGATTATGACTTATTTATTAATAGTTTCCACTGTATTATTACCCTTACTAAGCATCCGAGCTCACTAATTTATTATGTTTTATTGTCCCTAGGATACTAGGAAGTGTTCTGTGATTAATATGAAAGGATATTCTATGATTAATAATTATGTTATCAAAGAAAAAAAGTTGTGTATTTTATGTTTTCAATTGTAATGAGAATTTCAAGTATATATCTAGTTTACTAAGACTATTAAATTCTTTTATCCTTTAGGATGTGATTGCTTATATCATATGACAATGTAATAAATTATACACTAGCTCTAGGATATTAGGGTCAGGGTCGCTATAGTTGGTATCAGAGGAAGTTTAGTAGAAATCTTGGGAACTTGATTTAGAAAAACATAGATTAGGGAACATAACTCTATGATATAATTTGAGGATAAGTGTATAAGAACATCCTAATGTTTTTTTAAGGAATACATTATGTGTTTTTTCCTATCAAATATATACCTATATAGTTACAAAAAGTGGACGTTGTTTTGGCACAAATTTACTTAGGGGTAATAACTCTGAAAATGGTGTATTGGGATTGAATCGATCATCACCTGGTGCATGAAAACATGCCTTACCACGCACCTGCTTTAACACTCCTAGAATATATTCTTAGGATAATTTAAATTTTCTTTACCAACCATTATGAAGGATTTTAAAATAAAGATATCTACAAAGAAACCATGTTTATGATTTTGAGATTAGCTATGCCTAAATTTTTCAATTTATGTTAAGTGTTTCACTAGTTTTGGGATTATACATTAAGTTTCATAATGTTGTGATCTAATATAGTGTGTGAAATTATTTAGAAATGGTGCCTAGTGTAAATAATTATAACCCTATTAATTTACATAATCCAAAGAGTAAAAATGATCGTTTCTTTGATGATATTAATCCAATATTTTGAAGGAAACTAGTCTCCCAAACATTATCATCATATGAGGACATATTATCATGTGCTATAAAAATAGATAAATAACTCAACAAGTCTTAATTATTCAAAGGGAAGAAAGAGAAGAAGAGGATAATAGAGAAAAATATGGATAAAGGAAAGAAGGGAAAACAGATTTTCTAACATGTGATACTTGTGGAAGGAAACACCTTAGTACATACTTAAAAGGAAAATGAGTTTAATTTAAGTGTGGAGAAAAAGGACACCATGCTAATGATTTAAAGGGTAATAAATAATCCACCAATGTGAAATTATTCCACAATAAGAATATGGGCACTACACAAATGAATTCCCCAAGCATCAAGGGAACATACCTCAAAATAAGTTTAGGGATCAAGGTCAAGCTTATTCTATTACTACAGATGAAGTATAATGATTACCATGATTGTTTATTTGGATATAATAAATATGTTTCAAAATTACTTTATTTATGAAATCATCATTATAAGAATCATGAAACATATAAGGATTATACAAAAGTACCATTTCTTAAAGTATTTGAGAGAATATGATAAATGGTATTGATGGAAAAGAAAAGTTATTCAGTGAAAAGTTGAACATATTTTAAAACACAATATTGAGGGAGGATAACCCTTAATATGTTACCAATGTTTATATAATAATGATATTTTTATGGGATAGTGTTAGTGAACTTGAAATTGGTTATAGGTTTGATGGTTTATGTCATCTTTGTTGAAGTTTACTTTAAGTATTGATTTATGGAATATATTTGACAACGTGGGCTTTTATATTTGGAAGAATTCATGTTTTAATTAAGGTTTTATGGTGATAAAGGTATTTAAATTTTCAGAATGCGACATTAAGAAACACTTTATATTTTATGGGGAATATAATTTTGATTTAGTGACCTTTCAAAATTTTTGGACTTTGAATTAGGATAGATTTTTTTGGATAAGTCTCTAGGTTAAATATTTATGGAATGGATTAAGTTGAACTTCAGGTGTTATTGAATAACTTATGTCAAAAATTTTAGTCTTGTAAAATATCTAGAGATATTAGTAATTAATTATCATTTTTTTATTAAGCTAATTACCTATTAAATGTTAATTTGAGTGCTTCAGGCATAAAAATCTCTATTGGATATTTATTTCTTGGAGTAAGAGATGAAGTACGAATTGATAAAACCATATAAAAAGGATGAAATTGTTCCTATATAAAAATATAAAGTCACTATATTTTCTTATGTTCTCATTCTAGATGGTAAAGTATTTCATCAACTCCAGGGAAAGGATCTTGAAAAAAAATGTTATTCTAGTATCCTCATTTTTGATGAATCAAATAACTCTTTAAATCATCATAGATTTTTATTTTTGTGGTCATTAAACTTCACTATATCACCCAATTTCTTATGATTAATGATCTCTATTAGTATTTATTAATCCTTGGGCATTAATATTCTCTCATATTCCCATGTTTTCATTTCCTACCAATGTTCTCCTACATGGAAACTGAGCAATATGTTATTCCAGATGACCTTCATACTTACTTTCCTATATTATCAAGATGATGTTTTATTAACCCTTTTTATGATATGAGTTTTCAATGATTTTATTTTTAAATTTCAAATCCTTGATTATCAAGATCAAGATTAATTTTTGAGGACGTAATTTTTTTAAGGGGGGAGAATATAACACCATGAAATTTTTAAAAATAGGAACATCATGTTCGATCATATGTATGAAATGAAACACCAAGATTAGAAGAGAATATAACATCCCAAGACTTTAAAATACATTTATTTTTAAATAAATTCTGTCTTTTTGATAGCTTGTGATGCATACAACATTGGGTTTAAACGAAACATGATACTCTATTAAAATATTATTATTTAAACATGACTTTTATAAACTAGACATTAAGTTTGAGGGTATAAATAGTGCTAACTAAATTATGAAAATTTTATGGTTTAAAAATCTATAAAATAAATACAATGGTTATCTATTGATAAAATAATAATCATTTGAAAGTTAAAGAAATGTTTTCTGAAATTTTTTTATTTTTCTAAAAGGTAGTTTAGTCGTGTTCTGTGTACATAATTTATAATTAATTTTTACCTCTTTTATAAAATTTATTTTAAAAAATACACTTAATTTTTTAAATAAAAATATAAAAAATATCTTAGGGTGAATTTTTGGAATTTTTCAGAGAAATTTCATTTTTCAATGAATACTAAAAAATATTGATTTTACTAAAAACTATCTTTTATAAAAAAAATTATTTTAAAAGTTAAATTATATATTAACTTTGTTTTAAAGTTAAATTAGTTCAATTATATTAAAATTTAACTAATTTATTTTATTGGAATCAATTTTATATTGAATTTTTATATTAAAACCTTATATACTTATGATAATTTTCTCTTTAAAAACCCACTTTTTCATTACATCTACGGGTATACTTTTAAATTGAATTCTGCCACTTTTGTAAAATTAATTTGGAAAAATATATTTGATATTTGAAATTAGAATAATTTATATTATCTAATAATTTCAACTTAATTTTTGACCAAAATAAATAGTGAAAATGATTAAAATCAATTACCGCGGTTAAGGTAAAAATAAGTCTGCCTTGGGGTTAAACTAAGAAGATAAGTGTTAAAATTAATTAAAAACATATCAAAATATTATTTAATGGACATATTTACACTTTATCCTATCCCAAATTCAAACCTAAGGTTATTTAGAAGATTTTATCATGTGAATGAATTTATCATTTTGGATTCTTTTTGAAAATTTCCAAGTAGTTTCCAAGAGGGTTCCCTTTCCCCACTTTTAAAAGGGCACTCTCTCCCCTCAATTATTTACAACCATAAATCCATTTAGATTGAAAAAACCCTACCAAAATCTATCCCCAAAATCATTATACATATTCTATATCTGCTGGTACTCCCAAAAGACCATCCCTAGGGTCCTTGAGAGGAGATCCAAAGGAGATTTCTCTTAGAGAAGGTAATTATCTTAACAAAGATTTTTCATTTTCTTTCTTATTTTACACCTTAAATTATGTCTTAACACTTGAAATATAATAAAAATAGTATCTATCATATACTGTTATGTTATTATTTTGATGTAATAATATTTATCCACATCCAATTCCATCAAATGGGAAACGAAATCATCGATCATGTGTATGGAAGACTACCATATTGTGAACTGATATAGTTTGTTTTCCATCACCACCTTTCTATTGTAATAGTGGGTGAACTAGACCCAAATTTATCCATATTTTTAGATTACCATACCATGCATACAGTGAGTTACACATGATTTACACTTACCATTATAGTGTACATATTTTTAAATCCACTATTTAAATGGTAATGTCCATAGATTATTTATCAGATCAAGAGGCTATATTAGTTCCTATAGGATATAATGAGAACCTTGAGATACTATGAAATTAATCTTAAACATATTTTCTATGGTCTAGATATATAATACTGACCGAAAACAGTAGATGTATGACTATCAGGTGTTGGGGGCTCATAAGAATTGAGACTTCTTCTCATAAAGTTTGCACTTGGTGATCTTGAGTATGTGATATCATGAGGACAAACCCACCAATAGGAACACCACATGTTTTGGGTGTCATTGGTTTTTCCTATCTATGGAATTTTGTATTGGTTTACTAACTTAAGATCATTATCAATGTGTTTAATTTGATCATATACTTTGATGAGAGGAAAAACCATGACAATGAAGTCATGGAGAGGTAGTTTTTGTTGGATGTGTCATTAGTGGTATGACATTGGTTGAATAATCAAGGTAGAATTTGTCAATTCCTGGTTGAGCAAGTAATATCTCAGGCCTAGTTTAGAAGGATAGTTCCACCTTCATAAATCCTTGGCCCAGGTAGCCGAAGGTAAGTATGTCCAGTTAGACTAACAAATAATAAATCTAAAAAGGACAATTACATAGGTGTGCATCATTCTTTATGAGATATATAAATATAAAGAGATTATATTTCATAGTGCCTGTTTGCAGGATGGTAATCGTTGTTATGATTATTTCTTATCTCTTTAGGGGTCTTGATGAGTTGCTAGACTCTGCTCTTGTTCTATGAAAATTATTCACTACTATTGAGATAAGGTCCTAGAGGGTCACACACATAGTAGCACATTCAAGATTATTCCCTTTTTGAAGAATATAAATATTGGACATGGTGGTCCCCACTACAGGGTCCAAGAGTTGACCATGTAATCGATCACCGATGAATAAATAAATAAATTATTATTCGAGTGTAGAACAATTAGGTTGAATTTATTTATTAAATGTATTTACTTGTGTTTAAGTAAATACATGAAAAATATTATATGAACAAATATTATTTTAATATTAAAGGTTCGTTTGACATTAGCAGGAACCACGAGTCAAGTTAAATGACTCAGTTTTATATTATAATATATATTTAATATATATTACAAGTATGTGATAAAATATAAATAATATTTACGACATATTTAGTTCATCATAATTATTTATTTATATCTTATTTAGTGGATGTTAAATATACAGGGGGTTGGAGAACCCTATTCGAGTATTTTGAGCAATCCACTATATAAGTAAGAGAGGAGATATATTCCAAAGACTATTCATCATTCAAAAATGAGAGATTATATCTCCTACCACACCCTAGAGAGAGAAAATACCTCTCCAAGTGTCTGATATATGAATTCCTTCAATGGATCGAAGGGATGATATCGAGGTGATCGTCATAATGATTAAGGATTCATCGGAGCTTTGTTCTAGCACCTGGAATTTGAATAAATATGATCATGTAGATTATTGAAATGTGCGTGGATGATCTAGATGGGTTTGAATTTATATCCTTTGAGAAATGGTCACCAATGCTGTGTGATTAATGAGCATTCTTAGATTCAAACAAGGTAACTATTTGGTTTAATTTCTTTGCTTTTATTAATTCAAGTGAGATACTCAGACTGTACCAGGGATCAGATCCCTGGAGATGATAATTTTTTTCACTCTAGTAATAAATTTTTTAAGTTTCTAGTCCTCCATCTTCAGTTTCACACCCCAATACCTTCAATTGGTATTAGAGAGATCATGTGAATTTTCTAAGCCAAGAAAAAAAAATTAAAATTTCATTAAATTAAGTAGTGAGTTTTAATTCAGTCCCAACGACGTATACCACATGTCGATTCATTTTTTTACAAACAAGTTATAACCATACAAATTTTTTAATATGGATCATCTACATTTGGTTTTTAAGTATTAAAAATTGAAACATAATTTTATATGTGTTTAAAGTTTACCAGAGCTTAGTCTCTGGCGATCATTATCACGATTCACAATTCCAGCCAAACAAATTTACACATCACCATTGAAATGAAATTTCTTTAATATTATAATAATTTTTAAAATGGGATCTACAATATAAAGTGAGGTAGATGAGTGGATAAATCCAAAAAAATATAAAACCATAAAGCTTGTATGTTGAGTCTATTTTACAAGGCAAAGTTTTATTTAATGAAATAAGGGTTGGCGTGACTTATTTGATAAAGAAAAATATATTTAGGATAGTTGGGATAACAGACCTATGGTTTCATTTAAAAACATTAGAAAAGGGTTGACCACAACATTCAGGAACCCCGTCACTACATATGGCTCATATGGACGACCTTCACTGCAGCTTCCCCTTCCTTCGGTCAGCCACCTCTGTGTCACCCACTGCCGGTGAAGTACCACCCTATCAACACCACCTCTCAACTGATCACCCATCCTAGATCATCATGGGGTCCTCCTGTAATATCCTTTGTCCGACTATATCTGCCCACCTTTAGTCAACCCATGTATCCCGCCACTTCCATGGGGTCGCTTTCCCTCCACAGTCGTATTGCCAGTCACCGCCGTCCAGCCATGCATTGTACTAAAAGAATACCATTCTAGAAGCTCCTTCTCTCACATTCACTGGAAGCCCAGTGGTTTCCTCTTATAACTACCTTTGATGTCTTGTTCAGTCGGTTTTCATGACCACAACGTCATAGACCCTCCTCGGTGGTACCTACGTCACCCAGATCAACCCATCGCCCAGTCGACTTGAGCTATCCACCACGTCACTCAGCCCGTTGTCATGAGATCCACCATCTTCATCCCACCCAGGACAAGCCTTCACCAAACTAACTCCCACCATTTGATGTTCAACCCATGTGAGGCAACCCCCTGTGACCTGTCCCCTTGTCGGTGAACTTTCTCAGCCAAATCAAGTGATAGGCACCAAAATCGAGTTCAATCCAACCCTCATGTGCCCTGTAGTGGGATGAACCAACCTGGAATGGTTCAGGGTGGCTTCGTCTGGCCAGAAGCTAGAACAGCCCTGCACAGGGTCTACTCGACTCGAAATGGTCCTGTGTGGGTCAGATCGACCCACATTGGACTTGCGCAGAGTTTCAAGGCTTGAGAAAAAATTATATAATCAAAATTAATTAAAATTTATTTCTTGGTTTAAAAAATACTAATATTTTAATATTCAAAAAATTAATTTAATTTTAGTATTAAATTAATTAATTAATTATTTTAATTTTTGGAATAAAAAATTAAATTAATGTTGGGACTAAATAAGAATAAATTATTTGAATCTAAATAATTCATTAAATTTATTTAAATGCCCTCAAACTTAAATTTATTTCATTTAATTTTTTTGTCACGCTTTAATTTTACCCGCTGATTGGTCTTGAGCATTGACCAGCCGTGTTTTTCTATTGTTATTTATTTGTAAGTAATTTTAAATAAGATGGTTTACGTATCATCATTATTTCCTCATTTAATATGTATAAGGGTCTGTGCACCCAGATAAAAGTGTGCTATATATATTTTTCACTTCGAGACCCCATCATCTACATGCGAGTATTTTTGTACTATGACAAGGATGTTGTAAGTTGCATACAATGCCAAGTCAAGGTGAAATTCAGGTAGGAAGTGGACATTGGATGGGGATGAGTTGCATCATGAGTCAATACATGACTCATGTATGATTACCTCAAGCTATGGTTGATCCATTAAGTTTAAATGGATCAACCAAAATAATATTCTCAAGACCAGTTGAGTATTTTTATTTCCTTTATGAATTCTTTATTTTTTATGAATTTTCATGATAGCGGGAAACACATAAAACAATAAATAGTAAAATGCATAAAGATGTGATGATTGTTTTTATATTAATGTTCAGTTGTGAGCGCAAAAACATAGAATGAAAAAATTAATAGAAATAGATTACATTCATTGAAAATATTAAAAACCCTCACATAAATATTAAGTCGCAAAAACCTTCCATCATTTGAATTTGAATACAACCAGGTGTTTGGGGTGATCTTCAACTATAGTTGAGAGTGCCTCTTACAACTGAGAAGTTCTTATAATAACAATGGATTGAATTAACTGAATTTGGCAACAAAGGAGTAACCATATCTAGCTTGTTGCAACTTTATAAGAAAGCATTGATTAAATCATGTTTATGATTTTAGAAGTTGAGACTACACTCAATGAATCTAGGATCCGTGAGTTAATGCGGTTGGCCAGTCAAATGTATACCTTGAACTCTTTGAGTAGTGGCATAGCCATAGCTTACAAACTATGAGGAGAGGGTTCAAGGATCATTTCTACTAGAATACTCAAGCGACAAAGTATTACAATTCTAGTATATAGGGTTGATAGAGTTCTATAAAATATTGAGAGGAATTTAATGATTTAAATAACTGGTAATGTCTAATTGATAATCAAGATAAAAGTATTAATCTTCTAGATTTTTTTTGTAGAAAATGGAAAGTAATTCCACAAGTACACTGTGATAATCTTGGAAAAAGTAAATGTCCAAACCAACAAAAATTTCCAAGATTAATACCGGCATTTGTGAAAAATACTATAACATCATAAATTCAAGGTTATAGTGTCCCTAATACCTATTAAGCCACCTCAGGAAGCGAGGGTGTAAAAATGATTACAGGAGAATCATGTATGATACATATGATGGTTATGACATAATGCTATCATAAATGTTTGATTTGTGGATACAAAATCAAGACATGAATGATTTTACATGTCATCTCATCTTTGAGAATATTTTTAGGAGAAAGAGAAGTGAAAATATGAATAGGTGAAGATTGTGCTAGATATTTGTAAATTGAAAGGTGGGTCATGATCTTTCAATGAATCTATTTCTCATACCATTTTTACCCATTTACTCTAGTTTCATTTAAGATTAAAAAACAAACAATATATAGAAAATCACTTTATTACTTCTGGGTAAAGTTTTTCAATCAAATAAAAACTTAAAGAAAGTATAATATTCAATTCTTCTAGTGAAAAAGTTGAAAGAAAAGATGAAAAGGCCAGTGTCAAGGAAGATGACAAAGGAATCTTCGTAACATCCTTCAAATAAGAGGTTGGCTATCATACATAAGGTTATTTTCTTTTCATATCATGAAATAAATCTATGGAAGTTTAAATTCAATGAACTGAATTTAATAATAAAGTAGGTATATCAATAAATTTTAGGTAAGGTTTTTGTCAGAATTTTGGGTATTAAATACAATATACCTATTATATATGTGTATTTAAATACAATAACCAAGTATAGAAACATTACTAAAATGTGTGTTCTGTAAGTGGTTGATAAAGGGAAGTTCTTAAGTCAGTAGTGAGAGGCACACAACTTATATATTTCCAGGTTTATTGATTCTAGTTGAAATTTTGTTAAGTATCACCAAAAAAATTTATCTCATGAGTCCTTTGGACATAAAGATCATTTATTCCAATTCAGTGATTAATGTTTTTTATGGTGTGTTTATGGTCTTTAATACTCAACAAATAGTTTTGTAATACATGAATCATAAACAATACATGATTAATATAAAATTTAAGACTTATATACCTAATTGTGGAAAGATAACTCCTTTTAAAGTAAAAATAAAAGTAGACTTCAAGGATATACCTAGTATGGTATTTATAATCAGTGGATCTAAACACATTATGTATTATTGAGGTATATACTTATTTATTTTGGATATATAAACCTTTATAAATAAAGGTACTCTACAAATCTTTCATAATTAGTTCATCTAGAGAGTGTGAACTATTCCAAGGGTAAGATAGTGATAAACATACTTCATTAGATTCCTTTAAGTTCTTATTAAGGAATATCAAAGTAAAGTATGCTATATGCATGAAAAGAAGATATAATATGATTCGAGTTGGTGTGATGAAGAATATCTTGACCAAGAAGCCATCGATCATCATAATGTAGAATGAAGTAATTCCTAAATGCACATTAACTTATTTACATAAAAGATATTATTCTAATAAGTTGGATTGATGATGATTCTTACACATTAATACTGATAAAAAAATGTATCATAGAGAAATTCATAAATTCACATTTCCTTATACACATTAGAGTCATGAATTAAGAAAAAGGATCATTAATGTTAAAACCCATGCATTATAGGTACTTCCATTTTTTGAGTCATGCTTTGTAAATAGTGATTATCTGCCATAAAAATATTTCAAATATCATGAAAAATGGATATCATGTGAGTTATAGTATTATGGATAGCCATTATGTCATAAGAAAATGTGTTTAGATGCAAAGTGTTTGCTGAGGATATAAACAAACTTACATCCAGTAAAACACAATGTGCATATAAAGTAATTACCCTATAAGTTTCTTTGAATATTATAGAAAAAATTAAGATAAAAAAGTGATAGTCAAGTTATAGACTATATTTATATAAAAGGTTGAATATATCTATTTGAGATAGTGAAAGAAATATTTACTTGGCTTTAGTTAATTTCAACAATGCACAAATGGTTATCATAGGAATGAGTTCTACAAGAGGAGTAGAAGAGAATATTTTAGAGACACATAATGCATAGGAAGGTTAAAACCATAGTGATGGTTTTATATTCACTATGGATGGTGATACATTATTCATTAAGAATAATAATTCCTATAAGAAAGAAACATATGGAAATTAGATAAAATTTATATGACCAATTAAAATTCAATAATGGATTCCATGTATCAAAGAATAGGGGAATATTATTTTGAATACTGGTCTGGATATTCAAGTGAAACTATACATGGATGGTATAAGCGTGGTACCAATAAGGCTCGATTGGTTATACCAAGTAGTTATACCTAAATCCATTATAATTTTACTTGTCATGGCTGATTTATATGATCATTTTATTGATCATTGGATGTTAAGACCATTAATCATGGAAGTTGTCTATACAGTGCAACCAGAAAGGGATGGAGACATCATAGAATGCCAATAAGGGGTAAAAGTTACTAAAATCTAGTTTAGAATTTAAGTAAGAAACAAGATCATAGAATATTCATTTGGAATGAATTTTTGTCGTGTGTCTACCATAGTTTAGTGGAACCATCATTGTTTTCTAAGTAAAATATGTTTGGTAACATATGGAAAACAACTATTGGTATTATTGTTAGTTAATACTAGAATGAAAGTAACACTTCAAATATTGGATTAAAGTAGAAACCTAAGTTCTAGGGAATAGGATCTACCGACGTTGATCTAAATATTTCTTAGACCAATTTAATTTATATATACTGAAAAGGTATTGAAAAATAAAAGTTGGAACAATTTGAGAGAGAATTGTTTCCAAAGTCACATGGCATAAATCTCTCCAAGAAGACATGCATGAGAATAAGAGGGAATTACTACTGTGATTTGAATTATATTCAATTTTACTTTGAATAAATCACATATTCCATGATATATAGAAGGAATGAATTTTCCAACATAAATTTTATTATAGAAAAATATTATTTATATCTAGGAGAACTACAAGGGAAGCAGTCATAACTATCTGATTGTACTTAAGAAATTACAAAAGATATATACTTGGTATATAGAGAGAAATATATGATAGAAATATAGGAACAAAAAATAGTATTCCTTTAGATAAATATGATATTATATCATAGTTAAGATAAGGTAACGAGTGATACAAGATCATAAAATTCAGTGGTATCCATATCTATAAATATAAAGTACGCTGAAGCTTCTAAGGAAACTAAGAAGTAGTGTAAAATATGCAAGGATTTATTATAATTCTTGGAATCACATCTAGTATGTAAATTTTTATCATGATAATAATTATATTACTAGTACTAGCCAATATGTCTAGTTATTACAATGGACAAAAAGGAATACACTTAGGGATTACATCTATCGAGGAGTCTTACTCAAGGAGGTGAGGTCGCACTTAGTAGAATAACCATGTAGTGGAAATGTGGTAGGACCATAACTAAAGCCATAACTCAGTAGAAACATGATATTATCATGTGAGAGCTAACAAGGATGATTAGAAATTTAGATCTAGTGAAAGTGGTAGTGTTGTAATAGTTAGTTCCCTAGACCCAACTTCCTTAGTATTTTTCAATCACCACACCATTTATATAGTAAGTTATAAATGATTCACACTTACCATTATAGTGTAGATATATTTGCATCCACTATTTAAATTTTAATGTCCATAGATTATTTATTGTATAAAAAGTTTATAGCAGTTCCTAGGCTATAATGAGAACCTTAAGATACTATGAAATTAATATTAAACATATTTCTTATGGTCTAGATACATCATACTGACTAGACATAGTAGATGTCTGACTATTAGGTGATGAGGGCTCATAAGCATTAAGACTTATTCTCATGAAGTTCACACTTAGTGATCTTGAGTTGGTGGGATCATCAAGACAAACCTACCAATAGGAACATGACATGTTTCAGGTGTAATTGGTTATTCCTATCTATGAACATGTGTATTGTTCTCTTTAATTGAGATCATTATCAATGTGTTCCATTTTATCATGTACTTTGATGCAAGAAAAAAATCATGACAATGAATCTATGGTGAGGTAGTTTTTGTTGGGTGTGTCATTGGTGGTATGGAATTGGTTGAATGATCAAGATAGAATTTTTCACATCTGAGTTGAGCAAGTAATATCTCGATCCTAGTTGATCTGGATGGTAGTACCTTCATAAATCCTTGGCCAAGGTAGTCAAATGTAAGCTCTTACAGTTATATCAACAAATAATAAATCTAGAAAGTATGATGATACAAGTGTGTGTCATTATTTATGAGATATCTAAAGACAAAGAGATTATATTACACAGTGCAAGTTCATAGGATGGTTGTCTTTGGTATGACTATTCCTTATCTCTTTAGGGAACTTAATAAGTTTCTAGAATCCAATATTAGACTGTGAATATTATTCACTACTATTGGGATAAGGGCATAGAGGGTGACACATAATAGAAAATTCATGACCCAACCATATTATAGTGAATATGAATATTGGACATGGTGGGCCCCACCATGGGGTCTGATAGTCCTCCAAGTAATCGATCACTGATGAATAAATTAATTAATTATTATTCAAGTATATGATAATTAGGTTGAATTTATTTATTTAATGTATTTACAAGTTTTTAAGTATATACAAAAAAATATTATATGGATGAATATTATTTTAATATTAAAGATTCATTTAATATTAGCATGAATTACAAGTTGAGTTAAATGACTTAGTTTTATCATATAATATATTTAATATATATTAAAAGTATGTGATAATATATAAATAATATTTATGTAGTTAGTTCATCATAATTAATTAATTATTTATAATTTAGAGGATGTTAAATATACATGGGGCAGAAGAATCCTATTTGGGAATTTTGACCAATCTTCTATATAAGCAGGAGGGAAAATCTATTCCAGAGACTATTCATTAGTGAGAAATGAGAGATTCTATCTCCTCTCTCATCCTAGAGAGTAGAAGACTCTCTCCAAGTGACTAATCCAAGAATGCCTTCGATAGATCAAAGGGACGAGATCGAGGTGATTATCACAACACCTGAGGATTCATCAGAGCTCTATGTTAGCACCCTGAATTTGATGAATAGTGATTGCGAATATTCTTGAAGCATGTGTGGATGATCTAGAGGGTTCTGCTTTGGATCCTTTGAGCAACGGTCACTGACGACGTGTGACAGACAAGCACATTTCAATTCAAACAGGGAAAATATTACATTTAATTTATGTTATTTGATTAATTCATGTGAGATCCTCAAAACATATTGGGGCTCATATTTCCGAAAAAAGATAAGTTTCATTGCACCGATGATAAATTTTTTAAATCTTCATCCCACTGACTTCTACTGCGGGCCTCGGTTCATTCACTTTCATGGATTTATATAATGATTGATTTACCACGTATAGATGGTATTTGTGTTATTATTATAATTTTTTAATTTTAATATCACATATATCTTTTTGCATTCCATTCCATTTCAAATATGATAATGTCATTCATATGTACAGTGGACTGCCACCTCGTGAAGCAATGCGATTCATTTTTCACTTACACCTTACATTGAATGTAATAAGGATAAAATTAATGAATATATGTTATATACATTAGATGATATATATTATTTAAAATTAATATATCACCAAATTTCTTACACTTTCACTCATTAAGTGAATGACATTGTCCCTCGTACGTACATACGACCTACCATCTCCACAAAGCGATGGAATTTAATTTCCATGTACAACTTTAATAAATGGTTCTAAAAATGTATCTAATGAGTAAATATGATATTTATAACATTATTAGCATTACATAGATGATATATATATATATATATATATATATATATATTATTCATAATAAATAAAAGATTCATGACAAAATGCGCATGAGAAAACAAGGCAATTAACACCTGAAATAATAAAAATAATTAAATATTATTAACAAACATGTGGTAAAATGTTATAAAGGTATAATATATGATATTATAAATATTATTATGGTTTTATTATAAATTAATGACATGATAAAAACCATTATACAGGCAGTTCAAACATTTACTAAAGAAATCAGACCTGAGGTAAGGGTTTCTTGTCTCACTTTTACTTTCACAAGACATATTCCATATTCACCACTTATTTCCTTTATGTGGTGTATATAAATCCTCTTTGAAATGTTGTATAATTAATATATTTATATTCATGGTATTTAAAGTTTCATTTAATGTTATTTCTTTTATGGGGATTTCAATTCAAATTTACCAAAGTGGTAAGGGTTTATTTCACAATCTCTTCATCATTCAGGATTTTTTATGTTTATGTATCCCTTGGGGAAATTATTTAATATTTATATCATAAAATAAATATATTTTATTCACCTATAGTTATTAATGAACTTTTTCAAGTAATATTTTCTTTTTCCCACCCTTTGGTACTTATAATGATTGAGAAAATGTTTTGAATAAAATCTGACTTTATTTCCTTCTTCAGCCAGAAATCGTTTTTCATAAAAACCCATGTTTTTTTAAAAATGTTTTCAAAAATGTTTTAAAACTTTTGAAAATGATTTATTAAATACATTTTAACCCATTTTTACTTTTTACAATGTGTTTTGAAAGTAATCTTCATGTCATTTTCAAAACAATGCCCGTTTGTCTTTTACTAAAAATGTGAATGGAATGTTTATTTTAACATGTATGGAATGAACTGAATTTTCCACCTTCATGAACAATAACAAATTTAATTATTATTTTACAAGTTTTAAATCATTATTTTTTATGAAAAGTTTTTTTAAAATGTTTTGTGAACTTTTTTTTAAAAGGTGATTTTCAAAATACAAAGGTTATTTTTCTCAAAAACGTTTTTAAGGATATTTTCATGGTATTTATATCATAAATGAAATCAAAAATATATTTTAATTATGATCCACTAAGGATATGTTCTATTTATACCATCATTATTATTTTTCCAGATGGTTTGTGATTAGTTTGACTAGAGGTGTACATTTTTTTAACATTCACCATTTTACTCTGGATGGTTTATGATTATGTTTATTTATTGGGGTAAGTTTTAACATTTTGTATGTTGGTTTTATAATAAGAATGTTTATGTTGAATATGTTTCACCCCTTTAATATGTGGAAATAATTGGACTTATTAAGTGACGGGCAGAGCCTGCTATAGCTCTTCAATGCATCGCTTGTCTCTTGAGACAAACTAGATTGGGTTTTGACCAAGACATTACCCATTTATTTTTATGTATTGACACAAGGCCTAGAAGGTTTGTTTTAGATGTCAAAAATTATGAATTATATCATTATGAATCCATTCATTGACATTCCAGGTGATTATTCGATGAGTTAGATTATTCATGGTTAAGTTTCAAGGTTATGTGATTATTTATATGGAATTATTTGATTATAATTTATTCCTACCATATTATGCTGATGATATTCATTAAATGGAATATGTTATAGTTATTTACCTTTCTATATTGATTATTCCTTATTTATTCATAGTTTCTATTATACGTTTACCCTTACCGAGCATCCGGGCCCACCCACTTCTTACGTTTTATTCTCCTCAGGACACCAAAAAGTGTTTTGTGATTGATATACAGTGACACACTATGAGGAATAATGAAATTATTAAAAAAACACTTCATGTATTTTATGTTTTCAATTATAATTATAATTTCAATTATATATCTACTTTAACAAGACTACTAAACTATTTGGTCCTTTGGGATGTGATTCCTTGTATCTTATGCTAATGTAATAAAGTAGACACTGACTTTAGGCTATTGGGGTTGGGGTAGCTACAATATATATATGAAAAGTATGGGATACTATAGTTGTTATTAGAGTAAGGTTTTTTTACCTTTTTCAACTAGTATGATAAAAATCTAGTGAAGAACCTTAGGATAATCCTATGCATAGAAGATTTTCTTAAGTTATGATAAAGAAAGAAGTATGGTTTTTAAAGAAAAACATCTCTATCTAGATACTATAAGTATATGTGATTTTTACATAGATTAATCTAGGGTTAATAACACTAAAAATATTTGGTTGATTACATCTTAGTCATCATTCTAGTGCACCATAAGTGTTCCCTTACTACTACCTGATTTGAATTTCCCAAGGGATATTCTTGGTTAATTCACATTTTCTCTATGATAAATCTTGAATGATTTGGGTAGATAGATATCATGGATGAACTAGGTTAAACATGAGGTGTGATAGATTGAAAATAAGGTGTCAAGATTTATGCATCCTATGGATGATTTTTCATGATTGATCACTCTGATCAAAGATGCCTGATGGTCATGCTAACCATTTTGGTTTTACTAATGAATTGAATATATAATGATAAAGTTGAGGTGGTTACAAGTATACTAAATTATTGAAGTACCCTATTTGAGTATATATATATGAATTCACGTATATTAAGAAAAGTCTCAAGGAATGTCAATTCATAACCTTAATGATTATATTTTTAATTAGCAGTAAAAATCACCAATGGTACAATGATCACATCTCAAGTCTATTATTCTTATCTTATTGAATTTTGTGGGAATGTGATTCTTTTAAATCTCATTATTCTACCTCTAGTTGAATTTGATGTTATTTTGGACATGGATTGGCTTTATTTACATAAATTGCACATCAATTATCAAGGTAGGGAAGTCAAATTTGATATTATGAACCAACCTATTATTTTTTATCTGTATGATGATAAATATAAACTTAAAATGGAAATTGAATCCATTTTATGGGTCTTGATTATTATTCAAAAGGAGTATTTATCTCAAATTTATGGGGATAAACTAAACATAAAAAATATACCTATTGTGTAGGAGTTTTTTTATGTGTTTCAAGAAGAGTTTCCTAATATTCTATCAATTCATGAAGTTGAGTTATTAATAACACTCATACCTGATACTACACCTATTTTAAATATTCCATATAGAACGGACTCAATAGAGTTGTAGTAAATTAAGAAGCAACTCCAAGAGAATCTTGAAAAGGGATTTATTTATCCATGTGCATTAACTTGGGGTGAAACTATTCTTTTTTGATATTAATAAAGATAGATAAATGTAACCCTAAACTTATTATTAGGTACTTAACAATATCACAATGAAGAATAAGTATCTTCGACCTTGTATTGATGACTTGTCTGATCAACTACATAGAGGTCAATAATTTTCCAAGATTTATCTTCATTATGGATATCATCAATCAAGGATCAAGGAGAATATACCCAAGACACCACTCCATATAAGGTATGAACACTATGAGTATATAGTGATGTATTTTAATATTACTAATATCCCCAATATCTTCATGTATTTAATTAATAGAGTCTTTAGAGACTACTTTGATCAATTTGTGGAAGTCATTATAGACAATATTCTTATATATTAAAAGATTAAAAATGATCATGAAAATCACTTAAGGATTGTACTAAAGATCCCAAGGAAGGATAAGTTGTATATGAAATTTACAAATTGTGAATTTTGGCTAAAACAAGTTTCATTTTTGGGTCATATAATATCAAACGTGGGTATATTGGTGGATCCATTAAAGATGAAAGTTATTGAACATTGGATAATACCAACCACTGTGACTGAGATCCGTACTTTTCTTGGTTTGACTGTATATTATTGATACTTTATAGAGAATTTATCATGACTGGTTAATCCATTCACTAAGTAAACTCGGAAAGTATCCAAGTTCCTTTCGATAAATGAATATGAGGAAAATTTCAAGGAATTGAAGAGAAAATTAGTCACTATACCTGTTCTTACATTATCCTACTACGAATAAGGGTTTGTGATCTATATTGAGGAATAAAATAAGGTATTGATATGAATTATAATGTATAATGATATAATTATAGATTATGCCTCATGATAATTTAAGTTTTATGATAAAAATTACCCAACTCATGATTTTCAATTAGTTGTGGTAATTTTGTGCATTAAAGATATGGAGACATTATCTTTATAGAGAAATATGTGATATATATACTGATCATAAAAGTTTAAAGTATATATTCACTCAAATAGATCTGAATATGCACCAATGAAGATGGTTGGATTTGATTAAAGATTATGACTACTCAATACATTACCACTCTAGGAAATCGAACAAGGTGACATATATTATGAGTTGAAAGAATCATGCAAGATTATCTATGATGAGGATCACAAAAGATCAAATATTTTTGGAATTACAAAGGATGGATCTATAAATCTTGAATAAATGGTATAAAAATTATCTTTCTCAAATGATTGCTGAAGCATCTATCCATGTAATGATTAAAGAGGCATAGAAGGAAGATGTGGAACTGAAAAATAAGGTCAAAAATTTTCTTGAGTTCAACCTTGATTGTGATGGAATGATAAGTTTTAGGAACCATGTATTTTTTTTTTTCATAATATATTTTAAGAAGGATTTGTTTGATAAGGCTCATAGTTCATCATTCTCTATTCACCTTGAAGTATGAAGACATATAGAAATATGAAAGAGTATTTCTAGTGGGACAACATGAAGAGATATATTGATGAATATGTATCTCAGTTCTTGTTATGCTAGAAAGTTAATGTTGAGATATAGAAGTCTAAGAGGATGTTCCAACCATTAACCATACCACAATGGAAATATGAAAACATCGCCATATATTTTTTCATCTAACTACCAAAAACATCTAATTCCCATAATGCTATTTGGGTTGTAGTTGATCGACTTACAAATACATCACACTTTATTACTATTGAAGAATATTTATCTATTGATAATTTTTCTAGAATATATATTAATGAAGTGGTAACATTACGTGGAGTACTATATTATATTTTATCTAATTAGGATCCAATGTTTACCTTGAAGTTGTGGTAAAATATTTAGTGGGCTCTGGATATAGAGTTGAGTTTCATTACAACTTATCATCCTCCGATGGATGGCTAGTCTAAGATAACCATTTAAAACCAAAAGGATATCATGAGATATATTCCTATGGATTTCAAAGGTGGTTGGGATCAACAATTTCCTCTAGTTGAGTTTTCTAACAATAATAGCTTTCACTTGAGCATTTAGATGACTCCTTATGAAGCCCTATATATAAGAAAATGTAGAAATCCAATGTGTCAAGATAAATATGGATAAATAAATATATTGGGACCTAAGATAGCTGAGTAAATGGAAGAGAAAGTTATAGATATTTAGAATCACATCAAGACAACTCAGAGTTGATAGAAAAGTTATGCTAACAATCATCGACGAAATATGGAATTCAAAGTTAGTAAAAATGTATTTATATGGATTTATCCAAGGAGGAATGTTATGATATACATAAAGAGTGGAAATATGAACCCTAGTTATATTTTCCCCTTAAATATTCTTGATTGAGTGGGGATAATATCTTATCATTTGGTTCTTTCATTGAACCTCTATCAAGTTCATGATTTGTTCCATGTATCTCTCCTGAGGTAGTATATACCTGATCATTCACATGTACTAAAATCAGAGGTCATAATGTTAGATAATGATCTTTTATATGAAGAAAAACCGATAGAAATCATTTATTTTAGAGATAAAGTGATACATAACAACACTACTCACCTGGTTAAAGTTCTCTAGAGTAATTATAAATTCAAAGAAGCTACTTGGGAATCCAATGATGTAATGAAACAAAGATATCCTCATTTTTTGTATCAAAGTGATAGAATTTTGAGGGAAAAATTAATTTTAAGGTGGGTAGAATATAAAAACCAAATATTTTATGATATAGTTCTCTATAATTAAATTCTATTTCTTTGATAGCTTGCTTTACACACAACATCGAGTTTAAATGAACTGTGATATACTATTAAAATATTATTATTTAATGTAAAATTTATCACCTATCCATTGGATTGGTGGATATTAATAGGAATAACTAAATTATTAAAAATTTATGGTTTACAAATGCATAAAATTAATTAATTGGTTATCAATTAATTAGAAATTAAAATAAAAAAGATTTGAAAAAAAGAAGATGTTTCTCTGAAAAAAACTAATTTTATGAGCGTAATGTGTTTTTATCTTAATAAATTAAATTAATCACTATTTGTGAATTATTTTAATGAAATATATATTATATATTTATTAATTTTTTAACATTTATATAATGTTTTTATAGGCATGGGATAGGAATAAATCCAATTTTATGCTTAGAAATGTATTTTTCTAAAAAATGGTTTTCATCATGTTTTTTGAAATTATTTTAAAATAAATTTATACCAATTATAGAAATTGAATTTTGAAAACTGGATTCCATATTTTGAATCAAGAGGTCCAAATTTGGTAAATAGGTCTTTTTTTATTTTTAAGCATTATGAATAGTAATTGTGGTAACATTTATCACCACGATGAAGTGTAAATCGGGTTAACCTTGGCTAAAGCTAAATATCAAGGTCACCATTTTTCATCTTAATTCTTATTAGATGATGGAAATTTTACCCTTATCACCTTAGGTTCAAAATTTAACCATTTAAGGGACACTTTTCCATGAAAATTTCATATATAATATTTAAATCAAAGAAAAATATATAATGCCACTTTTTTTACTTTTAAATATCTCTTATGTGTTCACATAGGGGAAAAAACAAGTTGTAAATGAATATTAATATTTATTTTGAGAATAATAAAATTATTTTTAGGATGATAATTTATTTATAATTTTTAGTAAATATATAATTACCTCAAATTCCTATGCAACACCAACACAATATTTCTTCAATTAATAGAAAAAATATAAATGATTTTAAAAATATTAAAAATAATATAATTTGAGTGATTTATAGTGTTCCAAAAAATTTATAAACTAATATAACATATTAGTATTATGTTAAATGATTATATTCCAATTCCATCCATGTCTTGGTGTCTCTAGTGTCAAATTGAATGAATAGTGTAAAAAATGACATTAATGATATTATACGAACATAATATTTTATTAAATTATTTAAAAATCATAAAGATATTGAAAGAGGATAGGGTGTATAAGATATGGTTGAAAATTTCATCCCTTGTCCATTTATGTTCCAATTTTTACCTTATAAGTAAAATTATAACCCTTTAAGAGTGAAAAATATGTTACCATAGTTAAAGTTAAAATAGATTAACTAAGGGGTTAAAAAAAGATAAGGTTTAAAAAACCACCTAAACCTATCCAAATTTTACTAGTTGATGGGATTTCAACCACATACTGAATTAACTTTGAATCTCTAATCATTTGGAGGAATTTTTCTAGATAAAGACTTTTTTGTATTTTAATATTTTAATAAATTCCAAGAGTGCCCCTCTTCTCACTTATAAAAGGGTACCCCTACTTTCTATTATTTACATCACTTTAAGCCTTTTATCTCAACCAAACTCTAACAAATTATATTTTAAACATCCTTAGCCACATTCTAGAAGTTTTGGTATTCCAAAATGACCAACCCTAGGATCATTAAGAGGATATATAAAGGAATTATTTCAAATAATAGGTGGATAGAGAACTTTAAAAACAAGAAGAACTCCAGGAGGATAGAGAACTTTCAAAGAAAGTGGAACTATAAGTAAGGGTTTTATGTTAAAATATCATTTTTACTGGTATTGTTTATGATTATGTTTTTATGATGTCATCTTATGATCTAACTCTCCAGAAAATCATGATTTTTCTTATCCCTTGGTTATTTATGGAAATTATATGTTTTCCTTTCATTTTTCTCTATTTAAGTACTAAAGAGACCATAAGAATATTTTTAAGGAAAATTGACTTTATTTATCTCTTCGATCAAAAATCATTTTTTATATATCTATGTTTTCTAAAAATGTTTTCAATATTTTTTTAATATTATCACAATTTTTTAAAGTCATTTTTACCAATTATTGAATTTTTAAAAAATGGTTTAAAAGGAATATTCTTGTTGTTCTTAAAATGAGGTACTTTTTTATTTTTTTTATAAAAGTATGAAAGGAATATTTTATTTTAACTTATATAGAATGAATATAATTTTCCACCATCACAACTACTCTATTTTTTAAAGCTTATATTATAAGTTTCTAAGGTTCTTTTCAAAGAAAATGTTTTATTTAGTATTAGTAATTTTTTAGATTTTTAATAAGTGATTTCAAAGTGAAAAGTGTATTTTTTATCAATAAATGTTCCAAGTGATCTTTAAATAAATTTTAATCTATGATAACATCCTTGATGTTAATTATGCTTTATTGGGGATATTATCCAATGATATCATCCTTATTCTTTCTCATAA
Organism: Viscum album; assembly: GCA_963277665.1. Classification (NCBI taxonomy): domain Eukaryota; kingdom Viridiplantae; phylum Streptophyta; class Magnoliopsida; order Santalales; family Viscaceae; genus Viscum; species Viscum album. The sequence continues at coordinate 1,012,627,769 of OY728156.1, forward strand.
TTATTTATGATTATGATGAAAATATTTTTATGAAACCTATTTATTTTTTTGGGTTATGCTATGATGAAATGATAAAATGTTTATGAAACCTATTATTTTCATGAGTTATGCTATATTTATAAAACATATTTCCTTTTCATAGGTTATTATATGATTAATGTTTTATGATATTATGGCATAATATGTATGATTTTTATTATGTGATGGGTGGATCTGAAATTCTATAGCTCTCTAATGCATTGGGTAAATATGGATAACTCATGAGACAAATAAGACTGGAATAGAGAGTGAACCTAGTCCAATAAGGGACTCTGTCCACTATGATAGTCTTGGGAGTGAACCCTGACTAAAATGATAGAATGTGGAGTGAACCTAGTTTAGTAAGAGACTTTGTTGAGTATGATATTTTTAGGAGTGAACCTTGACCACTACAATGGTTTGGGTAATGAACCTAATACACTATGGTAGTCTTGGTAGTGAGCCTTGAATACTAAGAAAATGATTTTCTATACTTATGTGTATGCCACAAACTTATGTCGTATTCCAATGTTATGCTCGCATGACTCATGTTCTTTGATTCCTTTATGATTCATATATTATGAACTACCAAGATTTATTCCACAATTTAAGATTATGATCTATGATATGTAGGGTATTGTTTTCAAATGTTATAATCATGTTCACATACCCTTATGATCATGTTATGTTTAAGTGATCATTGATATCTCCATTTTTACCCTTACTGAGCATCTGATCTCACCCTTTCCTATATTTACTTTCCCTTGCTTATGAATAAAGGTTTTAGGTAATATATTTATAAGAAGAGTGCTAGTTATTAAGAAATAAGTGGGAGATGATGTTGATATATTATGAACAAGTTTCCCATGTGTATAAGTTTCCAAATATACTAAACCTATATAATTCTAATGTGGATCATTATGTTATGTAATTAATATTAATCAATTAAGATTTAATATCTATATATAAAAATTCTGGTTCATTATACATCTCAAAACTCAAGATCTACCCTAGATCTCTTGTAAAATCAATAACATATTCCCCCCCTTGGAGACATAGTCATTGTGTGATTACATTCCTCTAAATATGCATCAGGGCACTTAATCTATCTCTAAGAGTCTTAATTCAACCCTATTACTCTACCTAAATCTCCCTCATCCCCTAACCATTCCACCCAAACCCATATTTCAATACAGGCATGAATAATCAGGCATAGACATGCATATAGTTTTTATTATAGAGACAAACTACCTTTAAAATAGAGTTATCATCCTCAATACATGATTTCAATCACTATATAATCTTGGACCAAGGACCTAAATTATCTCAATACACATAAAAATTAAATCCACATTATACAATATTCAATCGAGTGCCAATTTTAGGCTAAAACGGTGAAAAACCTATAAGAATCCACTGGGTGGCTTACCTCTAATGAAACGATGAAAGAAAACTTACATTAATCAAATTATTGTTAGACCAATTGATATGAAAATTTGGTCTATAGGGGTGGGGGTGAATAAACATTTTTAAACTTTTAAATAAATTAACAAACTAGAGTATATTGTTATGTACAAGAATAGTGTAATGCAGTTTAGTGTTCAAAAATAAAATGCAGCAAAAAAAAAGATATGAACACAATATTTTTATTTTAGTTTATATCCCAATTATCCTATATATACTATTTAATCCCCTATAACTCATCAATAGGAATGGTATTCACTAAGAAAAAACCTCCCTTTTGAAATGCATTGATTACCTTGAACAAGAAACTGTTTTTTTCTCACCTAAATGCATAACCCAACCCAACCTTAACTTTTTGTAGAGAGTCACAACTTGACTAAAAAACCATTTGATTAGGAGGTATAGCCAAAAAAATATGTTCTTTTTCAATGGTAAATAAATAAAACAATGATGATAGAATAAATATATAACAAAAGATTATAGAGATGAAAACAAGAATGTGAGAATGAAGAGTAGATGAATGTTAAAGATGATGAAGTGTATGGAAGCTTCAATCACTTCTTCAAAAATATTGAACATTGATGATCCTTTGTGATTTAAGTGAAAAAATACTTCACAGTATTAGTATTTCAGTGTTTGAGAAAATATTTTATTCATTGACCATCACCCCACTAGTTCCTTTGATCTTATTTTATAAATGAATTTCCAGTGGTTATCTTCAAGAAAACCAAGATCATTTTCACATGGGTTTCCATGTTTTTGATCAACAAATTGATTACTTCAAATGAGTTTCAAAAACTCACATTGTATTGTGCAAGGAATTTAAAAATAAAGTGAAAATAATAATGATAACAGATAACACGAATCCATGTAATAATGAATTTTGTGTAAGCATGAATTCCATATAAACATGATTTTTTTTATAAAGATCATTTTACCCATGAGGATCAATTACATAAGGATTGTTTCATAGGGATGAAATCAGTTTGGTTAATTTCACCCATAAACATGAAACATGTAAGCATAAAATACACCTACGTAATCACCATTTAGTTTAGGAGTAAACATCATTCCAACTTCCGTGTAAATGTAAATTCTGTTTGCATAAACATGATTCGAGTGTGCGAACATCAAATATGTCTATATAATAATGAATTGTATCTCTGTAAACATGAATCCATACTTTATAAGGATCATTTTATATTTTTTGAGACTTTGAAAAAAACATAATACTTTAAAAATGATTTCATAAGACTTTAAAATTTCTATATGACTTCAATTTCATAAGACTTTTGAAAATCACAAGACTTCAAAATTAATTTTTCTAGGATTTAAGCGGAAACATATGATATTTTTTAAAAAATTCCCAACTTTATGAAAATCACATGACTTTGAAATCAATTTTTCATGACTTCTAAAAATTAAAATAAACACTTGAAACTACAAAATTTAGATATTAAACAAAAAAGAAAAGTAAATAAAGTAGTAAAAAATTATAATTATCCATTACAATTAAATAAATATTAAAATTTAAATTAATTAAATAATATAATTATGTGGTATTTTAATATCCAGAACACACAAAAAAACATCTATTAGATTACAATATACTGATCAAACTTAACACTAAAAATCTTTGGAAATTACAATACCAAACTAAATTTTAGAGAAATTATAAAAATTCTCCCCCCCTTTTTAAATTTATCAAAATATTAACAAAAATATTCAATGAATTAAAAATAAATTTCCTTTAGAAATATCTCAACATACTAAAATTAGTGAAAAATTAACACGTTGAAATAATTTATAAAAATAGTGAAGCTAAACATTTAAGCTCCCCCCTGATTAATGCATAAAGAAAAAACTATTAAAAAGTAGTAAATAAAGTAATAAACATATCTAAACTGTTTAAACTATTAATAAAGAACAAATTCAAACCAATTTTTATAGTGGATATGTTATCACCTTAAAAAAATAATAATTATTTAAAAATATAATAGTTTAATGTAGGTATTCATCATACCAAGTTAAAATTTTATTTTCTCAAACTTTATAGAATCAAGAAGTTTAGTAAAAATACCAGTAAATTGTGTTTTAGTTTGAATACATTCCAAACTAATATCTCCTTTATTAACATGATCTATTATAAAATAGATTATCACATCTGTAAGTTTTTTATTGAATATTGTAAAGGATTTTTAGGTATTGAAATAACAGAAGTATTATCATAGTTGTTTCACAGTTCATTGAAATGTGTGTTCTAGTTTTAAGAATCACAGCTTCTAGGCAGTTTACGTTGGATTTATTCATAGAACCAGAAACTTCCAATAGTTCTTTATCCAAAGGGGACCTGCTTTACAAAGGCAGGTGTTCATTAAGTTTGAACTTTACGATACTTAAGAACGTACATTGGTTGAGAGGATGGGAGGTCAGACTCATCACACCCTTTTTTGGGGGAATTATTGTCTACTATGGGACTCTCTTTGTAAATTTAATATATTTTCATGAATCCTTATTAATTCACCAAGCATAACATAAGTTTCCCTTGGAATTTACAATCACTTATTAACATGTGTAAAATTTAGAATCATCAGTATGCATTCAAGGTTCTTCATTGATGGAGATATACATATGTATTAGAGGTTATCCATCAATGGTATCCTCTAATATACTATTTTAAGATTCTTTTAATCATCATTATGATAATACTGGTTTTTAAGCCACTCAGCAGGGAACTCTAGGATTTATTGTCATCTAGGGAGATGAAGGCTTGTTTTGATATTGGGATCGTACCCATGAAATGGGTTACCTATGTATCCTGGTGAAAGGAATTATAAATCTCATAGTTCGATGCCGCTTAATGGGACACAACATACCTTTTAAGGTTATGTGATAAGGATCTAACCATACAATTTAATGTCATGTGGTAATGAGATCTAAGAAAAAAGTGCTTAGTCAATGTTTGGTGTGGGACATATGCCGAAACAACCCAATGAACTTGGAAAGGATATGGGTTTCTATGTTAGATTAGACCCTGTTGGGAATATGGTCCAAGTAGATAAAGGTTAATTTTGAAATGTTGGGTTTGAACCTCAAGGAGTATTCTTACGTATCCCATGTGGATGGGAATCAAATCCCATGTAGTTCAATGAGTCTCATAGGAGAGTATAGTCCTTTGAGAGAAATAATTTTGGGCTTACTTCATAAAAAGGATGCCTTGATGATTTGGGGGTTTAATTTTGGGATTATTCCTAAGGAGGATGCCCAGATTAAGGGAATTAGGGTTGGATTATTGAAGAGGAAATCCTATGATCTTGGGCCCTGAAAGGGTTTCCTATGTATTTTAGTTTGAACAGGAATCAAAGTTCTCGTAGTTCCTTTACCATGGGTGTTTGTGAAAATTTTGTAATAATCGTGAATCTATAAGACCATGTGATTCATTCTCGATGTGAGAAACAAGAGAATGTTAAAGATTAAATAATGACACTCACATTTCCTCCTATGCTGGTGGAGGAGGGTGAGCCAATTGTGGCGACGATGGATGAGGGAAAGGTGACCCGGGAAGAGGGCGATGCAACGAGATCTCCCTCTATTCTCTTTAAATTGGAAAATGGTCCAATGAAAGGAAGAAGGGATGAAGGTTAGGGGATTAAACCAAGATGACTACCCATGGTGACAAAGATCAATAGGAGAGGGAAAGGGTAATGAAAGTCCCTTTTCCCATCTCCCCTCTAGTCTTTGGCACCAAAGAAGAGAGGAGGAGCAATGATGCTACCTCTTGCAAGAAATATAGAGGCTTATGCCAGGATGGTTTCCATAAAATTGATCCTGGTAGGAGAGGGATACTTTTAATTTGTTTAAAAGGAATAAAAGAAAGTGTGAACCTTACCTTCCCTACCAGAGACCTGAGGTTCCTGGTTGTCTCCTTGAGAAGGGAGAGGCCAGGACCCAATTGTCCTCCAAACCGGGAACTTCCTAGCGCTGTTTCTGGGAGAAAGGTCCATGCGATTGTTGATATACAAACCCATTGACACTCCATGAATCCTAATACCATTATGAAATAAATGTGGGAAACCTCTGACTGTGGATATACAAACCCAAATAAGAGACACACTAATGTGCCTTTCCCAAAGGTTTGATAAGTCATGAGGTTTTGGTGGAGGTATCAACAGAATCCCTTTCAAACATGAGAGACAATGAAGAATAATCCACTCCATGAATGGATTTTAAGAGGGCTTGATGGCTTGTATACTGAAGAGAGTAAGTGGATCAAAGGGGGGCACTCAAGTAGATAAGGGTGCACAAGTATGGGCGTGCAAGTAGACCTGGGAGACCTGATATTCACTTAAGCGACAAAAAAAATGTATGGTAATACTTGGGAGAGACTTGGCTCAAGCCTTCAGGAGTATTCACAGGTGGTCCCAGAAGTGGGGCACTGAAGCTCTTATGAAAGGAATAGGTGGCATTAAAGTGTTTCTGATTTAGGGAGGTTGGATGCTTTAGGTGCAAAAGTGTTATGATTTTAAAACACTAAAAGGACTTAATTCCAATTATCCTCCTTTAAATCCTTCACTCAAGGTGTTAAAGAACTACCTTGAAAGTTTAGGAAGACTTGGGTGAAGCACCAGGGCGACCAGAGCAGCAATTGGGCTTCAAGGAAATTTGTCCGTGCAAATGAAGACCCCAAAGGTCTATTTATAGGAAAAAATAGGACCCTGGGTGAAAAGAGTTTGGGCACGCATGTAGGATGCGTGACATTTTGGGTCATGCAAGTAGGCTGCGCGCCGACGCCCTTTTGGTCTAACTAAGGTGACCCAAAACTCATGCCTTTGAAAATATTGATTTTCTTCATGTATTTTCTCCTTTTCTTTCTAAGTTATTTATCTTTGTCATTTTTTTAGACTCTTTGATAGAAAATAGTGTCAAAAAAATCCCCCCTCATAATTAGATCTGGAATGAAAAGAGGATCATATAATGAGGTAAAGAAATGATGGAGAAAGAGAAGAGTACCGGGGCATGCAAGTGTTATTCATGCGAGACAACTAATCACACAAGTTTGAAGCATTTAGGACTTTGGAGCATAGGGTGACATGCATTGCCTATATATAGTGGTTCCACTTTTGAAAAAAACCTCGCGACTTCCGAAATTTCAACTCTCAGCGTGCAAGTATTCTTCAATCAGATGCTTCCATTTCACCGTGCTTCTTCTGTATGTTTTTTAGTTACATGATATAAGTGGGGTGCCATAATTGCACACCGACTTATACTTGTGTACCAAGTTTATACTTGCATGCATTAATGCCTTTGCTGATTTATTTCTTCAAACACCAAAAATGAACTTACTTAAAATATGATTTCTATCTTTTTACAGGTTCAATGGCTCTCAAAATAATTGAAACTACCGATGAGATCACCAACAAGAGGATTAATGACATGATTACTGTCATTGGTGATGATTACTTTGAATTTTGCAACACCAACCTTCCAAACTTAGCAAAATATTTGAAGAAGTATCATCTCAACTTTCCCCGAAGAACCTATCTGCCTTTGTATAGCTATGGCCATTTGTAGGATGTTAATATTACAGATCGAAAGAACTATGTCCCACATTCTTGGTTTCAAGATTATACCAACTTCTCATCGGTTAATGTTTCTATTGGGGACTCATTTGATAATGCCGGTACAATAGAGAAAGCTCATATTATGCATCACAGCCCATGTGCTCCAAATTTTAAGGCACACACACCCGAGCTGTAGCCACACTATTATTCATCTATATTTCAGGATTCCCAGACGGATCAGTCCAAGGGTTGGAAGAAAAGTTGGGATTTCCACCCAGGAGGAGGTGTAAAACACGCGTGGATTTGGGAATATTGGGTTCGTAATACCTGTGCAGAATTTACAGATGACTTGAAAGGTGTCGGTATTTATGTGGCCATCTGGGTTGGGCAAACTTATGTGTACAAGAATGATGATTTTGTGCTAGAATTACCAAGTCGATGGAGCCTAGAGACTAACTGCTTCCATTTAACACACAAAGAGGTAAACATCAGCTTGTAGGATGTTTACAAGATTTCTGGAGCTCCAATCCTTAGAGACATGTATGATGAGTTTATTCCTCCCAAAGTGACATGGAATGACTCAGAAAAGACACTAGTTTTGGTTCTTGAGTTGATGAAAATATTTAACAAACATAAGAACACAACCACCATGAAGTCTCGCACCCGGAGAGATATTCATCCAGAGGAATGGATGGAAATATTTTTGATAAAGAAGAAGGAAAAGGGGACAACTTATACCCATCTGACCATATTTCCAAGGGAAGAGAAGAGAGGTACTCTTGACACCTTCTGACCAACATTGGAGAAAGGAGAATTTGACAAATAGGGATATGAAGTCAACCCAAAATTCCTGCAAATACATGTCTGGTAGGTTTCTTAGCCATGTGGCTCAGTGTGTATTTGTTAGCAGTCTGAGACTCCAAAGGAAGTGTGAGGCCATGAACCTTTATTAGTGTATCCAAGATGGTGGAGAAAAGGATGGTAGGGTTGACCACTCCTGTTTTGGCCAAGATTCATAGGAGTTTGCTGCACATTTACAAAGGAAAGTCTCCCTTTAGAATAGCTGTAAAATTCTAGGTATTTTGAGGATGGATCACTACTCACTTCAAAACTTATACTTTACAAAGTGGAGTATAGGTTTTTTGAAGTTATTTCCGACCATATGTTCTGGATTTATCTAGTATTTCACCCTTGTATCTGAATTCTTATGACATAAAGGCTAGATTGATCATGCATAAGGAGTTCTATTTATTTACTTATGGGAATCCTCCTGTGGGGTGATTTTTTGATGATGGGATGAACAATTTAGAGTTAAGGGCATACATTCTAGCTTGCAGAGATAGCGTGTTGGCCACCGGAATCGACAGAGAAATCATATGTGAGGTCTATGCTTCTTATAGATTTTCACGTTAATTCAAATGTCTGCAACAGAATACTATATCCCCTACTATGCATGTCATATTAGAGCAACACACAATGGTTTCTTAACAACTATAGTTGTTGACATCTACAGAGAAGACTGGGGCAATTTTTAATTTACCTGTTGCTGATGCAGTAAGCAGATTAACTATTTGGTATGCCAAAAAATAGGTCACATCTTACCCTGAAGGGGTATTAAATCATTCTATCCCTCGAGTGGGGGTAAAGAGAAGTAGCAGGAGGTAACCCCTTCGTTTGGAAGATAATTCTTCATAATTAGGGGCCGACTCGCGAGAATTAGAGGGTGGAGGTGATGATGCTCCAAATTCACCAAAGAGACCTCGTGCTAGATATAACCCTCCAGTTAGAATTAATAGATCCACTCCATCAATCCCTAATGAATCTGTATCGAGGTGATTTGGTTTCCATAATTCTTAAGAGTGATGAGTTCCATTTTCTCATCCCTCATCCCTGACTGTGGGGGTTGGGAAGAAACTCAAATCCAAGGTTGTAGGATCCTCTTCACAGCCCTCTGACATACACTCTGAATATATACAACCAGAGACTATTCAAACATGGAAGATTATGTACTGTGATTATGAAACCATGTGGATGGATCTATGTGAAATATTTCATATTCCAGGAGTAGTGAATTTACAGGATTCTTTTGACATTCATTTTAAGGATAATCCCAATGAGGTGAGGACCTACATTTGAGAGCTGAAAATGCTCATATATGGAACTGATGAATCAATTCCTACCACAAAGAGGGTGAAGGAAATGATAGATCGTGGTACCATTAAAGGGACTGGTCCTTTATTAGATGAAGAATGGCATGAATTTTGAGATTCTGAGGATGTAAGTTTCCTTTCTATCACATTCTCTTCTGCTTTGAAATTTGAATTTTAGTAAAAAAATTGTTACTTAGGGGAAATATCATCTTATCTTACAAATCATTAAAGGAAAGACAACTAAAGTTCCTTCACCACAGTATAGCCCTGGAGGCACTGCTCTTAGAGCTACTGGCACTACAAGAAAACCGCCGTGAAAAAACCACCGTTAACGGCAAATTTCTTTTTATTTTTTTTTTATTTTTTTTTAATTTTTTTTTAATTTTATTCGAGGATTAGTGGCGGTTTTTTAAAAAACCGCTGCGAAATAGCGGCGGTTTCGGTAAAACTGCCGCTAAATGAAATGAAAAAAATAAAAAAAACGTGAGAAACCCCGAAATCACTAAAACAACCATAACTTTTGATCCGGGCGTCCACTGAAGTGCCACGACCAGTCAAATCGAAGCTCATGAAGAGATCTAGAGGCACATATAATCAAAACTGTGAGACGGTCTAAGGTGTGGAAGATATTAGAGTTATAAAAAAGTTGAAAAAAGTTCTCCAACTTAAAACGACCATAACTTTCGCTCCGGGTGTCCGTTTGGGCTCTACCACATATCAAATTGAAGCCAGCGAAGAGAGCTACGCACCAATTTGACACAAGAAAGCTTCTGTCATGTTTTTAGACCCCCAAAACCCCTCCGAAGGCCTTTAAAACCCCGTTTCCGTCACTGGTGTCCCGTCGAACTTGTCTTCAAACAAACCTAACTTTCGATCCGCGTGTCAGTTTGGCCTCTTCCACCTGCCAGATCATAGCTCGTTCCATGATCTTCAGTTTGACTGGTCGCGGCGCCCACATGCACTCCTAGATCATATGTTATGACCTTTTTAGTGGGTATCGAGTTTGTTATGTTTTTCAGTGTCTCGTTTCTAGCACCCGTTTTCCGTCAGCTTTTTTTAAATAGTCATAACTTCCGATCCGTCTGTCCATTCAGACTCTTTCACCTTTCAGGTTGAAGAGCATTTTAGGATCTTTGATTTGATAGGTCGCGGATCTAAAACGGACTCTCGGATCATAAGTTATCTCCGTTAATGTGAGTCCAATGTTTTTGTCTCTTTATGACCGTTTTGACGGGTTTTAACGGTAGCTCCATTTATTACTGTTTATTTGGGTTTCCATAACTTTTTATCTTTATCAATAGTTTTTTATGGGTTATTATGATGATTATGTTGAATTATTAAGGAGTTTTCCAGAGTTGTCACGAGTTTTCATGCGTTCTCATTTTTTCTAATGCCTCATTCTTCATATGCTTCTCCATCTTTTTTCATGCGTTTTCATGATTTTTCATCCCTTATCACGTCTTTTCATACTTTTTCATGTGTTTCCTTTATTATTTATTATTTATTATTTATAATATACATTAATTTATTTATTATCTATTATTTGTAACTGGTTATTTATTATTTATTATTTATTATTTATATTTATTTATTAGTTACTATTTATTAATTATTAATTATTATTTATATTTATTATTTATTTTTGTTTATTATTTATATTTATTTATTATTTATTATTTATTATTTATTTTTATTTATTATTTTCTATTTATTATTTATTATTTATATTTATTTATTATTTATTATTTATATTTATTTATTAGTTATTATTTATTAGTTATTAGTTATTATTTATTATTTATTATTTATTATTTATATTTATTTATTATTTATTATTTATTATTTATTATTTATATTTATTTATTATTTATATTTATATTTATTTATTATTTATTATTTATTATTTATATTTATTTATTATTTAATTTTATTTATTATTTATATTTATTTATTATTTATTATTTATTATTTATATTTATTTATTATTTATATTTATTTATTATTTATATTTATTTATATTTATTTATTATTTATATTTATTTATTATTTATATTTATTTATATTTATTTATTATTTATTATTTATATTTATTTATTATTTATATTTATTTATTATTTATTATTTATATTTATTTATTATTTATTATTTATTTATTATTTATTATTTATATTTATTTATTATTTATATTTATTTATAATTTATAATTTATATTTATTTATTATTTATATTTATTATTTATTATTTATATTTATTTATTATTTATTATTTATATTTATTTATTATTTATTATTTATTATTTATATTTATTTATTATTTATTATTTTCTATTTATTATTTATTATTTATATTTATTTATTATTTATTATTTATTATTTATTATTTATATTTATTTATTAGTTATTAGTTATTATTTATTATTTATTATTTATATTTATTTATTATTTATTATTTATTATTTATTATTTATATTTATTTATTATTTATATTTATATTTATTTATTATTTATATTTATTTATTATTTATTATTATTTATTATTTATATTTATTTATTATTTATTATTTATTATTTATATTTATTTATTATTTATATTTATTTATTATTTATATTTATTTATATTTATTTATTATTTATATTTATTTATTATTTATATTTATTTATTATTTATATTTATTTATTATTTATTATTTATATTTATTTATTATTTATTATTTATATTTATTTATTATTTATTATTTATTTATTATTTATTATTTATATTTATTTATTATTTATTATTTATTATTTATATTTATTTATTATTTATTATTTATTATTTATATTTATTTATTATTTATTATTTATTATTTATATTTATTTATTATTTATTATTTTCTATTTATTCTTTATTATTTATATTTATTTATTAGTTATTAGTTATTATTTATTAGTTATTATTTATTATTTATTATTTATTATTTATATTTATTTATTATTTATTATTTATTATTTATTATTTATTATTTATTATTTATTTATTATTTATATTTATATTTATTTATCATTTATTATTTATATTTATTTATTATTTATTATTTATATTTATTTATTATTTATTTATTATTTATTATTTATATTTATATTTATTTATTATTTATTATTTATATTTATTTATTATTTATATTTATTTATTATTTATATTTATGTATATTTATTTATTATTTATATTTATTTATTATTTATTATTTATATTTATTTATTATTTATATTTATTATTTATTATTTATATTTATTTATTATTTATTATTTATATTTATTTATTATTTATTATTTATTATTTATATTTATTTATTATTTATTATTTTCTATTTATTATTTATTATTTATATTTATTTATTATTTATTATTTATTATTTATTATTTATTATTTATATTTATTTATTAGTTATTATTTATTACTTATTATTTATTATTTATTATTTATTATTTATTATTTATATTTATTTATTATTTATTATTTTCTATTTATTATTTATTATTTATATTTATTTATTATTTATTATTTATTATTTATATTTATTTATTATTTATTATTTATATTTATTTATTATTTATATTTATTATTTATTATTTATATTTATTTATTATTTATTATTTATATTTATTTATTATTTATTATTTATTATTTATATTTATTTATTATTTATTATTTTCTATTTATTATTTATTATTTATATTTATTTATTATTTATTATTTATTATTTATTATTTATTATTTACATTTATTTATTAGTTATTATTTATTAGTTATTATTTATTATTTATTATTTATTATTTATTATTTATATTTATTTATTATTTATTATTTATTATTTATTATTTATTATTTATTATTTATTATTATTGAGTTTATATTTATTATTTATATATTATTTGTTTTTTCAATTAATATATATAAGTATATTAAATTCTGTTTATTAAACACATGACGAGCTTGCTGAAGTGGTAAAGTCTTTGGAAAATATGCAAGAGGTTAGGGGTTCAAATCTCACCAAACGCAGAATTTATTTATATTGCATGGGTATGCATGTGCATGTGCATGTGCATGTGCATGTGCATGGGATGTGCATGCATGGATAAATAAAGTAAATAAAATAATACGAAATAAATAAATAAATAAAATAAATACGAAATAAATAAATAAATAAACGTTCTGCGACGGTTTTGAAAACCGCCGCGAAATAGTTTCCCGACGTACGATTTAGGGGCGGTTTTTCAAAACCGCCGCTAAACGAAAAAAAACCGCCGCTAAATGCCTTTTTTGCCGTAGTGTGGATCACCCCATGAATCAGGAGAGATATCTTTGAGCCAACATGACATGGAGGATGAAATCGACAGGGTATTGTAATATCCAATACCTATCTTTGAAGATGATGATGTAAGCCCTCCTAAGAAGGTAAAGAATAAAAAGCACCGAAGAAAGAGAGCCATGGTTAAGAACATTCTTAGTAGTGGTAAGTCTCCCTGATAATCATGAATTTTAGTCCTTATTCATGAAAAAGTGTTTAAACTTCTTAGGATTACTGGGGCTTCTTACGTTTCTTCTTTGAAAGAAACTACTGATAAGATTAAAGGAACCACAGGGGGTGATGCTTCATTTTTTATTGATTTTGATAATACACCTTTCAAGGGGTGAGGTGGAACCCTTACAAGGCCCGTAGGAGAAAGTATTACATGGCCCGTAGGCCTTAGAGGAATTCATTTGCCCGTAGGCTTCAAACATTACATACAAACCAAACTAACTACTTGGAACTACTCCTCCCCAAAATCTTCATTGTGGAATCAACTCTCCACCTTCGCATGGATATTTGACAAGGCATTCCCATGCATGCACAGGCTTGTCCCAATGGCAGGTTCCATACCCTCCCATTCTTGCAATCCGTTTAGCTTATGCTTTGGTGAAAGCTCCTTGCTCATCCTCCTTTTAGATCTTGTTCTTTGTAGGTCGTTTGGTTTGAATCTACACTTAAGGTGGCCTGAAGGCCTTGAGGTGTCCCTAAGGCCTTACTGACCCGAAGGCCTGGGTGGCCCGAAGACCTTAAAGGACTCGGGGACCAAATCAGTGGCCCGAAGGCCCAAACGGGGGCATATTCCCGGCTACTACAGTGCCAAATAGTACCTACTAGAGTTCCCTCTACAGTACCTGCTAGAGTACTGCACAGTTCTCGCTACAGTACTACTACAGTACCTACTACAGTACTTCTACAGTACCCAAAAATAATGTCTCCTCCTGGATTTGATCCTGGGTCTCCCGGATGCACTTACAGAGTCCTTACCAACTGGGCTAAGGCTCATGTGCACGGGGGGTACTGCTGAACAAGCACAAATTCCTTCCAATCTGATGGTTTCTGAGGAGGAATTGAGGCTTGGGGAACTAACTTCTATTCCCAGAATTGTTCCCATTCCTAATATCAGAGGATAGGAGGCTTCTAGTAAATCAACAATACTTCATAAGGCATAAAATGTAACAACAACTAACTTCCATCCTATGATATTTTAGGTTCATCACATGCACTGGAACATCTAAAAATAACTGACACTGACCCCAAAACTGTTGCTAAGGAATCTACTAAGATTCAAAGGTTTCCAGAGGAAGGTTTTGAAGCAAACATGCCAAGTGCTCCCACGGGTGAGACTAACATGGGATCTGAGATATCATTGGATGAAATGATGATCCTTGACATGTGTTTTGAAGAAGTATTAGAAAATGTTAATATAGAAAATGCTTTAGAAGATTTTGGAGTTCCTTGTATAGAATCAACTGGACATGAGTTTTCATTATTCATCCTGTTAATCTTCTTATATGATTAACTTTCTAACCATGGTTGGTTGAAATATGTAGTTCCATATAAAGAAACTACTACCGCAAAGATACTCAAATGAAGTATTAATATTAATGTCAATCCCATTATTTTGGAGATATTGGCTCAGGTGGATCTTGAAATAAAAGATCTTTTTGAGATTCATTCTGAGGATCCTGAGCACATTAAAGATAACATTCCTCATCCAGAGACATCAAAGAAAATTGATGAAACTGAGAATATTGTGGAGGATTTTTCTTGGGATGCTAACCTACTGTTAGGTAAGAGATACTGATATTGTGATTTCATTAACTTTTGTTATATGTTGAATCTAACCATAACCATAATTCTTGATTTACCATATAGGGATATCAACTTCAATGGCTAGGTCTAGAGGTGAATCCTTTGCATCAGTCCAAACAATATTGGAAGGTAAAGTAGTCGTTGTTCAGGAAGGAGCATAACAAAGCACTTCTTTAAGTAAATTAATCCTAGAATACATTCCTACTTATGACAGTGACTCTAAATCAGACCCAGAACTGCAGAAGGATCTTCATCTTACATGTCTCAAGGCATGGCAGAATATATAGAAGATAGTATCTGAGATTCCCCTTGAGAAACTACCTTCAAGAATTCCACGACTATCATCTATTTTTATCACGCTGGGATTTGGAGGTTTCAAATACCATGAAATTCATACTGTGGTGAAAAAAATATTTGAAGGAGGGAACAAGATAAAAATATTAGGCAAGACTTGATAAAAGCCAAACTGTTGATCAACATTAAAGAGTTTCAAGAAGCACTGTCCCAGGATGAGGCTAATCAAACTGCAAGGTTGAAGGGACTAAAGCAGACAATTAAATAAAATACTGTTCAGTAGCTGTACCTTCAACAGGAGTTACATATCATTATAGGTGAGCTTGAACAACTTCAAATATCATTATGAGAAGTCCATAAAGATGGTACAAAAGCCATTACAAATTCTAGAGAAGCACTTCATCATACTAAAGGGAGAGGAGCTGGTTAAATAAATGAACTTCAATAGGAAGCTGACGGGTCTCAAGAGCTTTTCAATCAAATGAGGAATTATTTAGAAATCCTTTTATAATTTATGATTTCTAAAAAGATAGAGACTCAAATTTATGGATGTTTCTCTCTGAAAATTTTCATAAATGAAAAGAATTTTGTCTTCAATCATTTGTGCTTTCACTCTCACTCACTGCCTTTGTTTTACCTAGGCCATTGGTCCTAGTAAGCATAATTTGAATTTTTCTTGGGTTACATGGACAACCCTACAAACTTTGTATCTTTTTCCTTTTCATTGATCAATAATACCTAAACCATAGAAAATGTATGTTTAGTGATATGGGACTCAACTTTTTTTCAGAGTTCCCTTTGCAGGTTCTCAATCTAGTGAGTACCATTTATCTTGTTGTTGGAAGTTTAGAGTCACGAATGTTGGACTATAAAGGGCTAATGTTTAAGGTTGAATATATTTGACCATAAATTTTGAAATTAGATCCCAAAAAAGACTTCATGGCTAAGAATTGATTTAATATTCTTTAAATATTTCCAAGGGTAATCTTGAACCATGATTTTTATGGTCACCAAATTTAAAACCTGTATCAACATAAGGGTGTCTCTTCCAAGAACGAAGTTATCATTATTTGAAAAACCTATTATGGGGGATGTATTATGCAGGGCCAGCTGGGAAATATGATGTATAGACAAATAATGGCACCTTTTGACTGATAGACCCGTTATATAGGCAACTTATAAAAGGACACCTAAGGGCATGTTCTGCATAGTTTGGCAAAATATTTCTCAAGAATTTAACATTTTACTGTTTATAGACAAGAGAAAATAAGATTTGGGTGACTCAAGACCACAGTGGGTGGTTTTTCCACGGAAATGAATTTTAATAATGAAATGGTTGTTTTATGTCGACATATGTCATGAATAGGAAAACCACTTCTATACAAATTTGGTGTATTAATAATAGTGAAAATTTATCAGAAAGGGGAATTTCTAATATAAAACTATGTAGTTTAAGTTATGCAGTGAGGACATTGTACTACTTTAATTTAAGGTCTTTATCTTTGACCAAAGTTATGAGACTCTTACAATTTCTTGATAATTTTTTTGGGAACATACTACCATATTCACATATGGAAGGGAAAATCGTAAACTATAATTTGGGAATTTCTATATCTGAAGAATGATTTGGAAAAAGGGCTAAAGGCATTAGAGGAAGTTTTTCCAAGAACGAAGTTGCCATTATTTAACAGACCTATTATGGGGGCTGTAATATGCAGGGGCAACTGGGGATATGCTGCATAGACAAATAGTGGAATCTTTTGACTAGCAGGCCCTTTATGTAGGTAAATTATGCAAGGACACCTAAGGGCATGTGCTTCATATTCAAGAAAAAGAGTTCTTAATAATGTTGATATTCTATTGCTAAAATATGAAGAAAGTTTATGGAGATTCAAATTTTCCGAAGCATAGAGTTTAGTTTATGTAGAAAGGTACCTGAATATGGAGTTGGTATTTCCAACCAAGATTTCCAAAGAATTGGAGGAATATGACTTTAACAAAGGCCTGACCCAAACATAGGAGTTGTGGTGTCTGCAGTTTTAGGTTATACAAGTAGGACCAAAAATTGAAATAGTATATGTTATGTGGCCAAGTCATTCCAAGGTTATTTCATATTGATTTGAACACATGGAGAAGGAAATGTGTAAACCATGGTCTTGAAGAGTTTTAGATCGAGAGAAAGATAATGGGACAAGTATACCTGAATGAATGTTTTAAAATACAGATTCTTGTATATTGTCATCAAAGTTTGAAGGGGACAAAGACACTATAACCAAGAATGAAATTACCATCATTTGAAAAACCCATTATGGGGGTTGTATTATGCATGTCCAATTAGGGAATATGATGTATAGACAAATAGTGTAATCTTTTGACTAACATGCCCATTATGTAGGTAACTTATGCAAGGCCACCTAAGGGAACATGCTGCATAGTCATGAAAAAGAGTTCTCAAGTATTAGAAACTCTGTCACCATAAACTATAAGAAAGATTATAAATATCTGGAAAATATTCAAGATTAAGAGTGTGAAACATAGAAGGAGGTTATTCTCAATGTACATAAGAAATATTTTAATCAATATTGGCCATGAGTTTGATGTCCTTTACATAGATCTGACTCATATGTAAAATGGATACTTTCTTTGTTTCTTTTGAATTAATATTGTGATGTTCAATTTAAATTCATACAGTGAGGACATTATACTGTGTAGTTTTGAGTCATGCAGTGAGGAAATTATACTGTGTAGTTTTAAGTCATGTAGTGAGGACATTGAAAATCCCATAAAAAATTAAGACACCTTATTTATATAAAGAATCCCTTTACCCAATTCCCAAGCCAATGTGAGTTATGCTCAGTGTGAGAAACAAGGAGCAGTACAGGTTTCTTCTATAACACAAAGGTGACACAAGTGAAGAATAAGGGTGTTAGATTTCCATGAAGTTTAACATCATATGGTAAGGACAAAGACAAACCTATGTGAAAAGAAATACTTTTTGTAACTAGACTAAGGGATAAAACCCAAGTGTCACTATGTGTCTTGCTGAGGGAAATAATCAAGACATACATAGTTCTTTAAACATTCCCTAAGCAGGTTTGATTCTTATATAAGGAATAAAGTTTTTTTATATATCATGGTTGGGCCCAATATTGGAGATCTAGGCATCTCTACGTATCTAATATAGACGAGAATAAAGTTGTACATAGTTCTTTAAATAATCATTTCCCACACCAATCGAGTTTGACATGGGAGACAGGGGACTTTAACACATTCTATAAGAATGATTAAATTTAAGGCACAATATGGTATTAAAATCAAATCATGTATCTTAAAAGATCACTCTTTATAGATCTAGTTCATATACAGAAGAAGAAAAAGGGAAATAAGAATTTTTTGGTTGTAGTTGGGCCTGAGATTGGAGATCCAAGCATCTCTACATATCTCAAATAGATGAGAATCAAGCCACACATAGTTCTTGAAACAAGGTCCCTATGAATATCTGACCTAGATATAGGGAAGAGAGGGACTCATGTGCCACTAAAAAGTATCAATTATGTCTATGATGCTTGCTTATAAAAGCTCCTGACGTCAAGTAGAGAAGAAATTAGCTGTACAGTTTAATGTCGTGTAATGAGGAAAAAAGGTGTCATGCAGTTTAACATCATGAGACAACTACAAAGATGATACACATTTTAATGTCATGCAACATGGATGCTTATGGTTGTTACGCAGTATAAAATCTTGCAACTAGGACTTTGTACTGTGCAGTTTTAAGTCTTGCAGTAAGGACATTGGGGACTGTGCAATTTTCAGTCTTGTAGTGAGGACTATTGTCTGTGCAATTACACAAAGTATTTCTTCAAGAATCTCACATTAGTTGGAGTTGTAATGAGCTATCCATCCATTGAGATTAAGGCATAAGCTCCATTTGAGTAGACCTTATGTATAGAATAAGGTCATTCCCACTTTGGATCAAGATTTGGAGGTTTATTTCCTAGTATCATTGGAGTCCTGGGGACCAATACCAATTCTCATTGTAGAAATTAACAGAGGTGAACTTTCTTGTTAAAATCTCATGATATTATGTTCTAGTAGACTTCTAAATGATGCAAAGTATGCAATGTTTTTTCATCTAACCACTCCAGTTTGTCAAACAGTTTCTGAGACTTCTCATCTGTAAACAACTGATCACAGATTGAAACTCTGAGTAAAGGCAATTACATTTCAATTGGTAAAACTGCTTCTGTTCCATATACCAATGAATAAGGAGTTTCATGGGTGAAAGTATAGGTAGTAGTCCGATAAGCCCCTAAAGCATGAAAAATTTTATTAGGCTATGATTTATTATCTTTATCCACCATTTTTTGGAGTATATTTGATAAGGTTTTATTGAAAGCCTCTATCTGTCCATTGGCTGCTGCATGATAGCGAGATGAATGGTTGGATTTGATATTATATTCATGATATAACTTTTTTACCTCAGTAGAACAAAATTGGTTCCATTTTCCATCAAAATAGTATTAGGAACACCAAATATGGTGATGATATTAGTTTTTAAAAAACTAACAATTATTTTGGCTCTGAATTCTTTGAGAAGTATTGCCTCAGCCCATTTAGAGAAAAAGTCAGTAACAGTAAGAATATACTTGAACTGCTTAGCCGTGGCTGGAGGATAAGGTCTTACTATATCCATTCCCCATGTGGAAAATGGCTAGGATTATTTATCTATATGTAGCAACTATTGGGGTTTATGAATGAAGTTGGCATGCACTTGGAAGGGATGACATTTCTTAGTGAAATCTGTACAATCCTACATCATTGAAGACCAAAAGTATACAATACTTCTGATATGATCAGAGAGTCTATACCCAGACTGATGGGAACCACAACATCCCGAATTCAATTATTTCATGATAGCTTTATTTTCCTCTCCATCAATATATCTGAGGAGGATTCCATTGAAGCCTAATTTTTAAAGGATCCTCTGGTGGTCTGGACTATCATAAAGAGTAAAATTGATATGTTTCACCTGCATTTTTTAAGTTGAAGGGAATTACCCAATGGAAAAAAACACCTTTAGTGGATCTAAAGGATATAGATTATTCATCCTCTAGGGACATACAAATTTTATTATACCTAGAGTATCCATCCATGAAGGAAAGAGCTTGATAGCTAGTTGTTTCATCAATTAAAAGCTCCGTGATCAGAACTGAAAAATAAACTTTAGGACAATGCCAGTTAAGATCTATGAAATCAATGAAAACTCTGATTTTTTCATTCTTATTTTTCACTGGGATAATGTTGTCCAACCATTTGGGATATTGAACCTACCTAAAAAAGTCATCCTTTATAAGATTATCAACTTTAGCTTCAATTTTTGAGGCATGAGTTGGGTGTGTTCTTCTTGCTGTTTGCTTGAATCTGTGATGTTCTTATGGAAAACCCAAATGATGGGTGGATACATTAGGATTAAGTCATGTAATTTCTATATAATTCCAAGAAAATATATCTTGATGTTGCTTTATAAATGAAGTATACACATATTTATCTTCAGAAGTCATGACCTCACTAATTAGAGTGGGGCGTGGATCTTCTTCTGTACCCATATTTATTTATCTGAGCTCATCCACAATGGTAGAGACACCTTCCTCAAATGGTGGAGGATCATCCCTAAGATGTTCCTATTATTCTTCATTATGTGTTACCTCTTCTATTTATACTTTCATAGTAGATGACGAGGTAAAAATTCTAGAGTTAGGGGAGGCGTCAACATTTGAACATCCTGAAGAAGAGGCCAATATATTTGACCTTACTAATGATGAAGGGTATTCCTATCATAATAAAAAGGAGATGATGGATTGGGAATCAATATCTTTTTCTTCCTATAACATTGTTACAACTTCTTATACTATGATTGAAAAAGTAGAGGCTTGATGTAGTTCAGAAGATGGTATGAAGACATCTCCATTTAAGATTCCATCACTTCTTGGTGAATAAATAGTTTCCCCCCATGTTGTCAGGATTAGTTGCTGCAATCAACATTATAGAAGTCACTGGATGAGTGCTTGGATTTGGTTTTACCATATCAATTTAATTTATGGGTAACACATAATCTATACTCAAATGTATGAGTGGGTTTTCTAGAATCTTTTCCAAAACATTTGGAGCATTAACTCTGGTTATTTCTTTTATCATGGACCTCTTTCCTTTTGTGTGATAAAACTCTGCCTCAATTTATTGAGATTCACAAGTTTTGAATGGATCCTTGTCACCATAAAATGTCCCAATTTGACTATTGAAATAGTACTTAAGACATTGGTGGTATGAAGAAGGTATGGCTGCATGTTGATGCAGCCAAGGCCTTCTAAGAAGAATGTTGAAGGCTATGTCCTGATGAACAACCATGAAATTTGAATTAGACACAAGATCTCAAAATTGAGTTTTGAGTGTAATCTCACCTAGAGGTTCTTGCTCATTCTTTTCATATCCTTGAAACATTAAAGTGGAAGGAGATAAGTTAGATTAAGTCATTCCCAATCGATGAAGTGTACGAACATGAATGGGGTTGACTCTGGAGCCATTATCAATGAAGGCTCGTCAGATGTCTATGTCATTGACCTTTCCAGATAAATACAAGGGTCTTATATGTCCATGTACAACATCATCATCATTTTCATCTGTAAAAGATATGACTTCATGAAATTATGTATTCTCTATACAGTAAACCTCAGTAGCAACAACTTTGGTTTCAAACTCTTGAGGACTTGACAAAGCCTCAATAAGTTCTTCTTGAAGATCTTTTGATAGATTCAAGGTATCCAGAATTGATAACTTGGACAGTACTTGGGGAAATTGTTTCAAAACATAATACTTTTGATCCAAAGGTGTATGTTTCCTAGAATGGAAATGTTGTTTTACAGTTGTCTTAGAAGTTGATTCTTCTGATGTAGATGTACCCTGTGTCAGAGAAGAAGCTGGAAATACTCCTGGCTTAGGTAGATTAGACTGACTAGGTCTATCTACTTGCTGAGAGGAAGATGGTGTGACTTCTAATAGGTCCTACAAAATAATCATGTCAGAACCAAACCTATATTTCATGGAAGAAACTCCTTGTTCTTGTTGAGCCCTCTGAAGGGCTCTTCTGCAAGTTTCCACTGCATATACGATTCAAGCAGGGGTAGAGATAAAAGGGTGATTTCTAGAATTTCCAAGTCTTCCCCTATATCATCAACCTTGGCCACTTCCTCTGGTTCCCTAATTAGGTACAAGGGACTCAGGATCATTATAATCAGAATCACCATTGGCATAAGGATTCGTTAAGTGGATAACGTTAACAGAACCAAAGATCAATTCTTCATCAGATAAAGATTCTACCTGAAAGGTTAGTTCTGGTTGTGCCATTTGGTGGGGAGGTGCCCGTGCTTTTGAAAAAGATGGCATGAAATCTACCAGGGTCAAGGAAAACTTTGGACTTGACACGAGATCTTCTTATTCTGACTGCTCTTTGTCCTTCTGATCACATCATTTCCTTGAGGATAGACCTTTTGATGAAGGTGGTTTTACTGTGGAAGGAGTGGAGGAAGACACAATTGGTTGTTTCAACTATTTTCATAAAATGTAGTGAGTTTGGTTGATATTTTTACTGATCATACAATCATCATATTTCTACACATTTTTACTTTTGACTTCCTACCATTCACCTTATTCCTCTAGATCAGTAGCAGTAACACATGCTACTTGAGATGACGAAATTTTCAACTTCACTTATCCAGAGTCTACCTTTTTTTGCAGGAGGTGCGTGAAAACAAAACACTCTTGAATGGGATGCCCCAATATCTGGTGAAAGGGACAATAATTTGAAAGATCTTCATCTCCTTCTTTGTTTGGTTTCTTTGGACTTGGAAACTAAATCAAATTGTTTTTCATAGCTGAGATAAAGTAACCGGGAGCTTGTTCATTCCAAAAGGAATATTTTTTGATTTTTAATTCATCAAACTATTTCTGAATTTTATCTCTTCGATCAAATTGATGAGAATGTTGTTGCTGCTGATGCTCTAGAGGCAGAGTCTTTCGATACGATGAAGCACTACCACAAAAATGGGTTTCTGCAGCACCACCCTTTATCAACGCTAAAAAAAGGGATGATAAAGGGGGGGCCTTTGTCAGCACTAAAAAAAAGCACTGATAAATTGGCACTTTTAACAGCGCTAAAAAAAGAGCTGTTAAAAGTGACCCTTTATCAGTGCTTTTTCTAGCGCTGATAAAGGCCCCCTTTATCAGCGCTGTTATAGGGTACCCCTTTATCAGTGCTTTTTATAGTAGCACTGATAAAGGGGGGATTTATCAGTTCTTTTTCCTAGTGCTGATAAATTTTATATTTCAAAAAAAATTCATGAAAAAAAAATTGTTATATGAGTATATATATATTGATATAAATATAATATATATTTTTTAAATATGTTTTAGTTAAGTATAAATAAACAATTAAATTTAATATATAATAAATTTAGTGAAAATGGATTTAAAATATTTTAAAAAATATTATTAATTAATAATTTTCTAATTATCATCGATTAATAATCATTTAATAATAATCAGAAGACACAAAAAAATCAAAAAAATTAATAAAAGATCTAAAATAAGTTGAAAATGTAACTCAAACTTCAAACAAACATAACTTTTGATCCGAGTGTCTGTTTGAGCTCTACATCATATCAAATTGAGGCCTGCAATGATATCTACATGATAATGACCCAAGGGAACCTTTTGTCACATTTTTCGATCCCAAAAAAGGCTCATAAGTCCTCTAAAACTGAGTTTTTAGTCGGGATACCCCAATTTTTTAACATTCAAACAGGTATAAATTCTGATCTGGATGTCCGTTAGGCCTATACCACATATAATATCGCATATTGTTTCATTTTCTCCGATTTGACTAGTTGTGGAGTTGAAACGTGGTTCTGAATTAGAAGTTATGGTCGTTTTAACATTCTATGGATTTTCAAGTACACATATATATGTATTTATTCGTAAATATATATATATATGTGTGTGTGTGTGTCTATGTATTTGTGTGTGTGTGTGTTGTATATATGTATGTATGTAATTATTTATTTATTTATACACACACATAAAAAACATATTTTATAAATATATTTAAAACTAATCTTATAAATATATATTACTATACAAATAAATATACGGATAAAAAATTATAACTAAATATATATATACTAATATATGAATAAATATATATGTATTAATATAACTAAATATATTTATATTAATATGAATATTTATTAATATATGAATAAATATAACTATAACTATATATATATTAATATATGAATAAATATATATGTATTAATATAACTAAATATATGTATTAATATAACTAAATATATTTATATTAATATGAATCTATATTAATATACAAATAAATATAACTATATATATATATATAAATAAACAGATATATCATTAAATAGAGAAAAAAATGAAATGACTTAGTGGTAAAGGTGCAGGCGTGCAAGGGGGAGGTCGCGGGTTCGAGTTCAAGTAGAAGCAAGGAGGTGCCCGCGTGTGGGGGATGTGCAGGAAGGGCATGCCGTTGGAAGGAGAGTGTGAGGATCCACCTAACGCTAATAAAGGGGGGTCCAACGCTGTTAAAAGATCCCCCCTCCCATTATATAATTATTTTTTTTATTTTTATTACTTTTATCAGCACTAAAAAAAGCACTGATAAGGGACCCCTTTTATCAACGCGTTTTTTTAGCACTGATAAAAGGGGTCTTTTATCAGTGCTTTTTTAGCACTGGTAAAAGGTGCCTTTATCAGCGCTTTTCTGATCACTGATAAAAGGGACCCCCCTTTATCTTCACCTCTATTAACAACTATTTTTTTAGCACTGTTAATGCACTTTTCTAGTGCTAATAAAGGCCATATTTGTAGTAGTTAAGGTTTTTATGTGGAAGCAGGTACTGGTGGTTGCCTGAGTGTAACAGTAGTAGTCTATACTTTTCCTTTTCTCCTTCCCAGAGTTGATGGAATTACATGATTTTTAGCCTTATTTTCTATAATATAATCTTATATCTGTTGATAAATTGAAGTAAGGTATCGAAACCCACCTGTGTATTTTACAGGGATCGGTGGTGTGAATAACTCATCACATAGATTTACCATACAAATTGACAACAACTCTTATTGAGGGAGTTCCAGACTTAAGGAATATGTTAATCCTTTCCATCACACAATGAAATATGAAACTTTTTCATTCTCCCTTTGTTTACAATTGTTAAGATAAAAAACTATCGTCTTCAGTAGTGTTGAGCTAAATTGAAGAAGGAATTTCTGGCAGAGATATTCCCATCCAGCAATTGATCGAGATTATAAACTTGTATACTAGACAAAAGCTGGTCCCTGTAGTGACTGAAAAAAACACCTGAGCTTTACTACTTATCATTGTTGAGGAGTTCCCATCATGGGATCACAATGACAAACAAATGTGTTAAGTGTTGTTTTGGATCTCCTACACCATGAAAGATTGGAAATTTGGTATTCAAAAAATGTGGTGGGGGAGGAATCAGATCCACCCATTCAGGGTAATATTTCTTTTTCGGATGAACTGGCACACATCATTCCTCCAAATCTTCCAATCAAGTTGTTAATGCCTAAATTGTGTTTATAATCATTTTGGGAATATCTGGATGAGCTAGAACCTGTGCAGGTACAACAAATGGAGCTTGAGCTGGTGCAACGACCGAAAAAACCAATAGTGGTGGTGCTGGTATTTTCCTTGGATAACCCATGGGAACAGGCCTATCAGGATGTGTTTGATCCTACCTTGGTTGTGTACCCAATGTAGGGAACTCATTATCCACATTTTTAGTTACTAAAAATCCTCTTTTTTTAGGAGCTCCTAAAGGATGTGTAAGTTGAGGACCTATCTGGGAAGCATGTTTAGAAGAAATGCTGCTTCGAAGTAACTCTGTATTGAGTCTTTTCAACTCTTTCATTTTCTCTTTTTTTTTGTAAAAATCTCTCTTCAAGTGAAAGAGATTAACCTTCTATAGTGGAAAAGTGAGATGCAATCTAACTTTTACCTTTCCCCTTGTTAGATTCCTTTCAGAGGTTTGGGAGTTGGTTATTTGAAGGAATACCTAGATTTTGGGTAAGCCTCTGATTTTGGGTACGTACACCTTCTTCATTTTCCTCAGTGTGTACCATATTATAGATAAGAACTTCATCTTTTGATTCCCCTGAACTAGACTCATTTTCTGGAGTATCTTCTATAATGGTGTTAATGACATTTACTAATGTGTAATGCATTGATGACATTTTGTTAGTATCTTTGTAAGATCATCTCCCTCTGTATCTTCCGGGAGACTCTGTTCTCCTATATGATGGATTATCAGGAGCTATTTGATGGATAGTAACCCAAAGGGAATCCTTGGATAGTTCAGTCGTGCGCTCTCTTTGTGGCTTCTTCCCTAATCGGGAGAAAACCGACTTCCGTTGAGGAGGAGATTGTAGATGTGAAAAATCCCCCAGCCCTGTAGGATGGGGCTATTTCTATTCTTCTTCTGAAAACCTTTGAACTTTTTTTAATGAATTTTAAGGTTGAATTAAATGAGCCCCTAGACTTGCAAGCTAGGGAGATTCTTGAACTGCTATGGTTGAGATTTGTGCAACTAATCTTCTAATTTTTTGAATTTTGGTTCAAACATTAGCTGGGTGCATCATTCGAAAACCACTCAAATCACCTGTTTTAGAAGATCTATGTGCTATTTTAGACATTTTCATTCTTTGACAGCTAAAATCCTCTAAGCGGGACACCTGATCAAGATTCTCAGATTCTTGATGTAAAAGTAACTCAATAAATAATTTTCTCTAGGCTTGACTCTAATGAGAGCTGTTTGAGGCCTGTTCTTGAGCGTACATTCAATTACATACAAAATCTGTTGATTGTAGCTGATCGTGGGAAATAACATTGCATGAGACCACTTTTGAAGGACTTTGCTAATTCTGGAGTGCAGTGAAATGCAATGATCCATGTGCACCCCATCCTCTGATATGAACACTAGATGGGGTGTTATAAATTAACTGGTGCAACCTCTTTAGAGAATTGAGGCATGCACGCTGAAGAGTTATCTGCTGTTTTTCAACCTTTAGATGTTGGGAAACTGAGAGAGATGCCAAGTCAATTTGGTAGTGAAACCCTTCTATTACCTTTGCATGATTTTGATATTCATAATATGGTAATACCTTGGTTTTCAAATGATGAAGAGTCTTCCATAAGTTGAGGCGGATATCATGAATACAATATTCTACCATGAATTCTGGAATATTATATTGATAATTTTCCATAGGCCAGAACATGACTGATATTTCTCCTTTAGACAATTGTTTTCTCATGTTTAACATATCTTCATCATATTTTACTAAAGATTTCTCCACTTGGTATGACCAAAGTGGATGCTCTGTATTAGAAGAAAAATGACCCAAGGGAGGTTCAAAGAATGACCGTTCCCTTAATATGTCTCCTGGTTGAGAAAGTGTTTCACCCATCAATGAAAAGGCATCAGAAATGACTTGAATTGTGTTTGAAGGTGCCTCAAGGTAGGAGGGCTTTCTCATCGCTACATTATCAATTATAAAATTATCTTGACAATGCGAAATACTACTACAGAGAGGACTTTTTTAGTGAATTCCATCATGGAAAGGACCACCATGGTAGATTACAACAAGGGATGAATCCTCTTGCTCCTTGGTCTTATGGCCACACAGAGGGTTGTCGTAGATCTCATCCAGAGATAAGATCTATGGATTGACTGAATTTTCATGAAGCAATCCTTTATGATGAAGTGTCCAATGGGGAACTTCATAATTACTACTAAAACTCCCATAATTTGGTAATGAGAGGATAAGATCTTGAGCTGAAATAGATAAATGTATGAGTGATTCAAGAACTCCAGCATTAAGAGGATCCAAATTGTAGCTTGAATCTTGATTTTACAACAGGGCTTGGAAAGAATTATTCTTGGATGTTATCTTATACTTAGTTGGGGCCACTTGCTGGGAAAAGTGGTTATCAGGGGTAGGTGTATGTGCCTGCCTTGGATTGGTTATCAGAACAGATCGATTACCTCCAATTGGAAAGGGTGTATGTTCCCGATCTTGTTGTCCATATGATATGGGGTAGTGTGCCCCATGACCCTCCTGGATTGGAACAGAGGTGTGTATCTACTCCAAGATAGTATGCTGATGTGTCATCCCATATGTGGGGACAAATTTATGTGTCTGTTCTCCTAGTACTGCTAAAGTAGTTGTTATAATATCCTGGCATGCTTCCAAAATATGGGCAGGGGTTTGCTTCTTCCCTTTCACCATTGATAAGATGTTCTTGGTGACATCAATGTCCAGAATGAGAATATATGTCCATTCCATATCTGGAGTTTGTGTATGTTCCTACTTCTGTCCTCCTTTTCCTATCAATGGGTATTGACATTACTCATGCATGGGGGCAGAGAGTTGGGTCTGCCCCAGATTGGTCACCGGAGCTTTCCGACTGACTTCTCCGGGTACTGCCAAATGAGACTGTTGGAAGGCTTGATGAATGGTAGATGGTGTATGTTCCTGCTGGATGTTTCCTATCAAGTATGTTTGACAGACTTTCTTCAATAATGGAAGATGAGACTGCTGGAATAATTGGTGATTGTAAGTAGGTGTATATTCTTGTTTACCAATTTCCACCACATTAGATTGACAGGATTTTTTAAATGCAGTCAGACAAGCCTACTGACTGGCTAATAACTTATAAGTAGGTGTATGTTACTATTCACAGTACTCCACCGGGTTTATCTGGTGGAATTGGTGGGTTGCTTCCAGACGAGTCTGCTAGATAGCAAAATTAGGACAAATGAGTGTATGTACCCACTCGCTGTTCGCCATCAAGTTATGTTGATGGACTTATTCAGAGGAAAAAGAGGTAAGAACCTACTACCTGTTGACCAGACGTTTTCCCCAATGGTTCATCTTGCATGCCCAAGTCTGAGAGACCTGGTCTGAACATCCAGAGGAAACACCCCCATCATGTTGGGGGTTCACTACCACACAATTCTGCTGGTGAAGATTGTTGGTGGGAGTCCTCAGAAAGGATCCCTGCTTCCTTGAATTGAGGCCCTGAGTGACCTCTTGATCCACCTCCCTGTAGTATAAGAGGGAATGGTTATTTCATTTTGGGGATAAGGACCCAAAATGGTTGAAAATGGTGGTTGGCACTGTCTGCTTCTTGGTCATCAATTGTCGTTGGTAAGATGATCGAAGATTGTTATTGACTTGGAGGGACTATCGGGCAACCTTCAAAGTCAGGATTGTACCATGATGGCGATAATCCTTTACCAACATGTTGGAGACCCAGTGTTGAAGATTATGAGTGGGAAATAACATCTTTTATATGGATGAATATCCATCTTGAGCAGTGTTCGTGAAGTTCTCAGATGTCATCTTGAAGAAATCCATTTTGGACTGAAGGGAGTTCTGAGGAAAACTTGAAACAACAATAAACTCCATTAAAGCGACATCTGTTAGATTAATACATGCATGTTTGATTTATTTGTCTTTCATTCATTTATCAATTGATATGGTCCTGACAGGTGGGTAACATTATTAACTTGGTTAAGGATTCACGTCGGGTTCACCATTTTTTTCATAGTTCCTTGAAACATGTGTTCTAGTTTTAAGAATCACTGCTTCCAGGCGGTTTCCATTGGATTTATTCATGGAAACGAAAACTTAAAACAATTACTTATATAAATGGGACCTTATTTCCAAAGGCAGGTGTTTGTTAAGTTTTAACTTTATGATACTTAAGAATGTACATTGGTCGAGAGGATGGGAGGTCAGACACATCACACCCTTTTTCCTTCAAGCGCATGCCCTTTGGGTCATGTAATGCCCCTGGTACCTTCCAGCGGTGCATGATGAGAATCTTCTCAGACATGGTGGGGGATTATTTAGAGGTCTTCATGGATAACTTCTCTATCTTTGGGGATACTTTTGAGGGATTCCTTATGAATTTTGAAAGGGTTTTTTCAAGATGCGAGGATAAGAATCTCATCCTAAATTGGAAAAAATGCCATTTCATGGTAAAGGAAGGACTTGTTCTAGGCCATCTGGTATCTGGTAGAGGAATTGAAGTTGATATAGATAAGTTCAACATCATTAATCACCTTCCCTATCCTAAAAATGTTAATGAACTGAGGTCCTTCGTAGGACATGCTTGTTTCTATAGAAGGTTTATTAGGAATTTCAGCTCTATTTATCGACCACTTTGTGCTCTATTGGTGAAAGATGATCCATTTTTATGGACATAAAGCTGTGAGAAATCATTCTATACACTCAAGTCATATCTTATCTCTTCAACTATCATTTAATATACAAATTTGAAACTTCCTTTTGATCTCATGTGTGATGCGAGTGACTTCACTATAGGATCAATCTTAGGACAACAGTGAGAGAAAAATCCATGTGTCATTGCTCATGCAAGAAAATATTTAAATGATGCACAAATCAACTACACCACCACTGAGAAGGAGTTACTTGATGTTGTGTTTTCCTTATAAAAGTTTAGTTCCTACCTCTTAGAAACCCCCATCACTGTGTTCATTGACTATTCTGCACTAAAATACCTCTTCCAAAAACAAGATGCTAATGCTAGACTGATTAGGTGGGTTCTTCTCTTACAAGAATTTGACTTCACAATCAAGGATTAAACGGGTGTTAAAAATTTTGTATATGATCACCTCTCTATTATGGAATTCAAATACAACTCAAATAACCTTTCTGTGTCTAATTCATTTCCCGATGAGCACCTCTATTCAGTGAGTGATTGCCCATGGTATAACGACATAGCCAACTTCTTAGTTACAGGAGTCATTCCAAAATTCTTAGGGACTCAAGATAGATGGAAATTATTTTATGATGTTAAGAACTATGTGTTTGATGATGCATACCTCTATAAGTTCTGCCCTGACCAAGTCATTAATAGGTGAGTCCCAGAATCTAAACAAGAGTCCATCCTTAAATTCTGTCATAGTGAGGCATGTGGAGGTCACTTTTCCTCTAAGAAAACTTATGATAAGGTTATTCAGTGTTCTCTCTTCTATCCCACCATCTCAAGGTACTCCTAAACATTTTTTCAAAAGTTGTCCTAGGTGTCAATAAGTATGGTCCATCACAAAAAGGAATCAAATGCCACTCACTCCCATCTTAGTGATTGAAATCTTTGACTGTTGGGGAATCGATTTCATGGGTCCCTTCCCAAACTCTAGGGGATATCTATACATCCTTTTATCTATTGATTATGTATCCAAATGGGTTTATAAAATTCCTAAAAAATCTAATGATCATCAAACTGTGATTATATTTCTCAAGGAAAACATCCTCTCTAGATTTAGAATTCCCAGGGCTATCATTAGTGATCATGGAACTCATTTTTTCAATCATCCATTATTAGTACTCATAGAAAAGTATGGAATTTCTCACAAATTGTCCACTTCTTAACACCCATAGACCAATGGTTAAGCTGGTTTATCTAATCTAGAAATCAAAAAAATTCTTGAGAAAACGGTTAATCCATCTAGGAAAGATTGGTCGAGAAAACTCTTAGATGCTCTTTGGGAATATAGAACCACATATAAAACCATTTTAAAAATGTCCCCATATAGGTTGGTTTTTGGAAAATCATGTCATTTACTAGTTAAAATTAAACATAAGGATTTTTGAGAAATTAAGAAAATGAATTATGACCTCTCATTGGCCGGAAAAAAATGAAATTAGATCTCAATGAACTTAAGGAACTTAGGATGGAGGCTTATGAAAATTCAAGGATAAATAAAGCTAGAGTTCAAGCCTAACAATCTAGAAATATTAAAACCAAACACATTTTACCGGGTAAACCTATTATTTTGTATATATCTAAACTTCATTTACACCCAGGAAAGTTGAGGTCCAGATGGTTGGGTCCATACATAGTGCATAAGGTGTACCCCCATGGGGCTGTAGAAATTCAAGATCCCACAAATGGTCAAACCTTTAAAGTTAATGGCCATATAGTCAAACCATTCATTGAACCATTCCAAAAACAATAAGCAGATGAAGACTTGTGTGAACCAACCTTAGATGAGGAAAATACTTAAACAATTAGGGGTCTATGTCGAGCTAGTAACATTAAAGAAAAGCGCTGCATGGGAGGCAACCCGTGGTTCTCATGTTTCCAATATTTTTAAATCATATTTATTTTTCAAATAGGATTAATGAATCATTTTGATATTTAAAAAAATTTGATCTATTATTATATTATGAGTATGGATGGGTATGAAAGGGAAGCACCATATTCATCCATGTCACGTGGTGTGATCCTTGAGTGATATCTTACCCAAAAATTTAAAATGAAGAAAATGTATCATTAGTTAATTTTATTTTTATGTGTTTGTAGGTAAAAATAAAAATACAAGAAAAATTAAAAAATTAAAAGGACACATAGTAGGTCGTGGGGAAAACCCCATCACAACTAGGGAAGCTGCGAGGACTCAAACCTGAGACCGAAGGGAGACAGGGGCACACACTTACCACTGACCTACAACTTATAGTGCTTCTTATTCTATATTTTTTGTATATATACTTATATTTTACTTTTTTTATTATATTAATAAATATATATATCTATATATATTGTTTTGTTTTTTTGTTTGTTTTTTTTCCACTAGGGAAATCTACAAGTGACATGGATATCAAAGGACTAAATTGGAGCAGCAATAACTTCAACTTCAGCCACCAGGTGACTTCATTAAATGATCCTTATAGTTAAAATTACTTTTATAACTTCTCTCATCTACCTATACCCCCTTTTAAATTTTATTTTCTTTAAACACTCAGGACAATGTTATTATAATTTGGGGGGGTGAAAAGAATGAAAAACTAATAATTAATTTTGCATGCATAAAAAAATGTGTGGAAAGAAAAATTTCTTTAACCTTGAACATGATAATACACATTTCACACTTTGAAACTTAATATCAAATAATTTAGCATGCCATGATTCTAATTTTAATCCATGTATAATTTCATGAGAATAAATTTTGGAAAGTGTGTCTGTCTAATGTGAAATTTCATCATTTATATTTTCATCCAAATAAAAAAAGAGATCACAACGCATGTTCTTTGGATAGTGGGTTATTAGTTTGAGTTCATGGGGTCTCCCAAATAAATAGCATAGGTTTGGTGATCATTTTAGTTTTAATATGATTATTCAATAAAAAAAATCAAAACAAATAAATAAATTTGCGCGTAGAGCAATGAAATGACCCAATGCGTGGATTTCGGCACTTGGGGATCATGAATCCATAGTTTTCTGGCCCAGAGTTAATAATTTTATCTCTATTTGTGGTAATTTGACTTCTTTTTTGACTGATTTTACTCTATATGATGACAAGTATATGGGATTCACTTGGTTCCCTAAGGTCTTTGAGCTTGGGAGTCATCAAAAAAGTCTCACTACATGGGTTGACTCTTTTGAGTGAAATTTCAATTACCATGGCAATATTTTAAAAAAAATTTGAATACTCATATTAATATTGAAATGTGATTCCACCTAGAGCTTCCATCATTTCCCCCTTGAATAAAGATGACCCCCATGTCTATTGTGATACACAACACATCCTCATTCTTAATTGATATTGGATGAAATAAGGAGATGAATTTGAATAATGGAATGGGCTTGGGATTGAGATTTTCTTATGAAACTATCTTGTATTAATTTTTTTTTATGGGTTTCATGATTGTTTGGAATAAGTTTTTTTGGTGATCATTGTGTATTAAAATGTTTTTGGAAAAGGGAATTCAAATTTCATATTTTTGAGATATATTTTCCTCGGGACTAGAAAAACTCAAGTTGGGGGGTGTGATTAGCCACTGAATGAGGATAATATTCATTGTTAATATATATAATATTTATGTGCTTTATTATTCATATACACCATTTTAGTGCATTTTACACTTTGAACATTAATTTACATTATGATTGTAATTCCCTCTTAAAATGCACTATTACATGGTACATTTTTGAACACCTCCTAAAATAAAAAACGGTCTTGATTTTATTTTAATATTTTATTTTCAGGTATCCCATTCTATAAAGAACAATTAACGATTTTGGAGCACTTGAAGATTCACATTGTAAGACCACCAAAATGGGATTTCATGCCAACACATTCTGGGCAAAGTAAATTGGAAAGCATCCCAATAAAGAGACTATAGAGGACAAGATAAAAGCCCAATGATTCTAAAACTTTAACTGAAGATATAGTACATCATGGGGAACATTTAATTAAATTGTTTCCAAAGCTAATTCTAATTTTTGAATGGAGTTACAGGCAGCCCAAGTTGGAGATAAAATTATGGGACAGATTCTGAGAACCAGAAAAATAGCCCACCATTTTACACATATCTCGCAAAAAATAAATTATTTTAGGATGAAACTTTACATAAAGTTAGGTGACATCCTTATATTTATTTTTTTATCCTATGTACCACTATAATTCAGCCATATAGAATCTCATTTAGGTGCTTCTGTTCAGTGGATGCAAGCAGGCCGCCACCTCGGGTCAAGAGTGGAAAAGTCTAAGTTCCCCAAGATTTCCACCACCCTAAGCCTATAATACTAAAGTGAGATGACTTTAACTATTAGAGGCTCGACCCAAGGCTCCAAAATTCCTATTTTAGGTAGTGTTTTTGGAGGATTTATTGATCTTCTATTCTTTCTTTCATTGTAGTGTTATGCTGCCACTTTTCCATTGTAATGTTTTTCTTCATTTGTAAGTTATTCGAATCACTTTAGTTTTCAATAAAAATTATTCATATTATATTATTATATTCTTCTTATTATCACATTGATACCTTTACTTTATGTTCTTAATTTATTCATACCAAACCTTGTGAAATTATTCACAAAATGGTGGAGTGATTGTTTTTTTTACTTCTTCAATTCCTCCCTCTGGAGTCTACTTCCTGCTTCCATTGATACCATAGAATGAATGGAGGGATAAAAAACTTATGTATTGATCCAATGGAGTATCAAGGGGCTGAATTGGATGTTATTTATCACCCCATTAATTTATAATCACTTATTTTAATTGATATTTTTATTTGATGATTTAAAACTTCTTCATCCTTGTTGAATTTTAAGGCCACATACTTCAAGTGCTAATATGAACCTTTACCTTGGAGTGCTCATAAATTTGATCCTCCAAGTGTATAGGTGATTAGTGTTATGGTGTGTTGGTATAAAACTAGTAAGTGATGATGTTGTTTGATCTTCTTGAATAAACCCATATTGAATATAAGAAATTGAAATCATTAAAAAAGAATTTCATCCAATCCACCCCTTGTAATAACCTAGGATCAACCCTTCTCATAATTTTATTTCACTTAATTAACATAGTGTTCAATTAAAAATATCTAAAATAAACCCAAAGTTTGCCACTTAATAGCCAAAATCAGTCCATAGAATATGCTTTTCTATAGGTTTCTTCTTAGGTCTCTGAGGAATCGACAACCCAAGCTACTCTACATTTGACCGCTTAACCCTAAAAACTTGGGTAAATTTGGGAGAGACCATTACACCAAGGGATACACTCACAATTTTTTTGGGTAATGGTATGAAACCTCCTTCTCACTAAACCTACTCATCCCACCATAAGATCTATCTCACCCAAAAATAAGAATCTCATCCTATTAGTGTGAAGGAATCTGAATCGTCTATGGTGATAGTCAATCTAGTCTCGAATCATGGAAAACCAATCCATACCCAAGATGATGTCACAAGGTTCAATCGTGATGACTAAGAGGTCCCATGAGAACCTCTATTCACCAAGCGATAAATCTCACTACCAGCAGATAAAAAATATCGGAAAAGTGTTTCTTATAACAACCTAAAGACAAAGTTTTTGGGATAAAGTCTCAACTGATATCTCTAGATCTCACATAAGGAGTAAATATATGAAGGAATGAATATCACCTATGTTAACTAAAACTGATGTGAGAGTAGAATAAACATAAATCATACCTCTAATCATCTCTTATGCTCCTAGGTCGTATGCCTCCATTTCTTGCAGTTATCTGCAACCCCAACCGATAGCTCCCTAAGCCTGATGTGGGCCACATTGTGGTGGTGGTAGAAGGATCTTATAGCATCATCCACCGCCCATAGTTCCTCTTTCTGGAGATCCACCTACTTCTCCTCCCTAGGGGCCACTCCGCCCTCACCTGAGAGATCCTTGATCACGACACTGCCTCTACCATGGTGGTTCTTCTGCTTTCTATCTACGATCCTTAGTATGTTATGTTGGGAAATGACGCACCATGTGACCTCACCCATCACATGCATAACAAATCCACTATATAGAATTACCTAGTAATCTATGCTTCCCCTGACCACATTCCTGATCCTGATCCTAGGAAGATCTCCTAAACCAAGATCCTATTAACTAACGTTTTCTAGCTACTGCAGACGAATTATAAATATAATGCTCACTACTAGCTCTAGCTGCCTGGAGTCCCTATGATGGAAATATTTCCATCACCAGTTCACACTCCAACACCTCAGTATAGGTGGGAATTCTCAAGGGCACTACATTGGCACAAATATCTCTACAAAGTCCCTACTTAAACTTATTTTCTCAGAAGTAGCCATTTAGAATCATATTAAGGGAGTACCATGTAAGGTTTGTGAACCTCATAACATACATATCCAATGTCATCCATCCCTACTGTATCTCCATAATTTCTTGAATCTAAATCTATCAAAAATAGGAGTGGTATTTGTCCTCATGAAACAATAGCTGGAAGTCGGGCCATGAGAGTGTCGACTCATCATGCATTTGTGTAACAAGAATCCACCAACACCCAACTGCTCCAGGGAAAAGGCTTTCTTCCCGTGAAGCCACCTGATCATTTGGTGTTTTGATAAGACTAAAAACAAGGATAATAGATTCTAACCAATCATCTATTGCCCGAGGATATAACTCACCACAGAACCTCAGTGGCTTCTAGCACTGGAACTTATAGAGTGCGCTAAGACTGCACGCATCCTTATACTGCTCAGCTGGTATGATCTACTACTCAAAAGGTTGGGGTGATGCTACCTTTCCTCCTAAAGGAAGAATCTCATGAGATAGACCCTAAACTGATGCCTCATCACTCATCGAATCGTCATTATGATTTAGAATTGGTAACCTGGATGAATGTCATCGCAGAGGCATCCTAAAAATTTAATCAACACATATCATGGCCAGATAAGCATATATACACAACGGGGAGATGAATTAAGAAGTAAAGTCAAAGACTCAATCCTATATGATGCATGTAACATTGATCCATGTAAAAAATGTCTCAGTATGATGATTCAACAAGCAAACAATCAAGGTCCTGATGGATAGATACATTGGCCGCCACACCAACACTAGGTTCCTTGGCCTAAAAGCTGCACTCGAGACACTTTGAAACTATTTCATTATATCTCAACCAAATCCTTGTAAGGGGACTACTCCATAGAATATCTCAATTAATTAATTGATCTGATACCAATATGTCCCGAACTGACCCAACATGGCTCAATCCACAGCTACCACAACCCTGCCTCCATAGTTCAATGGTTGGATACAAGCACTGAAAGGCGTATCTAATATGGGACTCCTTTTCCTAATGTACCTATATGCACACACCCAACCATCTCAATGTAAAATTTTAGAGGAATAAAATAAAATTATGAAACATCTAGAGTAATAAGCCTTGCATGAAAAACCTCTAGGGAATACAAAGAGTATGATAGTGTAAACTAAAAAGTAAATTGAAAAAATACATACCCAACAAGAAAGATATCCCAACTTGACAAAACTGGAAAAAGTAAAATGTTGAGAGAGCTCGGCTCCATATCTTAAAGCTTCGACCACCATACACAATTCAATACACTAGGTATCCCTATGATCCTTTATAGTCACCACTAACCTCTACATCGTTTTCATACGACATGACATGTGTGGGAAAATCCCATTCAGGGGAAGTAGTAAGAGACATGATATGAATAGACAATAGACATCTCAACCCAAAGAAAGAGAGTACAAAATCCAACAACATGGATATATATATATATATATATATATATATATATATATATTCTCAAACCAAATAATCCCAAATTATTGAAAAAGGGGATCTCCATCTCATAGTATAGATTATTATAGGTGTGGCATTAGTTACAAGATGTCCATCATCGATGCCCAGAATCTCGCATGTCTGCTTGAAGATTCATCCAAGTCAATCCATACCTTTCTATTGTGTCATACAATCAAGGGGAACAATATCTAGGTATAGGACCCATACCCTAGTAAAATAGGAGAGTGACAATCAAGTAATTAGTAGAGGACCAATTCCTAGCCCAGCTATAGGGTGCCACTCTAATGGTTAAGGACCTATACCCTGATACCGTAGGAAGGTTCCACTCGAATAGAAGATAGAGGACCCATACCCTACCCAATAGGAGGGTTCCACTCTCATAATCGAGGACCCATACCCTAGATTTAGAAGTGGGTTCCACTCAGATAATATATAAGGGACCAATGCCCTGCATAGTAGGAGGGTGCCACTCGCGTAGTCAAGGACCCATACCGTGGCTCCATAGGAGTTTGCCACTTGATGGATAGGTAGAGGAACCATGCCCTATCCCAGTATAAGGGTACCACTCTAATATATAGTATATGACCTATGTACATCACATATGGAGGGTTCCAATCAAATATCTGATCGAGGACCTATACCCTACCCAGTAGGAGGGTTCTACTCTGATCTCCCTAATGATCTTTCCTGATCACTGTCATCATTAAGCATCACCTAAATAAGAATCACACCCAAAACATCCCATATCATATATAAAAATACACTATAAAGGCCACCATCATGTTCTAAATGAAAAAACACTTAGGATAGGCTACTCACAGTCCAAAATCTAATTCCAAATGAAGGAGACACGAGAGACTGAAGTTTCCTCAAAAGTAAATAGGGGGTACACAATGTGTAAGGGGACCCACACAGTGTGTGGTCTCACCTCACTACCTGGATGTGTCCCTTATGGTACATATATCACTGACCATGTATAAATAGATGGAATTTAGGTGGACTACATAGCATGCCTCATCCACCCAAGTCACTGTCTGTGCTCTTGGTCATGTCAGTGTAAATCTACCTGTGTCCGTGCACTTTGGTACACGATGTGTGCTTCTACATGGATTTATGCCTATATGATCCTATCATAAGACCTATATACCAGGGGAGAGATAAATGGTGTGTGGTCTATACACATAGAATTTCATCATTAACTTTCTCAAAACCCTAGCATTGTAGCCAAAGGGTCACTACAAAACACGTCTTTATCATAGTACACACCGTGTAGTTGAGTTTTTCATAGAAAGTTATATCTTCTTACAACGTTACAAATATGGCATCACCTCCTTGGATATCACCTCTAGGAATCCCAAAATTGGTGGAAAAATCCTTTTTACATCGTTTCTATCCATCTAGTGGCCGAAATCATATTCCAATTGATTCGTTCAACTCCCGCTCGCATTGTGTACACCTCCCATAGCCCGTAAAACCTAACTGGTATTCCAATCCTCAATGGAATCACCCATATCCCATAAATCATCAAAATAAATCCATAATTCATCATTATATTTTTATCATGAAAATCCACTATGAATTCAGGGATCTAATCAATCTCAGTCCTTCCCAGTAATGTCGAAACGAGACCCCATATTCCAATCGGTGAAGAACATGAAGAATCATTGAGATAAAAGCACCAAAAAAGTTATAAAATCATTGGAAAAGTGTTATTGGATAACAAAAACAATTGAGGATATCTAAGGTGAGAAATAATTAAATAACCAATTAAAAACCACTTCATAGACACATGAAAAGGCTCGATTTAACACAGTTCAAGAAATAGAATTGATCATGCTCAAACAGTTTAATCAATTGGGCCAGAATAAAAAAATTAATGAGTAATACCAGGAATTAGATCATTATTCATTAAAGAAATT
This sequence comes from Viscum album, assembly GCA_963277665.1. Classification (NCBI taxonomy): domain Eukaryota; kingdom Viridiplantae; phylum Streptophyta; class Magnoliopsida; order Santalales; family Viscaceae; genus Viscum; species Viscum album. Next base: position 1,012,668,549 of record OY728156.1, read on the forward strand.
TCTCACTAATGAATGGGAGGATTCTTTTCATTTGATACACCTCGATCTTCCTCGATTTGAAGTTCTGTCATCGTCTAATTCTGATTCACCAACAGAGGTGAAAAAATGATCCTATCAATGGTCCCAGGGTTGTATAGATAACCCTGAAAAAATTTCATAATGGCATACTTATAGAGGAAATTATAAATTAGTTCATTTCATTAAATAAGTAAAATTATTTATTTATTCAACTGAACCCACCCTCCAATGACTGTTTTTATCTTAACGTCCTGCACAAACTTATTTTAGGTCGCGCCTAGGGTAAACCTTGCATTCCGAACACAACCGTGGTCTTTGGTTTTTTGATTTAAGACTCTTTCTAAGAGTTATACCATTTTATTTAATAATTTTTTATTTATAATGTAAAATATAATTAATATTTTTATAAAATTAATTCTGGGCACATCGGGCCTCAGAATCGCACACCGTCTTAGCACTTGGCTTCGAAAATATATTTAGAAATATTTAAAATTATTAGAATAAAAAAATAGAGTCTATATAGTTTTAAAGTAAAATTAGTTTAATTATATTATAATTTAACTAATTTAGGTAAGTGGAATCTATTTAATATTTAATTTTGATATTAAAACCTTCTATACTTAAGAGAATTTTCTCTTTAAAAACTCACTTTTTTATTGCATCTGCGAGTATAATTTTAAATTCAATTTTACCAATTCTATGAATTTAATTTGAAAAAATGTATTAAATATTTGTAATAATCATAATTTATATTATATAATAAGTTCAACTTAATTTTTTACCAAAATTAATAGTGAAAATAGTAAAAATTAATTACTGCAGTTATGGTAAAAATGGGTTTACTGTGGGGCTAAACTAAGAAGATAAGAGTTAAAATGACTTACCAACTTGTAAAAATTTTATTATATAGATATATTTTAACCTTATACTATAATAAATTAGTAACTAAGACTATTTGGAAGATTTTTGAATATTAATGACTTTATCATTTTGGATTCTTTTAGGAAATTTCCAAGTAATTTTCAATAGGGTTCCCTTTCCCCACTTATAAAAGGGCACTTCCTCCCCTCAATTATTTACAAAACTTAAGAAATTTGGCTTAATAAAAACCTGAAAAATATCTACCTAACATACTTAGATATATTCTAGATATTTTTTTCCTCTAAAAAGACCATACCTAGGATCCTTGAGAGGAGATCCAAAAGAAGTTTTTCTTAGAGAAGGTAATTATCTTAATAAAGCTCTTTCATTTTCTTTCTTCTTTTTCGACCTTAAATTATGTATTAACACTTAAAATGTAATAAAACAATAATATAACATATAATTAGATATTATTATGTTTTTTCCATAATATTTATCCATCTCCACTTCCATAAAATGGGAAACGAAATCATCGATCATGTGTATGACAAACTACCACCTCACAAACTGATGTAGTCCATTTTCCATCACCACCTTTAAAATATAGATATGATGATAGATTTAAAAAATATATATGATATTTATGATATTATTATAATTTTTTAATTTTAATATCACATATACCTTTTTATGTCCCATTTCATTTCAAATATGATAACATCGCTTATGTGTACATCAGACTAGCGCCTCACGAAGGGATGTGATTCGTTTTTCACTTAAAATTTACATGGAATGTAATAAAGATAAAATTAATGAATATATGTGATATATATGAGATTATGTTGATCATTTAAAATCAATATATCACCTACTTCCTTACCCTTCCACTCATTAATCGAATGCTATCATCGCTCGTGCGTACATACGACCTACCCTCTCCACAAAGCGATGTGATTCATTTTCCATGTTCAAATTTCATAAATGGTTATAAAAATTTATCTACTAAATAAATATGATATTTATAAAATTGTTATAATTATTTTTATTATATATATATCCTATTCATAATAATCAGAATATTCATGACAAACCGTGAATGAGAAAACCTGATAATTAACACTTGAAACAATAAAAATAATGAAATATTATTAACAAATGTGTTGTAAAATGTTATAAATGGATCATATATGATATTATAAATATGATTATGGTTCTGTTATAAATTTATAACACACTTAAAACCATTATACAGAAGGTATGGACATATATGAAGTAAATCATACCTGAGGTAACACTACTACAAAATTAACCTTTAATATCGCTAGAAAAGGCCTTTATCAATGCTAAAAAAGTGCTAATAATCAAAGCACAGTTAAAATCCCAAAAATTTTATCAGCACTAAAAAAGTGAAGCTAAAATCCCCATTTAATATCACTAAAAAATAATTGTTAAAAGTTTTATTTAGAAATTCTTTTTTAGCACTGTTAAAGGCCCCCTTTATCATCATTTTTAGAGATGTTAAAGGGGGCCTTTATTAGCTCCTTTTTAGTACTAATAAAGGCCCCACTGATAAAGGGTATATAAATTTTTTTCTCATATCCCACCCACCCCTTTTATCAGTGCCTCCCATCCCCACCCATTTATCAATGATTTAGATAATCCCAGACTCCCGCACGTTCCTCTACCTTCAGCGAGTTTCGACCCTTAGACCTCCACATTATACACCAACGACTTTACCACTCAGTTATACTATTTTTTAGATTTTATGATATATATATATATATTTATTTATAAATATTTCATCACATTTTTTATCCATATATTTATATATATGTTTATATATATTTTTATATATATTTTATTATATTAATAAATATATTTTATATGTAAATATGTTTAATTATTTATTTATAAAATTAATTTTTTTGTGTGAATATATAAAAAATATGTATATATTGTTATATATTTGATTATAAAAAAAATCACATTTTAAAAAATGATAAAATATAAAATCCATAATATCAATATGAATGTAATCTCTGGGAATAAATTCATTCCCCACTGAAAAGGGAAAAAATACCCCATTAAAAAGGCTTAAAATCCATCGAAAGTTAAAAATTGGGTACCCTGACTAAAAAATCAATTTTGGAGGCCTTTAGAACCTTTTTTTGCCTAAAAAAATGAGATAGAAGGTTCCCTTGTGTCACTAGAGAGTATATATTGTCATAGGCTTCAATTTGATATGTGGTAGAGCCCAAACATACACTCAGATCAAAAGTTATGGTCGTTTGAAATTTGAGTTAGGTTTTTAAATTATTTTAAACCTTTTATTATTATTATTATTATTAATATTCAAATTGATATTAAATGACTATTAATTGGTAATAATAAGAGAATTATTAATTAAAAATATTTTTTAGTTATTTTATAATCTATTTTTATTAGATATCTTATATATTAAATGTAAATACCTATTTACCTTATCTAAAATATGTTTCAAAAAATATATTATATTTATATCAATATAAATATATTTATATATTAATATATTATTTTTAATAAAATATATATATTTTTGAAGTATACTTTTATCTGCGCTTGGAAAAAATCACTGATAAAAGGGGGTCTTTATTAACGCTTCTAAAAAAGAACTGATAAAAATCCTCTCTTTATCAGTGTTAAAAAAAGTGCTGTTAAAGACCCCCTTTAACAATGGGTTTTTAGGGTTGAAAAAGGGGGTCTCTAACATCATTTTTAGCCAGCATTGTTAAATCCATAGAGCTAGATAAACCTAGTTTTGTAGTAGTATAAGGGTTTCTCATCTCACTTTTACTTTTTTGAGACATATGCCATATTCACCGCTTATTTCCTTTGTTTGGTATATATACTACACATTTTATGTGTTATATCATGAATCTATTTATCTTCATAGTATTTAAATTTTAATTTTATGTCATTTATTTATTGAGGTTTACGATTCAGAAGTTACTAATGTGGTAAGAGTTTTTTCACAATCTCATCATTATTCTAGATTGTTTATTTTTATGTCTCCCTTGTGGGAATTATTTGATATTTATATCTTAAATTTAATCTATTTTCTTCACCACTAGTTATTAATGGACCTTTTCAAGTAATATTACCATTCTTTCACTATTTGTTACTTAAAATGACTGAGAAAATGTTTTTAAGAAGATTATAATTTATTTCTCTTTTTGGTCTGAAATATTTTTTCCTTAAAACACATGTTTTCTAAAAATGTTTCAAAAATATTTTTAACCTTTTAGAAATGATTTATTAAATACATTTTTATCATGTTTTACTTTTTAAAAAATGTTTTTAAGGGAATCTTCATGTCATTTTCAAAATAGTGCCCATTTTTTTATTGAAAATGTGAAAGGAATATTTGTTTTAATGTGTATAACATGAAAAACAATTTCCACCATAATGACCAATCAATATTTTAATGACTATTTTATAAGTTTTAAAAGGTTATTTTTAATGAAAATTATTTTCAAACTGTTTTTTGAATGTTTTGTTTTAAAAGGTGATTTTCAAAAAGCAAAGGTTATTTTTCTCAAAAATGTTTTAAGGATATTTTCATGGTATTCATATTTATCAATGAAATCAACCCTCTATTTTACTTATGATCCAATCAGAAAATTTTGTATTGATAATATCCTTATTATAATTTTGGATAGTTTATGATCACTTTTACTAAAAATGTACAATTTTATTATAATTCACCATTTTACTCTGGATAGTTTATGATTATGTTTATTGATTGGGGTAAGTATTAAAATTTTGTATGTTAGTTCTTCAATACAACTATTTATATTGATTATGTATCACCCCTTTCAAATAAGTAATACATTGGACTTAGTAAGTGAATTGAGAGGCCTGTTATAGCCCCTCGATGCATCGGTATGTCACCTGATATAAAAAAGATTGGGTTTTGGTCGAGGCCTTACCCATTTATTTAGATGTCTTGGCACAAGATCTCAAAAATTTGTTTTAGATATTCGGAACCATGCATTCCATAATTATGAATTTAATCATTTATATTCCATTTGATTATTTTATTAGTTATAACATTCGCAGTTAAGTTTCAAAATCATGTGATTATTTATATGGAATTGTTTGATCATCATTTATTTGTGCCATATTATTCTCAAGATATTGATTAAATGGTATGTGTTATAGTTATTTACCTTTCCATATTGATTATGACTTATTTATTAATAGTTTCCACTATATTATTACCCTTACTGAGCATCTAAGATCACTACTTTCTTATGTTTTATTGTCCCTAGGATACTAGGAAGTGTTCTGTGATTAATATGAAAGGATATTCTATGATTAATAATGATTTTATAAAAGAAAAAAAGTTGTGTATTTTATGTTTACAATTGTAATGAGAATTTCAAGTATATATCTAGTTTAATAAGGCTATTAAATTATTTTATCCTTTAGGATGTGATTGCTTATATATTATGAAAATGTAATAAATTATACACTGGCTCTAGGATATTATGGTCAGGGTCACTATAGTTGGTATCAGAGGAAGTTTATTATAAATCTTGGGAACTTGATTTAGGAAAACATAGATTAGGGAACATAACTCTATGATATAATTTAAGGATAAGTGTATAAGAAAATCCTAATGTTTTGGTAAGGAATACATTATTTGTTTAATCCTATCAAATATATCCCTATATAGACACAAAAATTGGATGTTGTTTTGGAACAAATTTACTTAGGGGTAATAACTCTGAAAAGGGTGTATTAGAATTAACTCGATCATCACCTGGTGCATGAAAACATGCCTTACCATGCACCTACTTTAACAATCCTGGAAGATATGCTTAGGATAATTTAAATTTTATTTACCAACCATTATGGAGGATTTGAAAATAAATATATCTACAAAGAAACAATGTTTATGATTTTGAGATTAGCTATGCCTAAATTTTTCAATTTATGTTAAGTGTTTCACTAGTTTTGAAATTATACATTATGTTTCATAATGTTGTGATCTAATCTAGTGTGTGACATTATTTATAAATGGTTCGTAGTATAAGTAATTAGAACCTTATTAATTCAAATAATCTAAAGAGTAAGAATGATCATTTCTTTTATGATATTAATACAATATTTTGAAGGAAAATAGTCTCCAAAACATTCTCATCATATGAGGACATATTATCATGTGCTATAAAAATAGATAAATAATTCAACAAGTCTTATTAATTCAAATGGAATAAAGAGAAGAAGTGGATAATAGAGAAAAATATGGATAAAGGAAATAAGGGAAAACGGATTTTCTAACATGTGATACTTGTGGAAGGAAACACCTTAGTACATAATTAAAAGGAAAATGAGTTTAATTTAAATGTGGAGAAAAATTACACCATGATCACGATTGAAAGGGTAAGAAATAATACAACAATGTGAAATTATTCCACAATAAGGAGATGGGGCACTACACAAATGAATTCCCCAAGCATCAAGGGAACATACCTCAAAATAAGTTTAGGGATCAAGGTCAAGCTTATGCTATTACTACAGATAATGTATAATGATTACCATGATTGCGTATTTGGATTCAATAAATATGTTTCAAAAGTACTTTATTGATGAAATCATCATTATAATAATCATGAAACATATAAGGATTGTACAGAAGTACCATTTCTTAAAGTATTTGAGAGCATATGATAAATGGTATTGATGGAAAAGAAAAGTGATTCTGTGACAAGTTGAACCTATTTTAAAACACAATATTGAGGGAGGATAACCTTTAATATGTTCTTTATGTTTAGATAATAATGATATGTTTATGGGATAGTGTTAGTGAACATGAAATTAGTTAGAGGTTTGATGGTTTATGTCAGTTTTGTTGAATTTTACTTTAATTATTGATTTATGGAATATATTTGACAACCTAGGCATTTATATTTGAAATAATTCATGTTTTCATTAAGGTTTTATGGTGATAAAGGTATTCAAATTTTTATAATGTGACATTAAGAACCACTTTATATTTTCTGGGGAATATAATGTTGATTTAGTGACCTTTCAAAATTTTTGGACTTTGAATTAGGATATACTTTTTTTGGATAACTCTCTAGGTTAAATATTTATGGAATGGATTAAGTTTAACTTCAGGTGTTATTAGATAACTTATTCCAACAATTTTATTCTTGTAAAATATCTAGAGATAGGAGGAATTAATTATCATTTTTTAAGCCAATGACCTATTAAATGTTAATTTGAGTGCTTCAGGCATAAAAATTTCTATTGGATATTTATTTCTTGGAGTAAGAGATGAAGTAGGAATTGATAAAACCATATATAACGGATGAAATTGTTCCTTTATAAAGATATAAAGTCACTATATTTTCTTATGTTCTTAGTCTAGATGGTTAAGAAATTCATCAACTCCAGGGAAAGGATCTTGAAACAAAAATGTTATTCTAGTATCCTCATTTTTTATGAATCAAATAAATCCTTAAATGATCATAGATTTATATTTTTGTGGTCATTTAAATTAACTATATCACCCAATTTATTATCATTAATGATCTATATTAGTATTTATTAATCCTTGGGCATTAGTATTCTATCATATTCTCATGTTTTCATTTCCTACCAATGTGCTCCTACATGAAAACTGAGTAATATTTTATTTCAGATGACCTTCATACTTACTTTCCTATATTATCAAGATGATGTTTTGTTAACCCTTTTTATGATGTGAGTTTTCAATGATTTTATTTTCAAATTTCAAATCCTTGATTATCAAGGTAAAGATTAATTTTTGAAGAAATAATTTTTTTAAGGGGGGAGAATATAACACCATGAAATTTTAAAAAATAGTAACATCATGTTCGATCGCATATATGAAATGAAACAAAAAGATTAGAAGAGAATATAACATCCCAAGACTTTACAATACATTTATTTTTAAATAAATTCAGTATTTTTGATAGCTTGTGATGCATACAACATTGGGTTTAAATGAAACATGATACTCTATTAAAATATTATTATTTAAACATGAATATTATAAACTAGCCGTTAAGTTTGAGGGTATAAATAGTGATAACTAAATTATGAAAATTTTATGGTTTAAAAATCTACAAAATAAATACAGTGGTTATCTATTGAAAAGATAATAATCATTTGAAAGTAAAAGAAAAGTTTTTTTTTGAAAAAACTATATTTTTCTAAAAGGCAGTTTTGTCGTGTTATGTGCACATAATTTATAATTAAATTTTTAAAACTTTTATAAAATTTATTTAAAAAAATACACTTAATTTTTAAAATAAAAATATAAAAATTATCTTAGGGTGAATTTTTGGGATTTTTCTGAGAATTTTCATTTTTCAATGAATATTAAAAAATATTGATTCTACTAAAATCTGTCTTTAAAAAAAAATCCAAGTTAAATTATTTTTTAAATTTGTTTTAAAGTAAAATTAGTTCATTTATATTACAATTTAACTAATTTAGTTTATTGGAATCAATTTTATATTGAATTTTTATATTAAAACCTTCTATACTTATGATAATTTTCTCTTTGAAAACCCGATTTTTATTGCATCTACTTGTATACTTTTAAATTGAATTCTGCCACTTTTGTGAATTTAATTTAGAAAAATATATTTGATATTTGGAATTATAATAATTTATATTATATAATAAGGTCAACTTAATTTTTCACCAAAATAAAGAGTGAAAATTATTAAAATTAATTACCGCGGTTAAGTTAAAAATGGGTCTGCCTTGGGGTTAAACTAAGAAGATAAGGGTTAAAATGAATTAACAACTTATCAAAATATTATTTAATGGACATATTTCCACTTTATCCTATCCCAAATTCAAACCTATGGTTATTTAGAAGCTTTTATCATGTGAATGAATTTATCATTTTGGATTCTTTTTGAAAATTTCCAAGTAGTTTTCAAGAGGGTTCCCTTTCCCCGCTTTTAAAAAGGCACTCTCTCCCCTCAATTATTCACAACCATAAATCCATTTAGCTTGAACAAAACCTAAAAAAATATATCCCCAAAATCATTATACATATTCTATATCTGCTGGTACTCCCAAAAGACCATCCCTAGGGTCCTTGAGAGGAGATCCAAAGGAGATTTCTCTTAGTGAAGGTAACTATCTTAACACAGATTTTCCATTTTCTTTCTTCTTTTCCACCTTAAATTATGTCTTAACACTTAAAATATAATAATAATAGTATCTATCATATATTTTTATGTTATTATTTTAATTTAATAATATTTATCCACCTCCAATCACATCAAATGGTAAACGAAATCATCGATCGTGTGTATGGAAGACTACCACCTTGTGAACTGATGTAGTTCGTTTTCCATCACCAACTTTCTATTGTAATAGTGGGTGACCTAGACCCAAATTTATTATCATTTTTAGATTACCATACCATGAATACAGTGAGTTACACATTATTTACACTTACCATTATAGTGTACATATTTTTTACATCCACTATTTAAATGGTAATTTCCATAGATTATTTATCACATCAAGAGGTTATATCAGTTCCTATAGGATATAATGAGAACCTTGAGATACTATGAAATTAACCTTAAACATATTTCCTATGGTCTAGATATATAATACTATTTTTAAATAGTAAATTTATGACTATCAGGTGTTGGGGGGTCATAAGTATTGAGACTTCTT